>OX235266.1:33208877-34408877 GCA_944472135.2 Trichobilharzia regenti
ATTTCACTATTGAGCTATCGATATACAAGGCAGCTCCTCTAAAGGGGAATCGAAGTCTAGCCTGCCACGTGACACGGGGAGATATTCATCATTATACAATCAAGGAGCACAAAACAGTATCTACAGTACTCGAAAGGAAACAGATCTCTAGCAGTTGTTCTCACTAATATCCCTTTGTGATTGAAAACTACTTTATAATGTTTAATAATCATTTACACGTGATTATCGAAGTTGGAGTAATTTTCAGATCAGCATTCCTTTTTTATTAGCTGTAAGCTTTCCATAGTATATAGACTAAACAACATTCCATCTTATCAAAAAACATTTGGTTGATTTTATTATTATTGTTGCTATCAATATTATTATTGCTTACTGTTACTTTTGTTTATTATTTTTGGCGCATTTTCACATGTGACGTTTCAAACAAAATCTAAGAATCATCGTCATCATTTGTATTCGTCATTTTTACATTAATACAAGTCATTTCTTTTTGTACTTAGTGGAAACTTCTTTCGTATTCTGCCACTGACTAGTCTTAATAGGACTGAAATACTCCACCTAAAAAGAACATCTTGGATTTTACTGCTAGAAACCATAAATCAACCGATTTTAACTAATGGAAATAATTATGCTTATCCATGTATGAATATATCTACTACTAATGCAAATGGTTCACCGGGGGAGAGGCCACCAAGGTGGTCGTATCACAGGATGATGTTAAATACCGTTCTAGTCTTGCAAGAGGCTAGGTTCAGTTTGTTCGCTTCTCATTAAAACCAATGTATAATTACCCACTTAATACGTGTATCATTGTGCGATTAAACTGGTTTATCCTACCAGCATTCATATGAATTGTCTCAAAAAATAAGTCATGCATATCTACGGACATACCACAAAACATATTTTTTTTTAAAAATTTTGATTATAGGTTGATTTCACACAGTATTTTGGTACATGTATGGGATTTTCAGCATGTGATATCGGTAGCCCAAATTTTCCAGGCCAACCGTTGATATCAGGTGTGCGTCGGCCGGAGATCGAACCCCAGACCATATGCATGGTCGGCGAGAGTGCTAACCATCACGAACTGATAACATTTAAAGAATTACTGAGAACCATAAAAAACTGGAGGTGTGTTTCATTCTAGTTTGTGACTATTTCGAGATGCATGCCAACCATACCACAAATTATCGAACCTAGGATCTTCACATCACGAAGTGATTCCGTTGATCATTCAGCCATTTAAGAGCGTAATCCAGTAGCTATTAGCATGAAATATAAAGCCACCGCTAATCGATGCCATCAGTAAACATGTTAGCCAGTGAAGAAATCGATACTGAAGATCTCTCTTGGTTTCACTCATCACTCAGTCTTTTATAAGTGCCACAATTCTCCTTCGATACTGACAAGTGACGGTCACCGAAATAATGTAATATCAAGTGAACAAAATAAGCGAAGATAAATAATAATTCCGTCATTGTCTATTTCCCATTAGGCTATTGTAGATGTTATTACCTTCTCCTTGCATTTATTCATTAGCTTTTCCACTGATACACATACAAATTATCATGACTTCTCTACAGACCTTATTTTGTATACATTTTATTCATTCCTTTGCGTTCTAAGTGAAACCTGGAGCTTAAGGCTTTGGAGTTTCAGTAGCAGTGGTCGTTGTGTAATTTTCAGGATAGAGTTGCTATCCTCAAACCCAACATTTCCTGTTTACCCGGCTTACCACCGGCTAGGCGAGATTTAGTAGTGGGTAGGACGGCTGGGAATTGAACGCGGCTATGTGCATGAGAGAGCGAGTAACCTACCAATTGGCCATCAAAGTACATTGGATGTACTACGTATACGTAAATAAATGTATCACCTAGAATATATGTTTTGTATAGTGAGACGTGCTTTGTTGGTACAGCTGTAGAATGCTTGCCAACCACGCTGATGGTTCGGGTTCGGTCCCCGACCGACGCATTCCTTTACCTCGATGAGATAGTAATAATACTGGTAGACAGGGAAGGTTGAGCATGAAGCTAGCAACCCCATCCCGTAAAAGTAAGCCTCACTGCTACCGAAACTTCATAGCTCTAGCTTGGAGTCTTATGTA
Organism: Trichobilharzia regenti; assembly: GCA_944472135.2. Classification (NCBI taxonomy): domain Eukaryota; kingdom Metazoa; phylum Platyhelminthes; class Trematoda; order Strigeidida; family Schistosomatidae; genus Trichobilharzia; species Trichobilharzia regenti. The sequence goes on from OX235266.1 coordinate 33,210,985, forward strand.
TGGGGACGTAAATGAATAAAATTTAAAAAATAGTGATAAATCCTTCACATTCTCAATCTCCTCTACAGGTCATGTAAGTCGATGCAGAACTAAGTTTAAGAAAAGATACATATAACTGGACAGTAGGAAAACATGATAAAGATCCTTAAATTCTGTGATATAACGTTTGAAACGCAACCAGTCAGATGCAGATTTTCTGCTTGAATTCATCGGGTTACTAAGATAGACTAGCGACTGAAACTTCCCAGTGAAATAGTTAAGACTAACTCATTCAGATGTATTCAGCCTTAATTAATCTGACTGGGGACATTTTCTCTTCTCTTCATCACGCTCACATTTCGTTCGTTGTAATATTGCTTTGTTTGGGTTGTCTTCCTTTACGGAGTTGATTATTATTTACCTGGGTTTCGAGTGAGATATGGGGCTTCAGCAACACATATCCATTTCATTCCATTATAGATAAGATTTTTATTTTGATAAATCGCAGTGTTTACAGTTATATGAACTGATGACGTTTCGAGCACAATTTATTGCTCATAATCATATCAAGGTAATCACACGACTTCCTAAATTCATTTATATAGTTCCATTGTTTTTCTCTTGATTTTCACTTGATTTGATTGGTAATAGTATTTTCCATATTTCAGGTATGAGTGACGAGTCATTCCTATTGCATGTGTTGGGTGTAGACTCGATGAACAAGGACTCAGTAATCAACCTCTCTCTCCATCTACCTAGATTACTTTTTAGAATTTTAACCCTCTCCCACCCTATTGTGTGGTTGTGTGTTAGCGCATGCATTGCAATTGCTGAGCTTTTTTCGAAATTATTTATCTTCTCGGGGTCAACCATTCTTACCTTAGCTAAATTTTATGCTCTGACAATCTGACTACCCCTGACCTACTAGTTTGACCTATGTAGTTGACCTCACAGTCATTGCATGGTATTTTGTAAATAATATTATTTTGTCTAATTGGGTCAACTGGGTCCTTTAACCTACAGAGCTTGTCCCTGAGTAAGAATGGTTGACCCCGAGAAGATAAATAATTTAGAAAAAAGCTCAGCAATTGCAATGCATGCGCTAACACACAACCACACAATAGGATGGGAGAGGGTTAAAATTCTAAAAAGTAATCTAGATAGGTGGAGAGAGAGGTTGGTTACTGAATCCTTGTTCATCGAGTCTACACCCAACACATGCAATAGGAATGACTCGTCACTCATACCTGAAATATGGAAAATACTATTACCAATCAAATCAAGTGAAAATCAAGAGAAAAACAATGGAACTATATAAATGAATTTAGGAAGTCGTGTGATTACCTTGATATGATTATGAGCAATAAATTGTGCTCGAAACGTCATCAGTTCATATAACTGTAAACACTGCGATTTATCAAAATAAAAATCTTATCTATAATTGAATTATACTCTACCACAGTGCCCAAGTTTTATACTTATATCAATATCCATTTCATTCTCTTCCCCACAGTCCACTTTATCTGGTTTCACAATTGCTCATATGGTCCAATCTCCTCCACTTCATACTCAGACACTAATCTCGACATTCCCCATTAGGATTCCACTGTCAGGCCTGGAGTGTGATGTCACTCAACGGTAACCTCAGTAAGTGTCTGATTCATCTTCATTTCTTTAGTATCTATTGCGTGATAGGTCCCTGGTTGGTTAGTTGTTGGAGTTTTCTTGGTGCTAATCTTCTGAAGCCATCTGAATTTCAGTGAAGAGCCAAGGTACTTGTTCATAAAAGTCTCCAGCCTATGTAAATTTTCAGAATTTAGCATCTTAAAACTATTCAGCTGCGAGAAAAATTTTAAGTCACGAGTTTTTGGCAGAAATTAAGAACATTCATTTTATATTTATTCAAAATGACTTTGTTTAATCACATGAAGACCAGAAGTATGTTGAGACAAGCCACGATCCAGTGTAGACCGATGGTTATACACATTTGAAGATTTCTTAACCAGTATACGTTAAGCCATAAATCCATAGCTTGTATTCACTCACACACACACATGCTCTGTCTCTATTTCTCTTGTTGATGATACTTCACGATGAAATCCACTTCAAAATTAATTAAATTCTTATAAAATCGACAACTCTTAAGTTAACGTCATATCAGGTTATTAATGTATTTCAGTATGTATAGACAATTCAAAATCGGAGGCACTAATTTATCTTACTTGTGACAGTCAATAAGTATGGTAAAATATTAGTGATGTATGTCTGGAAGTGTGAGTTAGTTAGTTAACATGAAAAGAATAATCGTCTTGATACGATATAAGTTTTGCTTAGAGTCTGTTTAACTAATTCTTCAAGCAGATGATATTTTATTTGGTCTGAATCCTTCTATAACTGACTTTTAGTCATCTCATATGATATAGACTACAATTTTCATGTGCTATATCTTAGGGGTTTGATTAGATTGGAAATTTTCAACTGTTATTTCTCATTGATATAACTGATTTCAAGACTAACCACATAATGATATTAGTTAGAGAACCTGATATGTATCCACATATATATATTTATGTGTGTGTGTGCATGTTGGTCTCTCTTTCTGTTTGCTCGGTTAGTCTGTGACCACTTCACTTGTATGGACTTGTCTCCTTTAATAATGTGTATTCTCCTTATATTATATTATATATAATATGAGTGTTTGTTGACAGTCCGTTGCTTGGTGACATATATCCATATATGTTTGTTGGCATGTCTGCTATATTCGCTATGTATAATTGGATCGACACTCCATTATAATTAGCCATTCATGTTAAGACTGTCTAATGATTTTTCCCACGCTTGTCTGAATTATTTATATATATATTCGCATTCACAATTTGTGTGAACTACTTTACAACTACTTTACTTATTTGCCACTTTGGTGTGAGACCATTTATTTTCGTCTCCTTGTGTTTGGAATAGAAGTATCATCGCAAACCTAGTGGTCTTCTGATTTCCGCCTTCTATCGTCAGGACTATTAGTTTCTCGACCAGTCCATAACAATAACTTAGCGACGAGTACATAACAATTTGGCGACGGGGAAACTAGAACATAACAATTTGGCGACGGGGAAACTAGTACATAACAGAACCCCCAAAAGCCGACATGGGGCACTGGATAGTTGTTCCGACATTGTTTGAGACGAAATCAACACTATGCTAGGGACCGGACTGAGGACCTCCAGTTTACAAGTCAAACTCATCGAACATTCAGGTTCTGCTATGACCAGCCTATGAATTCCAACTTCTGCCATTTACAGCACCATCACCAGTCAATTTCATCGGCTAGTTTTGTCTTGACAATCGACCTAATGCATTCCACCGGTAGCTAGAACACTAGGAGACTTCATTCTGTAGTCAGTCAATAGTGAGCATTAGATTAACTGACAGACTCCAAAACTCATGAGCTATCAGACTCCATCCTAGTGGGTGGGTGGTGAATTTGTTGGCGAATAAACTTTAAAGTTATCTGCTCCATCCACTGTAAGGTTGTAGGTGAGTACTGCTTGTTTCATCCTAAAGTAGGTCAGAAGAACTGCCCAGTACTCTTTAAAGTCAGTTAGTGAGTAAACGAAATTAGAAACGTTGTCACACAGCATTGCCCCTTTTTATTTTCACACTAATTTTTACAATTTTAGCTACCTCTATTAGCTTGTTTGTACTTTACGTAATTCTTCTGAGACATCCTATCCTTCTTAGTCAAAATTGTTATTTTACGAATTCCTTGATTATGTAATAACTTGTTGTTAACACCTAAGAATTAACTTATCTTGAATTCCACAATTAATTTCCACCTTTCCTTCAAAACTTAGATCTCTTCTTAACGTCTATGAGGTAATTATGTTGGTGACTTTTAAGCCCTTAATTTCACCCGATCCCTGTACCTAAAACTGATTAACTAAAATAACCACTTGACTGGTAAAAGAACTTTGATTTAAACAGCTGTACATTAGTGTATAGCTAGTCGATGATGAGGAACTAATCGGAAAGGAATGCGTATTTCTTCGCTCAGTGTAATGGCTTTTCTAAATGCATAAGTCGAAATATGAAAATTACTTTTTAACCATATCAAAGTGAAGTTCACGCTATTTCTAAGCACCTAGGAAAGCTGTTGTTGATACCACAAATGGGCTCATGTATTTCTTCATTCCTTGCCTTCTAAGTGGAGCACAAAGCTCCAAATATTTTAAGTTTCAGTACTGACGGTGTTTCCTTACTTTACCATCTGAAATCACTAACATCAAACCCAATCTTTCCTCTTTCCTAGGCTTACTGTCGGGTAGGTGAAATTGAGGAGTGCGTCGTAAAACTATTGAACCCGGACCATAATCTTGCTTGGTAATCATCCTAACACTGAACTACTGATGCATAGCACGCTGATGGAGTGATAAGTGAGCCTTGAAAACAGCTGATTACTCACAAATCTAACTTCTTAATATCAATGTGTTATTGATTCGTGATCACTTTTGGTATGCAGTAAAAATAAACTCTCCATCTTCGGACACAGTTTTGGTGTGGGTTGCTCAAGAGTTGATATAAATCAAGAAAATATCAAAACGGAAGGAGTACTGGACAGACATTTCTTCCTGGCTTCCTACTCTTGGGCAGACAAACAGATTTGTAGAAATCAGTCTCTTGTAATAAGCTCTCACTAAACACGTAGAATGTCTGGGGCAGTCTACATATTGGCCAGACATTCACTGACTGCTTTCAACAGACTCAAATTATGCATTGATGCACATTATTTTATGTTGAAAAAAATTAGGTCAACAAGCCTGATTAATAGACATCGTGATTATGTGTACAACGTGGTAATATCTCATTACCTACTTTCTTCTCAAGATCAAGTGAGTAATTAGAAGTCTGGTTTCAAAAATAATTTAGCAAGAATGTAGGACTGTCGAATATATATTCAACCAGGGCATCTTATTTCTTGGAGAGTCTATGTCGTTGTTGCAATGTGTAACATAGAATCATTTAGTGCTTAGTAGCAAAACCATGAAGAGAAGTACAGTTTTCCTCTTATTTCAGATTATTTGATAGAAGCAGTCTTCAAAAAGTTACTAAGACAGAAATGGAGTATGCTGCTTGACTACAGCAATAAATCTGCAGCCTGTGACTTTCATCGGTTTTGTAGAGTTAAAGACACAGCGTGATAGCGTCAGTTCAACTGGCAGTTGCTTAACGTTTGCCTAAACCTGTATGCTAATGCATATTATTCTTCTGTTGTGACATAAATTAAGTCAATGAATCACTAAGTTTCTATTAACTTAGTGACACAACATTCAATCTATACAGTCAGGGTATGTTTGAACCAGTTGTCCACTGGGATTTAAACATTCCAGTCTCGATGAACGATTCAGTCTTCAGCTCTCAGATAGTGTCCGTTAAATTTTGTTCAGTTTGCTTTGTTATATGTTTTTAATTGACCAGTTTTGTAAATTTGGATTCGTGAGGTGGGATAGTCAACTTCGTACATAACTTTATTAGGGCGTACCAGTATAATCACCTTATCGTCCATCAACTATTCAAACTATTTGTAGACTATTTTGGTCAATGTAGACTGGCTGCTTGGTTTGGCATTTTTAAACTTGTGACTGCTATGAAAGACAGCTGGTTTAAACTGTTGCAGGTGCTCTCCAGATGTTGGTAGTGGACCGTAATGAACCTGAGAGTGAAGCTTTTAGATATTCGAAGGTTTTGTACAGAAGTTTAAACAGTTCTGAATAACTGAAAATTGTTGTGAAAGATTTTTGTTGTCCTTTGCTCATTCCTTTTCTCAACACTTTCCAACGTGATAAAGCGTAGCAACTAAATTCACATTGAAATCGTTCGATTCACCATAGGCAGTCTTCCAATAATTCATTGTTTTTATTGGGCAGAGATGAGGCGAATATTCCATGGGAATAAAGAAGAAGATTTCCATCTCCAGGGGATGCATTAAGGGTTGTTTTATATCATCTGAGCTGAATGATTTGATTGAGAAACTCCCACTACTCTTCTTAAGAGCATCTTATCAGAGACTTGGTACTCAGATAAATCTACAGTTAAAAGACATGCTCATGTGCATTTAATTTTTCACATGATCATAAGGTTAAATATTGAGCCAACAAGACGACCAAGACTAAAACAGACAAAGTCAGAGCTGAAAAAGTCTCCAGGAACAGACAATCAATCTTGCATGCAGAAAATTTTGAAACCTAAATTCAAATTGACATTAGCGCCGAATAGGTTGTCTAGGAGGCAAATAAAAGCTTTGTAATCAAATTGTCTCTCTTAGCAGAGAACATAAGGATACCAAATATTTTGTTTTGTAAGTGGTCAAATGATATCTTTCACCTTTCTTATAATGCAGTTATAACTGCTTCTTATGACAATCAAATTGAATACGTGAGCATCAATTATGAAAGACTAAAGAAGGACACCTGTTGTAATAATTTAAACTAAATTTGATATACATATATATTAATGGACAATCGGTTTAACTTACGTTTGCTATGTACTTAAAACTATCATTTAGTTATCCTAGCCTGATCTACCAGTAACAAGCATCAGTCACCCTCAACGGGAGAAATTTATAACTGATTGTCATCTTCCCTCACCTCACCTAGGCGGTATCGTTTCAACTAAGGGCGGTCTAATTGAAATTATTAAGACCAGGATAGGAAAAGCAAGGAAAATCTCTATTACTCTGACGTCAGTATGGAATTCTACTTCTTTTAGCACAAGAAATATGACCCAATCACTGATTCAATATGTTTCAGAGACTTAGCAGGCTACAGCAGACTCTTATTGACAGATGCTTTTGGTCAATACTGAAGATAAGATGGATACAAAGGATTAGCAACAAGGGACTCTGGTACCGATACAACCAAGAACCTACTTCCGAAAATGTTGTGTGACACCTTGCAGCTGACAGACTTTTGAGTGGGACCCAAATGGGAAACGACGAGGTTGGCCTGGATTTGAGGGTGATATGGAGGAGGGCGTATGTGGAGGAGATAAAAGCCTACGGGCAATCGTAATGTCAGCTAAAACTGACATCCGACAACCTAATGAATTAGAGATATGTGACTGAAGGCCCGCGTTACACTTACGGAACCTTAAGAAATAGTAATAACCTAATTTTACAACCTGTTTGAAGATTGAGTCATACAGAAATGATGACAAATAAAATTTAAACTTGGAAATAGGCAAGCTTCCCTTTGTAGAGTCTGAAATGATATGATTGTACAGTTTTTGCTATAAGTAAAAAATAGAAACACTGTACATAACTTTTGTTTAAAACAATTCAGCATAAACTATACATAACAGTCTAAAATACAGTGTGCTGCTCGACACTTCGTCGTCTCACTGGTCTATACAGTCACCCTGCTTCAATGTCAACCGTGTTGTATACCTTGAATTTTGCAGGAACCTCTCATCCTTGTCCGAAGACTATTCTACAACCAGTGCACAGCTTTCACTGGTAGACACGACTCCGACAGTTAACACTATTGTGGATTATACTAATAATTTTGTAGCAGCAGACTTTAACTATATAACCACGTAACTATTAATTTATATAAATCATTGACCGTATTTTTCTAGTATAGTGATGTACTATCATTTCTTCAACTTGGATTTTTATTCTAATATTTGTTAAGTTACCGATCTCGATGTTCAGTCCCCTACAGATTAATCGATGAGCCCGACATGATTCGAGCACGCAGCCTTCTGATTTGGAGTCACCCACAAGGCAAAAGGAATGTAAAAAGCGAAGGTATCTAAAAGTGGATTACACTGTTAACATTCAACGTAGCATAATAATGTAAAATATTAGACAAAATAAAATCCCACAAGGGATATTTTCAACTAAATTCATCTAGTGAACAAAATAAGAAAGTTATGTTAAAATTCAGTTAACCAATACGGATTCATCTTCTTGTAATGACCTTGGGTGTTTGAAACTATGTCGGATGGATTCAAGTTTCAAAGAGAATATCATCAGTCACTGTAGTTGCAACTACATCCAAATGACGGCTGTCGAGTGGGGGAAAAGTGCCACCATCACCCAAAATAAAAATTATGCTAACGTTTGTGGCTATCATAAAAGCGTTGGTAATAGCAGCCAACATGTAAGCATAGGGATTAAGCATTTCAGTTAAGTAAAACATTGATCGACAAAAGTACAAAATTGATTCATATAAAAGATGTTAACTTATCCAAAGTTAAATCGAATGCGCTTTGAAGTAACTTAAATAAAAGCGATAGCAGTTAGGCAACTGATGAGGTCATATTCAGATCACAGGGTAAATAAAAGATAATATTACGACATAGTCTGTGAAGAATAATGGTGAAGCTGAATTTCTGTCATAAAATCAGTCACAAAACATGTAGATGTCAGGCAACATCGCGTTTTATTACCCAGCTAATTAATAATTAATTTTATAAATAATCACTGAATATGCTGACGGAATTAGTTTTTATATAGAAGTTTTATTGAACCTGAATAAAGCTCAGATTGAAGACCAATAGCCTGTAGGATAAAAAGGAAACTAGAAGAGTAATAAAATTACGAGAAATACCATATCCTAAGTGAAAAAACAAAACGAAAGTAGTTTCAAGATTTGTTTAAGTTGATTTTATACCCCCCCCGCATCGATTGAATATACTGGACTATAATGTTAGGTCGGCTTCTAACACGGATGCTTCGACGATGTCTAAGAGTGAACATGATTTTATCTGATGGATGGTGAGTGACTAGCAATGGAATTTGGGATGAGCACAACACGTGGAGTCATGCAACCCAAGAGTGTTACCAGTTAAGGTCTTGGGGTTTGAAATGATAAGTCTCAGTGAGAGAACGCTTACTCACATTGAGAATGCAGGTACACCCAGTTGATAACTGCCAAATAGAAGGTGTTGCACATCCTGGACACCCTGCTAGTCACAACCCACCAAATAACAAAAATAAATTTAAGTTAGAAGTATACTTATGGTAATCAAAATAGGTGTTAATAAGATGGATGGACAAACAGACTGATCGGTAGACAGACAGACGTTTTCCATATGGTTTCTTCAGTATTATAATCAAAGTTGTTGAAACTGCAAAACCTCATATTCGGACATTAAGCAGAAAATAAGAAAGAGAATGGCGACGGCATTGAAATAATATAAACAAAGGTTGAATTGCACTATAAATCGAGTGATAAAATATAAAGGAAATAAAGAAATATGAATTTACTGTTAAAAAGGAAATTGAAATATGAATACATCTAGATTATTACTAAAGCTTCCGACAGTATTTTCTAATGTCACTTAGACTACAGGCAAACATTATGATAAGAATAGGGAAAGACTTAACAGATTAGTGCAATGTCTTGTAATAGCCACCATTAACTGTCTTTCAGTAGAATCGTACTTGTGTGAACACAGAATATCAAGGCATACTGTGATCATCCCTGGACAACAAATGCCCTAAGTACCTTATTTAATGAGGTTAAGGTCACCAGTGGGAGCATGTTTGCGTGATGCTGAAGAGCTTCAAACTGGGACGAAACAACTATTCAGTACTTTCTGGTTCTCACTAGTTCTCTAAATACTATCATTTCGTAATCTCACTTGAAATAGTAAGGTTTCTAAAACACATTTCACGTAACATGCTTTAAGATAATGTGTGTATGCAGAGGGGGGGTGACAGAAAGAGCTGAGGTGAATTCTAGTAACTACAATCACCTAATCAACATAATATAAGTTCAATTGTCAATTAAGATCAGTTGGTAGACAATATTCACTGCTATCAGGCACACTGAAATTGTGGTAAAGAGACTCATGATTATATGTAATCAACTTAGGAAGTAGATGACCCAAATACATCTCCATGAAATATGACTATTCTTAACTCCCTGAAACATTTCTTGATCAGTGGAAGTAAACACTGTGTTGACTATTATTAATTAAGGAAGATGCAATCCTACAGAAATTACTGTATATTCTATGTCTTATATTCAAATGAAAATCACTTCTCAGAATCCGTATCACAACAGTTGAAACAGCTGTTTATGTAGCACTCTGAATATTTTTATGAACAGAATGATTTAATTGAGACGTTCTCATTGTTCTTCTAGACAATATCTTCATCGCTAACTTCAAAATTAAGTAGACTCAACTGTACAACTCTTCATGAATGAAACAGTCATCTTTCATGATACTGTTAATTATCGTTACTTGTGTCCGGAGATCTGCTTATGATTACGTCCATGTGCATTGGTAATAATCATCTCATTGACATGAAAACTTTGACCTCCAGATTGTGTGATTTGTCCTCTGTTGAAGTGATGCAATTGTGCAAGTCTTTATATGATACTGATCACTTTTTGAATGATTACACAGTTGCTTCTAGTTTTTGGAGTGCAACTTATTTGGTCTAATCATATATTACATTTGGAGGGAGTAAAATTAAAATGAGTCACTTTTCAATGATAAAATGCTCTTTATCTGTGTGAGAGGTCAGAGTTCTTTTCTCAGCAGACGCATTCCTTAACCTTGCTTAATTTACCAGTCAATAGTAAGTATGGAAAAGACGGAGGTTTTGGTCATGAGGCTAGTCACTCCATCTCATAAATACAACATGATTTCTGCTAAAACTTCAAAAGCTTGAAACTCTCTGGTTCAGTGGGTTCACAAGGAACGAAAAAGCGGATTTAAAAGTATACTTTATCAACGAAGAAGACAACAGAACCAAGAGATATTGATAGATAATCTAGAATTGTCACGCTAATTTTAACGTAATCTGTGATGATTGAATAATGAAGTGAACATCTGGATCACGGCGCAATTAAAAATATGTGATCTTTGGATTGTAAGTCTTTGATTCTACCAACGTAACTTTGAGACATAACTGATTGCCAATTGATTATTTCACTGCAATCAGTAAGGGGAAAAGCTCATATGTGATATGAACGGATGATACGCTATTGTTAACCCAGTCAGGTTTTCCCGTGTCAGTTTTCACCATATTTTGAATTAGAAGGGAGTATGTTGTTATTATTCCCTTGGGTCCCTAGTGGAACATAAGGCCTCAACAGCATATCTCCACTTTAGCCCCACGATTACCCATTGTCACTCATTTTCTCCTCCCATAATGTCTTCCATGTCATCATCAGAATTACACCCAACTTGTTGCTTCCATTGGGGATCTACTAAAGGATCTCCCCGTGGCGCGTCGTCACTCAACGGTCTCCTCTGTGTGTGTGTGTCCAAACTATCTCCATTTTCGCCGGTATAGTTGTTGAGCTATGGCTTCTTAGTTGGTTCTTTGACAGAATTTCTCGTTGTTAATTCCTTCTGATCATTTGATCCTCACTATGGAGCGAAGACAGCCGTCTGCAGGCTAATAATTGATGTTGGAGCCGTCCAAAATAGCTTTGAACTGGTAAACAGTTGTTGATATAATACATAGGTATCTGTTATGGTTGGGATTGTCAAAAGAAAGCCTAGGTAAGGAGCTTTGTAATAGTGTTAAAGAGAAAGTTACTGAATCATTCATTGAAATGACAATTGGGCGATACCAGTGATGGCTGTGATAAAGCAATGACCTGCTTGTTTCATAGGCTAGCTACTATAGCACTGAACCAGTAATCCGGAAGCCACCTGGTTGAAGTGGGCCACCACCCATATATTTATTTCACTTAAAATCAATATTTATTACGTACTGGACAGTTTTGACATTTTTATACATGGAGACATGAGAATATTAATTAAAACAGACTAACCTCAACAGGAACACGACATTACTTAGCCATTCGACAAACTAGGAGCCAATAGTTCATAATACGCGATTTCTCCTAGGCAAATGCGCTACTATTGCCATCGCATCGCCTAATTACTTCTTTGAATACTTGTTCCTATATCTATTTTGATAAACTTGATTAGATACGAGTATTCATTAGAACTTCAAGAATAGTGTTTTGATGTTGGCGATCACCAATTACCAGTGAAATAATATTCAGATTTGAAATTTTCTAATATTTTATTGATTTGATAATTTGACACCTTTATCCTAGAACGTTCGTTTTGACATTATTCGGCATTTCCAGCTTGTTTATTTCAAGGTATTCAAGTTATATAATAGTCGGTAATACGTAAATTGAAGCAATACTGTTATGCACAAAGCCTGAGCGATTACTTCATGAAGTTTTTCTTCCATTTCCTTAAAAAGAGTCTTGATGATAGGTTGAAATCTTTTTGATTATTTTGAACGTAGTTCGACAGCCAAAACAAAATGAAATAGGTTAGATATTATGCATTTTGTTAGATACATAAACTGATAGCCAAATAATTTAGACAGGCCGCTGTCTAGTAAGGATAGACGGGATTTAAAATGAGGTAGTAATGACGCAGTTCCACCCTAAGGAACCCTAATGGATTAGGATTCAAGTCTAACTGAACATCTATTGATTGGATAAACGCCGAATGACTCCAGCTGTGATTTCATCTTATGCAAGAAAAGAACTTTATTACTCAGGAACGGTGATTTGTTTGATGTATGATACAATAACATGTATTCACCGATTTCGTTAAGTGAATAATCTGATGGTTACAAACACATCAGGTTAATCACATAAGTTCATAATTCTATTGTGTTTGGAGTTATTTCAGCACACTGGTAAATATATTCTCCGACTGTTTATACGTATTAGTGTGACAGTAGGTGACAGAAAACTTGGTAAAGGAGTGTTTTGTTGGAATTTGGTATCTCTACATATCGAAATTATGTACACCTTATTTGCGAACCGTCATTTTCACAGATCTTCCGCGTTATACCATATCTGCCCTTCGTATTGTGTTTTTATGTCTTCTTTTCGTGTCCTTCATGTAATATCACAGCGCTGAACTATTTTCCTTTTTTTTCGCGTCAAATCTCTTTCTCCGATGTTCGATATTTTTATGTCAACGAACATCTCTTCATATACTACTCATAAATCTTATCAGTAGCACACGCCACAATAGTAAGTAGTACATGCCATAATTATATTCTGCATCCACGTAATGTGTGTCTATGCTGCTTTATGTCTGTTTCATATATGTAGTGTTATTTTCACGCACTAAGGGAGAGAGAGAGAAAGAAAGAGAGAGGAAGGTTCAACCATCCACAACCGATCCCTTCTTAGTAGATTAATGTCTTTGGTGGGATCATTACATTGTCCTGGGAATGTTATGCAATTTTGTAGTAATACTACACTTTTAATTAGGTGTGTGCGTGTGAAATATAAGGAAACCACTACACAAAATAAAGTACATCTGTTCACACTTTTTCTTTTACAACATTCCAAGAAATAATGAAAGTGAAAAATGCTAATAGTAATTTTACACTTGTAAATTAGTAAATTCATCAGGACAGATTATCTACAAGTACACTGAAACGTTTCCACTTTATAAGCCATGCATTTTGTTGAAGATCAGTTGATTAGGAGGTCTAACTGATAATAATCAATGTTTATGAAAGTCGAATAAGCAATGAATTGCTCTAATTTGAAATAAGACTTTTGAATTGTAACTTCTCGTGCCAAATTGTGAATTGATAAAATGTTAAGATTAATGAACCAGTAGATTCCATCTAAGTGACTCAGTGATAACATGGTTAACAATGAAAGTTCAGGAAGGCATTTCCAACAGCTTGCTGCAGACTTTCATTGACAGCTATCTTCGCTCCATACTGCTGACTGGAAGGTCGACCAGAAAAGAAGGGCCAAAGGGCAATCAGGGAATAAACCAACCAAGAACCTGTTGCCAAATAAAAATGCAAAAGGAGATGGATATGACATATGCTAAAAGGATTGTTAAGTTACATCAAGCACCAAGCCCTCGAGTAGAACCGGAATAGAAGGCGACGATTTGGCTGTGGGCTCCAGTGTGACAGGGAGAAAATCGGATGAAGAGTGGGAAGTGAAACTTTACTGGCAGTCGTAGAGCCACCTAAAAAGCATATCAAAGAAGAGAGTTACAAGGAAATGTGTTGATTATACCCTGTGTTCAACTTGGAACCAAAGGGAATCATAATAGTAATAATACGGCAACCTGAGGAGTTGAATGTCATGAATTAGATCCCTAGTTAGTATTTAGGTGTACACTTAGAAGAAATATTTGTCCAGTTTTTGAAAACTCCCAATAAGATTTTAACTGATATTCGTTTGAGTCAAAATCTGCCCTATTTTGTGTCTGTGGTAACTGTGGGTACTACTGTTATGCGCCTGAAAGTGAGTTCGTCCAAAGAGAAAATTTTCAGCTGTTTACGTGGTTTCAAGTTTGATCGCCAACTAATTGACACCGGTTAGAGGATCTCTGAAAACAACCAGGGAGTGCCAGACAGCCGTTTCGTCCAATTTTGCGACTTTTCGGCAGTATTGCGCACCCCTGATCCCATATGGGATAATACTGAGGTTCTTCATGTGGGTGAGTAGCCAGCGAGCTGGCCTGGTGACCTGAAGGTCCTGGGTTTGATCTCCAGCGGCGGAGTCATGAGTGAGTATCGTTGCTAAAAACTTCCAATCTAGGGAAAAACAGCTATGAGAAACTTTACCTTTCGATGGTTCTCTAACTGGTATTAATCCCTGATCAAATTTCAAAGTAAATTTTCCTCGCTTAAAGTCCTTCTAAATCTGATTTTACGTGATTCTTGTGTTAGTGTGCATGTTGTTATTTTTCACTTTGATGTTTTCCGGCATATTAATTAACAGCACAAAATCTAAATTTTGATTAGTAGAATTTGTGGCTGGGATTCAATACTAAAATACACTAATTTCAAATGGCATTCTTTTCCGCGAAACCATTACAGAGGTAATGCCATTCACGTAATAATCACTTCACAACAACATAGCACTAAACAACACAAGTATAACTAGACAAGGGGAAGATTTGTATATGATAGCTTGATTTCAACAATAAACTGACATTAAATTGGGTATTGTCGATCTGTCTAAATGTCGGTAATGTTAGTCTTCAAAGAGTTATTCTTCAGAGTGCGATTCATAAATGATTAACAAGATGGTTGTCATTATCGCTTAAAAATTCTTACCCATTCGATCTTGACTTCCTACTTTTTCTCTCACATTAGGTGAAAGTTTCTTCTTCAAAGTCGACGTCTATTCAGTAGTGAATGGCTGCAAGTGTCTACTCAGAAATGAATCTAGGGCATTCAATTTTCACGTTGAACAGGTCAGTTATCATCCGTTAGAAAGCAGAGAAGATGCATTAGTGGTCAATATTTTCTAGTGTGATCTCTGAATTAACCTAGATATAAGGTTACGTCACTGAATTTTTATCGGTACATTGCTGCCCAATCAAAACACAACCTTTTATACATCAAAACTTGTAAGACACTGGTGATCATTTTGGTAGCCACATTTTCTGATAATCTGCCTTATCATTGAAGAAATAGATCTTACCTTTATGAGTCTGTCTTCTCTATCTGCTCAATGTTCGTGAATAATACCCAAATAATCCGTCACATACATTTGTGTGATAAAGTACTGTGTATCAGTAGCGGTGGTCTACATAGTTTGCAGTCAGTTAGTTGGAAGGAATCTTGAATAAAGTACTATCCCACCACTACTTTACCCAATTAGTGCTTACAGATAATTTACCAGTACTTGTTTTGAATATATATTGAATTGGTAGAAGTTGGAATTCATGGGTCGTTGGGTTGTGTCCCACTGGCTGAATGGGGTAAAAGCTCGCCTTGTCACCGGAACGTCCCGGGTTCGATTCTAAGCGGGTGGGTACTGATGAGAAGTCTTCAACTAGGATAAAGCAGCCACCTAATGCTCTGTCCTTCCAGTGGTTCACCAAGTGATATCAACTCTTGACCAAACCTGTGACCATTCAAAACCCTGCGAATCAACATTTGATAATGTACAAAATTAACTAATTTTGTAAATTGGAAAAAGAAATTAGAATCCACTGGTCTGTATAGTCCAAATGAGTGCTTGTATGATCGTCATGTTCGCATCGCAAACATGAAGTCCTAGCTTTGTTGGTCTTTATCGCATTCATTGGTCTTCAGCGCTAAACAGTCGTAAACTAGAACAAAACAACTGGCGATTACAGCTGTCTCTGGTTTCCAATGTTTCTCTAAATTATGTCAATTTATAATGAAATTTAATTTATTTTTCTGAAATTGTCAATCATTCATGCACATTCAGCGGACCATGCTGTATTTTCAACTTTTAAATGTTTTTTTAGAAAGTTATCATTGAATATTGAACAGAATATTGAACAGAAAGGCAAAGATCCACCAGAGAACAATTATTCTATCTCCATGAGATTGTTTGTTGTTCGTTTATTCAATGTTATCAGTGTGCGATATAATTTTTTTAAGCCATCGTTATTTGAAAGGAGAAGGAAGAACAAGTTAACAGTCAACAACTTGGTTTTATCGATATTCTCTCGTCTCCCACTCCACCCTCACTTTCTAAGATCATATTGTGAGGAAATAAAAGAATTTACATTAATCTGGGTCGACATTGTATACTGGACTTTCGAAAATCCAAGGTGCGCTGAACAGATGTCTCTTTTTTAATTTCAAGGTTCTAATTAGTTTTTTTACTACAGCCTCTTTGAGGAATGTAACTGACTTTCTTCAGGTTACTTGTTGAGGATAATGCATGGTGATGGTTCTCTGCAATGAAATTTTAGAAGTTAGGACCCATAGGCTAAGTAGTGCAGTAATATATTCATGACTTTACATTTCTGGGTCTGATGCTTGATGGGGTAGTGCTTGTGTACTCTCGTGAATTTTCAAACTTTGGAAAAGAACTAGTATATACCTTTCTGGTCCTGTCTGTCAGTAATGTAACGTATTTTAAAGTTGATTGAATCCACGCCAATTCAAAAAATGATTAGTAGTAGATTGAAAACATCCGTATTTCAATAATTTACTTGTTAATTTTGTTTGATTTAAAACTCAGAGGAGTTTAGGAGTGCGCTTTCTGTTCACACTGCCTGTTTTCCTTCAGTCACCCACTGTTAGTTTTGACCAGTCAACTACACAGTTAATGAAGTGACGCCCGAAATACTTGGACGCACAAATGACCTCGGAAAACAATGCTCATTCAGGTTGTGAAATCAGGTAAATATCACAATATTCATTAAAAGGATGTTGACAAAAGTATAAGAATATAAAAAGGACATTTAGTCATTCTAAGTTTAGATCAGGGAAAAATTACGGTTGGGATCAGCTTAGGTAGAAATCAGGGTTGGTTAAGGTTAGGTTAGGTGAAGACTACATTTATGGCTGAGTTAGAGAGCCAAATTTGCTTTTTAGCGCGATTTCTCATCTCGAAGTCATTTAGGTGATCGTGCTTTTTGAGTTTCATCATTTCGTTCACTCTGTCCAGTCAACAATTAATTTTCGATAAAAAATTTCAGATGATAACTCCCGGATCTCGGTTTTGTACTGGTTGTCACTATTCACGTATGCCCATTTGCAACCTTGAAGGAACCTGTGTACGTTGAAGATTCCAATCCGCGTCACCCAACTCTGTAGTTACACACTGAGCTATTCCTTCCGTTGCACATCACTCTGTGTGTTGGTGAATTAATGGATGAATGCCCACCAGCCATATGATTGGTTATAGTTCACAGCCTGAACGCGACATTCCTAAACCTGAAAAGTGGGAAGGCTGATCGTGTATCTAGCAATCTCACTTATGAGAAAGACAGCCTCACCATTAGCAAAACTTCACAACTTCAAAGCTTTAATGAACCTTTATTCTACTCTCAATCCAAAGAATGAAAAACAATTAAATATATCTCATGGAGAATATTTAAGAAGCCTTTAAAATTGAAGATGGGTTTTTCTACAGATATATCATTAATTCATCCGTTGCTATGGCAAAAATGAAAAACAATAGCTTATATTTCTGACCACATTTAAACTAAGTGTACAAAATAGAGGACAATTGTAGAATAAGAGAATCCGACAAACTCTTTTTATAGAAAATAAATTTTAAATATAATTTTTTCTAAAAATTCAATTCAGAAACATTCATTCTCCCTATAAACTGGAATTTATGTACAAATATTACAGGTTAACAGACATTTTTTAAAACCACTACATTTCCCTACTTACTGCCTAGGAAGTCGGCATGTCGTCATGACAGCTCATTATAGAGAAGCGAGAGATTTCGCCTATGGAATTCTGCCTGTGAGTGGTCTGAACAGAAGTAATTTTTAGAAGAATTGTATAATATTGTGTCAGAAATGTAGAAACCTGTGAATTGCTTAGATTATCAAGTGTTGGTTTGCCGGGATTTGAGTGGTTGCAGGTTTGATCGCGAGTTAACATTAGTTAGAAACCGTTGGATACTTGGGAGTGCTGGAAAGTTGTTTCGTCCCAGTTTAGGAATCTTCATTAGCACTCACTCTCGGGAGTGCGAACCTAGGACAAAGGAGCTGTCCAGTACTAACAAGTTTTCCAATGGTTCTGATATACTATGGGACTAGTGATTTGGCTACAGTGAGTCAGATTTCCACTTCATTTTTTAAGAACACATAAGTTACCAAAGATTTCTCCTCTCGTATCTTCACTTCGGAGCCGTACAGTTATTTAGGGGGTCGAAGATTATTGTCAATAAGTAAAAGAGCAAATCAAGGTGCATGAATAAGTGGTTCTGTAACTGATATGAACTCATGGTCAAATAGCTTAGATGACATGTTTGCGTAATATGACTGAGGTACACTCTTTACATGTTGATTTTAAGCGTTTATGTTTCAGCTGAACAATAAGTTGAATTCTGATTAAGCTGTATTCTCTGAGCTGGATGGTTTAATTGCTAGGCTCTCATTGTCTTACTAGATGATATTCACAGAGCATACTTCAAACCAATGGACTGAACACTCTCAGTGAAAAATTAACTATGAATTAAAAAATCTTGATGGATGTACCCTATGCCAAGATAGCCACCTACTACAGAACCAGCTGTTAAGTGCCTTATCATTATTTCACTGCAATATCCAACAGTGTCATATGAATGAGTGATAAAGTTGCTGTCGATTTTTGAAATCATCCCAATAGCTGCTTAGATAGGTTGTCTTCTCCTGTTAATTCTAATCATACTTAAGTGAAACATGAGAGGATCAGGTTATTAATTGGTAATGAGACTGAAATGGTCTCAAGTTGGTAGACCGTTACTGATTTCATGGGCGTTGAATAAAAAGTGTCTTCAGAGTATGAAGAATCCTCAATTCAGGTAATCAGGAACACATTTATAATTGAAGCAATCTGCTTTGTAACTTTGTATCAGAGCTGTACAGTTATTTACGGGGTGTGCAATATGCAATGTAGATTGACAGCAGAGATCAAACGTTACTGCCGAATTAGTAACAAAGTAAATCAAAGTGCATGACTTATAACTATGTTTGAAAACTTATGAATAGTCTTATGTAGTGACTGATAGCTAAATAATTGAGTGATGAAAAATAGTGTGGAAATAGTTTCCACATCTCACCTCTAATCTCTTGTTCTCTTATCGTCTATTCCAAAACGATTATTCATAATTCATCTAATTAGTTATCAAACCTCTTGACTGCACAAGACTATTCATAATTCTCCAAACATAATTGTTTTTCATGAAGTTTGATTCACTATTTTACTTACGGACACTGACCTTTGACCCCCATAAATGACTGTACGGCTCTGAAGGGAAGTTACGAGAGGAGAAATCTTTGGTAACTTATGTGTTCTTAAAAAATGAAGTGGAAATCTGATTCATCGCATCACTGTAGCCAATTGACTAGTCCCGTAGTATATCAGCTGACTTACAACAGATTCACCTGCAGAACCAAGTCATCAT
This sequence comes from Trichobilharzia regenti, assembly GCA_944472135.2. Taxonomy (NCBI): domain Eukaryota; kingdom Metazoa; phylum Platyhelminthes; class Trematoda; order Strigeidida; family Schistosomatidae; genus Trichobilharzia; species Trichobilharzia regenti. The sequence goes on from OX235266.1 coordinate 33,230,838, forward strand.
TTCATCGTGTATTTTACGCGTAATGACCAGGTCTCGCGTGAATGAGCGATATGCAACTGTTTGTTCACCATAAAAGTAGGTGCGCAGTCAGGGGTTCGAATCCTGTTGTGGTCCATGTTGTAATCTAACCTTGAATTAATCACTTAATTACATCAACAGTAGTGTATCACACAAAGACAATCTCAAAATGACTTACCATAAATTAAAATCCCTCTTTTTATTTTTTAAAGGCAGTATAAGTAGAGAAAGGATCTTGCAAAAGGTTATCGAAATAGTGTATTTAAGTATTAGTTGAAATGCAAAGGTTTTTCCTTTGTATTTACGAACAACGGTTAGATCAGTAAGTATTCTAAGTCAGTAGTACATTTTATTTATTTTATTTTTGATTACAGCTTGATTTCACACTGTATTTTTGGTACAAGTATGGAATTTTCAGCATGGATATCGGTAGCCCAAATTTCGCAGGCCGACCATACATATCAGGTGTGAGTCGGCCGGGGATCGAACCTCGGACCATGTGCATGGTTGGCGAGAGTCCTAACCACTGGGCCACCGACGCAGTGATACAGTGATAGAATACTCAATAGTCACTGGGGAGATATGAGTTTGATTCTGGATCAATACACTCCAAATCATCGTCTGACTGACTAGTGATTAGTAAGCTTGAAGGAGAGGGAAGTTTAGGCATAAGACTAGCAACATAAACGAAACAACCCAAATGCTGCTGAAATCCTACGTTCCACTTGTAGCATAAACAAACTAAAAGATACAAAGTTCAAGAATCGTTTTAAAACAAAACACGTATGAGTCATTTGAATCCAAACAATAAATGGATGTTATCATGACCATAAAGTATTTGACTCAGGATTCCTTCAAATTGACTGGTTGTGAACTAGGAAATATTCCACGCATAATACTGCAGGATATCATTGTATATGATTCTCAGCTTGAATACTATTCACTAGAATACTGAGTGGACACAGGAGATAAACTCAGAAGATAAGATTTCGTTCCTCAAGGAAGAACCTAAATAATGAGGAATTATAGTTGTTCATATAGTTAGTTATTTTACATGATCAATTATTTGCAAGTTGAATGTTTTTAAAAATTGTGTTTCGTTTGGACAGCAGTGTATCGATGAAAACTCATTGGCATAATTTTCGGCCTAGATTGAGACCGAATGTCTGGTCCACAGGTCATATAGAAAAATAAACAGTGACCATTGATAGTAATCACAAACAAATACTTATATAAAATGAAACTTTCACCATTGTACTTGTAATCACAACAGTTTCATGTAGCAATCAAAAACGACATGTTGCAGTCTGAACGCAGTAAACCAAACTTTGCGTTCTATTATATAACTAGCCGAAATTTTCTTGATTTACGCACAGCACAAAATGTCACAACGATAGTAAAAAGACAGTTATTTGCAATAAAATCTGTGCTACTATTCAACGCAAAATTACCTCAACAATGCCATTAGGCAGCCATAGAGAACCAGTAGTTTCTTAAGTACAGAATAAGTACTATACAACAGAATTATATAATAAAATCAGTTGTATGAAGTACCTGAAGTTCAAGGAGAATAATCTCAACAAGGTGGCATCGAAACTGTGTCGGTAAGAATCACACACCAAGCAATTCTCCCGGCTTGTTAAAGACTGGAATGATTTGGGCTTACTCGTAGAAAGTAGCAGTAGTGAAACAACACACTATCCATAGCATCACATAACTGTAAATAGAAGTATTCAAATAAGAGAATAAACAGAAAAAAGGCGAATAATAAGGACTAAGTTAAAGGCCAGAGCAGCGATCTACAGTCTAAGAGAGAAAAGGAAAATAATTACAAAGTTGGTTGGACTGTCCAAATAACTATCAACATTGTAATTCGATCGTTCAAGAGGAATTTTCCAAACACTTATTAGGAAACATTTGTCCTCCTTAATAGATCAATAAACAAATAAGATGCTAGAAGTAATAAAACTTTGACCACTGACCTTAATAAAAGAATAATGTGTGTAATAGTAATTTTGTGCGTCGGTGGCACAGTGGTTAGGACCATGCATATGGTCCGGGGTTCGACCCTCGGCCGACGCAGCTCTTTACCTCGCTAAGCCAGAAATAATGCTGGTAAAGAGGAAAGGTTGGGCGTGGGGCTAGCAACCCCATCCTGTAAAATAAATACTGCTTCAGAAACTTCAAGCTAGAGGCTTAAAAACTTATGTTAGACTGGGAACGTGAAAGAATAAAAAAAAATAAGTTACTATTTATTTACAGATTATAGATAGGAGTAGGTTTACATGTGCTCTTTTCTAATACTTGTCTCCTTTGACACAACAACGGTGCTACATATGGTGTCATTGGAATTTTATATATTTAGGCGTTCGAGCATAAATTCGACCAAGTTAAAGCATGGCAATCCTTGGAGCGAGAACGCGCGACTGACCTCAAACACAAGTTATTCGTTGGAGAACGGCATCTACAACTATTATAGAGTCATTATGAACGATCTTGTTTTAAATTGCTAGTTATATAGTGAGTTGATAGCTCGTTAAGGTTACGATTACTATTAGTATTAGGACTTTGCTTAGGATTAGAGTTTGGTTTGGAGACGGAATTAGGGTTGGGGTGTTTTATTTTTATTATCTGCGTTTTCCTGGTAAATAGTTGTCCTGGAAAACAGAGGAAGAACGATATATGAGTCAAGAAGATAACTGATTAGTTATTAGTGACTGGTTTAAACTAAAAACCCATAATGATTATAATTGGGAGATATTTCTAAGTTACATCAGGGGAAAGCATCCTGTTTGATGTGCTTCATCCCTATTCTTTATATTTCTCTTGTAAATTAATATCACTTTTATGTGAAAACCACTGGTTTTTCTGATTGGTTAGCTCAAGGTCAGTCGTGCCTCTGGATGGTTATGGTTTAAATTGGCCTAAATTTCTTATAACTTGACCTGGAGATATACAAGGAGATGTTTAGCATCCTCCAGGATAACTTTAGGCAACTGGTTGCAAGGATTAAAGTAGCTGTCGACAGCAGTCTAATTTAGTTGAGTCAAAGGTACATCTCTAACCCTGCTCACAGCCTCAATATTCTGAAATAAGCCCAAGGAGGAATGAAGGGGAACAATAAAGAAGAACGGGTAGAATACAAGGATCAAAAGATTTTAGTAGAAGGGGTTGAGTTATCCCAAAAGACCTTAACTTTAGGTATGCAATAAGTCAAACGAAAGAAATAGACCAGATATGAGACAACCAACAAAGATTTGAAGAGGAACTGGTGCGAAGATATGTAATATTCGATTTATTTCTTAGCTTAGTGCCGTCAGTATTACAAGAATTATGGGAATGAATCAGTTCACGTAAGTCTTGTTCACATCTGAAACTAAAGTCAACTGTGTGATATTTAGAGAGATTTGTTATACGACCAGTGGTTAACCTCAGATAAGAAACTATTCATATCACAATAATCCAATGAAGAAACAAATGGGACGTAAATATTCAAATCATCAGCATATTTGATGAAATAGCCTTTAAAAGAATACGATGTCATGTAAAAGAAAAGAAAACAGAAATGGAGAAAAGCACAGCACCTCGAAGCACACCAGCTTCTGTAAGCAAGGAAAAGACATATATTCTCTCCATTCTAACATATTAAAACTAACTTATTCTTTGTAGCAGTTGTTAGTACTGCATACTTGAAGAAGAGCTAAAGACTTGGAAGAAAAGAACTCTCGATTTATGAAGGATAGACTGATATGAAAACACAACAAAATGTTCTCTATAACAAATTTCAGAGTGTATTTATGCGGCTAGTTTCAGCCAAATTATTTTTCATATTTCTTTCATTTAAGAACTGAAGACTTCACAGCTACTCTTGTAAGACTGACATTTACTCGATAGTTTATGAAGTATTTGAAAGGAGGAATTTCATGCAAGACGTCGATCATGTTTAGTTACACTCATTGCTGTTTTTATTTATTACTGCCATAAAATTAACCTCTTCTTCGTTTAATCAGTATATTTTTAAAATGTGCAGTAAGGAAAGAAACTTCCCTGATACTTGAATGTTTCTATAAATGCCAAATTATTCATTAATTTTCGTAATTATAAAATCTTAAATCCCAATAATCTTCGATTCGAAACTTATATCATGTAAATAGATACGGTTTCAAAACACTGATAAACAACGGGGACATCCAGTGACATCAGGGTTTTCTGAGTGACATTTCACTACAATGATATCAATACAGGTAAAGAATTCGAACTCATTACGTAAGTAATAGCTACGCAACTGCCTTCTAAAATGTATGTCAAGCTCTGCTACCCGACTGGTGACATCACGATTTATAGGCAGCCTGTTTTGAAGCCTGAGCCACCAAAATGCTCCATCACTATATTGCATATAATTTCTGCTCAGTTTGTTTAAATCCATTAGAAAATGATCTCTAAAGGCTGGTTTCTACTCTCGCGAGTATTTAAAAAGTTTACGAACTGCTGATTTACGAATTTCCACTAAACTTGAGAAGAGGCAGAATCGTGGGTGGCAGTGTATCCAAATACATGGGATAACCATTCCTGCGACGTTTAGTGCAAACTACCACTGCAGTTGGTCTGTTATTGTGTCCTTGGATTCAAAAAATGTACTCCTCGACCTTTTTAATCGGCTTCCAACTTAATTTTATGCATTTCTCGAGGGCATAAAGGATTGGTTTTCACTTCAGTTCAGATAGCAGCGTGTGTCATACGATTTACTGTCAGTCACTACTTTACTTGATAATGCTAGACAAAGAGAAACTGTTTTGCAATTTATTCTTCTGGGAATTCTGTACACTGCTCAGAATCAAGCGATTATTATTATGAAACTGCCATGTGTAAAATGTAGCACCAGTTGTGAAAAGAATGAGGTTTGACAAAAGGTATGAGAGTGAGACATTTGTCATATATACATACGCTTATAATTATGATTTGAAAAATAATTTCTTATGTGTTAGACTCCAGTTTTTCAGGAATGAGAAATGTTTTCATCATCTCCAGTGACATCAGAAGTGAGAAAACAAAATACGCATAGTTTGCCTTCTAAAAGATAAATACGATACCACTTTATTCATTACCAGTCAGTGAAATAGTGACGTAACCAGAGGAAATAATCTGCTGATTCTTTAAACCCTGTTTTATCGGATTATGAGTGAAATACTGAAGGGTCTGTGAAGTGGCGCAAACTTTCAGTATGTGTACATTTAACTTTGAATTTCAAATGTATTGAATGTTTTAAATCGCTGTCTGAAGGTAGTTTACCCGCTGTTAGTGATCATTTAACAGCCAGTGAATGTATGGCCATGTTAAAGGTTTTCAAATAACCTAGGCATTATATATATTTACATTCTTAAGTAATACAAATCTGCAGTCATTAAGCAAATTCAACTATGCCCTGAGATTGAAATCTTCGGTATACACTGTTAAGATCAGGCAATTTAAACACCGAGAAATTCATATATATATATATATATATATATATATGTATATATATATTATTTGGCAATTGTGTGCGTGCGTCTGAGTGTCAAGATGAAGCAGTTCTTGGTGCTCCTTTTATGTAAAAGTTTTCCCGATGAATAAAAATAATTATTAATACCAGTGAACGTATAAAACTCTATCCTGTTTACTACATTAAATAACACTATTCTGTTATGGAACCAGAGAGTCATGAACAATGTGTCATCATAGAAGAATATAAGCAAAGCCCTATAAATAATAAAATAAAGGCACCACGTTTTATAATTCCAAAGGTTAGCTGAATCTTACTAATAAACTTGACAACACTAGAACTAACAAACATACGACGGAATTGTAAAACAGCGGTGAATTTAGGGTGTAAAATGGCTGTAATTTCACTCAAACACAATGCATCATGTTTTCTCTCAAGCTTTTATTGTTTTAATCATTCAGTTATGTCCTTGAGCCGCAAAATGTACTAGCACACATTTTCGAAACTATTGCTGCACATTTCTTGGAGACAAAGAAGAAATATCATAAGGGATCAGACAGTGCTTTAACTCAAACAGGATCGTGTCACACAACACAATACATACAACACACAAAATTGATCGTTATATTACTCGAACATCCTGGATGAGGAGAAAATATGATGCAATACATTTTGCTGAGAAGGGTGTATATTGCTTAAATGTTTTATTCAGAATACAACTGTTGTTATGACTGGTACTACTTTTGTCACATAATTAAACTTTAACGATTAATTACTAAGCAGACGGCATAAATTCAGCTAATGGGTCATTTCGCAAAACAGCAGCGCTGACATCTAAACCCATCTATAACCATCCAATTTACATTCAACATGGTGGATTCTACCGGTCATAACTATTCAACTTAACTTCAGGTCAACCGTCCTGAAGTCAATAGTGAACAAGTAATATATAGCAGAGAGGGGACTTTGACTAATTATTGTCGATTTGTGACAATATTTACATACAGAAAACTCTTCAGTCTGGTCAAAATGTTAAAGTTCATCGAAGAGACGATTTATTCCGCGTAGTTAGTGTAAGACTGTACTTTGTTTACTCTCAGTGACACTGATACATATTTCTGTAAAAACCAGGAGATCAGGCCTTTTATTTGGTTTTTGGCATTTCGAGTAGGATTTTGGGCACTAAGCACTTTCTTTGAAGTTGCTGTAGCGAGGTGTTGTTAGTTTCACAGTCGACGCTTCCTCTTTTCTGAGCTTACCACCAACTAATAAATTTGGTAGAGTTTCCGAGTGCGTCAAGGAGGAATTGAGACTTGATCATGTCGTGTTTGGCGGTAATTCTACTGACAAAGGAATGGCGCAAGACGAAAATCAGTAGACATGACAAAATTTAACAAATATAGTCCTATGACTAACAATCTGCTCCTCTGTCCTTGCAGACAGTCATTCACCCTGGATCCGATTATGAAGCCTACATATTTTGTATGAGGCGTGATGATACTAACTAGTTGCTCAAAGTGAGTTGTATAGAGCTGGTTTCCAAGTCTTTGTCTACCTTTAAAGCCAAAAGGAAACATCACCAGATGGCGATAAATAATTCGTCTAACGTCATTATATTAAATTTTCATTAGTGTAAATAATTTTATGTCTAGTGATGTGAGTAACAAAGTAAAAGAAACATTCATCCAGTCAAAATCTAATGATTCAACATAATCCAATTTTCCAATTTTTTTAAATAAGATAAAATACAATCATACATCAAGACACTTCAAAGAAGACGAAGAGGAAAGATGAGTGGAAAAGGAAAGGGAAGGAATCTTTTTCGGATGAATCAGATTTTTTCATGACTACTTAGCAATTCTGAATATTCATCTTCACAGTGATAATGAAGATGAATAGTCAGTCTCTTAATTATCCATTGTGAGTATTTTCACATAACGAAAGACGAAATATGCAAGATAAAATAATATCATTCTATTTCGCAGGTTCTCATTAACTGTAAACTACCTGAAATTACAATGTTTATATAAAGTGATAATGATATACTTCGTTATTGGATGGTAGTAGAGAAAACATAAAATTAACGCATCCCAAATATAAGCATTACAGTTTTTGGTTTAAGCGCATACCAATTTACATGCTTTCGAAATAAAAAAGGAGGAGAGAGGAGAAGACAGAAAGCAGAAACATGCAATAAACAACCAGTGTCAGCTTGTAGGTTTATGCAGCAACTCAAGAAGGCTACAGTTCGTAAGACTGAATACTTGCCTAGTAGGAAGAAATCATTAATATGGATGACTAATCAATGTAATCGGAATGCAGTTACCAAGAGAGTGAGAAATCGACTAAACACACACACACACTCTCTATCAGTAAACGTAAGTTTGATTTGAAAGTTTGATTACAATTACTTCTGCAAATTGTAGTGAACTCGCCATCCTTTGTATATCTTATATTTTGAAGGGTTTGTGATTCGCAACGAAATGACCAGTACCCACAAAATGTCTGGTAACAGCACTTCGTGAATATCTGCTCCTTTTTAGGCTAAATTATCTCGTTATTTGCTCTTAAAGCGAATAGAAGACCTTATTTCACTCCTTCGCTCCACAGTGAAACACAGGACTTCAAGCTTCCACTTTGGATTTTTAGTAATGATAGTGTTGTTTCTTTTATGGTGTAGGGTTGAGATCTGTACTCAATTGCTACCTTCTGCCTTTAAGGTGTTAACTATCGGCTAGGCGAGGCTAAGATTTTGCATTCGATGGCCGAGAATCGAACTTGGACAACGTGTGACTTGGTCGGTGAGCATTCTACATTTCAAACACCAAGGCACGATCAAATTCTAATAGCTCATCATGAGTTTGTGATATATGAGGCGAACATCTAGTCTGAGAAATGGATGAATCAAAATTTTCTGGGTTGTGGTGATGCTAAATTGACAAACGATTTTATCCTACATGAAAAAATTTCCTGCTGTCTTGAGCTAGTATACATGTACGTTTTTCAGTCACTTCTAGTTTGCAACGTAGACTTCTGGTCCTTGATGTATATTGCTTCTACCAATTGGAATATGTGTTGTTATTGAAATTGTTTCATGACCAAATCAGCTATATATCACGGCGTGGCTGTAGTTAGAATCCATGGATTACACTATATTTCATGGCTTAAAGGTCAAAAGGCTCACCTTGTGACCTGAAGTTTCTCAGTGCGATCCTTGAGTGGTGCACACTAATTAAAAGCCTAAAATTAAAAGGAAACGGCTGTCTAGGATTCTCCACTGGTCTTTAATTGCTCTCTAGCTAATTTCATTTCTTGATCTGAATTCAGATCGATAAGGGACTGTATATAGATGATGGTAGACAGCAGATATATATGATTACCATTTGGGAGGTTCGGCGGTTTTGCAATTCAGTCATCCGGCTTGAATGACACAATGAACAAAACACAAAATCCGGATCGATTTATAATTTCCACTAGTATTTTCTTTTATTGTAGTACACAACCATTTGAAATCAAAAATAATTTTTCAGGTATCGAGTTGTTTAGGCGTTTGTTTGATTTAAAATGTACTTCTTGTTAGAGACCTATATCAGTTTATCTTTTTCTAAATTTTTAAGAAAAATTCCCTTTTTTTATTTGATAGCCTCTTTTCTCTTTCTTCTCTCATTTTTATACTATTATATCCTCGACTAAATTCACCATTTTCTGACTAGATGTTCAACTCACTCATCACGACCACTTCATAAGAGGTTATTCAGACAAACTGTCAATCTATACAGTTTAACAAGGTGATCATTACTGAAAAACTGAGTCATCATTATTATTGTGAGTCACAGTGTTCAACTTTGGTGGCTAATCAAATAATAATAATAACTATGATAATATTAATAATCTGACTCATCCTACGAAGCTTTATGTTATTTCTGCCTCACCATCATATTCAGGTAAAGCTTTTATCACATTTACGAACTGGACAGGGAATTAAAAACTGAATTGCAGTTGATTCATTGACTGTTGCCTTAATTCTATTACGAAAATGTACAACATTGACTTTTGTAAAATGTTAATATGGCGTTTGACCGCTTTTTTATTTCATTCTCAGTTACCACTGTCATAGCTAAGTGTGAAATACATGAATTGTTGTTAATTATTTGATAAGCATGGTTCAATGTAACGGTTACCATGGTGAATACAATGTCTTAATCTATTCTACAGTTGTCAGTCAGTAATTACCATACTTTGAGAAGTATCGATACAGGAAGGAATTTCACGCTGAGCTCAGATGGCTGTTTCGCTATGTATCATCTTATGTGATTTAAATATTTGATTGCTTATCAGAGGCTGATTGTCCAATGTATCAATATTCCTTGATTTCAATGCTGATTATAGCTGATACAGTTGATGCAAATTGTTTCAAATGTCCATGACTGACATTGTATTATGTAATTGTAAAGTCTGATAAAAATGTTCAGAAAATACGCATTTGCTTGCTTAAATTGTGTTCTAAAAAGCCTATTGTGTACGTTGTGAATGTTATATATATATATATATATATATATATATATATATATATATATATATATACGTAAGCTAGACGACTGAACTGTATTCAGTGGAACAGCAGTAATGATTTACGCTTGCTGACCTGTTATCTGTATTACCGAAACCGAAATTTCAACTTATATAGGATTTTTTATTCATTTGCCTTCTGAGTAAACTCTATCTCGGGAAGCCTGATCTTCAGAGTTTCAATAGCAACGGTGGCTCTTCTCATGAAGTTTGGTCGCTAGCCTCACACCTAACCTTCCCTCTGAACTGATCTTATCGCTAACTAAGCGAGGTTTAGGAGTGTGTCGACTGGCAACCGAATCCCGGATCATACGAGTAGTTGGCGAGTATCATAATACTGAACTACTGACGCATAAATCAAATAGGATAAAATTGCGGAAAGCCAAAGTATGGCCATACCTTTCCCAATCCTTCTGAATTTTAAGTGGAACATAAGGTTTGAGGATTTGAAATTTAAACTTTCACCAGAGGTTGCGGTGTTTCTTTTACAGGGTGAAATCGTTTATGACTGGCTAGTAAGCTAGATGAGGTTTAGTAGAAGGCTGGTCAGGAATCGGACCCAAACCACTTCTGGCATAATTGGCAAGTACCATGTCACTGGAATACCAGTGCATCTGTGCAGGCATAATTGTATAAATAACTGTCTTGTTTTATAAACCATTGGCAATGAATTCCACCATCAGTTGAAATATAATGGTCCTCTTCGATTCAGAAACATTAAGCTAACGAGTCACAGGTAAAACGAAAAATATGCATTTTGAACTCCACTGTCAGTTACCATCCATCAAGTAATTTTTCATTAAATAACCGATAAATATTCAAAAAGAAATGAAGGGGGATAGAGTTGACATACACTGAGCTGAGCGTTGAATGAGTCTACACGCCAAGCCGCTGAATGGAATATAAAGGGAAGTAGACAATTTGAATATGGGTCCTATGGTAGTGGCTTGTTCAGGATCATTCGAATGGGTGAGAGACGAAAAACAGGCTACATCTATTCAAAGTCGGAAATCTTAATTGTAAACAAGAAATTCCCTAGGGTGATATTTCCTACTGTCCGGTGATGTGCTTATGCGAAAGTTGACCAACTTTTAAATAAATATAAACTGTTGAAAATGCCTATGAGAGGGTGTGTGAGGTGATATGTTTTTGTTCAAAGCACAGCATCAATTCTGTCACGTATTTAGGCAGTTTTCATTTTCGCTTATGATGTCAGCTACAACATAGCTGACTGAAACGACTGATCGATGGCCGCTTTTTTTAATACTGTCTCGATATACACGTTTTCGTTTTACCTTTATTAATCACAGATCACTTCCTGTATCGTCCTTTAATACTGTTACTATTATAATTTTATATCGAAACAGTATACCCTAAATAGGGTGAACTATCCGTAGACGACATACCTATATTGGAATAAGTGGAGCTCGTCGAATACTTCAAGAACCAATTAGAGATATTTAGAGCATTTACTAACTAAAATATTTTTCAGCTTCCTCAATTCATTATTATTTACACAGTCTATGGCGATAACATCTCAAACAGTAGAATAATGAAATTTTGAAGCTGGTTGTTAAAAGAAATAAAAGAACAACGACTGAAAATAAACGTAAGAGTTTCAAGAGGTGAGAGTAGTTCTGTTCTGTGTGACGATTGCAAAGCATCCATTAGCTTTCTAGACAACATCCTCAGCGCACACTGTTCAGTATGAATTGAGCTTTTAAAAGTGACTGTAAGTTTAATAGCCATTTCTCCTGAAGAACCCGGATGAGACTGGTTGTTGTATATGGAGACATATCCTCACCCGCTTGTTTATTTGTTGACCTGATAACTGACGTTTTGTCTTTGTGGTTTACGTCTTATTTATTTAGAAGACAAAAAAGGTTTTACCGGAGAATACTGTTTTCGATGAATTCCTCTTCCAGCTGCACAGTTATATATATATATACATTCATGGATAATCCTCATTCGGGCATTAATGAAAACAAAACACGTAGATCGGCGAAGAGTCTCTTTTCGGCGAATTCATTTTCTCAGCTGTACAATCGCGAATATATATGTGTTATTTTGTATGCATGTGTACATTAAGCTTGTCAAACAAAATTACAATTGGTTATGGTTATTTCAGCTAAACAGGTGAAGGTTGGTAATACAGGTCAAGAAAATCAGGTATTAATGAAATTAGGGTAGTAACAAAGGTGATGAGTTGTCACAAACAGTTGTTAAATAGGAGCTACGTAGTAATATGAATAGTTTGATGAGTGAGTTTAATTAATTTACTTAAATCACTTGCCATCCGCATGCAGCGCATCTGTAGTCCCGACGTTTTGGAAACAGAATTAGATATTCGAAGAGAAATCTTCATCCAAAATGGATACCCAAAAAGATTCATCGACAAAAATATCAAACCAATAACTGGGAGAAACGAAACTTTAATCGCACCTAAAAAGAAACTCTACATGAACTAGGATTTCAAGGGAGATTTAGCAAACGATATTCTCAAGAGAAGGATCACATCATCTCTGAGAAGAACATTCTTTGCAGCAACGCTAAGAATAATGTCCTCCAGTCGCCCACTAATCTGCAGAAGCCTCAAGGACAAGATCTCGCATCTGAGTACTTCTATGTGCATATATCAGTTCACATGTTGCTGTGGAGACAGGTAAATCGGTCGTTCGACGCGCACCCTGCTCAAGAGGATTCAAGAACACTATCCAGCATGGTCGCGAAAAGGCAATAGTGGTGCAATAAGGAGTGCGATAATTGAACACCTGGTTATCACTAATCATTCCATTTCAACAAACGCCTCCTTCAAAGTAATCTATCATTACCAAAGGTAATATGGTTTCGTCTTCTTTATATCACTGAAGCTCTGGCCATTCTCATAGAAAAACTGGAGCTGTGCATACAAAAGAAGATTACTCAACCACTTCTACTGTCATGGTAACAACTTTTTTGATTTGATTAAAGTCTTTTTATTTTGATGACTCAATTTAGTTTCTTTGCCTGTTCTTCAATAGCTTAGAATTCTTGTATTCATTCAGAACTCTTACGTAATTTCCTATTATCTAATTTGTTTCTATGTGCATCCTGAGTAAAACTTACTCATCAAACTATTCATATTACTACGTAGCTCCTATTTAACAACTGTTTGTGACAACTCATCACCTTTGTTACTACCCTAATTTCATTAATACCTGATTTTCTTGACCTGTATTACCAACCTTCACCTGTTTAGCTGAAATAACCATAACCAATTGTAATTTTGTTTGACAAGCTTAATGTACACATGCATACAAAATAACACATATATATTCGCGATTGTACAGCTGAGAAAATGAATTCGCCGAAAAGAGACTCTTCGCCGATCTACGTGTTTTGTTTTCATTAATGCCCGAATGAGGATTATCCATGAATGTATATATATATATATATATATATATATATATATATAGAATATTTTACAATAATCGTAATTAGAAATAATGATGCTTTTAAGTAACACGAGATAAATTGATAAGATAAATTGAGTTTAAGAAAGATCCATATATTTTAATAAACATAAAACATTTAGTACTAAATAAAACATCAGATCAAATCAAAGAAATTTATACAAAAAATCAAGGATAGTTAAAACCTTGATGACTAAGGTAAGTAAAGCGTCTGAACCAATTTTTTTGAATACGTAGGTTAGACTTCTTGAGGTGGATTCCTGCGACTTCAGCAAGAGCCATCTGCTCTGATGAATTCCTCATTGAAGAGTTCAAAATTATTAATTAATTACTGAGACAAAATGGTTACCCAAAGAAATTCATCAGCAAGAATGCTAATCTCAACCCAATGTAAGTCAGTGTACCAGTAGTTCCAAAATAGGTCTTGTTCGTGAAACTTTAGTTCCTCGGGGATGGCAACAGAGAGATATTAACACAACGCCTAAGGAATGTGGCAAAAAGAGCGTTCACTGCCACTAAAGTTCTCTGCCTCTTCAAAACCACCCCTACATTACGTTCGGGAGTTAAGGATATATTGCCTAATTCTGTCTGTTCTATGTGTATCTGCCAGTTCAAATACTTCTGTGGAGTCGCTGAGATTGGATATACAAATAAGTGTGTTTATTGTCAGATTTCTGAACACCATTTTATGTGATTAAGCAAGGGATAAACAAGATCCATTCATAGTTCTGTTCTGTTTCATCTCGTGGATACAGAATACAAAATTGGTGATAACAAGGCTTTCAAAGTTATCTACTGAATGCCGAATAATCTTGATTTACCTTACGAGTTCGTCTTTTACGTGTTGCTGAAGCCGAAGGAATACACATAAAGTAATCTAGCCTATATATTTAAAGGAAGTTGCTTCGAACGTTTTCCTTTGGCTATCATAGGCTCTAACTTTCTCTAATTTGTTGCGTGAAATTCCTTAATTTTATTTGGTATTCTACTGAGTAGTACATTTTTATGGCATTATAACTTGTGCATCTTTTTTGAACTGTAATTCCATTTATCCTAACAAATCGGTGTTATTTAAAAAGCGCACCAACATTTTTAATGACCATTATTTCAGAATATTTTGTGCATATAAATGTAATTGTAGGACAGAAAGAGAGATATGTCGGAAAGAATGTTCTTTGGTCAATATTTCTTTTGTCCTGTAAATGTCTAAATAAGAACTTTACTTATTGTTAAACTTGATTGCATCATCATTATTTTTATCATATTAAGACATCTTACAACGGTGACGCAACTAAAATGTAACTTATATTTCCTAGATGTGGAGATGAATGTTAGACTGTTAAAATGATACTTGGCTGTCAAGAATGGAAGTATTTACAGTAAGTTGTGTGAATAGCTGGGAAAGCGTTTCTTTACTTTCTAATACATCATTAATTCGTTTTTATCAGTTGTTTATGAAATAATTTTGGACTGAAAATTTTATTTAAAGTGCAGATGTTGCAGGTATTTAGATTATCTTCGGGCTTATAAGAATCCTTTTGCATTCCTTTTGGTGCTCCAGTTGTCTGAAATTTGTTAATTTATCCAGTCAAATCGGCATCCCTAGTTATCTACGTTCGTTGGCAGAAAGGGAATAAATATGATGTCGTGAAGTAATTTGTTGGTTGGTGACTAGCAGTGGAATCTACAATACACATCTCGTACTATTTGGGATTCGTCTGCCGCATATATCGGTATTATCCACTGAAGATAGCGTTCTTCCTGAGGCGCGAACCCGGCACCTATCGTTTCACACGCCAACGCGTTATCCTCTAGATCACTTGGACCAAGAGAAGTCTCTCCTGTACAGCGGATGTTAGTTATGGTTTTATTTTAATTCGGTTTTGATTATCCAGTTGATTGACTGGAGGCAAATGTCCTGCCTACGCTGACTTCTCGCCTCTTAGTGCGTATTGAGGCTCAGTGGGAACAGCGTAAACTCACTGAGGAATACAGGTACTTTTAGCTGGGGAGTTCTAATTAGGACGAAACAGGAATCAAGCTAATATCGACAAATGGCATTAGTTATTATTTTTTCACTTTTGATTAAATAAACTCAATAACATTCAGTTAAACATTTCAGGAGAACTTATTTATAGCGCCTTCTCAGGACCAAGTTAAATATAGATACGCCTGAATACTCCAATTCGAGCAAGTATATCAGGTACATTAAAGTGAATTTCTTACAGTTACACATAGAACGTTTATGTTTATTGGCAGTGTTAATAAATGTGAATACTAGCTAGTAATAAACCGTTTACCAGCTCTGTAATTTAGGGGAATGCAGTTTGTTGGCTAATGCTTCCTCGATTGTACGTTCGTCACATCACACTGTCAAAGGTGACATCTTTCTCATGGATTTATTATTAGATGATGTCACTGTCAAGATGCATAAGAGTCGTCAATCTGAGTTCATTAAACACACATCCGACTGCAGATCACAGTTACTCAAGCCGCAGTTTGATATATTAATGTAGAAAAGGATAAAGTACCAGTTATTTGCAAACTTTTTGTGAATTTGTCTTTGAAAGATTTATTCATAATGCAAAGATTTAACAGTCGTCCACAAATATAATAAGGCTAAAAAATAAAATTCTGAACAACATATTTTGTTGACAAATAGTTTTAAAACAGATTGATTTATGGGTCACTGAACCTGTACTTTTACTAAGAGGTCTGCAAAATGCAGCCGTTGTTCGCAACTCAGTTTTACCTCAGTCAGTGTGATATGTAGGCATCTATGTACGTATGTATGTATGTATGCAATTAGGTCCTTTTTATCCTGTTTTTGCCCATGAAGTAATTAATACGTCAATGCGACAAGGAAGTATTCGATCAACTTGATAAATAAAATAAACGTTTTACATCAGTTTGTAGGGTTTGATTTGTTTCAGGTTTGATAACACGCTGACATCAGTTATGGAACCACTGGAAAACCGGCTAAGAGCAATGGGTAGCTCTTTCATCCTAGCTTGAAAGTCTTCATCAGTGCACAATCACCAAGATTCGAACTCAGGACCTTCCTGAACATAAAGAAAATCTGGTCAGAAAATGTGTTTTGCAGATTAAGTCAGGGAATTCTTATCAATGCAACTTCATATGTAACGGAGAAGAGGGAGAATACAAAGTAGAAGGTTGGGGAGAAGAAACAGACAAAGGCAACGCTGAAGGAATACAGTGATAGGAAAGGGAAGACGGGGGAAAAGGAGGAAGCTGATGGTGAGGAAGAAGAAGAAGAAATAAGGAGAAAAAGAGGATAATGAAGAAGAAGATGAAGAAGAATACTATAAGTATGACGAAGAGGGGGAAGAAGATGGTGAACAGAAAGCAAAAGGAGAGATAGACGACTTTCAAAGAGAGGACAATGACAAAGAATAAGAAAAAGGGCATAGTGACTATTAAAAACAAATGAATATATGAAACAATCACAGAAGTATTCCATTTATCAAGAGAAAGGGTACGACAGTTGCTTCTTATGACATACAGGATGTCAAATTCATCAACAGTAATAAAATAAAGCAGAACAGCATACCAATGTCAGAGATAGAGATAATCACCGAAATTTAAGGATAAGAGGGTCACTAAAACTGAACCCAGTACCGAAATAGTCGACCGATTCATCTCGTTACAGGAAGGTTCTGGGTTCAATTTCATATGGCTCTTTGGGTGCTCACTACTGAATTTTCACAAACAAAGACGAAACAACCATCCGTTGCACCTTAATTTTCAGTCATTCTTCTTTTACCATTATAGAAAGTTCTCAGAAATATAATATCAAATATTTGCTTAAATGATGGTTAAACCATCCAAGGTAACCATGGATTATCAGACCGCTACTGATGTGACAACTGATGACTGGAGGTCAAATGAACATCAAGATAGATGTAAAGTACTAACTAGCACTCTGTCTTCCTAGTACAGGGCACATATTTGTAGAAGTAAGATGAATAAAATAACTTTCGTTTCATAGCGATTAGATTCTTTGAAGTGCAAGTGTGCAGGGATTTAATCATCTCAAGCTGCGACCATGGATTCATATCAAGTAGATAACCAGTGAAAATCAATGAGTGCTGCACAGCTGTTCCGTCTTAGCTAGGAACTTTAAAGCAGAACGTACTTGCGGTGATTGAGCTAAAATTCACGAATCGGTAGGAGTTAGAATTTACAGGCTGACCACTGGATTTCTCCACAGTGGCTGAACGATTAAATACCTTTTCTAGTAACCTAAAAGTCCTAGGTTTGACTTTCACGGGTGGAATCATGAGTGAAGAAAAGTCCCAAACTAGAACGAAGTAGCTGTGCAGTGCTCTCTTGTTTTCGATGACTTCTAACTAACGCTGGCTGATCAAGTGAAATTAATCTGTGATTGATTAAGATTTTAAGAATGATCAGTAATGACAAACTGATACGCCAGCACAAATATACACTAAAATCATATATATATATATATATATATATATATATATATATATATATATATATATATATATATATATATATATATATATAAACAGTCAGTAATATCTTTAATTAAGACAACTATGTTTCATGATTTCACATGACACTGAACTTCATTCACTCTCTTATTAAGCTGTTTGACTGATTTCAGTTTTACACAAAGCATACATATGAATACTTATGTATGCGCAATAGGATAATCTAAAATATTATCACGTCTTTTTGTAAAGTGTTGTGATTTGTAGAAGGGTGGTAGTGATTAGGTTCAACACATTTACATGAGCTGCAATAACAGCAATTATAACAATGCTCGATAAATAGATAGATACATTCTTTATGAATATTATTATTATTACTAATATGATCCATTGTTGAAGTACATAATTTGTAAATCTGAATGCCAGCATGTAATTGAGATTACACAATAGGCAGTTTAACCTATAATATACTATAGTATAATATAGTTTAGAATATTTACTGTTGCTTCGAATGTCTTTCCCTGCATTAGGGACATATATATGTATAAATTAGTGATATTTACTGAATAATTGTACTTTAATTGATTAAATCATTAATTAATTAGTTAAATGACAAAAAGTACTTTATGTAATAGATGCGCTATGCATGTTTGTAATTACTTTAAAAGATAAAGACAGGTATAGCTATATATGTACTTTTTAAGTACATATACGCATAAACGTAATGGGATGTTGAATGCATTGGGCTAAATCATGTGGCCGAGTGAAAACATCGTAGATGTGAACTTCGTGGATGATTTATGTTTAATGTCATACAAACGTGGAGATATATAGGGGAAAATCAACAAGTTCACAGGAGTGGCAAGCAACGAAGGCACGACTTCAAGTGAACATAGAAAAGAGAATGGGATTGGAGAGAACTAAATGACAACAACAAGAGTCGATCACCATCAGCAGGAGAAATCTAAGGAAAGGCGCCTCTTCCACTTATGAATTGGGCACCATTTCAAGCTTCTAGCAAAAATGGCATAGATGACGTTGTCAGAGCCCGCATTGGAAAACCAGCATAGCTCTTCATCATTATGAAGTCTGCTGCACTCAGCATAAGAAACAAGATTCGGCTCTTCAACAATGATATCAAGTTAAAGACTTGGTGTAGGCGTCTTCAGAAGCATTTCTAGTAGACTGCAACGAACTTCCACCAACAGATGCCTTCAATATCACGATGTTAAAGATCAGTTGACCGACCAGAAAGGATAAGCAAAGAGAAACTCTGGCATCTACAACGAAAGGGACAAGAACCTATTACGAAACAAAAATGCAGATGGAAGTAGAGGTGAACAGATTGTGCAAACACTCGGAAGACTGTTGTGTGGCACAACACACCAAGCAGGCCACCTAGTGGAGCCCAAACGGGAAACAAATAGTTGGTCATAGCTCCAATAGTGACTTGGGGGAGACAGTGCTACGAAGAGGAAGTGACAGATCATAGACAATCCTGGAAGAACACAGAGCAACAGAGATGCACTGATAATACCCCATGTTCCAGTGGTTGGTTTGAAAATAAACGTTCCAAAATTACTACGTAAGTCTTCTTGGAAATTTTACTAATTTTAGGTCAGGTGAAATCATCTAATCAGTCGTCAAGTTTTCCATTATCGTAAATAGTAGTGATAACAATAATGACAGCAATAATATTGACAACTTTATTCTTGACAAGATGTGCATTAGCTTGGATGAAAAATTCAGGTAGCGACCACAAAACACTCAGTATCCATTGAATTTTAATTGCTTCTTGGCTGAATATTATATTTAACGCCTTAGCATTTTGAACGGTAGGTACTTGCTTCTAGTCCCAGTGAGAAAACTATCAGTTACTCCAGATGACAAAACATGAATGCAAGGAAACCCGTGTCCTGCATTCTGCTGTTAGGCATCAACTACAAAACAACTACGCCATACTCATTACGAAAGTTATATTTGAAGCATCTTTAACTGGGCTTCGTCAATATGTCAACAGACAGTGAATATTCTCCTCCAGTAAAGCAACCAATGGAGAATTCAAAGAATAACATATTCAATCGATGCTACACATTCGATAGTCTACGCTAATGACAGAAATTGATCGATTCGAAAAATACCGGAATTAAATCGATAGTATGCATTATTTAAATTCATGCCACGTAAAATATAAACATACACTGATAGTATTTTAAACTGCATTTATCTTCTTTTCTTTTTGTTTAACTTTTTTTTGGCTATGTATGTTTACGACAAAAATAAATGACAGCCTTTTAAAAATGTTTCGTGTATTTATAAAATCACATTCCATATTGCTATAGCTTTTATAGTTTGTAGACAAACATATGAAATATAAAATATTGTTTTATTTTTACTATTATGAAATTTTCACTTCTTTTTGTTTTGTTTTTTGCCTCACCTATTGATTAACTAAATGACTGACTGACTGACCTTAAACGAACCGTTCAAAATAATAATAATAAGAGCGATGAAATAGTAAAATAGTTGTTCTTTGAAGAAAGTGATTAATTCAGTCAGTTAATCAGAGTCTATTTATAGATTTTTTTAGAAAAAAATTCAGGTTTCAAAATTCACACATACTGCTGCACACACAGGTTGTGGTTAGTGTTAGCTGGCGTGAATAGTAGTTACACATGCTCTCTCTTTCTATATATATCTCTGTCTGTCGATAGCCAAGATTCATTCATTGATCATCGAGGGAAATCAACTACACAAGTAAATGCATACATACATACATCACAGCTGCTTAGTACAAAGGTCAAACTGTCATAATTAAATATGGTATTGTTATATTCGTTTGGGTTCCAGAATGTAGCCATTTCTCTGTATTTTCTGCAGTCATTTTAGGCTGGCTGCAAGATTGTATACAAGCTTTCATTTTGCCCTCTTCACACGATCTCATCCATATCGCTGTCGAGCTAGGGTAGAACTCATAGTTTCTCGTTGGATTTCTACACGAGGACTTGGTATGCGAGGTAATTCAAAAATCTCCTCTGACAATGCCCACTCCATCCATTTAAATTTCGTTCTGTTGGGTGTCTTCTTGGCTGGTTCATTGTTTGATAGAATCTCTTGTGCCCTATCATTTCTGAATGGCCAGTTGATTCACAGTGTTAAACGAAAGAAGGCACCTATTGGTAAAAGTTTTCAGTAGTCTGTCGCTTATGCTTTTGGTGAAACATATATCATCATTGATTTGACATTTGTGGTTAATATCTGAACTGTATTTTTTATTGTGGGTGTTAATTTCAGATTAATAAGGGTCTCTTTTAGCTTTCTGATCCTGGTTAGCTCGGTGTCATATAGATTAGGATGCTCGCTGACCATGCACATGGTCCGCAGTTCAATCCCCGGCCGACGCATACCTGATACCAATAATCGGCCTGCGAAATTCGGGTTATCGATGTCACATACTGAAAATTCATTACTTGTATCAAAAGTACTGTGTGGAATCAAGTTACAATAAAAAAACAGATAAAAAATAAAAATATCCTTATCACTGCCGCCTACAGTTGGGGAGATGCTTCGCATGTAAGTTACGTATGTGACGTCATATAGATTTTTTCATTTGATGATGTCTGATGCTTCTTGTTGCTGTTGCTACCTAGATATCTCCATCACCTCTGTCTTCTGTGTGTTCACTTAAAGTCGTGTCTTCACTGTATTCGACGTCTGCTAGCTTGTCCGTTTCCTTCCATAGATCTTCGAGTTTGTGAGACACTAAACACAAATTATCCACGAAGTCCAGATCCTCTAACATCTTTTTGTCAAAACAATGTATACTTGTGGTTGAGAGCTTTGTGTGATGTTGAGAGTATCTGTGGTCTCTTTGGAATGGTGAACAGCTACTGATGTAAATGACAATGACTGATGTTAACACTTACCTGACTAATAATATATAGGTTTCTGTTTTAAATTCTGTTGGGGCAAAAATTCACATTTCATCTTCAGCGCTTAGTCGCTGCATCAGTTCAATAAATATTTGTGCAAAAGGTTACTTCCAATAGCTTCTTCCTCGAACAGTACAGTTATCAATCTATTTATGTTACCAGTAACGGCTAAATTATAATTACATCAGAAACACGTTAAAACAGTAGTTGGCAATGGATGTAATTATATCGCAGTTAGAAAAATGAAAACAAAATGAAGTTTACAGTAGAAATAAGAAAGGGTTACGAAGGAAGCTTTAGAACCTTCTCTTGGCTCAAACCAATCATTCATCTGCACATAAAAATATGCAGAATTTTCAATTTGCAGTTTACACAGTTGGAGGTGAAATTCTACTACAGTTCCACATCATGTGATCTGCTTGATACCAAAAATTGGTGTCAAGAGATTAAACGTCAATGCTAAATGGTACTTACTACTTACTCATTGATACGACTAGTTGGATGCTGGTTGATTTAAGTTGTATCCAGATACATAAACTTCTTCTGACTAGTAGTAATTCTCAACCACTGTAAACATTTCCTGATTCTTCTGAAATCTAACTGGATCGGTTAACTCAATTAATCACAGTGTCCATTAATTTTACAGTGATGTGCTTTTCATTGGTCTCTGTCCCCAACATGAATTCCCTCAAAGTAATCCTAGATTTCCATAATGAGGAAAATCAATCAAAGCGGATGTGAATACATTATCCACTGATAACCTTGAAGATACACCTTGACAAATATGTCGGTGTTGAGAATTTTATGAGAATCTGAGGAAATAAACTATTATCTTTAAAATGCTGGACTGCAGAGATTCAATTTATTTTAAGTCATCTCTGACCAAAATCAATTAAAGACTTATTGAAAACCAGGAAAAGCTGAACAGAGCTACCGAAATTCCATTAGTGATTGGACGCAGAAGCTTCGAGCCACGAGGCGACCATTGTTGTCTGCCGAATAGGGTGTGAGAAAGAGTACACACCAATGATATTGCCTGGCGGTGGTCCACGAAACTGCGAACTGATGGAATCCAAAATTGGTTTCCGTCCCAGTGACAGATTGACTGACAAGTTCATCTTTTTGTACAAGAATAAATGGCAGTCTTTTTTAAAATATGTTCCTCTGTATTTATAAATTCACATTTCACATTACCATACTTTTATAATTTGTAAACAGACATTTGAAGAACAAAATATTGTTCTTTTATTGCAAAACTTTCATTTCACTTTTTCAAAGAATTCGCTTTACCAAATGACTAACTGACTGACTGACCTTAAAATAATCATTCAAAACAACGACAAAACATTCAAACTTTTTGAGAAAAAAATCAAAGTGATGAACTCATTACAGCATAATTCAGAAGTCAGCCAACGTTTGTTTACCGGTTTTGAAAATAAAGTAAGAAGAACAGTTTGTGCAGAATTAGAACATGCCATCGTTTATTTCGTCAGCTGAGTACGGTCTATCAGTCTATGAAAAGGGAGAAAGCTTAAAACTAGAGATTACGTAATCGAGTAAAAGTGAGAGGGCTGAGAATAACTGATAACTGCTTCTTTCTATACAAAAAAAAATCTGCATTTAGGTGTTTGATAGCGAGTGACTCAGCAACACTGAATAGTAGTGAACTGTTTTGTCTATTAAGCATTTTAAAAGATTTCATGATGTCCACTGAGTGCCCCGCATCGACGAGATATCTAGTAATGGTACTGCTTTATGCATTCCTTCCACTGAGATGTATGCTGTTTGGTGGATATTTAAAAAAAATCAAAGGCTTACCCTTCTCTCAGTTATCGACTTTTTCCTTATTTGTTTCCTAGATATCCAAATTATAAAATTCACAAAGCAATTCTATCTGCTAGTGCTAATAGATGTGAACGATACTATCTCCATGACCCCCCCTCCACTTTCTCTCAATAACAAGCGCATTCAGTCACAATTGAGGCAAACTCACATGCACAGATAGACACACAAACAAACAAACACACGTCACATGTTTAATACCAAGGATCAAACTGTCCTGATTTAAACAAAATCGAACTTTCGTCATTACCATTATTGTTGTTAACTTTCGGAGTTCTTGAGAGGAAAATGCGGACGACTTCAGCAGCACATCTTCAAGAGTAAACAAATAAATAAGTGAATATGCTTAACAGAATGTGTTAGTCGACAGTCATTTCTAAGTGGTGGGTAGGCAACTAGGCAGTTATTACAGAAAGCGAATTTGGAATTTAATAGTAAACTACCACTGGTACTAGTATCAGTCAGATTGATATTGTCACGAAATAAGTCATATCAAATAATGATAACACTTATAATCCATTGCATAAGAGTAATGAGTAAAGTAGTATATGTGTGCTTTTGTGAGTGTGTGAAAACTATTTATATTTGTTGAAGTATAGTCAGATAAAATGATTAGCAGTTTCAAGTATTGTTGATTTGGATGGTGTTATTAGAAGGAGATTATCTGAAAAATTTGATGTATTTATGAAATACATTTCGAACACTCTGATCATACATTTACTTGTTAAGTCAACTTATATGAATAATAAAAAATGAAAGGGCAATTAAAGTACATAAAGCGAAAAGGAGGAATTTAAGAATAATAAAAACAACTAACACATGATTTGGTTATCCAATCAGATGAGGATTACCAAGATAGGTTAAGACTAATAATATATTCTAGTTGCTTTGTCAGAATTACAACAAATGATTCATATTTAGTGTACCTCAGAAGCGATTGTGCGCTTGGTAGTAATCGGGTGATGGAGAAGTGAAGATGAGTCAACGGTTACGTCCTATCTGTTTAAATAGGTCTAATAAATGTGGAATTAAACTTCCGTAGTCAACACAGTGAAACACATCTAATGACTCTGTAGCCAATATCTCGCCTTTCGTATATTCTAATAACAGGAGATGGCGCGTGGTAGCCATTTTATTTTAGGTGCACTGATGAGTTTTTAAAATGATCTTAAAGTCTGACGTATTTTCATTTGTTTGTATTATTACTCAGTGATTTAACTGATGTTTACCTTTTTTTGAATTTCACATCGATACCGATAACTTGCTTCATTTTATAGCTGTCTCTTACATTTTCATTGTCTGATGTTGGATGATTCAGCGGAATTCGTGGATTTTTAGGCATTATTACACAATTATTGCTATTCCCTTGGATTCCGAGTTCAACATACGACTTTAGAAGCACATCTCCACTTCGTTTGTTTCCTGAATTCTTTTTTCTTAGCTGTCTTCACGATAGGCCGTAAACATCCAACTTGTAACTTTGCATTTGGGTTCCACCGGACGGCCTGCTATGAGTGTGATATCACTCTGTCATCTCCTCAGTTTAAATGCAATACATCAATCTCTGCAGCTCTGTACATATGTTGGGCAATAAGTCCTTGATCATTTCGATGCTCACCAAAGTTCCTTGGTGTTCATCCTTTCCGACTGGTCGTTTGAATTTCAGGACATCTTTTGATGATAGCCTACAATAGCTTCTTGGAAAGTCTCTGAACGACACAGAAGCACTGATTGACAAAAGTGCCGGAAATTTGGACCTTGTCCTTTAAGTTGTGTTGTGTTAAACTTTATAGTGATTTCAGAGAAATGAACAGAAATTCATATCCTTAGATAAACATTCTTTCATTCTTCTAATATCATGTTAAAGCGAAACAAAGTTGATGCTTTCCATATATATGTATAGCACCAATCTATGAAGTTGATAACTATTAGGTTAAACAGTGTGTGAAAATGTTAACCATCCAATAACTAAGTATAACCTACTGTTGTAGACTCTACACTATGAAGAGGAGAAGTGACAGCACAACAAGTTTCTCTTTCAAGGAATTATTTTCAAGAGCTTATGTGAGATATTATCCGAAAGCAAATGTACAAGTGGATAAAAGGGCGGAAAATCTGATGTTACGCAATGTGAAAATGAAAAATGATATAACCAATCTGAATGTCTAAAATGGACAAATAATTATAATGCCAACAGTAATAAACAACTAAAACATTGGACTACCCAGTGAACGATAAGCACCAATCAATGCCCACTGGAGAAACCTGAAAGAATCTGTCTTTTTTATTTACCACAGAAACATTGTTTCAACCACAAGTAGGTGGCAGGGATGAGGATGAAATAAGTGTAGGAATCTGCATTCAGCATAAAGAACACGATCCAGATCTTCAACATTAATGCCAGTCAAGTCAGTCCCTCCATAAGTTTCAGAGATTTGGTGCATCATTCATCCAACAGGCTGTCACAGACTTCCATCAACAAATGACCCTTTTGGTTGGCACTGCAGATCGCCGTGCTGACAGGAAAGGATATAAGCAACAGCGAAGTGTGCCATGAAAGGAAAGAGCAAACAAACTATTTTTTCCCATGAAATATGCAGAATGTAGTGGAATTGGATGGACCTCCCATATGCTAAGGGGAGCTTTAAATAATTATGGGAAAATAAACCGATCACATGTATATTATGTGGTCTACTTGGCATTTTTTAAATCGCAGTCAAGAAATTAGTCAATAAATCATGATGCTACGTAGTACTTGGTCACTGATATGAGTAGCTGAGAACTAGTTGCTTTGGTTGGTTTCTAACTACTCATCCTATTCAGTCACTCATTGATGTGTAAGGTAGTACATTCAAGTTTTACAGAATTGTTTTCCTAGTATACGTAGACTGGCACTCTCTATATGCATAATGGTCACCAATGATCAGTTATGCTTAGAATGAACATAACATACAATCTGAGATGAAAACATCTCAACCTTAATTGAAACAAGTCAACTTTTGAAGTTAAAGAAAATGTAATCACACTTATATTTTATGGCTGGAGTGATAAGGTAAGTGTAAATGATATGCAGTGAAATACGGTAGACTAATGTGGCATCTCAACAGAATTTACTGACGAGCACTAGCAGTGGAATTCAGGATTTCACATTTCGTCCTTTGTGCGACTGACTCATTTTTTTTTCATTTTTCTTTTATTTACAGCTTGATTCCACACTGTATTTTCGGTACAAGTATGGAATTTTCAGCATGGATATCGGTAACCCAAATTTCGCAGGCCGACCATAGATATCAGATGTGCGTCGGTGCGGACTCGAACCCCGGACCATGTGTATGGTCGGCGAGAGTCCTAACCACTGTGCCACCGACGCACAAAATCCTGAGGCGGAAAACCTCAAGGTTAACAGTGGACGTATCTATATTTCCGGTAAGTAATGCTGTTCCCTCTGAGACTCAAAACCTGAACTCACCGTTTCAAACTTTGGGAGCCTAGTTGATAGGGCGTTATAGTCTGAACAGAACGGTGGTGGATTCAAATTACAGTGGGAACGCCATCAGTCACTGAGAGTGCAGGTAGATCTAGTTGACGAGTCAGTATCAAGTGGGATAAAATGAGCACAGCAGATTCTGCAAGTCACTTCCACTCAGAATGACATCATGTTAGTCTTCAAACATCCTGGAAGCACTCGTACTTGGAACTGATATGTCAGCAAAGAGGCTGGGAATTTCGGTCAGATACCTTGGATAATTTCACCATCAATTACAAAATATGTCAGTTTCCTCTGACTGAAAGTATTTCTCAACCATTCCTTAACCACTGTTAGTAGTTTACTGCTTCTTCTAAAATCTAATCTGATTGGTCGACTCTGTAGATCACAGTGTTTCTTAATTTCACAGGAATGTTATTTTCTTTGGTCACAATTAATCTCCTCAAAAATAATGTAGAATTTTATAATTAATCATATGAGGTGTGAACATCGTCAAAGAAATACTGCACCATAACATCTATTTACAGAGAATTTCACTAAAACTTCAGAAAACAAACCATTTTATTTCAAACATTGGGATGCAAAGATCTGATCTATTGTAATTTACCCAGAAGTGAAATTAATTAAAAAACCTCTGAAAACGAGAAGGCACACGCCAGATTCCACTAGGGATTGAACCTAAGACCTTAGGGTAACAAAGTGATCGGGTGGGTCCACTAGGTCCGGTGCCGAGATAAATACTTGCAGATGATATTAGTTGGTGATGGCGCTATACATCACGAATTGACAGAAGGAGAAGATTTCATGGGCCAGTCATTGAATTCTCTCCCAGTGGCCTAATAGACAACGACCTGTGTGTCCTGACTTCGATCCTTAGCTCTAAGGATGTGGGACAAAATGACAATCCAGTACTGTCTTGTATTTTTCAGTGGTTCATGACTGCATATCAGTCTGTGATCAAAAACTTAAAACAAATCAAATTCCTACAAAATAACTCTTGATTTATCACTGATACGATCAATTTTATTTTTCAAAATGAAAAACACAACAAACAGTCAAATGATTTTCCATACGATATTCATTTTTCTCTTAACCCCTCTCCTCTCTCAACCGTATTTCAAAACACTTACTCTTTAAGAAAACGAAAATCACATTTTCACTGGTATATATCTGATAACTGGAATTTTGGACATATTTCTTTATAGCCTTTATTTCACAATCATTTAACTTTGAAATTTCTGTAGAAAAATTAGAAAAATAAATTGACATAGTCGGTCTATGGCGGATATTCAATCACATAATAAAACCGAAAACAAAGGAGTTAGAAAGTGCCACAGTGAATAAACGGGCAATGAGGAAACAGGCACAAAATGGACCCACACAAAAACTTGGATGATATGGACTTCGCCGATGATATATGTCTGACTTCCCACAAACTGGAAGATATGCAAGTGATGAAAAGCAACAAGTTGGCAGAAGAAGCATCAAAGATAGGAAGGAGTTCAAGTGAGCATAGAGAAAACAGAGGTGATGAAGATTCCTGACCAACACCAACAGCGACAACAACGGACAACAATCAGCATAAAGGGGAGAAATTTGAAGGAAGCAACCTACCTACCTGCCTACCTCGAAGCATCGTTTCAACTACAGACCGATGAAACTGACGAGGATATCAAAGCGAGGATCGGGAAAGCAAGACAAGCTTTCATTACTCTCAAGTCTGTGTGGAGAGCGACAGCACTCAGTATGAAAAATAAGATCCGGATTCTCAACTCCAATGTGAAGTCAGTCAGTGCTACTCACTATACAGATCAGAGACTTGGCGCGTCATGAAGAGCACTTCAAAAAGAAATACACACCTTCATCAACAGCTGTCTTCGCTCAATACTACTCAAGATCAGATGGTCGGCCAGAAAAGATCAGCAGCAGGGATTTCTGGCAATGAGCGAACCAGTCAGGAAACGATTGCGCAACAAATCTGCAGGAAGAAATGGAGGTGGGTTGGCCATACTCTGAGAAAACAAACCATCAAGTGACATCACGCGCCAGGCCGTCGGTCGAGTGGGACTCGAATGGGAGGCGGCGAGTTGTTTGTCACTGCGAGGGTGACATGGAGGGGGCCATGTGGAGAGGAGACGAAAGTATGTGGACAGACTTGGAGCCAGGTGAAAAAGTTGGCAGAAAACAGAAGGCAATGGAGATACGCGGCTGAAGCCCTATGCTCCTCTAGGAATTAAAGGATACAATAATAATAATAATACAGTGAACAAGCCACTCTGTATTCATCCACCTTAAATTTAGTTGGTAATGAAATAGCAGGAATAATCGACAAACGATTTTTAGAAATGATTCGCTTGGATATTCTTTGTGGCTAGACTGATTCCTGTGTAACGAACAGAATGTTTATTAGTTGGGTCGAAATTTGGTACATACACTTTCGTTTGTAGTTTCAAAGGTGTATATAAATTTACACATACCTACCGAAGCAGATACGTTTGAAGAACATAAAGAATAGCCTATCTTAGATTTTCTTAACACATACCGAAATGTCTGTGATTAAAAGAAAGTAAGTCGCTGAACAGCACAGTCAAATAGCAATTGATTGACACGGGACGCCAGAGAGATATCCTGAATTCTTTCGAAGTAATAAACAATGCAACTGAAGTCTCTTACGATTCGCAGAGGACATCGTTATCAGACATTTAAGACCTGAATTGTGTATTCAGAAAGGAGCCGTAATAATTCGTTGTGTATGCTTAAAACTCATCTTATATCATCTATGAAATCATCATCATTGAATAGGTATCATGCTTCATGTGTCGGATATCTAATTAAATGAGCTTAACTCATTGGTTTTTTGTTTGTTTTTCGTATTAACAGTTTTCTAACACCTTACGTGTTATTATAATTTATGTACCTCAATATCTTTTAGTTGACAACCTTCCTCTGCACATTTTGTATTTTACTTGAGGAACTTCGATCACATTTCATAGAAAAGTAAAAGAATAGTTCTGTACTTTAGAAACGTAACATTCCTATTCATCTTTATACATACGGTGATCATTCTTAATTACGGTTCTGCAATTTATCTTCTATAAACTGAAGTAGATTAAAAACGTAATAATAAAACTGTTGAATTTCATTATTCAGGCTGTATGCAGTTGATAAGTAATACTGATGGTATAAAGGATGGATTTATTGTTATTTCCTGTCACATGTATTGTTGTTATTGCTATGGACGAATTAATTCATTAGTGTGTGAAGGATCTAACCCCGATTGATTTTTCGTTGTCACTTGATGACCAACTGACCACTAAGCCAGCTCTTCAAGTCTTTAGTGACCCCCTTTATGATTTTCTAACGTGCAGTATATGTCGATGAAATGGTTCATAGAGGACTGATGAAGCATAAAGACATGTGGATACAGTACAGCTGTAAAAATTGTGGTAACAGAGTTTTAACTATAAATACCTACTGATATTGAGCGGTTTGAAGGAGCTGTTAGGAAACCCTGGATCTAGGAATTCTGTCTGTTGGCTTTCATCAGCCTACTCAAAAGAAATTGTAGTCCGGACGGTTCTTCGAACACGCATCAAATACGTATTCATAGACGTTACCAGTGAGTTATTTTGGGCTGAAGTTGTGACTACTCCCCACTGAGTTATCAATGCAGCCAGGTATTCTGTGGTGGTAAAAGAGCTCGTAAAACGTCATTTAACCGACGAGCTGATTGTTTCATGAAATTCGCGTCACGTAGACACCAGTTCCCAACCAAAATAACTCTCAATCAAAGGGAAATCATCGCAAATATTAAGTCAGAGATTAGCACAAATGTAGCACTATGTTATGAGTTGTCGAAGTAGCGGCTATGGGGCAGAGATCGCCACTCCTTCTAGAGTATGTATATGGATAGCGGTGAAGACAGTACGTAACGTTAGGCCAAGTGGTTTCAGGAAATAGTGAAACTTTGTAGCTATATGAGAAATTATGTAGCCGAGGAGACTGCTTTCAAAGGTATAGTACAGGGTAGTTTCGAACATAATGAAAAGAAAACCGGTGGTTTCAATAAGTGAGCTAGTTGAAAGTCTCAGGAAAGACTGAAAAGTTCGAAAGAAATGGGAATGGCATCAGAATTGTGCAACCCCAGTCAAATATTTGTGTTTATTTAGGGGAAACTTTCTTAGGTACATTGTAACAAATAAGGTGACCTTTAAGAAAAGTGGAACCCTAATATCGTCTCTCAAGAGACTCCGGAAGGCAGTGAAAGAAACATTTTGAAGGGCATCGATATGAGTCGACAGTTATCACTGCTGTCTCTTAGCATTAATTAAAACAAAACATATCCGTCCTTTATCTATAGCCTGGGTTACAAAGCTATTTCTAATTTCTGAACAGGTCAGTTAGCAATATCTGATAGCATGTCTTCGGGATGTGTAAGGATAAAGGCAATCAATAATGGAACTGAATAACTAAGACCACAGCCAGTATACAGAAGTTTGGGATACTTTTATCATATTGGAGCAAATCTTTAATCAAGCCTTCCTGTGATGATAACATTAAGACTGGCCTGACTAAAATGGCATCAAAAGGTCCTAGTTCAGTAGTAATGAGAAGACTGACTGGGGCTTAGTAAGCATAAACTCGTGAAAAAAGCAGCATTTTGACTAACAGGGGAGTGGGTTCAATAATTTTCTTTACTTTTTTCACATTTTCGACCACAGACAGACTTACAAGCATCAATTACTGTCGGCTGATTAACGCTGAGGCATTGTTTGCCGATAAAAGTAATATGGGTATAATTAGTTGTACTAGTATATAGACTTAAAATCACACGACTATTCGAAGGCTTTTGGAGAGTCTTCAGTCTTAGTCATAGTCAGTCACCGTGATTTTCACGAAAAATTAATGTCACTTTTTTAATTAGCGTCGTTACCAGCTTACTGATGATTGGGATCCCGTTTGACACTAAGTGATTACAAAACCTTAGGTAGAATACAAGGAATTCACTTTGTTCTAGCCAGCATACTGCATACATGGTAATACTGAATTAAGCTTCATTTCTATGGCTTTTTCAACACGAAACAGTGCATGACTAATACTCGAATACAATGCCCAAACTGAGAAAAACACAGAAGGCTATTTGAGGAAGCAAAGATTTTTTGCACCAAAAAAGGCAATATGCTTAACAACTGCAACTAATTATATAATTATTGTATGCATCGGCTGTTAAGTGTTAGAATGCTTTTCAGTCACACAGGTGGTTCCGTCTTGATTCCCAGGCGACCCACTCCAAAACATCGATTAGCCGGTGGTAAGTCAGTTCCATTCGGTAATGCAAAAGAATGAAAGAAATCGAGTTACTATACATGACCAATAGATAACTAGTTAAGGATGTAAAACATTTGTTCTGACTTGACAGCACGCATTGATAAGAGACAACTGCCAAGATTCTTGATCTAAGTTTGGATCAAATGTCTGATTTCCATATCACATCAAAACTGGTTCATGATGCCTTCTTTTGCCCATACACCTTCTGTATCACCTATCACCGAGGTGTGATAGGTGAATCTGGCAACCCATCAGTAGAAGTTTTTCACTTTTCAACACTTCTCCTTCCTTTGGTTTCTGAGGACAGTTTCCTACTGGTAATTTGATTCAAGTTTAGGCAGTTTTCGATAAATTTGTGGGAAAATAACTTTTCCTTCAAGATAGTAAATAAATATTTCTCTTCTTATTTCCTCAACAGGTCGAAATGTTACACTGTAATTCAACTGATTCGAATAAAGTTTATAGACAGTTTATTCTTTTACTTTTGACTGTACACCAGTTGATAACTGGTGTTATCTGTCTATCCATCTTTTTGGTGCAGACTGAACTCTGCCAGTTGTAGATACGCCTTGCAGATGAATGCCAACTAGCACGAAACCTAGGTCCAAGGTTTCCTGCCGACTGCCTCCAACCATCTAATATCAACAACTCAACGTGCACCAAGATGTCCAGCCACCTAGAATACTGATCACATTGCAAATGTGACTAATCGAATTCAGTCTGCACCGAACAGAGGACTAGACACATTACACTAGATACTAGCTATTCTCCAGTCAAAAGTGTCCAGTACAGTCCTACAGGAGGTCATTTGCGAGCTTGAATAATTCGGTGGTAACGTCTCCGATTGCTGCAATGGATGATGCGGTCTCGAATCTCAGAAGAAACCTGAGTTCCTTCAAGGTTGCAGATACGCCTAACTAGCGGGTATGTGGCAACAAGCACGAAAAGTGGGTCAGGCAAAGCTTCCCACTGACTGCCTCCAACTACCAAATATCAACAGTTTCTCTTGTGAACTTATGGATCACTGCTGTTGTAGCTGAGTATTTGGTTGGCATGGGTTGACATCCCGTATCCTTCTAGATTTTTATTATTTTTTCTCTTGACTAAGTCATCTAAGAAAAGCAATTTAGTCTTTCGATTCTTCTTCTCTTGTGAGAATTTTACGTTTACAAACACAGTATTGATTAATTTGTGGGTATATTCTAAATCATTCCTCCTAATTATGACAAACATATCATCTATGTAACTTATCTGGTTTGATTATCAGTTAAGGTATGCATTTCATTCTTCGTGTAATACCCCAGCATTTAGTCCTAAAATATGCTTAATCCTGTAAATTTCTTTGTATTATTTCTGGTTTTAGAAGGAGCAGTATGCTAATTCCTAATGGGTAAACGTGTCGAGTATTAAGGTGAGGAGAAGAAGTCCATTGAGAAGTTTATCAAAGGGTGTTCATTGATACTACCAAAGTTTTCACTGTCCATAACAAACCACTGATTTCTTCGATAAACAATATTAACTGAAGCAAGATTATATTTGGAACGGTGTGGGGAGGGGATTACAAGTAAGACTGGATTCTAAGTATCTATACTTTGACACTGATTCAGGATTTAGTCAGAAATTTAATAATTTCCAGCTAACATTAAGAAGACACTATTCGATGAGGACATTATTTTCAATGAATTTACTATCAAGCTGTATGAGTGTATATATAGGAGGAAATTTACACAAAAGCTGTGATTATGCACAATAAAATCATTATGAAATGAGAGTTAAATGTATGTTTAGAAAAGAGAAAAATCGAGCCAAGAAATATTTACTTTTCAATTAGATCCTCATCTCTGGCTCTACTCTAATATATTATGTATAGCATTTTTATTACAATACTCAACAGTTTACCAATCAAGTGGAGATATATTCGTTAACAATAATTAGTCAGTGTTAACCCATTGACATTTTGACACTGACTAATTATTGTTAACGAACATATCTCCAATTGATTGGTAAACTGTTGAGTATTGTAATAAAAATGCTATACATAATATGTTAGAGTAGAGCCAGAGATGAGGATTTAATTGAAAAGTAAATATTTCTTGGCTCGATTTTTCTCTTTTCTAAATCTCTAAATGGGGATTTTTCTATATTGAAATCTATATGACTAAGACATCAGTTCAGTACCAGGTTACAACATAAATTTCGTAATAAATAAAATAGTTCATAAGATGCACTGATCTCAGGAAAAAGAATTGAGAAATGAATTGGAATAATAGGATTACAAGGCAAATCGAAACATCATGTAATATGATGAGAGGTTCAAGAAGATGGATTTTAACATTGCAAAAAGAATTTACTGAATCAAATATTAAAGTGGGACAAATGAAATAACATCGGAAGCTGTTCCCAGGGAAGAACACAAAAATAATTACAATTATGTTAATAATAATATTAATAACAATGAGGAAAAAGTGCATAAATTAAATAAACAAAACGAAAAATAAATGAACAAATGTCTTTAAAAATTAGTTCGCAGGGTGTGTGTTTCAGATTAGACCATGAATTGATATCATATAGTGAACCATCGAAAATCAAGGAGTACTGGTCAGCTATTTCATCCTATTTTGGGATTTATCTGGAATGACAATGGATTTCCCGCCGATGGCATTGGTTGGTGCTCGCGCTAAAGTCAAGAATTGGTAGAAACTAGAAGTCATGGGCCATTAAATCCGGTCCCAGTGGCTGAAATGTACACGAGATCCAGAGGGCACGTACTGCCGATGAATCCCAAACTAGGATGAAACAGATTTCCAGTACTCCATAGGTTTTAGGGGTTCTCTAACTGATATCAATCCCTGGTCTAACCTGGAATAAATGCTGCATCCCTCCTTAGTCAGAAATCATCCTTTTGAAATTGTTTGTATTTTGCTTCAAATACTGTGATAAAACTGTTTATTCAGATGATGTAATTTTAATGAATTGATCCAAATTGACCTAACTATTTTTCTACTCGATGGTGTGTCCGGACTATCACTGCTCTTGGAATAATTGTATGCAGTGGTATGTCTGGATCATTAGGTTGCCTGAATTTGCAAATGAGACATCTTATTTCCATTAGTTTCCGTTGTTATAGCTATTCAGTTATGTTCGTAAGTCCTTAAATGTACTCATGCAAATACTGTCGCTTAATTCGGGTGGAGCAAAGAAAAATACGATGAGGGATTATTTTATTCTTCAGATTCAAAATCACTGCACCACATGATTTACTGAGGATGGCCGTTTTACTTG
Source organism: Trichobilharzia regenti (assembly GCA_944472135.2). Taxonomy (NCBI): domain Eukaryota; kingdom Metazoa; phylum Platyhelminthes; class Trematoda; order Strigeidida; family Schistosomatidae; genus Trichobilharzia; species Trichobilharzia regenti. Next base: position 33,266,702 of record OX235266.1, read on the forward strand.
AAACTCTTGAATGACGAGAAAATGATCTGAAGTGAACTACGCTGAAAAATACGTATATTGTGTAAACTTATTGCGTATAATGAAGCTATTATTATTATTACTGGTATACGCTTCTACTAAACCTATAGTAAAATACAAATCAACTATTCAGCAGACAGTAAATCATCAAATGATGTCTAGATTACTGCAGAATATTAACCAGTAGATGTATGGCTGTTTCTGTACCTTATGTTATATTTCCTATGGTGTATGTGTATTCACTCTATATGATGTTCATATTCGTAAACGTGTTAAGTATTCTTTTCTGCTATCGAGTGTTGGTTTGCGGGGATTCGATTGATTTCAGATTTGATCACAGACTAACTTAGGTTAGAGGACCATTGAAAACAACCAGGGAGTGATGCATAGCTGTTTCGTCCTAGTCTGGGACTGTCTTCGATACTACATACTCTACACAATTTTACTCCAATAACTGTGGCGCATTCTTATACTTGTCCATTTCAGCAATACTCCATTTCCATTAACATCGTTTTATGCTTGTACGATGGTTGCTGAATATCCATATACGAATGCTGGTTAACATTAGTGAATGTTCCACAATGTTCTAGTAGGTTTCCGTTGCCCAATGCTTTAATTGAGAAGATTCACACGATAATATTGGAATACAGCTAAATAGTGGTGACAGATACGTAATTACATAGATTATAATTATGACATTCAAAATAGTACCATGCAAGGAAATAGTAGGTAAGATGAGTCGAGTAAAACGCATCTGTCAAAATGCTGAATCATGACTGGTTGTCCCTCTAACTAGCCGGGAGACAATCAAATTGATACATTCTTAATTGTGACTGATAGACTATGGAGTAAGTATACAGTTAATTGCACACGGCAGTTTGCTTTCTTAAAGTACATTAAGTTTAACTGATTCACTACAGCACTGAAACCTACGTTCTCTTTCCAAATCATCTGGATTAACCTCTCCAGGATGGGAAAATCGATACAGATTCAATGAATACTATAAATCCCATTCTTCAGAACAGGAGATTAGACAGCGACAAACTTCAAACATAATCCCCTGCACCCACTTAGTCCTGCTGAACAGTAGCCAACATTTTAAGGACTTAAGAACTCCGAATTACTATAAAGTGTAGTTCGAACGCAGACTTCCAGCCTGAATGGTTGAGACCCACTACACAGCGTTCAGACTTACCTATAACTTTCTCAGCACGTTCTACTCAACTTACTAATTATAGGACAGTTGTGTACTATAAACTCATATATGGCCTTTTTAAATATAACCATCGTCTCTCACACAGAATACTTCATCCAGTATCTCAGGCAAAGAAAATCTCGATTATCACAGAACGCCCTTTTCCGGTTGATTTAGACTTATAATCTTGGGAAAAGTTCAGAACGTTTACCCTGTACTTATTCTAGTAATGAAACACCATATCATCCAAACTAAGGTCAAAAACATGCTTATAATGTTTTCAGAATCAGGTTTTACAATACTGTGGCCGATGAATCCCTTATCTGTAAAATTCAGTCTTCAAGCTCACGAAAACTCAACCTCTCAGAAAATAAACCAGAAAGTGAGTATCAAGACATGTCCTGATTGATTTCTTGGCAGATGAATGTCTAATGAATTCAAAGCGTACTTATCCCTTGGTTCCTGATATAACTGTTTATATACTTCGTAGCATGCGCTACTGAACTATCAGCACTATTAGCAACAGCAACGACAGCGGTAATAAGATACGATGCCAATGAACTGGTGACGCAAGAAGGTTAGAAGGCAGACCACTGGCATAGAGAGTCTCTACTGTCTCGAATTAACAGCGAAAAGAGCTGAAAACACTTCTGTTTATGTATGCTTTAAATAGCTTTGGGAGATACTAATTACGCTGATAAGTTAAGGCAGTCAACGATCAGTAGGGGTCCAAGGTCATAAGTGGAGGTAAATACATACAACATTGCACTGCGAAGATAAATGTAGTATTTTAGAAGAATTAGGTCTATATAGCAGTTCCTTCGAAAACTTCAATAGCTAAATCCTGTTATCATCATGGCAGGCAAACAGACGATTGATACGTCACGAAGTGACAATTTAGTGATTCTTGATTCGGTCATTATATTTTGTTTATTTCGTCGCATGACTTTACATTCATCGATTTAGATTTAACATCGGAAAGCTAACTCTGTGGTAAGTTTGAAGAGATAGGAAATGACAGTTCATCGCAGAAAGTTGGTCTAATGCCTATTCTTGTTTGCAAACCGAAACTGTGGCCTACTACTGGGAAAGAAACTTAAAATTACGACAGTAATTAATCCTGATTTATTCTTAGGAATTTGAGGTTTTCAAAGATTATTTTTACTAACTGTACTGTACAATTCATCATAAACCGACATTATTGAATATTGTTGAAGAATGGCCGGTGAGAAGGAAACAACTCTGTTGGACGCTGTATAATTTTCATCGACTTTCTAAATGATTTCATTTCGCTACTCAAAATCTGACTGTCATTGTCATTAGTGGATACAGAGTGGATATCTTGAAATTCTAATGAGAAGTTCTGTCCTGTGGGGTCCACCATTTCAAAGTGAAGTGAGTACTCACCGGAGGCATTGGCTAGGGGTAGCACCAAATCGCGTATTGACAAGAGTTTGATATCATTGGTAACTGAGCTTCAACTTGACAGCTCAATAATTAACTCTCTGAACTGATAAATTGAACAAACAAGGGTAAATCTTCCCCTGCCTTGCTTACTGAAACTGGTAATCCTCAAGGTACTGTTCTGTCTCTTTTTCTTTTTTCTTTCTTCTTACATGACTTACCTCTCTCTCAGATGAAACAACTTAGTCATATACGCCGAAGATCTGACCATCTCGTTTCCAGCCAAGTCCTAATCTGACTGCTGCAAACCTAATTGCTTTCTGTCGGACATTGGTTAGTTGTCTAGGCTAAATGGTCTTAAGTTAAATCCCTCAAAATGCCGGACTATTGACTTCTTCTTCATACATCAAAACAATCTACAACGACTGGTTAATTCACACGATGTTTGTAGCATAGGGGGGACCGTAATAGAAACTAAAACTAACACAAAATACCTTGATATACTTTTATCCCCAGACCTCCAAGAAAATTTTCCGTCTAAGCTACTACATTAAAAAGCTAAGACAATCTGTATTTACCCAATCTGTACTTTTACAATCTGTTAATCTTGTATCTTACCTACTGTACTTTACTGATCCCCTTATTCTTTCGTGGGCTACTTAAAAAGGGCCAAGTCATCTTGAGAACGGTGTTGAAGATTGTCAGTAGGGCAAGTGGTGTGCAACTAAGTTAGCTCGCTACTACATTAGTTGATAAACATCTAACTCATGCAAGAAATGGTCTAAATTCATATTGTCTGACCATCAACACTACCTCTATTCTTAACACTCCCCTTGAATCTCATTTGGCAGAGGTAGAAGATTATATGCTCATACTGCCAAGTATGGGAACCCAACGATATCATATTTGGCCCATGTTCTACGCGACGAAGACAACGTAAAACGCGAAACCTATGAATTACTATGCTGTTAACATAATAATCGGCTCTTTTATTGTCTCCTATTTGTAATCTATGGTGACACTATCTCAATTAGCTGACAATCTTAGCTACTGACTGTATTATTATATATGACCTCACCGTCACTACAAATACCAAATAGGAAATACTATTAATCATCCTGTAATATTATTTTATAGCTTTTTTTAATATTATGCTATAAAATTTGAAGTAATATCGTACCAAGTGCCGGAAATTCCACACTGTGTGTCAGTGGCATAGCGGTTGGGACTCTCTCCGACCATGCACATGGTCCGGGGTTCGATCACCTACTGGCTCACACCTGATATCCATGGTCGGCCTGCAAAATTTAGGCTACCGACATTACACGCTGAAAATTCCATACTTGTACCAAAAATACGGTGTGGAATCAAGCCGTAATCAAAAAAAAATTAGTACTGTTTCGGAATAAAGCAAATTATTATTATTAGATTCTTGATGGGATTACGGGTGGTTAGTACTCAGGATTTAGCTGAAATTAATCTCAACTTTAATATGTGATGTAATCTAAAAAGGGAAGACTAAGTGGAAAGTAATACAAGAACAGACATTGAAATAACGTAATAACAAAGACCTATGCAAAATCTGAGAAAAGAATTAAGGTAAGAAAGTTACTCTGATCACGGTAAGGCGAGTGAGTATATTTGGTGCTTTTGAACACAGTGATGCATCTATGTATAAATGGCGTATTTGAATTCCTTTTGTGCTATATCGAGAAACTGTCAAGGAGTCAACTGAGGGTGCCCGATGTTCAGAGTCGACAGAGTATTCGAGGATGAAACTACTGGTATTCTTCCTTTCTCTTCTAGTTAGCCAGGCTGAACAGTGTTTCATAACATAAATAAATAATCCTGAATAGATTTGAAGTGTTGGTTGGCAGGGAATTAACTCATTTCAAATGAGATAACGAATTGATGTTGGTCTCAGAACCATCGGAAACTAGAGATCACTGGATGGCTAGAGGTAGTGCTATAATATCACGAACTGAGGAAAGTCAAAGTTTACGATCAACTGGATCTTGACCCAATGCCTGAACGGTGATCTAATGCTGGCCTTGGACTTGAAGATATTCGTTTCCATCCTTATCGAATTCATGAATCCACACACCGAAGAGTTTCAGACTAGGGTGAAATACCACTGTCAAGCGCTATGTAATTTTCAGTGATTCCTTGGCTGATTTCACTTTTGTGAGGCATGATATCAGTATCAACTTTCAGTTGATTAGTGGCTATATAGTTGACATCACAAAGTTTTCATTAGAATTCCTGGGTAGTTGGCGTCCAGCATTTCAGGATGAAGTGAGTGCTTGTTTATGGCATCAGTAGGCAACAGTTATAGATCACAAAATACAGAAATTAGGATTCTAGGATCTTGAGTTTCAAGACCTGGGCTGAACAGTCAACTAGCCTAAACACCCTAGGTTAGAACCTTAGTTTGAATGCATTGGGATCAAACAGTTTACGAGTAGTTTTTATTTTCCAGCGATTTTGCAACACTGGTGTTAATTTCGTGAAAAAAATCTAAAAACTGTGATGAAACCGAAATCCCTCCCTATAAAAATAACCTAAGATTTGCAAAAAAAGATTTTTGTTTGCTTTATTTTTTGATTGATTGCACTTTAGGTTGTTGGCATTTTATTTATTCTATGGGTGTAGGGAGAGGGTTTATGGCTACAGAATCCGTGTGTGCGTGTATGTGTTTGATCAAATGTGTGCAAGTCGATAATAATTGTAAAGTTAAAAATAAAATCTGTTATTTTATTTGTGATGAATTGTGTTTGTGTAAACAATTGAAGTAAAATCATTCAAACTATGACCTGATCAGGTTGTAGGACGTTTAAAATTTTTATTATTGTCATTACAATTACTGTTGTTATTAGGATCACTAATACTAATATTGATTTTCTTAAATGTTTATAAAACAATAAAATTCAATTTTTCTTTCTTTTTCTACGGTTACACGGGGAAATAAAAGCAAGAAAGCCCTTGGAAAATGACTTCCTATTCATTGTTTTCTTGCATTTTTATTGAAATGTGTAAGTTTTATTTTACTTTACCGAACTGCATAAAGTAAAGACCACAATTTTAACATCTTCAACCCTGCAAAACTGAGCAGAATCATCTTGGGAAAATTGAGTTAACAGTGAGTTGTGAAGAGTGTTACAGAACATTGAAACATTCAAGCTTATTCGTGATAACAAACCAATCTAAATAAAGGGTAGACTTCGTCATCAACTGAAAACATTTAGAGAATCAAGTTTCATCACACACCAATATTAGTTACATAACTATTGAAAACAATTCTGGATTAATGAATAGCTGCTTCCTCCTGCTGTGAGTTAAAATCAGCATCACACAGCCATGACTTTACGGCCTGTGATAAATTCTATGAACCGTTAGGTTACGAGGTGAGTTCATTGACCATTTAGTCACTGAAACAGGGTCCAACGACCAACCTGTGAATTCTCACTTCTGCCAGCTAACTGTATCTACCGCCCCAGCCAGATATTGTCATCAGGGAGTAAATGTTCTCACACAAAATTTGGTAAACCTCGCTGGTCATGACATCTCACCGAAAATTCATCGTGTAGTCAGTCATTAGTGAACATCAGATTGCTTTCCAAGTGTTACTTCGTGGGGGCTGGACTGATTTTAGGTTAAAAATCGTCAAGAATAAAGGAACTTCGGCTATACACATAATAATTATAATAATAATGATTATTATTTCCTGTAGTTCCCAAAGGAACAAAAGGCTTCAGCCGCATGTCTCCATTGCGATCGGTTCACTGCCAACGTTTTCACCTGGCTCCACGTCTGCCCACATGCTTTCTTCTCCTCTCCACATGGCCCCCTCCATGTCACCCTCGCAGTGACAAACAACTCGCCGCCTCCCATTCGAGTCCAACTGGACTGATGGCCTGGCGCGTGATGTCACTTGATGGTTTGTTTTCTCAGAGTATGGCCAACCCACCTCCATTTCTTCCTGCAGATTTGTTGCGCAATCGGTTCCTGACTGGTTCGCTCATTGCCAGAGATCCCTGTTGCTGATCTTTTCTGGCCGACCATCTGATCTTGAGTAGTATTGAGCGAAGACAGCTGTTGATGAAGGTGTGTAGTTCTTTTCGAAGTGCTCTTCATGACGCGCCAAGTCTCTGATCTGTATAGTGAGTAGCACTGACTGACTTCACATTGGAGTTGAGAATCCGGATCTTATTTTTCATACTGAGTGCTGTCGCTCTCCACACAGACTTGAGAGTAATGAAAGCTTGTCTTGCTTTCCCGATCCTCGCTTTGATATCCTCGTCAGTTTCATCGGTCTGTAGTTGAAACGATGCTTCGAGGTAGGCAGGTAGGTAGGTTGCTTCCTTCAAATTTCCCCCCTTTATGCTGATTGTTGTCCGTTGTTGTCGCTGTTGGTGTTGGTCAGGAATCTTCATCACCTCTGTTTTCTCTATGCTCACTTGAACTCCTTCCTATCTTTGATGCTTCTTCTGCCAACTCGTTCCTTTTCATCACTTGCATATCTTCCAGTTTGTGGGAAGTCAGACATATATCATCGGCGAAGTCCATATCATCCAAGTTTTTGTGTGGGTCCATTTTGTGTCTGTTTCCTCGCTGTCTGCTGTCTATCGCATTATCCAGCCTACCACCCGAAATCAGGAAAATCATTGGAGATAGTAGACAGCCAGTCAGCCTTGTCTTACTCCAATCTTCACTTCGAAGGATTCCGTGAGTTTCCCGCTGTGAATTACTTGGAACGCAGCACTATCGTACAACTGTTGGATGAGATGTGTATTTGTTGGCGGCACCCCGCAGTAGCTAAGTAAATGCAAAATCACCCCTCGATCGACGCTGTCGAAGGCTTTTTCAAAGTCAATGAAGTTGAGATAGAGAGCTGGCTGCCATTTGAAGCTGTGTTCAATGATGATGCATAGTGTTGCGATTTGATCAATACCTGACTTGTGTTCTCTGAATCCAGGCTGTTTTGGTCGACGTATTTCATCCTTGACATGCTTGATTCTCTCCAGGATGATATGATATGACGAAAATGATTTTTTACTAGGTGTTGTTTTGATCATGAACTGACGCTAGTCAGAGAATTATTTGATAATCAGGCAGTACTAGACAGCTTTTTTGCCTTAGTGTGGGGCATTCCAGTCGTGAGCAGCCAACAGAGTGAAAAAATAGCACCCTCCTGTAAGAAAGAGAGCTTGTAGACGATTCAGACACTGGGATTCGAGTCAAATATCCCATGAATTCTAGTTCCTGCTTATTTGCGATATCTTTTACTCAGCTACCAGCCGTTCTCTTGGTGAAACCTACTGGTTAAAATTTCTAAATGGAACACCAGGTGACTTCTTGAATATAGCCAGTCGCCAGGGTGTGTCAGATTAATTTCAAGAGTTATTTTGCCGAGACGTGATTGATTGCAGGTTTTATCACGGACTGATATTAGGTAGAGAACTACTGAGTTTGTTCATGCAACTAACAAGGTTTTAAAGGTCAGTTCTGCTACTGTCAGAATGTTTCACTCTGGTGTAGCTGGACTACAGTGATTTTGTTCCTTGGCAAGTAACCCTTCTTCTTACACTGGAGTAAAGAAATTTCATTCCTTATAAATAAATATTCAAGATTAACTGTTTTGATGTTATTATTATTACTACCAAGAAGGACCATCACTACTTTGAAATCACAGTGAATATCCACTGCACTCAGCCCAAGGAAGAGGATTTGGATTTTCAACACTAATGCCAAACTCGTCAGTGACTCTGTATCGTTCAGACACTTGCTGTACACCTCACCTAGTATGTTTTCGATAGGCTTCAGACTTGCATTGTCCTGTTTACTCCACACTGAAAACCAGATGGGCAACTGTGAATAAAGGATAAGCGACAGGGGATTCCGTCACTCGTTATGAACCTATAACCTTAAAGTTTGAAGGAACTAATGTCCCTAAGGACTGACTCATATCAGTTAGTCGCGAACCCTAGTGGCTCAGTAACAGTGTCTCTGACCGCAGCACTGAGTAAAGCCAGTTCGAACCTTAGAAGAGACATCAGTTCTTTCGACGTTGCGAATGCTCCTTTCTGATCAATGTGAATAAACACAAATCCTAGGTACAGGACTTCCTTCTGTTTTCCTTCAATCATCTTTCGTAGATTCATACTTTTTATTCAGTCACTGAACAGGTCAATTCTGTCTGGGATAAAATGATTCATGACTGGTCATTTTTCAAACCCATCAGTACACATACAACAAAATGGCTACTACACACAATTTCTTGTTGTCAGAATTTGCACATGGCTAGATATGAAGACTCATCTCTTCACAGATAAAATCTATTCCAAGCAGATACGGCGTGATCCTCGACTTATCTTCACTTCTGCATCACCTGATTACTACCAAATGCACAATCGCTTCTGAGGGACATTCAATATGAATCACTTTTTGTAGTTCTGACAAGTCATTAACAATTGACACTTCTAATCATTTTATCTGACTATACTTCAACAAATATAAATAGTTTTCACACACACTCACAAACGCACACACATATACTACTTTACTCATTACTCTTATGCAATGGATTATAAGTGTTATTATTATTTGTTATGACTTATTTCGTGACAATATCAGTCTGACTGATACTAGTACCAGTGGTAGTTTACTATTAAATTCCAAATTCGCTTTCTGTAATAAGTGCCTACTTGCCTACCTGCCACTTAGAAATGACTGACAACTAACACATTCTGTTAAGTTTGTGCATTAATTTTTGCTTAGCTAATGAAGAGAGATGTTTATTTAACTAATACGCAGTAATACAACTGATTAATATTTATGAATTTCAAGTGAACCGATTGTGAAATAAATATGCAGGAAGAAATGTAGATGGATTGGCTGGTCATACTCTGAGAAAGCCATCAAGTGACATCACTAAACAAACCATTGCTTGAGTGGAACCCGAAAGGGAAGCGGCGAGTTGGTCGTCCCAAGATGGGTTGACTTGGAGGAGGTAATGTGAAGAGGAGATGAAAGCATGTGGACAGACTTGGAGCGGGGTGAAAAAGTTGGCAGAAAACAGAAGGTAATGGAGGTGCGCAGCTGAAGCCCTATGTTCCCCTAGGAACTAAAGGATATAATAATAAATAATAATAAGTCATTCAGAAGTAAAAAATTATATATTTGTAACCATTCTTGCTTATATCTGTGATTACATTCATGAACTGAATAAGCAAAGGTTCTTTTTCCTGTAAAATCATGTTGAATATGAAATTCCATGTGACAACTGAACGTCCATAAAAACGTGTGTCAGATGAGTTCTGTCATTCGGTATAATTATCAAATGCCATTGAGGTAATCAATTATAGAGACACATTTTTTGACAAATTTTTACTATAAACAAATAGTAGAATGGATTTTTGTGTAGGGGGACAGGGTAGTGTTTGCTCGGTAGGTTAAACACTAGGGTTAACATGACTTGAATTGCAGCGACTTTATGAATTTGAAATTTCACCATGGAATGACATCACTTGGAGATCCGTTGAGAGCTACCAAGCAGCATGAGGCAGATGTTTCCTTGTAGACTAGAATACTTCAGTGACGCTTTCTTCACATCCTTTATAGATCGAACCCGGGGCCTCCAGAATACAAGGTGGGTTCTCTGAGCAATTAGTCACTGCTACAGAACCCGATTCTTTCTTCCTGCACTTAGCGAACTGTGGCTCCATAGCCAGGTAATATTATCAGTGAGTATTTTTCCTTACTGCCAACCTGGCGGCTTCCATTGATTACAGTGTTTTACTAGAATGCAAAGCGACTTCATTGTATAGTCAGTCACTATTGAGGATTAGACTGCATTTCAGGTTCTGTCTGTTTTTGTATTACGTATCAGAAATCAGTTAAAATAAGGCCACGTCTCACCCTTTTCAGTACTTCTTAGAAGGTCACATCTGTGGACTTGATGAAACTTATGCCTGCTACGATATTGCTGGCTGCATAACTCTAAACTATTACACTCTACCACAGTGCACAAGTTTTATTCTTATATTAATCTAAACTATTGAAACGATAATTGACCCTAATAAGGATTACTGAGTGTTTACACTACTCCACCTGTTTAGTGAGTAAATATTTACAATTCGGATAATTCTTAATTGTTTCTGCCAATTCATAGTGTATGTACGACACTGGACATTATCGGAACATATCGGGAAATAAATGTTTTCAACTGGACATTATGCTTGCATTTTTGAAGTCAGTAATATTTTCAACCTAACCACTTGTCGCAAATAAATCACTATCACATTATACAACGACTTGATTTGAATAAGTCTTTGCATCCGATGCACTGGAACTTGGATTCAATGCATTATTACTACGTCCAATTAACCAGCTTAGCAGAATTCGGAGATTAGAAGTGATACCGAGCTCTGAAATGGGTCAAAACCTGACAAACCGTTGTTGAGCTCTGACCCGCTTAGAAAAGAAACGGCTGTTCGATGGTTAGGTAACTTCTATCTGACTGTCTAGCAATCACCACTGGTTGATCTGAGTGGTATTTTACTACTCATGTTAATCACTCAATCAGAAGTATACACCGCCATACATTCTAACAAAAAAAGATATTCGGGAAGAGATCAACACAAGCGAAACCTATAAAAGACAGCCAAGGGAAGCCCATTACCAAGGAAGAAAAACAGATTAAACAATGGGCGGATCACTTCAAAGGACTCTTGAACCGACCACCACCTGCAACCCGTCCAGAAATACCAACAACAGCGCGCACACAACTGTAAGTTGACACCAATCCTCCAACGAAAGCTGAAGTCGTGAATGCAATCAAACTTCTGAAAGCTGGAAAAACAGCCGGACCAGATGGAATACCCCCTGAAGCACTGAAAGCAGACCCAGAGACGACAGAAGACATGCTGACTCCATTATTGCAAAAGGTCTGGAAGGAGGGAAAGGTGCCTACTGACTGGAGTAAAGGTTACCTCTTGAAACTACCAAAGAAGGGCGACTTACGCCTCACTCTGCAAGAACTGGCGAGGAATCATGCTCCTATCGACGCCAAGTAAAATCCTGATTCGCATCATCCTGGAGAGATTAAAGGACTCACTGGAGACAGAACTCCGACCAGAACAAGCTGGATTCAGGAAAGGCAAATCATGTACTGATCAAATTGCAACTCCACGCATCATCATCGAACAAAGCATGGAATGGCGATCAAACCTCTATCTCAACTTTATAGACTTTGAGAAGGCCTTCGACAACGTTGATCGTGAAGTAATTTGGAAATTACTCGAGTACTATGGCGTACCCCAAATATTCATCAACCTTATTCAACAGCTAGCTGTACTACAACGGCACCTGCCAAGTGATCCACAACGGAAGACTCAGCGAGGCGTTTGGAGTAAACACAGGAGTCAGACAAGGGTGCTTACTATCACCAATGATATTCCTAATTGTGGTGGACTGACTGGATTATGCGTCAGACAGTGGGAAACAAGAAGACAGGAATATCCTAGACCGACGTGAAGAACCTAGAAGACCTGGATTTCGCGGATGACTTATGTTTGATGTCACCGCCGGTAAAAATCACCAACAAGAAACTATGGGAACAAACAAAACACAAGAACCAATCGCCCAGCAAATATGCAGGAGGAAGTGGAGATGGATCGGACACTCGCTGAGGAGACCGCTGGGTGACATCGCGCGTCAAGCCCTCGAGTGGAACCCGAAAGGGAAGCGGCGTGTGGGACGTCCAAGGGTGACATGGAGGAGATCGTGTGAAGAGGAGTTGAAAGAATATGGATTAACATGGGTGCAGGCGAAAAGTATAGCAGAAGACAGAAGAAAATGGAGACGTGCAGTTGAAGCCCTATGTTCCACTAGGAACCCAAGGGAGCAATAATAATAAAATAATAATAATAAACAGTAGAAGTTCTGTGACTTTTCAGCTGACCATTAAAAAATCCCTGAAAATAGTTCCCTCACTGAATCATGTGTATAACACCCTTCTTCAGAATGTAATGGAAGCAGAATGGCTAAGGACTTATTGGAAAGAGAATCCATTGATTGACTGAAGCGAGGATATTCGACATTAGGAAGATGACAAGGAGTAAAAACATTACTGTCAGGAATCTTTAGTCATTTCTTCCTTACATCCTGTGAACCTCTGTTAGGTAACCAATGTCAACCTGTAAGTCTCACACCAATACTCGATATCCTTAAGGCCATTTCAAGTCACCTCTTTTTCTGACAAATACTAAGCATATTTCAACGCAACTGTACTTCAGCTAACAAAATCCATTGAAAAAAAAACATGTGGTTAAGAATTATGACGTTCCAAGGGTTATTCTACTGGGATTTGATTGGCCTCTAGATTCGCCATTAACTGCCTACACTTAGAAGTCCATTTAGAACCAGGTAGAACTGAACAGCTGTTTCATCCTTGTATTGGACTCTTCAGTAAAAGTAAGCACCCGCTACCCACCAGGGATATAATCTTGTACCTTCAGATTACAAGGTGAACTTGTTAATGATTCGGCCGTTGGTGGGATCAATAGTGCATACTGTTAATTTAGTCTCATTGTATTGCTACCCTGTTTTTAATTCTTCTCCAGCTAAAGACAGCTTGTGATCACACTTGAATTCCAAAACTCATCGCCTATCGAAATGAGAAAGATGCATGGAAGACTTAAAATGCAACGAATTCAAAAACGTTTCTGCGATTTATTTAGAGCACGTATTCATTTTCATTTACTTTCACCAGACTTTACTTTCAGACTCACTATCTATGACATCGAATGCTAAAGTATCATCCACTAACTAAGCTGTCGATTAATGTCAACCACTACGTAGTGATATCTCATTGGTTTAAGTACTGAATAATTAATTAGTGTATCCCGAGTTTCGCTATCACTCCATTTGCTTCATCTTGTGACGACTCCATAGTGTCTTCGCGCCTATTTTTAAGTCTAGTCGTCAAAAAGAAATATGTATAAAAATAAAAGGCGGAATTGATCCGGAATGTATATTTACATTGAAGCAATCATAAACATTGTGACAGCTGCACTGTAATCAGAAAACAAACTAGAAAACCAATAATCTCAGTACCGATCTTTAGGTAACTAACTGCTGAAATATGGATGTCCTGGTGTGCTAATGTGAAGTCTTGGCTAGAGTTGTCTATCATGTCAGATTGGAGTTAACGTGTAGGGGACTAATATTAGAGTTCACTAACATTCCAAGTATAAAAGTAATAATCCAAGTCAGTGGAGTGTTAAATCACAATATATTACCAAAAATACAGTGACGAGTTATAGCAACAAAAAGGATTACTTGTATATAACGTCTAAGTCCTCGGCTACAAATTAATTATATAATCCACAGGCACGTTAATTGTTTGGACAGCGTCTGCTGTAGCTGCTGTGTTCCGGTTGTAGAAATGTCTTCGGTTGAGAGTAGTAGGCTCCTACAATAAATCCGAAGTATACAACACGGTGTGAGTGGAGCAAGTAAGCAGAAGTGACCAGGGAGAAGACGAAGTCTCCAACAGCAGGGTGTATTTTTCAATTGCACACGGAAGTTATGTATATTTCAACAAGAAGCGTTTTAAACAAAAATTATGTACAATATCTCGAATTTATACAAGTAACCAAAAAGTGTACAATCACATTGTTACATACTCAACACGGCTCCCCCCTAGAGGTCCGGAGAGACAACCGGAAAATGATAAGTAAAACTATGAAGTAAATAATAATAGTAATAGCAACTTTTGGATAAAAATAGGGATATATTACAACATGCATAAACGCGAGAAGGTATGTGAATCATGTAAAGTCTGAAAGCATATACAATGTGTTCAGCAATAAAAATTGAAATAGAAAGTCATGTCACTTAAATTTGCACTAACCATGAACATAGATTTTTAATGTATAAAGGAAAATATGTAAATACACAGTAATTAAGGAGGGGAAAGAAACATTAAAAAAAATATGGATTAAAGATCAATAGTTTTTGGAAAGGACACTACCTGTTTTTTCGGTGAGGTACATATAAATAAATAATAGTGATAGTAACATCAAAGTTTACGACGAAATACTAACCGTCATGATGATAATGTCTAAACGAAAAAGATAATAATAATTTTTAATTATTTTTCTTTTGTTAGTCCTCAAAATGAACATAGCGAGCCGTTTTACTGATTTGCCGACCACTACGTATGTGATATGGAGGGAGGATAAGACTTGATGCCGGTGGAGGGAATTCGGATGTTTGATTATTTGATTGCGCAGCTGCCGATGTAGATTCGAAGTCGTTGTCGGTGTATGCGGGTTTGATTCGATCAATTGAAACAGTCTCTCGTCTTCCATTCTTGTTCACTGTAAAGTGTTTGTCTGAACGTTTAATAACTTGAAAGGGTCCTTCGTATGGAGGTTGCAATCCTTTTCTGATGGCGTCGACTCGAATGAAGACGAATTTGCAAGTTTGTAGATGTTTGTTGATCTGATCTCTTCGGGGAGATTGTCGAGGTGCTGTTGGTTGAAGTTGAAGCATTTGTCTAGTTAATCGGTTAGTGAAGTCGGCAATGTTCACGTCTGTGGAATCGTCTGAGGGGACTAGCTGTCCAGGCAAGGTTAGGTTGGTGCCATAGACAAGTTGAGCCGGTGTACATCCTAAATCTTCTTTGATAGTAGAACGGATACCAAGTAAAATCAAAGGTAAGTATTCACTCCACTTAGATGTATCATTCTGCGCCATCAGGGAGCTTTTCAGTTGTCTGTGGAATCTTTCCACTGGACCATTCGCTGCCGGATGATAGGCTGTTGTGGAGATATGTTTCACTCCCAGAAGTCTCGTCAGTTCGCGAAAGAGTGTCGATTGGAATTGAGGACCGCGGTCGGATGTAATAGTAGTTGGTACACCGTAGTTTGACACCCAACGGTCGAGAAAAACTAAAGCAACGTTTTCAGCAGATATGTCGTTTAAGGGGCATGCAATAGCCCAACGAGTAAATCTATCAATCGCTGTCAGGATATGTGTATATCCCCTTGATGTTGGCAATGGTCCCACGATATCTATATGGATATGCTGAAATCTCCTTTCGGGTAATTTAAACGTCTTCGGGGTTGTAATAGTGTGGCGGTGTACTTTGGAGCATTGGCATTGGATACATTCTCGTGCCCATCTCCGAATGTCAGAGTTCATTTTAGGCCACACGAAGCGTTCGCTGATCAGTCTGACCGTGGCGCGTACTCCAGGGTGAGAAAGCGAATGTAAATGTTCGAACAATGCTTTTCGGCAACTGAGAGGGACAAATGGACGATTAGTGCCGGTAGATACATCGCAGACTATGGTTGCATCTGATAAGGGGATAGGCACATCTTTGAGCTGTAAGGAAGAGTTTCTGCGGCAGGTTTGGAGTTCAACGTCATCTCTTTGTAATTGAGCCATACGATCAAGACTGATGTCTACCGACGTTTGGAGCTGGTTAATGTCACTTCTTGAAAGAGAATCGGCTACCACGTTCGCATCCCCTTTGATGTACTGAATGTCGGTTGAAAATTGGGAGATATAATCCAACTGTCTGGCTTCTCTAGGGGAGTGTTTATCAAGTGAAGTAGTGAAAGCATGACACAGGGGCTTGTGGTCAGTAAAAATAGTGAAATGCCGGCCCTGTAGTAAGTAACTGAAATGCTTCACTGCAAGATATATGGCCAGCAATTCTCTCCCAAAAGTGCTGTATCGTGTCTGAGCCGGTTCCAACTTCTTAGAAAAGAATGCGAGTGGGGTGACTTCGCCCTTCATCTTTTGTTGTAATACTGCCCCTACAGCTACTTGGGAGGCATCTGTGCACAAAATAAGCGACGCTTCGGGGTTGATATGGGATAGCATAGTGACTCTGGATAAGGCATCTTTTGCGTTGCAAAATGATTCGCGTGCTTCAGCTGACCACTGAAACTTTTTAGGATCATTTTTAAGGAGGTCGGTTAACGGCTGGACGATGGAGGCACACGAAGGAATGAAACGCCGATAGAAATTAAACATCCCCAAAAAACGTCTGACCTTCTTGAGTGAATCTGGTTCGGGGAAGTTTTTGATGGACTCTATCTTTTCCTCCGTAGGCGTAATACCATTCGCGGTTATGTGGTGTCCCAGAAACTGTATAGAGGAGACACCGAATATGCACTTTTTGGGGTTAATGACGACTCCATATTGCTCAAATCGTTGAAATAAGATGGTGAGGTGATCAGTATGTTCTTCGGGCGACGAGCTAGCAATTAAAACGTCATCGATATATACAAATACAAAGTCCAAACCTTGTGTGACCTGATCCATGAAACGTTGGAAGGATTGTGCTGCGTTCTTTAGGCCAAATGGCATGCGGAGAAATTCAAACAAACCGAAAGGTGTGATGATGGCCGTTTTTTCGATATCCTCTTGGGCAACTGGTATTTGGTGATAGGCCCTGACCAAGTCTACTTTAGAAAAAATGGTTTTTCCGTGTAATGTCAGGGAGAAATCATGAAGATGAGGAATAGGATAACGGTCGGGAACTGTGGCATTGTTTAAATGTCGGTAATCCCCACATGGCCTCCAATCATGATCAGCTTTAGGCACCATGTGTAAGGGCGAAGACCAAGGACTATTGGAGGGTCTGATGATGCCGAGCTGCATCATGTGTTCAAATTCTGCCTTGGCTGCTGCCAATTTGTCCGGGGGTAATCTACGGGACGAGCACGAACTGGTTGACCCGTAGTAACTATCTTGTGAGTAACTGTGTGAGGGACGTCCTCGATGTTGTACGACGGCTTAAGAATTTTAGGGAAACGGTGAAGTAGGGAGGAAAAAGGGCAATCTGCTGGTCTTTCAATACTGATATTATAGACAGAATAGCTGGAGATAATTCCATGGATCTTTAGATGGGTGTTGTTATCAATCAGTTTTTTATTGTTGACGTCAACTAACAGGTTGAAATTACTCAAGAAATCTGCTCCGAGGATGGCGTGACTGACGTCGGCTACTATGAAAATCCATGTGAAACGCCGACGTAAACCTAGATCCAGTATGAGGGATTGCTCTCCATACGTCTGTATGCTTGTGTGGTTAGCTGCCCGGAGAGACAGTTTTCCGGGTGTCCGTGTAGATCGCCTGGATAGTGAAGGAGGGATTACGCTAACTTCTGCTCCCGTGTCTACCAGGAATAAAGTGTCTGAAGTTTTATCCTTCACATAGAAGAGGCGACTTGTTTGCTTGCCAGTAACAGCTGTCGCCATCACTGTCTGGCTGAGGCGTTTCCCTGAGCCTGGTTGGCTTCGCTAAAGCTGCACGGTTTTACACATTTCAGGGCATGACGTCCAAACTTCCAGTGATACCAGCATATATTGCTATCCCGAGAAGACGTGTAAGAACGCTGTCGTGAGAAGGATCGTCGTCGTGATGGTGACCTTCTTTGTGAACTCCGTCTCCGGACTTGTCGATCAGACTTATTAGTTTCCAACTTGTCAATCCTTGCCGCTAAGTCTGCAATGGCGGCGAGTATCGGTGTGTCTGCCGTGGGTGTGGAATGACACGGTGTGGCACTATCAGATGCTACGTGACTTATGGTGTTATCGGATAAAACATCCAAAATACTATCTGCCATGTCACTTAGTTGGTCTAAGTCATACGACTTTCCTGAGATGATTAAAATTTGCTGGACATTTCTAGGTAAACGTTGCAACCACATCTGTTTCAGCACTACCTCGTCTACTTTATGATTTCCGATTAACTGGCGCATGTGCCTGAGCAGCTGGGATGGTTTACGTGGGCCTAGTTCACAGCCTGTGAGCAATTGTTGGATTCTTTTCTCATCCGACAAACTGGTACGTTGTATGAGGAGGGCTTTAAGTTTATCAAATTGATGTTCCGTCGGAGGATCTTCGATGAAATCGCTGATTTCTGTCAATACTGACGGAGGGAGTTCTGCCAGCACCATACCATATTTGGCTATTTGGGACTTAATGCCCCGTGCTTCTAGCAACGGTTCAATTACCGCAAACCAAATCCTTGGTTCTGCGAAACCGTATTGGGGTAAACGAAAATCAGTGATGGCATTTATTGTGGCATTTGTCTCGCTATTAGTTGTCTGCTCGTTTGATGTACCGGACTGAGGTGATGACATTATATATATGAGGTTATTGGTGCAAATTAGGATACAAATATAAACCACACACAAAATCACAATGAATATAAAAATAGCAAAAATAAGAATATGAATATGCCAAAATAATCCGTGTTCTTATCGGGCTCACCAATTAATTTGTAGGGGACTAATATTAGAGTTCACTAACATTCCAAGTATAAAAGTAATAATCCAAGTCAGTGGAGTGTTAAATCACAATATATTACCAAAAATACAGTGACGAGTTATAGCAACAAAAAGGATTACTTGTATATAAAGTCTAAGTCCTCGGCTACAAATTAATTATATAATCCACAGGCACGTTAATTGTTTGGACTGCGTCTGCTGTAGCTGCTGTGTTCCGGTTGTAGAAATGTCTTCGGTTGAGAGTAGTAGGCTCCTACAATAAATCCGAAGTATACAACACGGTGTGAGTGGAGCAAGTAAGCAGAAGTGACCAGGGAGAAGACGAAGTCTCCAACAGCAGAGTGTATTTTTCAATTGTACACGGAAGTTATGTATATTTCAACAAGAAGCGTTTTAAACAAAAATTATGTACAATATCTCGAATTTATACAAGTAACCAAAAAGTGTACAATCACATTGTTACGTACTCAACAAACGCTCATCAAAAGCAACGGTTTGTAGCAGCGCCTCACTACGAATTAACAGAAATCAGAATTTACAATTCATTGAATTTCAGCCCAGTGTTCGAATGGAAAGAGACGCGTTAAGTTCCAGAGAGTTTCGGACTAGAATGAAACAGCTGTCTATTGCCATCTGCTTTTCATTGACTCCGAAGCCGATTTCTGTTTATGGCGAAGTCTATGTCTAAATTAATTTAGAACTCATAATCTGAAAGACGAGCGTTTGTCAGAATATTGAGATTTCCTGTGGATGTATGTGAACTTGATAAACTGGAATAATTCCTATATAAGTTTCTTTTTTAATAGATACCCTCATTTATAAATTGTCTGTTGGTGACCTACAGTAAAACTGATAAAATATGTTCTGTCTTATCTGAAACTTGCAGGCTGTATTACATGTAATCATAGTGTTCCTACTGGAACTTGAATCTAATACTTGTTTCCTAACACAAGGCGTTGTCCAATAGACTACTGGACCATAGGCTCCATTTTTTGTGGGATGGATGTGATGAATAATATATGACCTAAGATTACACTTATAACTATTACAACAGATTGGTATTTTGAAGAAATTTTTTAATATGACTGATAACTTCACCTCATCTGACATAATTCGGGGGTGTATTCAAAATCTCATGAACCAACATCCGTAGAACATACTATGCAGCCCAGCTTGTAATTGTGGAAAAAGCTAAAAATATGCTTCACCGTAAACCCCAAAAGTGCACAAGTGATTATATCACATCCCATACAATTTACCAATTTTCGTGTGTGTGTGTGGACATACATACATAGGGAGGAGTAATCGCGCTTTGCACGTGAGGGTGGGAGAGCATATCCCAAAATGGTTAGAAAAACAGATGAATTGTGATACGCTAATAGATGCAGGTGATGGACTACCAAATTCGTCTATAGCTAAACATCTAATCGAGATGAACCATAAGGTTGATGTTAACTCAGCCTTTAAGGTCATCTATAAAAACGGTCAAGGGCGTTTACTGAAATACGCTGAGGCTATAGCTATTCATAGACTTAAGCCCCCCTTGTGTATTCAAAAACAGTTTGTCATTACTCTTAACCTACCTTGGTAATCCTTATTTGATTGGATTACCAAACGTTTGTGTTAATTATTCTTAATTCCGTTTTCTCTCACTTTGTTTAATTTAACCTTTCTGTATATATATATTGACTTGACAAGTAAATGTGTGATCAGATTGTTCGAAATGTATAGCGCTAATACATCACATTTTTCAGACAGTCTCCGTCTTCTAATAACGCTATCAAAATTTATAAAAGGGACTAATTGTTTTAAATTTTTGAACCAACATGGCTAAGAATTAAAACCGAGATTTTTCTTTGCCATTCACATCCATATTTGCAATTTTTACGTAATATTACATTTGGAATCTGTGATCAACTTCATTTAGGGATATGGGCTAGTTGAACAGATACCTAGACATAACAAAGATTAGGGACTGGGAGTTACCTGTCTGGTGATATCCGGTAATGAAATCCATTCCTATTTGGGACTTGTCAGCTAGATGTTCTTGATCCCTCAATCAGTGATGGTGTTTACACTGAGAACTAAGCTTAGCATCCATCGTTTCAAAAACTAAAGCGTCACACACTAAACCAATTCACAGGAGTTGAATCTGGTGGATTACTCATTAATCATCGAAGTAATAGGTACTGAGTTATAGCCACGGTAGGAACATCATCACTGGCTGAGGATTTAGTGCGTTCAGTTGACAAGTTTCAAATGGAAAGAACTTTGCGTTCTTCATTCTACTGGTGGCCGATATCAAACACTTGTACTGAAATTAGTAGAGATTACAGAACGGAAAACTTTGTACTGTACAGTTTTAGTTGCAGTGACAATGAAAATCACCTCACATTTCAGCTTACCAGCTGGAAGGAAGTAATGTGAAACCTGTGAAATTTGTAGTTTATGTCACATTACCATTCTTTTCCCCTTATTTGTAAACTTTTCAAACATAAGGGAGTTTTACTTTTTTCAACTTTATTTTCTTCTACATTTTGATGATACGTAATTCACGATCTCACCTAATGATTTTGTACTATATTGACCTTTTTGTATCTTTGAAACAGTTTATGGACATTGGATAATCACATGGAAGTCAGAAAAATGCAGTTTATGCACATAACAACACAAGCGCGCACAACTGCTTGTGTTCCCATGATTTTTACACTTAACAAATAATGACTTCTTTTTCGTTTCGTTGCATCTCGAGTGGAAAATAGGGCATCAGTCTTATGGATTTTTAGTAGCGATGTTGCTGTATTTTGCATGGCTGGGCTGACTCCCAACTTGTAGGTTTAATACTGGCTAGGGGAGGCTACAAAGTAGGCCAGCCAAGAAATGAACCCGGAATATCTGAGCTGCTAACAGGCGTTCTATCAGTGAACCACTCATGCGAAAGCCGGAACATCGCTGCCAGTATTTGAAACTGGGTTATTACGGCGACGACGCGATTTCCTAACCAATGTGCCAGACAGATCACAAAATATCAACCACGTCAGTCGTAGGCATCCATTAGCTGTGACTACGACCTAATTAATAGATGGGTCTAGTAACACAGCTGGTTGGGATCCTTCAGTTACCTTGTTTTGCATTTCGCCTTCAACCATTATTCATTACATCAACGGAAGCCTCTCAGAGCAGATAATCTGTTCATCATGGGATTAATAGCGTTTATTAGGCAGCTGAAACAGACAGCTGACAAGAAAGATGTGTTCATAATGCTCGCAGATTGTAAGACTGGCAATTTGTTTTTGCATTCCTTTGCGTTCCAAGTGGTACAAAGGGCTTCAAACTTTAGGCTTTGAATTTTCAATAGCAGTGGAGTATTTTTCCTTTTCAGAGTTGGTTTGCTAGTCTCACACCCTACCTTAACTCTTTTCTGAGTTTACTACCTGGTAGAGAATCGAACACAAGCTATATGCGTGGTTAGTGACAGTCTACTCTTAAATCACCGACTCGAGACAAACAACTGTTGAATTTATTATCTAGAGAATTTTCATTGAAACACTGCATAATTAAAACAACAAACAACTACTGTCTTGACAATGAGACATTATAAACTTTATTATTATTATCGCAGTATTCCTTCATGAGCTGACATAGGTTAGAGCACGCTGGTGGACGCGCACTGATTAAAAGTCTCAAAGTGGAACGAAACAACTAATCAATACTCCTGGGTTTTCCAATGGTTCTCTAACTGATTTTAGCTCATGACGAAATTCTCTTACCAGTTAAATCCCTGCGAACCAACACTTGAATATTAATTATTATTATTGTTACCTGGGGTTCTATGTGGAAAATACGGCCTCAGCAGCACATTTCTACTTTGTTTCATTCTCTGGGTTCCTTTTCGGCTGGCCCAGTGACTGGTCATGGTCTCTCATCTCCTCCTCGCATGATTCCCCCCATGTTACTATTCAAGAGACCCCAGGCCAATCGTTTCCCACTTGAGTTCCACGTAAACGATGACCTGGTGCGTTATGCCATTCGATGGTCTACATATTTTTTGATCAGTAGGCCCTTGATGGCATCGCTCCTTTAGTTTCCTGTTCAAATTTTTTCCTAGTCATCTAATCTTAAATGTGGAGCCAGCGATTTTAATAAAAAGTTTCCAACTTACTGAAAATTCTTTTTGTAATGTGTCAAGTTTCTGACCCGTTCAGAATAATTGATTTAACATTCGTGTAGAAAATCCGAATTCTCTTTTTTATTCTGAGTGTAGAAGATTTCTACACTGATCTTAGAAAAACGAAGGTCCCTCATGCCTTTCTGACTTTGTTTTTAACATACTGATCCGTTCTGGTTGCGGTTGAAACGATGCTACCTAGATGATTGAAGGAAATGACTTCTTTCAAATTTCTTCCGTAGATAGTGGTTGGTGTTTGTTGTTGTTATTTGGCTATTCGCACCACCTCCGTCTTCTCTGTGTTCACCTGAAGTCCTTTCTTTTCTGCTTCCTTAGCCAGATGTTTTGGTTTCTGCCTTTCTGCAAGTCTTCAAGTTTGTGTGATATTAGACATAAGTTGTCTACAAACTGCAAGTGTTTTACAGTCTTCTTATCAGTCCAGCATAG
The DNA here is from genome assembly GCA_944472135.2 of Trichobilharzia regenti. Taxonomy (NCBI): domain Eukaryota; kingdom Metazoa; phylum Platyhelminthes; class Trematoda; order Strigeidida; family Schistosomatidae; genus Trichobilharzia; species Trichobilharzia regenti. Next base: position 33,290,246 of record OX235266.1, read on the forward strand.
TCCTGTCTTCTCGCTACCCACAGGCAGTGTTCTGCATAATCCAGTCCTCCTCATTTAGGAATATCATCGGCTATAATAGGCAGGCAATTCTGTATCACTCCTGTATTCACTTCAAAGGTTTCTCTGAATTTTCCGTTGGGGATCATCTGACTGGTGGTATTGTCGATATAGTGGTTGAATGACGTTGATAAAGACTTTGGGCAATTCATAGGCGGACAATTTAAAAAAAAAAGTGTATCACTTTGACATCATTCATTTAAAAAATGAATTCGTTGTTCAGTTTGACAATTCATTCTCAATTTTATTTCACAACTGTACTGCTGATTCAGTTACTATAGGGTACATAAAATGCCACCTCTAACCTTGACCATTCTGACTGAAGAAAAATATTGCAAATCACTTCGACAATTTTGGCTTGGTAATAAATTGCACGGCATAAAAGGCCATGGTGATCACGGATCATGAGAGAAAACACAACGAAAAAGAATTTATTCACATATATGTCAACTAGACATACAATAATAAAGCGCTTTATTTCAGACGATGTGTGAACAAAAAGCGATCTGCTCTTGGTTGGTTTGTTCCCATAATTTATTGTTGGTTATTCTTTCTAGCCATTTGATCTTCACTATGAGAAGCCCTACTTGTATGCATGAATCCCAAAAGTTTGGACTGACGTGAAGGTGAATAATTAATTTCCCAGAAGTCCGGAGCAGTTTGCCTAACGAAACGTTGAAATTAATCATTCCGATTTCTCTGAGATTTTACAAACATAATTTTTGCATATATCTACTTATCACTGAGCGCCCAATTATCTTGGAACTATTCAGTCAAATCTTGATCACAGTTCATATGAATTATATGTCAACTAGTACAAAATAAATGTAGGACAATGTTAAAGAATAGATACCTGGGTCAAATGACCTTGAACCAGGCAATCACATAGTTCAACGCCACAAATGAATGCTTTTCATGATCTTTGTTGCCATTTCTACCCTGACTGAGGGTTAGGATGAAACTCACAATGAAGAATATGGACTGCATTCATTTGAAATTGTCATCATCGGGTTATATTTCATCATAAAGTCAATCATTTATCAAAATTCGTGGATCCTACAGCTGGTTCTCATTCAACTAATGTTGAACGATTTTAGGGGTTCCTAAAAAAAGGGATTAGAGTGGTATAAGTCGCTCCAAATGCCAAACAGTCAATTTCACCCTTAGGCATAAATCTGACCTAAACAAACTGGTTAGCACTCACGAGGTGTGCAACATAGATGGCACTGATATAGAAACCAAGCCGGAAATTAAATGCCTAGACGTCATTCTATCTGCTGATATTTCCTGGTCGTCTCATATCTTGATAATTTCTAAGAAAATATTCTGTCTTACCTTCTACATCAAGAAGTTAAGACATTCTGGAATAACCCAACTCTTACTCCTACAATTCGTTAATTTCCGCATTCTGCCTATTATTCTCTATTGTTCCCCCTTAGTTTTTCCAGGGCTACTGAAGAAAGACCATACCTTATTACGCAAGATGTTAAAGGTTGTCAGCAGGGTAAGCAACGTGCCATTTAACCAGCTTGTTAATATTCTGGTTGATAGACACTTGAACTCATATGAAAAATGGGCTAAATCCATTCTATCTAACTCACAACACCCTCTTCATTCACAACTCTCCCCTTGTATCTCATCAGGCAGGCAGACCAGAAGCCTATAAAGGAAACTATATGCTCGCACTAGCAAGTACAAAAACTCAATCATACCCTACTTGGCTCATGTTCCGTGTGATAAAGAAAGCATTAGGCGTGATACCTTTAACTTATTAAATAGTCAGTAGAACAACTGGATCTCGTCTTTCCAACTCATATCATTTAGAGGTACAACGTTTTCTTTCTTTCTTTTCCTTTTTTGTCTGTTTTTTAAAGTTATGTGCTGCTTTCTTTCTCTCTTCCTTACTAACCGTATTAAAACATTCTTCGTTCTCTCACACTTTGTATATCTCGACTTTTTGTTACCACTTACGCCAGTAAATATGCTAGCATCTACTTTTCTAACACCTTCAAACACTGTTCAATTTCGACTTCGCTACCGACATGCTAATATGTTGTCAAAACTGATTGAGATTACCCTCAATCTATGTAGAATTTTATTTATTGTTAATGTACTAACTGGATGCAATACTGTAGTAAAATGCTGAGAATTCCATTCTGTATCACAAGTACTGTTTTGGAATAAAGCAAATTATTATTAGTATTATTATTATTACAACCACTCATTTAAAACCTGGGAATCGTTGTTGCAGCATATCAAAAACCTATATATATATCCAATAAACATACATTTTTATACTATAAATCCCACCTTTCAACTAGAAGCAGAGGACCGGCTAGTTCAAGATCACTTGGCTGTTGTATCTACCCATCTTGAAAAATATGAATTGTTAGTCGGAATACAGATCTCCATATCAGTTATATGTGTATATAATGCACTTCTGTGTCATAAAAGAGAGAGAAGAGAGGAGATGAAAACGTATGGGCAACTCTGGAGTCAGGAGGCTAAAGAGGACTGCAGAGATGAGTGAAATGGAGGGAGATGTTCTGTTGAAGCCATATATATATATATATATATATAAATTATCGACAGTACACAGAAGCGTGTCACGAGGTAATCGAACGGAAATAACTTGCATAACTACAAATTCTTGTACCACTAAACCACCGATACAATCACATGTGGCCAACTAAAGTCGAAAGTGCATCGACTATTTTGAAATCAGTTAAGATAATATAAACAAACTACTATTAAATTCACAGTAATTGTTTTAAAATAAAAATATTTATTTACCCAAATAATCATGATTGATTATTGATTGTTTTCCCTTCTCTTTCTTTTTCTTCTTCTTCTTCTTTTAAAATACACTTTGTTCCACTTGAAAGACATCCATACCACCACCTACTGATTGTGTATTTCATTAGGTTATAAAAACTTTTCATTCTACACCTGGTGGTGATAACATGGCAGTAATAATAATAATACAAAAAGAAGAATGAAAGTTCTTGCATTTGTAATGCCATGACAAAATGACATTTTGACAAGCCTAAGAAGATGAACGAAATGACTGAAATCTTACTGCTTTGATTATGCATAGAAGGAGAGAGAAAGAGAGAGCGTGAGAGTGAGTGAGGTAATAGCGGCGAATGAATGCCTAGAATAATAAGTAAGACTCTTTCACAATTGCACACACACGCACACACACTGTAACATGCCTATAATCAAAGAACAAAGTATTTGCATTTATTCCAAATAGAATCCCACTTTATTGAATACGATATAGCCCGAAACCATGCCAAATCATTCAGCGAAAAATGGTTTACATTTTATCCCATGCGGTTCGATAAAATTTTTTAATCAAAGCAGTTAATAATGTTATCGCTGATTGTCATTTTTTTGATTTGCTTGAATGTTAAAAAAGCGAGTTGGTAAATGATTGTACTTACTTTAAGAAATTCAGTATTTATTTGTTGTATGAATATTATGTGATGATGAAGAATATTTTTGATGCATTATATACTACTGGTCGATTGATACGAGTAGTTAGATTTTTGTTGTGTTCGTTGCGCAGATTGAAATGATTTATGTTTACTTTGTAAAAGACACTGATTAATGAGTCAGTAGAGATTCTGTAATAGATGCAAACAAGGTGCTTAGTAATGATGCTTCTGACTGGACCTATACCTTCTCTTTGTAACTATACTGGGTAATGTTCTCAAACACGTTTTGAAGGAAAGCTAATAGCATGTAATGACCTATATATCTAACTCCGCAGAAGTAGGTAAACCGGTATATACACATTGGATTGTTCATATGCGGAAGTTTTTTCTTCGTATTGTTTAGAAGAAGTGGGCGGCTAGAAAGTGTCTTTCGTAGATTTGATGTAGGATAAGTTTCTCTAAGGGAACTAATGATACTCCTCTTAAGAATATCTTCTGCTAAGTGTCCCCTGGAGTCCAGGTTCAAATACAGTGTTTTTTGGTACTGAATTGCATTCTGCCATATTAGTTTTTTATTAGATGTATCACACAGTGAAACAGTATTATTTACTGGATGATGTTTCGAACAAAATTTATTGTTCATAATCACCTCATCAATTATAATAACACGACTTCGAAACTTGAGTTTCATAGTTTTCTTTGTCTTCATTTGTCCTAGGGGTAGTAGAATTTTCCAGATATCAGGGACAAGTGATGAATCATTCCTATTATATGTATTTGCAGTTGATTCTATAAGCAAAGCATATGTTTTAAATCTCTCCTTCCACCCTGTGACATTAGATTTTAGAGCTGTCATCCTATTGTATGGTTGTGTGTAATTGCATGTGGTGTACTGCTATAGTTGGAATATTCTCTAGATTTCTTATCTTATTCGGGTTAGCTAATCTAGATTTTCAAGGTTTTTATGCTCGGCTAGTCTGACTGCCCCTGTTCTACTAGTTTGACCTATGTATTTGACCTGACAATCATTGCAGGCAGGGTATTAGATAAACTAAATTGTTTTGTTTTGAAGGCTACACAGTATTCTTTAACCGACAAAGCCTGTTTCTAATTGAGTTTGTGGGTTTGATTGCCAGCCACTTTTATTCCTGCCTTGTTAAGAATTCTGCGTATGGAATTACTACTTATGACTTAGATGCGTTATTGTTGGTGTTGTCTTGAGGAGGTTTAACATGCATGTCGTCATAAATATTACTATTATCACTGTCATTACTATTAACACTATCACTACTATCATTATTTCATTTATTTTTACATTTCTGACTAATTTATCAGGGTAATTATTAAGTTTCAAAGCTTCCCTTATATGCTTCACTTCCTTTTTTAGATTTTCCTTGGTACTACTTAGTTCTTGTGCTCTATTATTTAAATATTTCACCAATCCTGCTTTCACTGACATACTGTTTCATTGTGTGATACACATAATAAACAAACTAATATGGAATTACTTACTACCACTGTGCCCACGTTCTACACATATATGAATTGCATTCCTACTTTTTTGGGCTTGGGTTTCATGTTTTCCTCCAAGAAATGTATCGGGTAGCCGTTTTAACCCAGGATATTTTGAGAAATAAGAGCTCTTCTTCTAACTAGTCTGGGCTGCGAATTCTCCTGTTACGATAGACTTGTGAGATGTTGAGGGCTCTTTTTTGACTAACAGGTAACCAACCATAGAAGTTTGTCAGTTGGCCATTCCATGACGGTTTTCTGTGGATAGATCTTTTTAGAGTCCCATCATATCTCCTTGTCAATTCTACTTCCAGAAAAGGAAATTCTGATTCATTTTTTAATGCTATTTTGAATTTATTTGAAGAATACCAATTATTTAAGTATTATAAGGTACAATCAAAATCAGAGTCATCACTAAAGACTTTAAAAGGGTCATCGACAGAAATTTTGTTCAGCAGTGATTTTCGATACTGTCCAAGAAGCAGTCTACCAAAAGTGGGCCAAGAGGAGAGTGTATGCAAAATTCCATCTTTCTGTTTGTAGACATTTTCGTTGAAGGCGAACTGTATATTAAGTATACATCCTAATAACAACACTTTGATATAAGAGCTTGTTATTCCAGTGTTCGGATTTATGTTTTCCATACATTTCCAAAGGGAACAAATTATTTTAACAAATTCAAAAGTTTCTTGGATAGATTATGTACACAGTTTTTGTCTTGTAGGGCCTGATATTCAAACAACAGACTTTCAGTTCGCTCGTTTGGGGTCGATCCAATAGGTGGTGTAACGGATTTACTCAGCTCAGAGAAACTGACAACTTCAGATCATTCGAGGTGAGCACTAATGATTGAAGTCAGTCTTATCTCGTTTTTCATATAAATCAGTCTATCGTTTATAACACCATACATGTGCACTTTACTTTCTGATTAGTTTCCAAAAGAACCTTTGATGCAATCACACTTCAAATCGTTTGAAACCTAGATGAAAAATTTGATTCACTGAAAAAATGAATAATTTGCAGCTACTTATGAGTAGACAAAAGTATCAGTTAAAAATTTTAGGGTGTAGTTATATCAAAAGTGGTCAATGATATTTCATGCAGAGTGTTTGTTTGAACGGATATAGAGGAATACTTCTCAGAGAATACGGAAAATAATGATCACTACTAAGGAGGAAGAGAACATTGTGTCTGTTGCAAGTAAAAACAATAATGCTGGGATTACAGTTAGGCTTCGAAATACACAATACGAGTCCTTTCATTCCAGAATGCCTACTCATCTATCGGTAGTGAGGAGAATAATTACATTAAAAGAAAATGATACCGATAAATCAATGTGACATGGGTGAGACAGTGTTCACGTTGGGAACAATCAATATCACTTTAGATTTATACCATTTGGTTTGGGAGGTGCACTCTCTATATTCAGACAATTATTTACCTTGTGTATGGAAGTGGATGCTAATGATCTAATCAAATGCTGTCAATGAAATCAGGGTGACATGAGTCAGATGGAGGCTGATTTTCGACCGGCTACAGTATGCTTGGGGAGCACCAACCAGAGTAGTTCTGTGAGAGTGTGGAATGGGAAACGGTTAGATTAACGACCACCCTGGGAATTCCAAGGGAATGTACTATGGATTCTGGCTAAAGCAGTCTGTTATAATCGGTTTGTCGAAAGGAGCCCTGGTGTACGGTTTGTTCAGTCGGACATTTCAAAAGAAAGTGTGTATTCGACTGCGTTATACAACCTCGAGATTCTTGGAAAATAAGGTTTGAAATATCTCTACCTGGACAACAGTTCATGGTATCTACAGATGAATTTCACCATGAAATGACTTCAAAAGTAAGAAACACAGAACCAGATATCGAAAGAGATAAAAAAAACTCAGACGACCAGAAAATGAGGTAAAGTTTACCTGTTCCCGGAAAAAACAGTTCACAGCGTGCACAGATTTAAGTGACAAAACACAGGTGCAGTACTAAGACAGGGTGAATATGCCAGTCGTGCATTAACTGACGCATAGAAGATATGTTCAAGGGCTGAGAATGTTTCGCAACAGTGTGGGCATTTGATGATATTAGATGGTTGAAGCCAATCGTCAGTAAGCCTTGGACCTAGGTTTCGTTCTAGTTGGCACTCGTCAGCAAGGCGTATCTGAGACCCTGATGGAACTCAGGTCTAAGGCTTCCTGCCGATTGCCTCCAACCATCTAACATCATCAAATCAATGTGCACCGTAATCGCGAGCTACCTAGAATGGTGGCCACACTGCAAACCCCAATGTTAGATAGAATTAAATCTGCACCAAAGAAAGGAATAGACATACAACACTATTTACTTGTGTCCAATCAAAGTAAAAGTGTACGCCCTAGACGAATGGAGAGGTTAATTTGCGAATCAGAGTAAACCGGTCAACTCGAAATCAAGTTCTACATTACAGAAGTGGCGTACATATTAGATGGTTAAAGACAACTGACGAGAAGCACTGGATCTGCGCTATTTTATTATTCTCACTCAGCGTTACCAGGAAGGAACTGTCTCCCTAACGGAGAATTGAACCTTAGTAAGTCAGTACTACAGTCGCAAAAGTTAAAATGTACCTACATAAATGCACGCTGCGATTGCATTTTACATCGGTATTATGCGATGACATGTCTATCGACAACCAAAATCATTATTCGACTAAATATGCAGAGTGAACCTGCCAATGCAGTTGGCGAAAATCTAGCTTGATTTTACATCTGCCTTATGATGAATTCTCTCTCATCTCTGTCACTGTTCTACGCGCATATCTGCTAATTAACCCGATCGGATTTCTAGAACTATCAACAGATTAGCATGTTGTAGTCGATCCAGGATTTGTGCTATAACCGTCATGGCACGTGGTCAGTCTCAATTCTCTTAGTCTATTCAGCTCTCCGAAATAAACTCAAAGTCTCTACTTCACCTCGACTTTCCCTAACAACAAGACTCAAGAGCAGTATGGACTTTTGGCTTCTTCAGTTATCTCCTCAACAACCGCTTTGCGAATTTGTCCGCATATTTCTCCTTCGATATTCACTGCCACTCGTTGTCTTTCAAGGCTTATTCTCCCCTATTCTTCAGTGCAGTTCTGCTTTCTGCACTAACACAGTCACTGAAAAGAGTTCTCTATACTCTGTTGTCAAAACGCCGGCTGAATGAAACATCAAATTTCTGCTATACAGTATTTCACTAAGAGACAATCGTGCCCATCCGATTTTGACGACATCACTGATAGTGTGAAAAAGAAACTCTCCACATACCATGTTCATCCTTCTGTTGTGTCTACGTTTCGATTCAGCTGATTCTCAGCAGCAGCGAACTCACAACAATTTGCATAACATCTCGGATATCACTAGAAATGTGTTGCTAATTCAGTGTCCACTGCCTGATAAAGCACACTCATATGAAACGCAGGAAATAAACCTACTTGCTAGAACCTGACCAAGTCTATCGAATAGAAAGTGAATAGACGAGCACGATACACAATGTGAGAGTGAAGGAGGAGAGTCGAGTGTCGGCGGAGGAGGAAGAGAAGGAGAAACGCATTGCTTTTTATCGGACTAAAGACTTTATTTGATGCAGTGACAGTGAGAGTTGACGAAGTGTCAACTAATTATGCATGAAGACATCATTGATTAACTGATTGATTGATCGATTGATGAAGAAGAAGAATCGGGTCTGGATGTCATCTAGTACAGGGCCACAGAGCAACAGATCGACTGACCAGCTGACTGACTGGCCGGCTAACTCATATCGAGCTGCATTCGAAGTCGACACAGTGTTTGCCGCAGCACTCCTCATCCTTCTGACACAGGTAGCCATCCTCCAAGCACTTGACACAGATTCCTCTCTTCGGGTTCTTCATCTTGCATGTGTGTGGTGGACAGCACGGATTCAATCCCACCTGATCACATTCCTCATAGAGTTGAGCGCAAGCGTCGACGCCGTCTAAAATTCAAGTGGAGAATGAGAAAATACAAGTGGTTTGGTTAGTTTGTGTGATTGTTGTTATTATTGTTGTTGTTGGTGGTGGTGATGATGATGATGTTGGGTGAGTAGAGGACACTAGAACAGAGGAGTGGAGAGGAGAGGACAGAAGAGGGTATGAGAGGATGGGAGAGGATAGTAGGATGTCTCACTGGCGAAACTTTACCCATGGAATAATATGAACGCCTACACATTCATACATATATATAAATGTATATATAAAGCCGTGCAGTTATAGTTTTAGCATAGTTATAGATATATCATTATGCACCCATTAATGTTTGATGATATATGTAATGTGGGGAAATGTGAGTGTAGCACTCTGATTTCCATGCACTCACCATGCATGACGAAGACGAAGGCGAGGATGGTGATGAGAAGAAGAGGGAGGAGAGAGATGACTCCTTGTTTCATCCTCACTGTCGGAGATTCTGTTGTCGATTCGACTGCTGGCTTCTCAACTTCATCACTGATATTTATATACCTGTTTCATGAGTGATTGACTGAATGAGTGGGTGGTCGTGTAGGTGTGTGAGTGTGTGTATCTATGTGTGATTCATGAGTATCAAAGTGCTACTCATGTGTCATTCAACACCACCACCAGGGTGTACGTGATATTCGCACACGTCGGTGGATTGTGTCTTCATCGTGCCATTCAAGTCTCCATTTTCAATGAGATGATTGGGGTCACACGTCAAATGTCAGTGACTGACTAGATATTTCATTTGACGAATAATTTCTGTGGACCTACCATCTCTCAGATGAACACCTCGAAAGTGTTACATCGAGATTTGTCGATGTATAAGCGCGCGTAGTAGTAAAGGTAGTAGGTGACTGATGTTTCTGATTTTTACGTGTCGAAATATATTTAAATTTTGACTAGCAAGTGTGAATCCCATGCTGTCCTATCTGTATGTTTGCGCTTATCTTTTTCTACTTAATTATTTTATTCCCACTGATTCCGAGGGAACCTGTGCCATCATGGTAGAGCCTTGAATTTCCAGTGGCAGTGGTTTTACTTGACTGGGTGGGTATGCAGCGCTCACGGCGAACTTTACATCCTTTTCCGACCCTACTGCATCAGGGACGTTGATGGGTTCGTCAGCTGGAGATCAGATCCCTCACGACATGTGTGATTGTTGTGAATTTTATCACTTAACCACTGACGCACATGTTTGTGATAACAAACAGTAATGTTACAGACAATACAGCCAATAAAATATGCATGAACGTTTATAGCAATGACAAAATTATGGGAAGGTAAATTCGAGTGAAATGATCAACGAGAATATTTGGAGGAAATAGTAATATAACTATTAAGTATTGATATTAGGGCTTTATATATTAATAACAGAATATGGTAATATGTTAAATATTTTATTGTATTATACATGTGTATATAATTATATATTGAGAACACTGTACATAATTTATGTATATATATATATATATATATATATATATATATATATATATACATATGTACCTATTTAAATAGCGGTACAAATCTTCAGAGACATTCACACTAGAGATCGAAGACTCACTGCAAATGGTTCTTGAAATGAAACAGCTGGTCACTCATCCGAAATTCGACGACAGGTTTCTAGAACAACTGTGATTGCACAAACTGGCTGAGATAATGCAGAGCATCGTAGCACACTTTCAACATACACCGTTGACACTGATATCAGAGGCAGCAGATGCATCCGTGTAGGCCACCGGGCCAGGCGAACGCACTCCGGTCTGAGAATCGACTCTCTCTCTCTCTCACCAGCAGAAATATCCCCCTCCTCCTTCATCCACAGAGTCATGCAGTTTTCACGCGATGGCTCACATCACATGACTTCATGAGTTCTGTTGTGTGAGGGAGGAGATGGGAGCTAGAAATCCCTCCCATAATCGCGAAACTCTCTCTGTCTCTCAAGCAGAAAATCCCTCTCACATTTTGGCACCAGACAATCAGAGTCAAGAAACTCACCGAGTGTACTGTGCTGTTACCATGGTCCTAACGTTGCCAGTGATCGAAGGTGTACTTATCCTTTCATATTCGATACGAGTCAGTCGGGAAACGCGTAGGCTGACAAGTGATGGTGATCAACACCACTGGAGGACCACTTCCCTTTCACCTCCTATGTGTTACAGATCGTCGCCGTGGTATACGCTTCCTCAGTGACGCCGGCTCAGACCTGGTGAAATGCTACTTACAAAGGAAGAGCGTTTCGACGAACATTCCAGCAACTTCGAGTCACCAATGGTTCGCCCATTTCAACACACAGTCACAGATCTCTCGACCTCAACATTTAACTTCACATATCTTTTCTTCCGGCTTTCATTCCAGTCTATGTAACCACCATCATTATTTGTATGGATCTCTTACAACGGTATACATTGCTCGATATGAAGTGTGATGAAGATTTGTCCAGATAGTTCTAGAATAATTGGACGCCAAGTGAGAAGTAGACATTGGTGAAAATTACTTCTGTATATTTCTCAGTGGAACGTTGGAATTATTCATTTAAATTTAGTTGAGATGTATACAGTTATAATTTACACATAGGTATACATGGCTCGTAGATTCCGAAAAGCATCAGTTGACAAATTCCAATCCGTGAAGGCTGAGTTCAAATATATGCTCGAAATACAGATGATCAGACCAACCGACTGTCGAATGTCTTCAAGCCTACATCTTCTGATGTCGAAATTCAGTCGAATTGGTTGGAGCCCTAGTGGTGAATACAGGATTATTATTATTGTTTACTTAAGTTCCTGGAGGAACATAGAGCTTCAGCCGCACGTTTCCGTTGCGTTCGGCTGTCTGCTAGAGTTTTCACTTGACTCCACGTCTGCCCACATACTTTCGTCTCCTCTCCACATGGCCCCCTCCATGTCACCCTCGCAGTGACGAACAACTCGCCGCCTCCCATTCGAGTCCAACTGGACTGATGGCCTGGCGCGTGATGTCACTTGATGGTTTGTTTTCTCAGAGTACGGCCAACCCACCTCCATTTCTTCCTGCAGATTTGTTGCGCAATCGGTTCCTGACTGGTTCGCTCATCGCCAGAGATCCCTGTTGCTGATCTTTTCTGGCCGACCATCTGATCTTGAGTAGTATTGAGCAAAGACAGCTGTTGATGAAGGTGTGTAGTTCTTTTCGAAGTGCTCTTCATGACGCGCCAAGTCTCTGATCTGTATAGTGAGTAGCACTGACTGACTTCACATTGGAGTTGAGAATCCGGATCTTATTTTTCATACTGAGTGCTGTCGCTCTCCACACAGACTTGAGAGTAATGAAAGCTTGTCTTGCTTTCCCGATCCTCGCCTTGATATCCTCGTCAGTTTCATCGGTCTGTAGTTGAAACGATGCTTCGAGGTAGGCAGGTAGGCAGGTAGGTAGGTAGGTTGCTTCCTTCAAATTTCCCCCCTTTATGCTGATTGTTGTCCGTTGTTGTCGCTGTTGGTGTTGGTCAGGAATCTTCATCACCTCTGTTTTCTCTATGCTCACTTGAACTTCTTCCTATCTTCTGCCAACTTGTTCCTTTTCATCACTTGCATATCTTCCAGTTTGTGGGAAGTCAGACATATATCATCGGCGAAGTCCATATCATCAAAGTTTTTGTGTGGGTCCATTTTGTGTCTGTTTCCTCGCTGTCTGCTGTCTATCGCATTATCCAGCCTACCACCCGAAATCAGGAAAATCATTAGAGATAGTAGACAGCCAGTCAGCTTTGTCTTACTCCAATCTTCACTTCGAAGGATTCCGTGAGTTTCCCGCTGTGAATTACTTGGAAGGCAGCATTATCGTACAACTGTTGGATAAGATGTATATTTGTTGGCGCCGCTCCGTAGTAGCGAAGTAGTTGCGAAAACCTTCCTCGATCGACGCCGTCGAAGGCTTTTTCAAAGTCAATGAAGTTGAGATAGAGAGCTGGCTGCCGTTCGAAGCTGTGTTCAATGATGATGCATAGTGTCGCGATTTGATCAATGCATGACTCGTTCCTCCTGAATCTAGCCGGTTGAGGTTTTCCATCCGGGGCTTGTTTGATTCTCTCCAGGATGATGCGGTTTAGTATTTTACTTGGGATGAACCGGAGCGTAATGGCGCGCCAGTTGTTGCATTGACCTGAGACCCCTTTCTTTGACAGTTTGTATAAGCAGCCTTTCTTCCAATCCTCAGGTACGTTACCTCCTTCCCACACCTCCAGTAGTGATGTCATCAAGTCCACCAATGTCTCGGGGTCCATTTTCAATGCCTCTGTTGGGATGTCGGCTGCTGCTTCTCCAGGTTTTAGCATCTTGATTGCCCTCAGGACTTCTGTTCTAGTCGAAAAGGTGATGTCCATTAGTAGTTCCACCTCCACTATTGGTATTATTGGGTGCGTCGTAGGTGGCAGTTGACTTAGAACACCAAATACTCAGCTTCGAAACAAGGTTATCGGAACTGTCCTGCAACAAAAGCTTATGAGTGGCACATAAATACTTCTTGCTATTTTCCTAAGGATGCTGACTGTTTTTCATACTACTCACTGCAATATAACTTCGTTAGCCGTGCATCACTGTACTAATTGTATGTGGGATAGCGAAGAATAGTTCATCCGTATAGGTCTTGACGAAAGACCGATGATACAATAAAGACTAAAGGTCTTGTGTTCTTATGGTATTTAGAGTGTTTCAACCTGAACAAATCAATGCGTGAATGTGGATGGGAACAGCCTTCAACCGAAGGCATAGAAAACTGTCGGAAATCCTCGTCTTAAATCTCTGCCATAAAGAGTATGCGAATTAGTGCATGATGATTTCCATGGATGGGACCTTCCATTTCCATATCTGCATGACGTCCACATTGCTGCTTCAGGTGAACATATTAATTATGATCACTTGCAACAGACATTTAAAAAACTAGAGGAATATTCCATTCGAGTCAGTTTTAGAAAGGGATTAACAATCGATGCCATAAAACCCCGATTAAAATAAGTACGAACTCAGTTGTTTCTTCAAAGAATACTGTGACAACAACAGAGGAAACAAAAGTAAGGTGGTAAGCGAAAACGGAATAATTCCACAAAAAGTTATTCCAAATTAAACCACACATTCGCATCATCACAGATAATCAATTTTTAACAAACGACGAAATGCATCCTGTAGATTGACAATCCAAAACACCCTCAAGAGAATATGGAAACGAGAGCGTGTGGTAGCCAAATCATCAATGTGATCAACAGCGTGACAATGAAGGTGAGGTGTGGAGCAGAGTGAGTCATCAGAGGTAGATGATACTTGCACCACTCACATCTGACATGTGATCCCAATCATTTCAGTGATGGCACAGGTTCCCTCGGAATCAGTGGGAATAAAATAATTAAGTAGAAAAAGATAAGCGCAAACATACAGATAGGACAGCATGGGATTCACACTTGCTAGTCAAAATTTAAATATATTTCGACACGTAAAAATCAGAAACATCAGTCACCTACTACCTTTACTACTACGCGCGCTTATACATCGACAAATCTCGATGTAACACTTTCGAGGTGTTCATCTGAGAGATGGTAGGTCCACAGAAATTATTCGTCAAATGAAATATCTAGTCAGTCACTGACATTTGACGTGTGACCCCAATCATCTCATTGAAAATGGAGACTTGAATGGCACGATGAAGACACAATCCACCGACGTGTGCGAATATCACGTACACCCTGGTGGTGGTGTTGAATGACACATGAGTAGCACTTTGATACTCATGAATCACACATAGATACACACACTCACACACCTACACGACCACCCACTCATTCAGTCAATCACTCATGAAACAGGTATATAAATATCAGTGATGAAGTTGAGAAGCCAGCAGTCGAATCGACAACAGAATCTCCGACAGTGAGGATGAAACAAGGAGTCATCTCTCTCCTCCCTCTTCTTCTCATCACCATCCTCGCCTTCGTCTTCGTCATGCATGGTGAGTGCATGGAAATCAGAGTGCTACACTCACATTTCCCC
Organism: Trichobilharzia regenti; assembly: GCA_944472135.2. Taxonomy (NCBI): domain Eukaryota; kingdom Metazoa; phylum Platyhelminthes; class Trematoda; order Strigeidida; family Schistosomatidae; genus Trichobilharzia; species Trichobilharzia regenti. The sequence goes on from OX235266.1 coordinate 33,305,266, forward strand.
ACATTACATATATCATCAAACATTAATGGGTGCATAATGATATATCTATAACTATGCTAAAACTATAACTGCACGGCTTTATATATACATTTATATATATGTATGAATGTGTAGGCGTTCATATTATTCCATGGGTAAAGTTTCGCCAGTGAGACATCCTACTATCCTCTCCCATCCTCTCATACCCTCTTCTGTCCTCTCCTCTCCACTCCTCTGTTCTAGTGTCCTCTACTCACCCAACATCATCATCATCACCACCACCAACAACAACAATAATAACAACAATCACACAAACTAACCAAACCACTTGTATTTTCTCATTCTCCACTTGAATTTTAGACGGCGTCGACGCTTGCGCTCAACTCTATGAGGAATGTGATCAGGTGGGATTGAATCCGTGCTGTCCACCACACACATGCAAGATGAAGAATCCGAAGAGAGGAATCTGTGTCAAGTGCTTGGAGGATGGCTACCTGTGTCAGAAGGATGAGGAGTGCTGCGGCAAACACTGTGTCGACTTCGAATGCAGCTCGATATGAGTTAGCCGGCCAGTCAGTCAGCTGGTCAGTCGATCTGTTGCTCTGTGGCCCTGTACTAGATGACATCCAGACCCGATTCTTCTTCTTCATCAATCGATCAATCAATCAGTTAATCAATGATGTCTTCATGCATAATTAGTTGACACTTCGTCAACTCTCACTGTCACTGCATCAAATAAAGTCTTTAGTCCGATAAAAAGCAATGCGTTTCTCCTTCTCTTCCTCCTCCGCCGACACTCGACTCTCCTCCTTCACTCTCACATTGTGTATCGTGCTCGTCTATTCACTTTCTATTCGATAGACTTGGTCAGGTTCTAGCAAGTAGGTTTATTTCCTGCGTTTCATATGAGTGTGCTTTATCAGGCAGTGGACACTGAATTAGCAACACATTTCTAGTGATATCCGAGATGTTATGCAAATTGTTGTGAGTTCGCTGCTGCTGAGAATCAGCTGAATCGAAACGTAGACACAACAGAAGGATGAACATGGTATGTGGAGAGTTTCTTTTTCACACTATCAGTGATGTCGTCAAAATCGGATGGGCACGATTGTCTCTTAGTGAAATACTGTATAGCAGAAATTTGATGTTTCATTCAGCCGGCGTTTTGACAACAGAGTATAGAGGACTCTTTTCAGTGACTGTGTTGATCGATCAATCAATCAGTTAATCAATGATGTCTTCATGCATAATTTGTTGACACTTCGTCAACTCTCACTGTCACTCCATCAAATAAACTCTTTACAGAACTTGTCTTTAACGTCTTCATTACCGGATTGATACAGTGTTTTTATTGCGAATGATGGTGCCTAGCAATGGAACCTAATAGAAATGCGTTTCGTTCAACTTCGGAACGATTCCTGGGTAAGATATATCTACATTCACAGTGAGTTTTAGTATTTACAGTGAAGAGTGGAAAATAGGACGTTATGCATATCTTTTGGATCCAAGTGTTTGTCACATTCAAACAAAATGTGCACATCATATTTATCCTCAGATATATTTGAATTATCCTGAGTCGGAAGACTTCAATTGTAGCGTCTCTGACTGAAGAATAAGGTGACACACTCTCAAATATCAGGATGAGTATGAGTTCCCATAACACTACGAAAATGGCCCGCTGACTGGTGAGTATCAACAAGCACAAAACAACGTGGGTCAAAGCCTTCCTACTGATTGCCGCCATACATCCTACATCAGTCGATTGTGAATGCCAATCAACTCAGAACACAGATTGGCACAGTATTCCTCATTGGATTTCGGTTCTAGAACAGACTTATTGAGAATGTGTTAGTCAGGAAGGCGTATTCTTTCCGTAACTTCACAGCAAATATTTACACTAAACTAAATCTTCGGAAATGTCATTGGAGATGCCGACAGGCTTCAGATGGTGTTATTAGTCAGTGACAATCCATGCATCACCATTGATGATAGAGGAAATCAGTGAGCTGTGAAAATTGATTAGATGATCTTACGTGATCTAGATGGTTGAGTGATGAATCACGCTTATATGTAGTTATGATCGAAGTTGTGAAAGCACGGAGAAATGAATAAGGCTTGCTCATTTGCGAATCAGAGTAAACCGGTCAACTCGAAATCAAGTTCTACATTACAGAAGTGGCGTACATATTAGATGGTTAAAGACAACTGACGAGAAGCACTGGATCTGCGCTATTTTATTATTCTCACTCAGCGTTACCAGGAAGGAACTGTCTCCCTAACGGAGAATTGAACCTTAGTAAGTCAGTACTACAGTCGCAAAAGTTAAAATGTACCTACATAAATGCACGCTGCGATTGCATTTTACATCGGTATTATGCGATGACATGTCTATCGACAACCAAAATCATTATTCGACTAAATATGCAGAGTGAACCTGCCAATGCAGTTGGCGAAAATCTAGCTTGATTTTACATCTGCCTTATGATGAATTCTCTCTCATCTCTGTCACTGTTCTACGCGCATATCCGCTAATAACCCGATCGGATTTCTAGAACTATCAACAGATTAGCATGTTGTAGTCGATCCAGGATTTGTGCTACAACCGTCATGGCACGTGGTCAGTCTCAATTCTCTTAGTCTATTCAGCTCTCCGAAATAAACTCAAAGTCTCTACTTCACCTCGACTTTCCCTAACAACAAGACTCAAGAGCAGTATGGACTTTTGGCTTCTTCAGTTGTCTCCTCAACAACCGCTTTGCGAATTTGTCCGCATATTTCTCCTTCGATATTCACTGCCACTCGTTGTCTTTCAAGGCTTATTCTCCCCTATTCTTCAGTGCAGTTCTGCTTTCTGCACTAACACAGTCACTGAAAAGAGTCCTCTATACTCTGTTGTCAAAACGCCGGCTGAATGAAACATCAAATTTCTGCTATACAGTATTTCACTAAGAGACAATCGTGCCCATCCGATTTTGACGACATCACTGATAGTGTGAAAAAGAAACTCTCCACATACCATGTTCATCCTTCTGTTGTGTCTACGTTTCGATTCAGCTGATTCTCAGCAGCAGCGAACTCACAACAATTTGCATAACATCTCGGATATCACTAGAAATGTGTTGCTAATTCAGTGTCCACTGCCTGATAAAGCACACTCATATGAAACGCAGGAAATAAACCTACTTGCTAGAACCTGACCAAGTCTATCGAATAGAAAGTGAATAGACGAGCACGATACACAATGTGAGAGTGAAGGAGGAGAGTCGAGTGTCGGCGGAGGAGGAAGAGAAGGAGAAACGCATTGCTTTTTATCGGACTAAAGACTTTATTTGATGCAGTGACAGTGAGAGTTGACGAAGTGTCAACTAATTATGCATGAAGACATCATTGATTAACTGATTGATTGATCGATTGATGAAGAAGAAGAATCGGGTCTGGATGTCATCTAGTACAGGGCCACAGAGCAACAGATCGACTGACCAGCTGACTGACTGGCCGGCTAACTCATATCGAGCTGCATTCGAAGTCGACACAGTGTTTGCCGCAGCACTCCTCATCCTTCTGACACAGGTAGCCATCCTCCAAGCACTTGACACAGATTCCTCTCTTCGGGTTCTTCATCTTGCATGTGTGTGGTGGACAGCACGGATTCAATCCCACCTGATCACATTCCTCATAGAGTTGAGCGCAAGCGTCGACGCCGTCTAAAATTCAAGTGGAGAATGAGAAAATACAAGTGGTTTGGTTAGTTTGTGTGATTGTTGTTATTATTGTTGTTGTTGGTGGTGGTGATGATGATGATGTTGGGTGAGTAGAGGACACTAGAACAGAGGAGTGGAGAGGAGAGGACAGAAGAGGGTATGAGAGGATGGGAGAGGATAGTAGGATGTCTCACTGGCGAAACTTTACCCATGGAATAATATGAACGCCTACACATTCATACATATATATAAATGTATATATAAAGCCGTGCAGTTATAGTTTTAGCATAGTTATAGATATATCATTATGCACCCATTAATGTTTGATGATATATGTAATGTGGGGAAATGTGAGTGTAGCACTCTGATTTCCATGCACTCACCATGCATGACGAAGACGAAGGCGAGGATGGTGATGAGAAGAAGAGGGAGGAGAGAGATGACTCCTTGTTTCATCCTCACTGTCGGAGATTCTGTTGTCGATTCGACTGCTGGCTTCTCAACTTCATCACTGATATTTATATACCTGTTTCATGAGTGATTGACTGAATGAGTGGGTGGTCGTGTAGGTGTGTGAGTGTGTGTATCTATGTGTGATTCATGAGTATCAAAGTGCTACTCATGTGTCATTCAACACCACCACCAGGGTGTACGTGATATTCGCACACGTCGGTGGATTGTGTCTTCATCGTGCCATTCAAGTCTCCATTTTCAATGAGATGATTGGGGTCACACGTCAAATGTCAGTGACTGACTAGATATTTCATTTGACGAATAATTTCTGTGGACCTACCATCTCTCAGATGAACACCTCGAAAGTGTTACATCGAGATTTGTCGATGTATAAGCGCGCGTAGTAGTAAAGGTAGTAGGTGACTGATGTTTCTGATTTTTACGTGTCGAAATATATTTAAATTTTGACTAGCAAGTGTGAATCCCATGCTGTCCTATCTGTATGTTTGCGCTTATCTTTTTCTACTTAATTATTTTATTCCCACTGATTCCGAGGGAACCTGTGCCATCACTGAAATGATTGGGATCACATGTCAGATGTGAGTGGTGCAAGTATCATCTACCTCTGATGACTCACTCTGCTCCACACCTCACCTTCATTGTCACGCTGTTGATCACATTGATGATTTGGCTACCACACGCTCTCGTTTCCATATTCTCTTGAGGGTGTTTTGGATTGTCAATCTACAGGATGCATTTCGTCGTTTGTTAAAAATTGATTATCTGTGATGATGCGAATGTGTGGTTTAATTTGGAATAACTTTTTGTGGAATTATTCCGTTTTCGCTTACCACCTTACTTTTGTTTCCTCTGTTGTTGTCACAGTATTCTTTGAAGAAACAACTGAGTTCGTACTTATTTTAATCGGGGTTTTATGGCATCGATTGTTAATCCCTTTCTAAAACTGACTCGAATGGAATATTCCTCTAGTTTTTTAAATGTCTGTTGCAAGTGATCATAATTAATATGTTCACCTGAAGCAGCAATGTGGACGTCATGCAGATATGGAAATGGAAGGTCCCATCCATGGAAATCATCATGCACTAATTCGCATACTCTTTATGGCAGAGATTTAAGACGAGGATTTCCGACAGTTTTCTATGCCTTCGGTTGAAGGCTGTTCCCATCCACATTCACGCATTGATTTGTTCAGGTTGAAACACTCTAAATACCATAAGAACACAAGACCTTTAGTCTTTATTGTATCATCGGTCTTTCGTCAAGACCTATACGGATGAACTATTCTTCGCTATCCCACATACAATTAGTACAGTGATGCACGGCTAACGAAGTTATATTGCAGTGAGTAGTATGAAAAACAGTCAGCATCCTTAGGAAAATAGCAAGAAGTATTTATGTGCCACTCATAAGCTTTTGTTGCAGGACAGTTCCGATAACCTTGTTTCGAAGCTGAGTATTTGGTGTTCTAAGTCAACTGCCACCTACGACGCACCCAATAATACCAATAGTGGAGGTGGAACTACTAATGGACATCACCTTTTCGACTAGAACAGAAGTCCTGAGGGCAATCAAGATGCTAAAACCTGGAGAAGCAGCAGCCGACATCCCAACAGAGGCATTGAAAATGGACCCCGAGACATTGGTGGACTTGATGACATCACTACTGGAGGTGTGGGAAGGAGGTAACGTACCTGAGGATTGGAAGAAAGGCTGCTTATACAAACTGTCAAAGAAAGGGGTCTCAGGTCAATGCAACAACTGGCGCGCCATTACGCTCCGGTTCATCCCAAGTAAAATACTAAACCGCATCATCCTGGAGAGAATCAAACAAGCCCCGGATGGAAAACCTCAACCGGCTAGATTCAGGAGGAACGAGTCATGCATTGATCAAATCGCGACACTATGCATCATCATTGAACACAGCTTCGAACGGCAGCCAGCTCTCTATCTCAACTTCATTGACTTTGAAAAAGCCTTCGACGGCGTCGATCGAGGAAGGTTTTCGCAACTACTTCGCTACTACGGAGCGGCGCCAACAAATATACATCTTATCCAACAGTTGTACGATAATGCTGCCTTCCAAGTAATTCACAGCGGGAAACTCACGGAATCCTTCGAAGTGAAGATTGGAGTAAGACAAAGCTGACTGGCTGTCTACTATCTCTAATGATTTTCCTGATTTCGGGTGGTAGGCTGGATAATGCGATAGACAGCAGACAGCGAGGAAACAGACACAAAATGGACCCACACAAAAACTTTGATGATATGGACTTCGCCGATGATATATGTCTGACTTCCCACAAACTGGAAGATATGCAAGTGATGAAAAGGAACAAGTTGGCAGAAGATAGGAAGAAGTTCAAGTGAACATAGAGAATACAGAGGTGATGAAGATTCCTGACCAACACCAACAGCGACAACAACGGACAACAATCAGCATAAAGGGGGGAAATTTGAAGGAAGCAACCTACCTACCTGCCTACCTCGAAGCATCGTTTCAACTACAGACCGATGAAACTGACGAGGATATCAAAACGAGGATCGGAAAAGCAAGACAAGCTTTCATTACTCTCAAGTCTGTGTGGAGAGCGACAGCACTCAGTATGAAAAATAAGATCCGGATTCTCAACTCCAATGTGAAGTCAGTCAGTGCTACTCACTATACAGGTCAGAGACTTGGCGCGTCATGAAGAGCACTTCGAAAAGAACTACACACCTTCATCAACAGCTGTCTTCGCTCAATACTACTCAAGATCAGATGGTCGGCCAGAAAAGATCAGCAACAGGGATCTCTGGCGATGAGCGAACCAGTCAGGAACCGATTGCGCAACAAATCTGCAGGAAGAAATGGAGGTGGGTTGGCCGTACTCTGAGAAAACAAACCATCAAGTGACATCACGCGCCAGGCCATCAGTCCAGTTGGACTCGAATGGGAGGCGGCGAGTTGTTCGTCACTGCGAGGGTGACATGGAGGGGGCCATGTGGAGAGGAGACGAAAGTATGTGGGCAGACGTGGAGTCAAGTGAAAACTCTAGCAGACAGCCGAACGCAACGGAAACGTGCGGCTGAAGCTCTATGTTCCTCTAGGAACTTAAGTAAACAATAATAATAATCCTGTATTCACCACTAGGGCTCCAACCAATTCGACTGAATTTCGACATCAGAAGATGTAGGCTTGAAGACATTCGACAGTCGGTTGGTCTGATCATCTGTATTTCGAGCATATATTTGAACTCAGCCTTCACGGATTGGAATTTGTCAACTGATGCTTTTCGGAATCTACGAGCCATGTATACCTATGTGTAAATTATAACTGTATACATCTCAACTAAATTTAAATGAATAATTCCAACGTTCCACTGAGAAATATACAGAAGTAATTTTCACCAATGTCTACTTCTCACTTGGCGTCCAATTATTCTAGAACTATCTGGACAAATCTTCATCACACTTCATATCGAGCAATGTATACCGTTGTAAGAGATCCATACAAATAATGATGGTGGTTACATAGACTGGAATGAAAGCCGGAAGAAAAGATATGTGAAGTTAAATGTTGAGGTCGAGAGATCTGTGACTGTGTGTTGAAATGGGCGAACCATTGGTGACTCGAAGTTGCTGGAATGTTCGTCGAAACGCTCTTCCTTTGTAAGTAGCATTTCACCAGGTCTGAGCCGGCGTCACTGAGGAAGCGTATACCACGGCGACGATCTGTAACACATAGGAGGTGAAAGGGAAGTGGTCCTCCAGTGGTGTTGATCACCATCACTTGTCAGCCTACGCGTTTCCCGACTGACTCGTATCGAATATGAAAGGATAAGTACACCTTCGATCACTGGCAACGTTAGGACCATGGTAACAGCACAGTACACTCGGTGAGTTTCTTGACTCTGATTGTCTGGTGCCAAAATGTGAGAGGGATTTTCTGCTTGAGAGACAGAGAGAGTTTCGCGATTATGGGAGGGATTTCTAGCTCCCATCTCCTCCCTCACACAACAGAACTCATGAAGTCATGTGATGTGAGCCATCGCGTGAAAACTGCATGACTCTGTGGATGAAGGAGGAGGGGGATATTTCTGCTGGTGAGAGAGAGAGAGAGTCGATTCTCAGACCGGAGTGCGTTCGCCTGGCCCGGTGGCCTACACGGATGCATCTGCTGCCTCTGATATCAGTGTCAACGGTGTATGTTGAAAGTGTGCTACGATGCTCTGCATTATCTCAGCCAGTTTGTGCAATCACAGTTGTTCTAGAAACCTGTCGTCGAATTTCGGATGAGTGACCAGCTGTTTCATTTCAAGAACCATTTGCAGTGAGTCTTCGATCTCTAGTGTGAATGTCTCTGAAGATTTGTACCGCTATTTAAATAGGTACATATGTATATATATATATATATATATATATATATATATATATATATACATAAATTATGTACAGTGTTCTCAATATATAATTATATACACATGTATAATACAATAAAATATTTAACATATTACCATATTCTGTTATTAATATATAAAGCCCTAATATCAATACTTAATAGTTATATTACTATTTCCTCCAAATATTCTCGTTGATCATTTCACTCGAATTTACCTTCCCATAATTTTGTCATTGCTATAAACGTTCATGCATATTTTATTGGCTGTATTGTCTGTAACATTACTGTTTGTTATCACAAACATGTGCGTCAGTGGTTAAGTGATAAAATTCACAACAATTACACATGTCGTGAGGGATCTGATCTCCAGCTGACGAACCCATCAACGTCCCTGATGCAGTAGGGTCGGAAAAGGATGTAAAGTTCGCCGTGAGCGCTGCATACCCACCCAGTCAAGTAAAACCACTGCCACTGGAAATTCAAGGCTCTACCATGATGGCACAGGTTCCCTCGGAATCAGTGGGAATAAAATAATTAAGTAGAAAAAGATAAGCGCAAACATACAGATAGGACAGCATGGGATTCACACTTGCTAGTCAAAATTTAAATATATTTCGACACGTAAAAATCAGAAACATCAGTCACCTACTACCTTTACTACTACGCGCGCTTATACATCGACAAATCTCGATGTAACACTTTCGAGGTGTTCATCTGAGAGATGGTAGGTCCACAGAAATTATTCGTCAAATGAAATATCTAGTCAGTCACTGACATTTGACGTGTGACCCCAATCATCTCATTGAAAATGGAGACTTGAATGGCACGATGAAGACACAATCCACCGACGTGTGCGAATATCACGTACACCCTGGTGGTGGTGTTGAATGACACATGAGTAGCACTTTGATACTCATGAATCACACATAGATACACACACTCACACACCTACACGACCACCCACTCATTCAGTCAATCACTCATGAAACAGGTATATAAATATCAGTGATGAAGTTGAGAAGCCAGCAGTCGAATCGACAACAGAATCTCCGACAGTGAGGATGAAACAAGGAGTCATCTCTCTCCTCCCTCTTCTTCTCATCACCATCCTCGCCTTCGTCTTCGTCATGCATGGTGAGTGCATGGAAATCAGAGTGCTACACTCACATTTCCCCACATTACATATATCATCAAACATTAATGGGTGCATAATGATATATCTATAACTATGCTAAAACTATAACTGCACGGCTTTATATATACATTTATATATATGTATGAATGTGTAGGCGTTCATATTATTCCATGGGTAAAGTTTCGCCAGTGAGACATCCTACTATCCTCTCCCATCCTCTCATACCCTCTTCTGTCCTCTCCTCTCCACTCCTCTGTTCTAGTGTCCTCTACTCACCCAACATCATCATCATCACCACCACCAACAACAACAATAATAACAACAATCACACAAACTAACCAAACCACTTGTATTTTCTCATTCTCCACTTGAATTTTAGACGGCGTCGACGCTTGCGCTCAACTCTATGAGGAATGTGATCAGGTGGGATTGAATCCGTGCTGTCCACCACACACATGCAAGATGAAGAACCCGAAGAGAGGAATCTGTGTCAAGTGCTTGGAGGATGGCTACCTGTGTCAGAAGGATGAGGAGTGCTGCGGCAAACACTGTGTCGACTTCGAATGCAGCTCGATATGAGTTAGCCGGCCAGTCAGTCAGCTGGTCAGTCGATCTGTTGCTCTGTGGCCCTGTACTAGATGACATCCAGACCCGATTCTTCTTCTTCATCAATCGATCAATCAATCAGTTAATCAATGATGTCTTCATGCATAATTAGTTGACACTTCGTCAACTCTCACTGTCACTGCATCAAATAAAGTCTTTAGTCCGATAAAAAGCAATGCGCTTCTCCTTCTCTTCCTCCTCCGCCGACACTCGACGCTCCTCCTTCACTCTCACATTGTGTATCGTGCTCGTCTATTCACTTTCTATTCGATAGACTTGGTCAGGTTCTAGCAAGTAGGTTTATTTCCTGCGTTTCATATGAGTGTGCTTTATCAGGCAGTGGACACTGAATTAGCAACACATTTCTAGTGATATCCGAGATGTTATGCAAATTGTTGTGAGTTCGCTGCTGCTGAGAATCAGCTGAATCGAAACGTAGACACAACAGAAGGATGAACATGGTATGTGGAGAGTTTCTTTTTCACACTATCAGTGATGTCGTCAAAATCGGATGGGCACGATTGTCTCTTAGTGAAATACTGTATAGCAGAAATTTGATGTTTCATTCAGCCGGCGTTTTGACAACAGAGTATAGAGGACTCTTTTCAGTGACTGTGTTAGTGCAGAAAGCAGAACTGCACTGAAGAATAGGGGAGAATAAGCCTTGAAAGACAACGAGTGGCAGTGAATATCGAAGGAGAAATATGCGGACAAATTTGCAAAGCGGTTGTTGAGGAGATAACTGAAGAAGCCAAAAGTCCATACTGCTCTTGAGTCTTGTTGTTAGGGAAAGTCGAGGTGAAGTAGAGACTTTGAGTTTATTTCGGAGAGCTGAATAGACTAAGAGAATTGAGACTGACCACGTGCCATGACGGTTGTAGCACAAATCCTGGATCGACTACAACATGCTAATCTGTTGATAGTTCTAGAAATCCGATCGGGTTAATTAGCAGATATGCGCGTAGAACAGTGACAGAGATGAGAGAGAATTCATCATAAGGCAGATGTAAAATCAAGCTAGATTTTCGCCAACTGCATTGGCAGGTTCACTCTGCATATTTAGTCGAATAATGATTTTGGTTGTCGATAGACATGTCATCGCATAATACCGATGTAAAATGCAATCGCAGCGTGCATTTATGTAGGTACATTTTAACTTTTGCGACTGTAGTACTGACTTACTAAGGTTCAATTCTCCGTTAGGGAGACAGTTCCTTCCTGGTAACGCTGAGTGAGAATAATAAAATAGCGCAGATCCAGTGCTTCTTGTCATTTGTCTCCAACCATCTAATATGTACGCCACTTCTGTAATGTAGAACTTGATTTCGAGTTGACCGGTTTACTCTGATTCGCAAATGAGCAAGCCTTATTCATTTCTCCGTGCTTTCACAACTTCGATCATAACTACATATAAGCGTGATTCATCACTCAACCATCTAGATCACGTAAGATCATCTAATCAATTTTCACAGCTCACTGATTTCCTCTATCATCAATGGTGATGCATGGATTGTCACTGACTAATAACACCATCTGAAGCCTGTCGGCATCTCCAATGACATTTCCGAAGATTTAGTTTAGTGTAAATATTTGCTGTGAAGTTACGGAAAGAATACGCCTTCCCGACTAACGCATTCTCAATAAGTCTGTTCTCGAACCGACATCCAGTGAGGAATACTGTGCCAATCCGTGTTCTGAGTTGATTGGCATTCACAATCGACTGATGTAGGATGTATGGCGGCAATCAGTAGGAAGGCTTTGACCCACGTTGTTTTGTGCTTGTTGATACTCACCAGTCAGCGGGCCATTTTCGTAGTGTTATGGGAACTCATACTCATCCTGATATTTGAGAGTGTGTCACCTTATTCTTCAGTCAGAGACGCTACAATTGAAGTCTTCCGACTCAGGATAATTCAAATATATCTGAGGATAAATATGATGTGCACATTTTGTTTGAATTTGACAAACACTTGGATCCAAAAGATATGCATAACGTCCTATTTTCCACTCTTCACTGTAAATACTAAAACTCACTGTGAATGTAGATATATCTTACTCAGGAATCGTTCGGAAGTTGAACGAAACGCATTTCTATTAGGTTCCATTGCTAGGCACCATCATTCGCAATAAAAACACTGTATCAATCCGGTAATGAAGACGTTAAAGACAAGTTCTGTAAGGCTGAACAGACCTCCATGTATCTGAAGTGATTCTGAAAATCTACTTCACTAACCATAAGGAACATGTTTGAGATTTTCAACATTATTATCAAGTCAGTCAGTGCTTTTTTATGGTTCACAGTCATAATGTAGGAGTGAAGGAAATTATTTTTAAGTAGCTGCTGAGGAACTCTTATCAATAGCAGCATTTTCCGGTTCTACACTGAAGACCAGATGACCAGCAGGGAGGGATCTGCAGTAAGGATTTCTAGAAACGAACAATCCAAGAACCAAGCCCAACAAATATGTCCAAAGAAGTGGAGATAAATCGGACACACACTTAGAAGATAACAGTTCAGTGTCATTATGCAACCTGAATGGAAACAGACTCGGTGGATCCATGAATGATATAGAGGAGATTGTGGGGAGGAGATGAGAGCTTATACGCAATCGTGGAGCCAGCTAAATAAGACTACAGGGAACAGAATGACATGGGGATGTAATGTTGACACCCATGATTCATTCAGAACACAAGGGAATAATAATAATAGTAACTGACTAATCAGTTGTGTAAACAAATAAGACAGAGTCTACAATAATACGTAAATATTTACACTAAATAATCAGTGAATTTCTGTAAACAGTAAAAATCTAAATAATAAAAGGCATCAATATCAATTTATACATTAAGAGAAAAATTAGAAATTGATCCAATCAAAGGAAAGAAAAAGTTTTTCTTAAGACAATTCACTTTTATATACTAATAATGCCATACATCTCGGTGAGAGAAAGGGATCAAAAATTCGAATATAACCAGAAAATTGATATGGATCAGTAACAGATCTACTATTACTTCTGCCAGTTTCTCTTAGACACCATAAACGATCAAACAGTACAATATTTTCAAGTAATGGTTGCAATAATTGTTGTAAGGCTAAAAGACCTGGTATCAATTTCCACACAGACTCAAAGTGTTCACGATAGTCAATAAAATATTGATTATTAATGTTACTGGTGTCATCGCCATCGTCTCTATTATTCATTCGTTTGTCAGGGTGTACAATATCCAAAAGATATCTATTCCAGAAATCAATTAATGCAGTATAAATCTTATCAAATGATAATAATAATCCCGACTGACCATCACAATTACGTAATTCGTGTTCATCACCTGTTGTCAAAAGGTTTTTAATCACCTCGCAATGTGACACAGGATCTAATCGTTTGTGTAAATGTTCTTCAATTTCGTTATTGGACAAATAATTATGCTTGCATAAGGTGAGATCTAAAATTAATCGAGCCAACAGACGTATACGATGTTTATTTGAATCGTGTTCTGTCCAATTTAACCAAATTAAAGGTGAATGTTGACAGGCTAAACGTAGGGTAGCTGGAGAGATGCATTTTCTAATGAAGGTCGAGTCACAATTCACCATAGCTTCGCGCAGATAATCACTAGTGGGGAACTGTAAGCAGAAAAACAACACAAAGAATATATGAGAGGAACCAAAAGTTAATAACGATTTTCCTGTTAGAACGACTGCTATCTGACAGAGCAGAGTAATAAGCTGATGCTTTGGGATTGAATTAAACCGAATCCTAGCAGACGCTGTGTTACGCATGCCAAGACACCGCCTCCCTTATCGAGCGATCTTAGGTGACCTGGGATTAGGTCAGAAAAGATTAACGGTGGTCAAACCGAAACCTGTCATTAATCCACAAAGTTGGTGACAGTTGATTTGAACCATGTAGGAAGGTATAGACTGACTAGTTGGGCTCCTCAAGATTCTAAGAACCCGTGGCTTGGGACTGTTGGTCATATGGCTCTAAACTGTTCTCAATGGTGTGGATATATTCAATCCTCTTTGTAATCTCCCATATCCATTAAAAAACCTCATGTTTTTCTGTGTTACCATTCTTTGTCCCGCATATTTCTCCTTTTTATTATTTATTTGAACTCGCTTTTCTCTATTTTTGTGTAGAGTTTTATGTTGAAACTCTGTCACTCAGTCATCACAGGTCAATGGCTTTTTCATCTCTCTTTTCATTCCTTTACATTCCAAGTGGAGCATACAGCTTCAATTTCCGAAGAGTTTGTGTTTTTTTTATCCGCCATCTGGTTATTAGCCTCAAAACTAACTTTCCTTTTACTTCAGAGCTTGCTATCAGCTAGTGAACTAGTAGAAGTTTAGAAGTGTATCAGTCGGAAACTGATCCCGGACCTGCTTATGGTTGGTGAGCGGTTCACCCTTGGACCACTGACGAGTCCTATACCAGATTCAAATCTTACAACCAAACAATAACACAAACCAAAATCTTTGAGTGAACAATATTTTATTCATTTCAATTAATATGCATTAAACAAATTTCACAGAAGTACAAAACACCAAAACCTACTGCTGTTTTTCCCCTCCAGAATACATAACGATATACATAAATATTTAGATGATAGTGTCTCTCAGGAATGCAGATTAATTTAAATGTGTATTTCGTCACGAAGCAACATCGGTTAGAGTAGCGTTGAAAATCAGGGAGCACTAGGGAGGTGTTACGTTGCAGTCTGTACTACTCCAGCAGTGCGCACCCACGACTCCATCAGTGATGGAAATCCACAATGAACATATTCCGAATCCCTAAGAAAACGCACGATCTAAATACAAACCTACAGCTCTTTTACGACTAATAAATGTATATCCTAAAGCTGCACCTTGAAGTCGTGGCTAATTATGTCCGCCGTGTCAGGATGAAGTGGGTGCTCATCGATGGTGCTATCTCACAAGTTGACAAAGAAGTCATGAATCAGTGAATTCCTGCCCAACTGGTTGAATTGTCAATGATCTTCGTCTCGTAAACTGAAGGTTCCACGTTCGATCCTTGTGACAGGACACTGTTGAATTTTCTGAGTTCACGAGGTGTTTTGTTACCGAACCATATACACATCTGTGTTCTCCCTTTGCTAGCAAGGTTGGACAGTGTTCCTGAACGTGTTTTGCGAGCACATCCGATCTTTCTGTATATTTTGCCATTAGCCCTACTTGCAATCTTATTTACCTGACCCCTGACCGGAAATAGTTCTGGAACTTTCTTATGCATTTACTATTTACTGCAGAAATGCGCAGTCTGCTTGAAGGCTTCGTCGAAAGAAAATTTTCTTCACTGCAATGGTTTTTTCAATATTTTTTATGATCTAAATCTCTAAATAGTAGAATTTTAGAGATGAAAACTTCAACAGTATAGATTTAGGAAAAATCAAATTCATAAATATATATATATATATATAATTCAAAATCAATTTCACGCCATAACAACTCTGGATGATATCCACCATAAAAATTGCATCAGTAGATAATTCTGAGTAATCCAGTATGAGAGGAAGTGCGTGTGTGTATGCATGTGACTGATTGCCACTTCAATTCAAAACAAAAGAAGAAGAATTTAAGCCATGGCAGGATCTAAACCCTCAAAATAACCGAAATGGAAGTTAGAAATATAAAAAAATAACGGTCAACTGATGATGATCTATTAAATGAGCATGGAGCAAATAACGTAATGACTGGTGTATTGATCAGTCGAAGCAATTATTATGAATACTATACATTGAAATATGAAATTGAGTTTATAGATTTCGCAGTTGGTACACATTCACTCGAAAACACGTCATGCACGCATCAAAGTGCAACACTACGCATCATCATCGAGCACTGACTAGAATGACGTTCAATTCTCTATAGCGTCGATTACTAAGTAATTGGAAATCTGTTTCAACACTGTGGAGTGCCACAACCTTTATCAATCTCATCCAACATCTATATGACAATGCCACACGACAGGCTATCCACATAAAGCTCAATGAGGCCTTAGAAATAAATACACGAGTTAGACAAAACAACCTACTGTCACCAATGATTTTCGGAACTGTAGTGGAATCCGTCTTACAACAGACCATGGGGTGTGAGACGCCAGACATACGTCGAGCTGAATGAAGCCTAGAAGAAATTGACTTTGTGGATGCAAAAACTTGAATATCTACAGGCTAAAATCAACAATTTGCTATAAGAGATATCGAAGACAGGACTTCAAGTGGAAATACAGCAGAGAGATGCATTGAAGATACTCAGCCACCAATCACAAGCACCGATCTCTATCAACCGAAAGAATTGTCATAGGCGGTATCACCTTAACTACAGGCGACAAGGAAGAGGATATGGAAGACGACCAGGGTCGAAATAGGAAGACAGACTTTCATTAATGTGAAATTAGTGTACAGATCTACGAGGAAGGAGGTTCTGATTTTCAACACCAATGTCAAGCCATTCAGCGTTTCTATATAATACAGAAACCTGACGTGTATGTCGGCAAACGTATTTCCAAAAGGCTACTGCTAAGTGTGGTCAACACCTGTCATTACTGACTTGATACTGAAGATCAGATGGCCTGGCTAAAAGAATAAGCAAGAGGGAAATCTGAAAGTCAACAGCCAATAAATGAACAGAGAGAAGTGGACACGAGTCGACATACGCTGAGGAAGAAGTTTGGTGACATCACACACCAAGCAGTTCCTCGAGTTGAAGCTGAAATGGAAGCGACAAGTTAGGAGTTCAAGGGTGATATGGAGGAGGCCATGTGGAGAAGAAATGAAAGCCTATGGAGAGTTGTTAAGCTAACTAAAAAGACGGAATGGAACAGAATACAGGGGAGATATGTTGCTGAAGCCAAATTTTTCACTTGAAATAACAGGAATGACTATGAATGAATAATGCACTCGAAATCTATGGACAGTGTTTGAGGCTTATGCAGAAAAATTCTACCTGGTATATAAATAGTTAACGAATTAAAATGATGCACAGCCATTCATTCTAACTCATTATGAAGTCCACCAATGTAGAGGGGTAGGTAGAAACCTTTATAAACCAGATAATTGAAACGCCTATTTTCCTACCAATGTATAGATTCTGATACAGTGATACACAGTTGGTGTTTCAAGGCCATTCGGTAGGTCGGCTGACTTGGTATTCACCAACCTGGGTCACCTTAAGCTGCGGGAAGTTGAAGACAGTTTGCAGAGCTACTCGAAAAAACCGGCATAAATGTGTCCGAATTCCAGTTCACGCATAATTTTATGAGTTTAAGTGGCTTAGAAACATGTCTTGTGCTAACACATCCGATGGCTTCGCAAGCACTAATATCTGACTGTCGAATTTCAGGTTAGTGAGTCAATGGTTTTAACAGAGAACTTTGCACAGTTGTGCAGAAGTTAGAGTTGCCATGCTCCATAAAGCACACAAAGCAACAGAAGACAGTAAAGAGAGATTCAAAAGAGAGAGAAAGGGAGATAATAAACAGAAGTGCTAAGGAAAAAGACTAATAATACAGAGAAACAATTGTGTTTTATTGGATATGATAAATCACAAGGAGTGGATGCAACCGTGCCAATGAGAACGATTTTGAGCCACATTACTGATGGTCTCCAGGCAATCGTTTTACTATCTCTAGGACACCAACCAGACTGGCAGTGTACATCTATATATGTGGCTGGCTAAAACTAACTGTTTTGGATTGTGTTGAATTATACCATGTTTCGGTTTGATCACCACTGGCTAGCTTTTTACCAACCAGATTCCTCCTACATCAGCTAACTGCGTCGGTGGCACAGTGGTTAGGACTCTCACCGAGCATGCACATGGTCCAATGTTCCATCCCCTGCCGACGCACACCTGGTATCTATGGTCGGCCTGCAAAACTTGGGCTACCGATATCCATGCTGAAAATTCCATACTTGTACCAAAAATACGATGTGGAATCAAACCGTAATCAAACAAAAAAACATTGATCATTGTCGAGGAAGGCCATAGCTACTCATACATGCGTAATACATGTCCTAACTATCTCGATCGGTGTAACCTCACAAACTCGTCGACTGATTTTCCCCCCTTACCTAGCACTCAATCAATGCCTAACGTAAATATTGCTCAGCCTATTATACCACTTCACACGGGAGATAGAATGCAGGCACCTATGATCAAAGACAGCTAGTTGGCCTTATCATATTTTCCACTTACAAAGTCCATGTCTCATAGCCATAAAAAAGGAGGGAGCGAGCCACTGAGCAGTATACACGCCCTTTGGTCGACAGACGGATGTCACATCTAGGCCAGAGATAGTTTCAGTTGGTGTATCCCAACCGAGCCTACTATGTTCGCTTTTAGGCCGAGAAATATGACGATTGTTGGACGCCAGAAAGTACGCCTATATTCTAGAATCTGACAAAGGGTGAAGATATGATCAATACACCCTCTTTCTGTTCAAGGGCCTTCCTGGTTCTCTCGTGTTTGTTTCTTCCTAGCACCACTCAATCTACGCGTGATTATTGGGCCCAGAACTTTAGATACCATATCGGTCAGGCTAATCCCCCTGTGATTATCATAGGAAGACGGATAAGAAATAACGGAATTATTTAAACGAAACTAGAAAGTTATTTGAGAGCCTTGATATGATTATGAGTAGCATTAAATTGTGCTCGAAATGTCATCAGTAAATGAGAATGTATATCACTGTGTGACCATATCACAGTGCCAAGGTTCAACGGTAGTAATAACAATAACGTCATTCATATAGACGTATGCATAATGAAGTAACTCACTTTTTCCACTGTCATTTTATGATAACAGCATCCAACTAGTAGTAAAATCTTTGCTGTTTCATCTTTATGGAATAATTCAATGATGGATTGGCTTAAATCTCCACAACAATGTAAACCAGTTAGAAGATAGTTTTGATTACAGGACAATTGATGAAGCCTATAAGATGTTCGAAAATAAGGTAAAAGATAAGATATAAATAAATATGAATCAGATCATTGGGAGTTTGTCAAGCTAAAAACAACAAGTCGCTTTAAGGAAAACCGAATTCGGGTCCCCTATACTACCGTTAACTTAACCTTAAACTCACCACATATCCTCTTTAATATTCCTAAACCTTTTTCATCATATTTTTGATAGTACGGTGTTATTTACCCAGTTAGACTAATTTGCTCCACAAAACAAGTGGGTTGGCTCTCCATGGGTCGAATTTTCAGATAACAACTGAATATCTCTCTTGAAACTCATTCAGAACGTTGATAAACAAACCGACATACAATGCAGCTGCCTAATTTGTAAACTCTTCGAATATCCCGACAACAACATGTGAAATAGAGAATAGCTAAGTAACTACCGACAGATGTTTCAAATACAAAAACTGAAATCATTGCGTTACAGACCAAGGAGATGATCTCAGTTCAAGATGTCACAAGTTAAACACTGAATCAAAACAATCTTATTCATAAAGCTTTTGACAAGTGAAGACATCTGAAACAACTAGAATTGATCATGCGTAAAGTTGAGAATATACAAAATGAGGTATCTCAAGTTGAAGAGTGACAGCGATGACCTAGGTTCTCGACTCGGTCCCAGGTTAAAATCTTCTCTTCTACCTACTAAGGTTTGGACAGCTATGGATTTATATTAGGCCTTATACTGTGGTGCTGTGATACAAACAATGTATGCCAACGAAATGTTATTCTCACATGTTCCCACAGTTCAATTCAGCATTAGTAACAGAATACGATATATCTATTTGAACATACTATTTGATGTTAGAGTAGCAGTGTTATTCCCACAGTTCAATACTGCATTGGCAACATAATACTATGTACATTTGAACATTCTATTTCTTGTCGTTTGATGTAAACCGAAATCACAAGCTCAGTGATTGGTTAGCGAATATAAACTGTAGATACATAAACAGCGGTTTGATCAATGGAAAATGTACCTTGCCTCCCGTGTTTCGCCTACTGTTGTTACAACAAAGTAGATATCACTCACTGTGAACTGCATATAAATCCAAATTTTTGTTGAGTAAAATGAGTAGTATTGTGGTGAGAGCTGTCTGCAAGCCAAAATTTTAGACAACAATTTACGTCAATGTTTACTTCCCGAATCAGGGTCATGAGAAAAAACAATAACAAAGCTTAATCTTGAGGGACTCAACAACCAATCACAGCAGACTTAACGTGTACAAATACGATTCGCAGATATATGGCTTAACTTCCTAAAAAACGGTCACAAGCAGTACAGAATAACCTTCAGCAAGAAAAACCAATCAGAAGACGTTGCTTCTCCGCTGACAATAATATACATAAAAATCTATAAATATCTATTGATTTTCTTAATAAACGATCTGTTCCCTGGTCCTTATCTTCTGTCGTTACAGTATTATCAAAAAGAAACATTGAATAACATCGACGTAATTATGTTACACTTACTACTGAAACAATTTTAAGTAGTTTAAAGTGTGTGAAATAAATTAATAAATAATGTGCATCTACCAGTTCACCTGCTCTTGTGGAGCAAGGTACATTGGCCGTAGTCAGAGAATGCTCTCCACACGGATACGAGAACATATTCCAGCTTGGTTTTACAAGGGAGAAAGGAAATGTGTACGAAGCTCTATCTTAGAACACCTCATCGACTCCTGTCACGCGGTCAACCCTGACCATGATTTCAAGGTCTTATATAGAATTCATGCCAACTTCCCGCGTTTTCTTCGTTACAGACTTCTAAAGACAGCTGAGGCCTTGGCAATTCATGACTTTAAGCCAGACCTTTGTGTACAAAAGAAGTATGTACAATCCCTACTGCTGCCTTGGCCGTAGAGGGATAGACATTTATTTATTTTATTATTCTATGTACTTTTCCCTTATTACTTCGATTATTATTATTATTATTATTATCATTATTATTATTACCATTATTATTATTATTACGACTCTCATTCTGAATCTTTTCCACTTGATCTACTTGACATTTTAAACCAAAAATTATTCATGTGTATACTTTTTATCTTTATTTTTACAATATTAAATTCTATGTTATCAAATTTCACACCATGTTACGTAACATTTTACATTCGTCTATTAATCTTACAATTATATGCCTCTCCCCAAAATCTATACACCTGATGTATTATCTTATATATGACATTAATTATTGTTCCACTTGACTTAAACTATGAACCTAATCACAAATATTTTAAATTTATTTCATACTATTATTATTTCATGTATTTACACCTTTGACCTAATTCCCTCACCGGATATAATTTCTTTATAAAACCATATATATACGATTGTACAGCTTGATAATAAATTCGTTGAAAAGAGTCTCTTCGCTGAAAATTGTGTTCTTAATGCTACAATGGGAATTATTAAATTATTGAAATAAGTAAACACCTGCGAAAATCATGATTTGTAAAAATCTGAAGGAATTTGAAATAAACAATCTCAACGCTTTTTTCGGCTAATCGGTTCTAATTTCTTCGAGGAAATAATTACAGTTACGATAATATACATATATATTGTCTTTAAAATTCACGTCCAGTCACATCTGAGGCAGGAAGCGTGATCAAGATTTGATTATTTCCGTAATGAAGTTCGGATCCGCTTGCCGAACGAAACGTTCGAAACCCAGTGGGTGCGTACTGCCGATGATTCCCAAACTAGGATGAAACAGCAGCTGTCCAGTACTCCCTGGTTTTCAATGGTTCTCTAACTGATATCAATCCGTGATCAACTCGTGAAACGTTAAAATTATTTTTCAATTCCGTTGAAATTTGTGCAGACATACTTCTCACACATGTCTACTTTTCATTGGGCGCCCAATTTTCATGGGACTATTCAGTTAAACCTTGATTAGAGTTCGAATCATTTTTTAATTGTTATTAAGAGTGACTTACTTAGTCTGCAGTAAATCTAAATTTGATAGTTCAACACGAAATAATATTCTTTCAATAACTGAACTTAACGGTTTTGTTTGTTGTATAGAATCATAAACTTGTAGATTTTTCAAAGCTTTACAATGCAGCTTTTCATCACATTCAATTGAAATCACTTTCAGCTGCTGATTTTTTCCGGATAGGTGGTCATAAGACTGCAGTAATCGATAACCAACATAGTTGGGCAGATACCCTAAACCTGATCCAATATCAACAAGTGTTATCGCAGTGTCAATAGATGAGGCTGTTAATATAAAAAGAAAAGTATGCATGGGAATTTAAAAATATTTAGGAATGACAAACAATGGAAATTCTTGTAAAAATATACATCCTAATGGATGGTGGGAAAATAAATACAAACCTTGTACAAGTATATATATATATATATATATATGTGTGTTCGATGGGTGGAGACAGTCGGCACGATGCTTCCCATCAAGGTTGCCTGGTTGTTGGCGCTTGTCAGAAAGGTGTATCTGAAATATTGAGGGAACTCATGTCCCCAGTGAGATTCGAATCAACATAACACCTACGCAAATGTAGGCAACTTATACGTTCCCTGACTGGTAGATTTCATTTTGCTGACATCTGGGTCAATCAGCTGATTAACAACTCTTTCCATAACCGTCGTTTATCTAGATTAGCCTAGTCCACTCTGATTGGTCGCTTCAAAGTCATTTGTTAGCTCATTCCTAATTGGACCACGACTCTTTAAATTTGTATGAGCATTTAGAACTAGCTTCAAACTTCATCAATAGCTGCCTTAACTCCATTCTTTAGACCACATGGTCAAAAACTCCCTTCGGCAGTGAACTAACCAAGAACCTATCACCCAACATATATGCCGAAGGAGATGGTGGCGGATCGGACACACGCTGGGAATAATAATAATAAGTTATAATGAATAATATCATACTAACCTTTAGCATTGTCCTTTTCTAAAATCGTTTCGTTAATTAAACGAAAAGTTTGAAAATTACCACATAACTGATCATCATTATTCACAATTAATTCATTTGAAGAAACTATTTGATTCTGACTCAATGAAATGCGGGATTCATTATTCAATACTGAAGACAAGATTGCTTGAATCAGTGTAGACATTTGTTTAAGTTCATAGGATTTCTTTTGAGAAACTTTTAAAAAGTAATCGCTTTCAATTTTATCAACATTTATAGATGTTATTAAATCTGTACACATACTGTTAACATTCAAATGACATGTATGAAGAGGACAGTGATTAGGATTTAATAAAATATAATTAGATAATAATCGTGTATATTGACGACATTGATTAGAGAAATTTAAAAGGCTCTCAGGCCAATGATATGAGCTCGAAATACCGGAAACAAACATCTTAAATGAAAAGAGTAGGAGAGGGAAAAGAGACAGAGAAAGAATATATTATGTAAAGTCTGAGATATTTTGACAGCAGTTTATCAAATCAATCTACATTTCGGTCTCATTTTCATAATTATACCATGGAAAGATGAATCCATCAGCATACAATCAACCCACAGCTTGTTAGTGATTAGTTTTGATATGACCGTTCATACACTTGGTACTTACGCCAACGAATTTTCTACCTAGTTGATTCGCGAGCCTATTGTTCTAACCACTATTAGTAACAACCACGACAGTAACAACACCTTGATACTATACCATCGAAAACGCAACACAAGAAGACAGTAAGAGAAGACTGACTATTGACATGGAGAGCTTATCTCATGTCAATAGCGAAAATGATTGACAGAGGTCATAAGTAGTATGAGAGAAATACAAACATGTAAAAAGGACATGTGGAAAATTAGGTCTATATATCAAGTTTTGAGATGGGTTGTCTGGAATTATGTTGAAAGTTGCGATCAGTGGAGATTTATCAAATCGCACATGGGGATAATATCTCATCGATGGTATTTCCCAGTGTTTAGTCCATAGAGTTATGACTGCAGGAGTAAGCAGCTCCATATTCTGTCTAATTCCTGATGCTGGATGAATTGTGTCAACAGAGTTTGCAACGTGATAAAATTATATCAACATTAAGGAATAGAGACCACAGCACAGCTTGCGACTGAACACAGTTTTACACCAATGATGACTGTTGCTTAAATCGCTGGGAGGTAACATTTCACACTATAATAATGAATGCGATTCCATGCAGTTGATAATAAGATACACCTATTGTGTGAGGGGTGATTACACTGCTAAAACTTCCCGAACATCAGTGCATGTACCGGCTTTCGAACCTGTGACCCGCTGGGTGGAAGTCAGACACGTACAGCTCTATTGACTACCAAAGGTGCCAATGTTGCATGGAACATTAGTTTCTTTTAATCTGTACATCTTAAATCATATTGTGCCATATTATGTATATAATTGTAAATGGATCGGCCAGTAATTCATAAGTTTCCAGTTCAGCTCCTAATTTACCTTTAATTATCCTCACTTACATCAATATCAGTTTGTCAATCTAAGGCTATCTGTGGTAGTTTCCTCAGAAAATATAACAATTTCAATGTGAATTTTGTCACAAACCGAAATCATTTGGAAAATCATTAAAATCAAGCACCACTGTAAGGCTGTCCTAATTTAGAACTCTCCATCAGGGACTGGAACTAGGACTTTCAGTTTACGAAGTTAGCCCACTGATTATTCAGTGAATGATTAAGAATCCAATGACCTTAGGATCCCAACTTCCGATGATTCTCGATAGATGGCTATCGTGAAGTTAGACTTGATGAGTCGTAGGATTCCAAATCACTGTTTGGATGCTCAACATGCTTGCCTCATGACTTTGTGTCCGATCCCTGATAGGTACACTGATGCACACTACTGAAGTAGCACGAAACAGTTGTTTAGTGACCTCTGCTTCTCATCTCTTGACTAACTCATGTCAGTTCGTGACGAAATTGATCAAAATCCCTACAAAACTTACGGAGTGACCGCATTCCAATTTAGATTCGAATCCACTACTTGGCAGCCAGAATATCAAATGTATTATCATATTGCAGAATTGTTTCGGTATTGTATAATACTGACGCCTATCGTAATCAAATCCAATTTTCCAAAGCTCTTTGATATGTCAGTCTTCTAAATACTGAGTAGAAAATTTTCGGAGATTGTTTCTTTGAGATAGACTACGTCAAACTTTATCAAATTACATATATTTCTTTGTTGAAATTTGTACACTTACTTTAGAAATATGATATCTGGGAAGACAGCTAATAGAGATCCAAAGAGTCGGACAGCATTTCATTTACAACCTCCGATTACTGATAGTAGTATGTACTATAACCATTCTATATTCACACAATGAAATCTAAGCATCCTGGGTGATTAATCATGAAATACAATCACATCATTTATGCAGCAAGCAAACGAGTTAAAACTCTTTATTACTAAACAACGTTGATGTGACTTGAAAGTAACACTTGTTGGCTCACGAGGGATCCACATCCCTGTGTGGTATTCTAACCCCACACCCAATCATCCATTTCTTCCAAACTTAATACCATCTAGTAAACTACGCGAGAATTAAGAGCGTATTGGTCGGAAAGAGGACACAAGACCACGTACGTGGCTGCCAGGCACTTTACTATTCAACCACCGACGGACATCAGATAACTTAAAGAGTCTCACAGTAACATGAAACTTCCTTTTCATAGTTTTCTGTTTTTATCTAATCAATGGTGAGACTATCTAAGATAATTCACTATTGATGTGATGCCTAAGGATTGAAGTTCAAGTGAAAACATTTGGTTAGCAGCACAGATCAAATAGTGTAGAGAGCTGAAATAGTAATCCAAAGGCTTCTGGTTCGAATCCGACCCTTGAAGTGCATGCTATCTATACTATAGTGTCGGTTCAAAGTTAAATGAACTACTTTCACCATTATCTCATGAAAATGGAAATAGTAGTTTACCAAACTACTTAAAACTACACAGATATTTAGATCTTAAAAATTGTGTCACTTAAATTAAATCCAACAGGAAGTTATTTATTGGATATCGAATAGTAGGTGAAGTTCAGGATGTACATTTCTTCTTATTCCGGACTGACTCGTCAGCTGGATGTCCCTTCAGTCCTCAATGATTGGTGGTGTTCCCACTGAAACTCAAGCCCAGCATCCCTTTTTTCGAATCTCCAAATGAAAAGTCAATCAGAAATAGGACAAAATATACGTCCTGAATTCCACTAGTAATCAGCATCAACCTAATAAGATCACTTTAATCCTGAGCCATCGCCGAAGCGCCCGCACTAGGCGACGACATTTCAATACAGAGGCTGAACATTTTGGCGCTGTCAATCGACGGAAAAGATTAAATTGACTTTAACAAATGATTAAATACATCAAAATGTTTACCCGCCAAGTCAATTTATTAATATACACACCTGTAATTCTTCAAGGCTAGCAGTTTGCAATGCACTCTTCCAAGATATAGGTAAATTATCAAGAACAGAGGATATATGGCATCCAGATGAACTATTCTGAACTTTGAATAAATCACCAATCCATTGAAAATTATACAACCAATGATATTCTAAGATAAACAGAAGCAGATTATGAAGGAGGTCATCCAAATTATTGAAATCCATATGGTATTAGAAACTGAACAAGAAAAGACGAGGAAGAAAAGAGATTAACACTTAAACAAAAATCCCCGTGTAGTGATTAGTAGCAATGAAGACCAATTAGATAAACACTGTTAACTATTAAAGAATATTCGACAGGACTCTTCATCAGTACGCACCTATCACTCCATCAAGTATTGAACCTAGAATCTTCAAGATACAAGGCGAACTCGCTGACTATCCAACCACCGAAACGGAATCATTGGACCATCAACTCTAACTTTTGCCTAACCACTAGGCAGTGGTCATCCTCACACTCAACTTGCTGGACTCCATTGATCACCACTTCTTACTCTTGAAAAGTCTCAAAGTAGAAAGAAACAACCATCCAGTACTTCGTAGTGGCTTTTAATGGTTCTCTGACTGAAATTAGTTCGTGATCGAACTTGAAATCAATCAGATCCCTGGAAAGCAACACTTCAAAATGTATTCTATTAGTTGGATGATTTATTTACTAAACTTCTATTGTCCACCTACATATCTCCATGAAGAACCATAAAAGGTAGTGATGAATAATGAAGGCTTCACAATTCAACCATTCAGGTGAGAGAGCACAACAGTGAGCCAAACTCTCACCAACATTATCAATACAACAGTAATCTGATGGTAGTAATAGGCGGGAAGCCTTGGACCTAGGTTTCATACTAGCTGGCATTCACCAGTCAGCGAGGCGCATCTGCAACCTTGAAGTAACTTATGTCCCTTCTGAGATTCGAACCTGGATCACCCAGTTCCGCCTACAGTCACAGACGTTACCGCTGGGCTATTTGGGCTCGCGATTGACCTGCTGTAGGACTGTAGTGGGTAGTTTGATTGGACACTAGTAACCAGTGTGACGTGCCTAGTCCTTTCTTTGGTGCAGACTGAATTCTATCAGTCACGTTTTCAATGTGGCCACCATCCTAGGTAGTTCGCCTTCACGGTGCACATTGATTTGATGATATTAGATGGTTGGAGGCGATCGGCAGGAAGCCTCAGAGCTAGGTTTCGTGCTAGTTGGCACTCGTCAGTAATCTAATGCTAAATGACTACAAGATGAAATTACCTGAAGTTCTATGAGAAGCCGTAACGAGCAGGATTCACCAAGTTTAGCTTGAGTACACATATTCGCCAATGAAATTAGCTGACGGTTGTGCCATATGTCGCAAATAGGCAGAAGTCAGAATTCAAAGGGTGATCCATAGATTCAGTTCAAGCGGCTGAATAGTCGACGAGATCACTTTGTAAGCTGAAGGTCCTGGGTCCAGTCGCTAGCTGTAAGAAGATAGGTGCGTACTGACGAAGAGTTTCATAGTATGACGAAACAACTGTACAATACTCCCTGATAGTTTTCAGTAATTCTCTAGCTGAATTTAGTTTGTGATCAAACTTGAAATCATTGAAATCCCTGTAAACCAACACGTGTAAAATGACAGCATATATTGATACGAAATAAACAATGAAGTTTGATACCATAGTTGGACTGAAATGATATATAATTGCTTCTAAGCGCTGAGGGTTCACTGCTAATATGCCTGCCAGTCAAGCACACAGTCTGGGTTCGATTCCCAAACTTCACCTGGCTTTTTAGGCAGGATCGAACCTGGAAAAGGGGGAACGTTGGGTACGAGCCTAGTGACACTACGGCTACGGAGGACTCAAGCAAACTTCTTGAAGCTCTATGTCCCACACGGAACGTAGACAAGTGAGAAAAGTTTGAGACGATTGAATTTGAATCATGTAATCTCGGTTTTCCAGACATAAATTCCCATCACAATATGGACTCTGAACAAAAAACATAAATATTTCCTAACACATTCGAGAACAGTCAAGAAACTAGTACCAAGTCTCGATCTGATTGTCTTTCGCTTTTCGTCAACTGAAACCCATTTACACAGATGAACTCTATGAAGGTATGTGCTGCTTATATCCCAGTTACCTGAGTGGGTGACTTATATTTCTTACGCAACACTGCACACCAAGTCTGCTCACAAGAAGCTTCTGTCACATGTGGGGAATGCTGAGAAAGCAATAGTGATCAAACACTAAGGAGTTACAGACATACTAACTTGACCATAAGTGGCATATCTGTCATAATAACCTCCAGGTAACTAGGCTGATCAAACCATCCAACCACTTCATCTGATGCATATACAGACGAAGTATCGATGCAAACTGGTCCTGGAAACGAAAATGTACATTTCAAAAGTGAGAATTACACCGCAAACTTTATCAAATTGTTACTTACATTTGATCAAAAACTGATCACAAAACTACACTACTTTAAGCTAATTCATGTTATAAGAAATAACATTTCAGCTTTTATAAAATTAAATAATGATGAATTATGAAAGATTTTAACTGATTAGTCCTACAGTTCAGTGTAAATGACTAAAACTGATAAATCTCTGTCTGTATGTTCATGCGGAATCCTTCCACATCGAGCTAGCTATCAACAACGACAACACTCTGAAAACCAGTGAAGATGAAGAAGGGTTGAACAGTTGATATTCACGAGTATTGTGTACAGACGACTTACTATCACAATAAGCCTCATATCAAGTCTGTCTTGAGAGCATTTCGCATATCAAGTAGATGAAATAACTACCACGCTACATAAAATGTGTAATAATGCCGCCTTAAAAGTAATGGATTCCAAAGATCACAGCTTATCTTTGCATGCAGCACGTATTACTATTATTCTCTTGGGTTCCAAGTGGAATATTAGGCTTCAGAAGCACTTTTCCACTTCATTCCCTTCGCTAAAGACTTTTATAGGCGGCTCCATGTCGTTTTAGGACCCATGCCCAACTAGTCTTTTTCCAGTTGAGGGTATGCTTTGCTTGTGATGTCACTCTACGGCCTCCTTAACATATGTCCAATGTGTCTCCATTTCCTGCTTCATTTTTCTTTGGCATTAGGTGGTTAGTTGATTCGTTGCCTGACAGAGTTCCATATTTTTCCAAGCTGGCCATCTGAATTTCAGTATGAAGCGAAGGGAGCAGCTGCTATGGCGGAAAATCCACAGAAGCCTGTGGGAAATGCTTTTCGTGACGGATGCGCCAAATTTCTGGACCACACATAAGCAGTGACTGGCTTTAAATTAATGTCGAAAATTCTGATCTTATCCCCTGTGCACTGCGCGCACACACACGCTGACTTCACAGTAATGAAGGTATGCCTTACTTTTCCGACACTGGCTAGCCTTAATGTTGTCACCCGTACTGTTTGATGGTAAAACAACGTGACCCATGTAAGCGAAAAAGTGCACTCCAATTCTACTGCCATCGAAGTTGTTGACTTTAGAAGACTGTGAACATTTAAGCATACTGTCAATCTGGATCACTGCTATGTTAATCAGATTTATCCAAATAATCACCCACCTGAAATAGTATGATCAGTACTATTTAAGCTAATCATAAGTGCTGTTTTGCATAGTTGGCCACCACATAATCAATTATATGCTTTTATATAATATTCATTTGGAATGAAATTATAAACCCCTAAATAAGAATTCATGTGAAGATTGACCCTATTTCTTCACTATTATTATACAATATACTGTTACAGAAGTTAAACGTTAGCATCTACCACCGATAACTCGACTGAAAAACCTTCGAAAATCACCTTGAATCAAACACTCAGACCATTGATCATAAATTCTATGTATTGCTTTCAAAGTTTGCTGTTCATTAGAAGGAAGTTAACTGCTTTGCTTACCTGGCCAGCGCAGCATCCTTGCAACTACAGGTGCCAACGATGAGGATTTCAAAGTCAATCAGGATCGGAAAAGCATGATAGGCCTTCATTATCCTAAAACCACTTTGGAGATATACATTACATTGCACAGGGAACAAGATCAAAATTTTCAGCACTAATGTGAAGTCAACCAGTGCTTATGAATGGTTCGGATAGTTTGGACGTACATTGAGAAAACCTTCAAGTGACAACTTTTTATTTCATGACGTTTTGAAATAATGTAGTTTACGGAGTTATGTGATTGTGATATTTTGTCGGTTACGAGTTGTTGTGCTTCATTTTAGATCTGCTTGGTTGATTTTTTCTCATTTGGTTGGAAGGCGGTTGTTTTCTCTTCTTGAAAAGGATACAGATTGGTTCTTTGTCCACATCTCTGTTGACTGAAGTTTCGTTTAAATTCTAGCCTACTAGATATTGTTGGTATTAGATGGCTGGAGGCAATCGGCAGAAAGCCTTCGACCTACGTTTCGTCAACCAGTCCAGGTTTTCTACAAGCAATGAGACTAAAGATGAAATATCGTGTCGTTTTACTGCTAGTTAATATTCGTGGACGCTTTGGGCTATTCAGTAACCAGATTGCCCAACACAGAGTTGCTATTAATCTTTGTAGCTGAGTTTGTCGGTCATATTTGTACTGTATTTTATCTTGGCAATAGACCTTCTGACTTGCAACGTGGCAATTTGATTGATTTATGTTGCCACGGCAATTCCTAATGGAAGAAGTAGTTGTTGGGCGGCTTCTGACAACTTGAAGATACGTTTCACTTCTTAATACATTTAGTGTTGAATATGTGTTGTCCACCTCGGTGATGTAGAAATATCTATAGTTAAATATAAAGGCTGGAAGGACAGGAAACAATTTCATCCCCGTCCTGAGATACTAGGCTTCTCTATTTTATTTTGAACACTATGCATTTGTTAGCATATGACATAAGTTCAATTTAATATATTTACTTCGATGTTTGTCTTTTCTAATTGAACGCACTTAAAGAATAAACTTATGCGATTGTGGAGAACTGGTTTAGAAAGTTGTATAAACCCGCCGACTGCACTCCACAGCATTCGTCAGTAAGTTATACAATGAATGACAAGTGTGTCACAATGTGCTGAAAAGCACACAACTTTTCAACACCCAAATAAGAATCATCCCAAGACTTTCATGGGGTACTTAAGGCAATAAACGATTTTTTTATTTTGATTTCACCTTAATCTATTGGGATTTCCCAGAACGGATTCTATAGTCGTCGGTTGGACGTATGCGTCAGTGGCTCATTCGTTGGTAAAATGCTTGGTAATCACGCTGCAATTGGTGACAGTTTCACTCCCGGCTGACGCACCCCAAAACCTCGTTTCGCAAGTAGTAGTAAGCACGGTAAAGAAGGAAGGTTGGGAGTTAGACTAGCAACCGCACTGTTACTGCAAATTCCAAGCTCAAGTCTGAGGCTTTATGTTCTACTCGGAATGCAAAGGTGTGAAAAAAATAAGGATATTGACACTTCAGTCACTTTGTTAACAGAAATACAAATTACACGGTTAGTAAATAATCACGTGTAAAATATTAACTGAACCATCAGTAAAATTTAGAAAGAGATAAAATAGTGATTAGCTATTTTATCATTACCTCTTTAAACATTACAGATATTCACAGATAACTCAAAAATAACTTTGGCATGGTTCTAGCCTCTGAGCCAAATAATCATAAACATGTTAAACAACAATTTCTTATTGAAAACTAACAACAACGCATGTCTGCACACGTTACCACAACGTTTTTTTTCAAACTCTCACAAGATATTTTACTTATTACACATTGGCATGTCATTTGTTCCTGTCAGATGTAAGAAGATACTGCAGGGCTGGACTAAAGCAACCCCTAGCTTAAAGAGAGGAAACGAAGTGGTGAAGCGTGGTGGCCACCACAATTATTTGCGAAATTCCACCAGTTCCGATGGACTGATTGCCAAGAAAATTTCAAGACAAATGCAAAAGGCTAGCATTGACATTTGCCATCTGTGGTATAAACGTGATACCTGACCACCGATAAAATGATGTATGCGTTGCGCACCACTTCTCTCTATCCTCACACTTAGAGC
This sequence comes from Trichobilharzia regenti, assembly GCA_944472135.2. NCBI lineage: Eukaryota > Metazoa > Platyhelminthes > Trematoda > Strigeidida > Schistosomatidae > Trichobilharzia > Trichobilharzia regenti. The sequence goes on from OX235266.1 coordinate 33,337,971, forward strand.
TGTAAGATATGGTCATCAAAAGTGGAAGATATGAAAAGGTTCGTTGTCTTCGAGCATAGGTTTTCGCATTTCACCTCTCATGTTCAGTGGTAATGAGTAAATGAGATTATGCGTCGAGTGTTGCGTAAGGAGGGACAGTCGATCGATGTTGTTAAGCTAAACTACCTAGATGAGGCCGTCGAGATTCTAAAAACCAATGGCTGAATATTGTTGTCGGTGTGGCACAAAACCGTTCCCTTTGTGATCTTCCATATCTTGTAAACCATAATTTTTTCATGTTAGTATTCTTTCTCCCATACATTTGTGTTCATTATATGCTCATGAGTATTTTGTGCCTACCTCGCCGGGCTAATGTGGAGTGTGGTAACATAAATTGATGTGTTTCTGTGCAAAGTTTAGGTTGAAACTTAGTCAGTCAGTCACTTGATACTCGTTAATCTCACCTCACTACGTGTACCACACATCACACAGTTAACCAATAATATAGATTAGGAAAAAGTCACTCAGTCACACTGTTAATTTGAATAGTCTCAAAACAACGTGATAAAAAAATTAAACAGGTATATTTAGCTGGAAATGAATAAGTTAATATTCTTTAAATACAGTAATTCGAAATACACAACTGTTTATCACAGATAAATTTCAAAAATACATTTATAGATTCAGTCGAGACGATATTTATTGTCTGTGAAAGACCGAGAGGAAGATCTCGAATTTGAAAACCCTGACATTCTGTACTTTAACATAGAGGATACATAAGGAGTAAGTACGAGGGTTATTAATCCTATTAAAGCACCCAGAATAGCTCCAACGACACATGGAATAGGCCATGCTTGCCAGGGTCTATCCCAATCTAAAATCAGAAAACCAGCTGAAAGCCAAGCACCAACAATACACCCGTAGCCAATGAAGGCTACATACTTTTCTTCAGGTGACCTGAAAACAACAATAAGGAAAGTCAACTTAAAATCCCTTCATGATTATTGATGACTGTTGAGTAATAAACTAATTAACAATGATGAATCAGAGAAGTCATTATAACAAATCGAGAAAATATTTATGCAAATATATAACAATAAAGTGTGAATACAGTTGAGTTATGAAAGTAAAGGTGGATAATGATCATGAAAGCTTTGTTCGCTTAGGGATGATTATGGGAAGTTATCACCTCACAGATGTCTACACCGTGAGTCCATTTCTTTTTGGAGTACCTTAAACAAAAGAAATATTAGTGTTGCTTGACTGCGGAGCCCAGGAGATAATTGTTGAAGGCCGCTCACACGGTCATTTTGGAGATGTTTGCGTTTTAAGATCTTACCACTGGCTACGCACCACTGCAAGCGAAGTCGGTATATACAATTTTCTGAGTCGACCTGTAGGAACATTAGTTTCAGTCAGTGTAGCTCCTCTGATCATTGTGATATGCAAACCCGACCGCCATATCAATACAGCAGTTAACGGTTGTCTTATGGAATTGAAAGTGACAACTGAAATTTTATTAACTTCTGATCATATAAAAATCTATCTGATATTAAGCAGACTACAGTTAGTTAGTCTAGTAAACATTACAATTTAATTGTTAAATCCAAAACTACTTTTGAAACAGACAAATACAAAAGATGAACAATCTCATACAAGAATTTAAAGACTTACAACCCGCAAAGGATGTTAACAAAAATAAGATCGCAGAGTGAAATACAGATGTACAACAAGCAATTCACTAATGGTGAGATCAAGTCTTAAGCATCACACCTAGAAAAGTCAACCCTTAATTCCTAACAAACTAAAAACCATGGACAGATGATTTAAACTTGCCTTAAAGTGTCATTTACTGCTACTTAACATCGAGGCCTATGCACTTTTACTAGTCAACTAGCAATACATACTGCATAACATCCTTGCTGCCCCGATACACACATTCTTGTATGTGGGGTTGCATGCATACACTAGTAGAGTTGATTAATGCATACCCAGAAGACCAGAGACGAACAACAACTATCCACGAAAACTAAACACCTCGTAGTTCGAAATCAGGAGCTAAATTTGTAAGACAAATACAAACCTCAATAAAAGCAGCTTCACAAACCTAAAATGAAGTGGACCTCGTACAGGTACATATTCCCTGAATTTCGATCCACTTGAGATACCTGTGTAGAGATAACACAGAAATGAACCATCAAAACACAACTCACTTCGCTTACACTAGAAGTCAACCTCGCCAGATTACTAGCTTGCTAGGCTACTAGCTTTCTAGTTTTCTCGCCGGTCCCAAGCCCGGGTAAAGGGGGAGGGTTGGGGCGTGGTGCTAGCAACTCCACCCCTGTAAAACAACCAAATCGCTACAGAAACTTCAACGAATAAATATATTAAAAATTCTAAAAACATAAGCAATAGCCTTACTTTTCGCTGGAATCGGGAAAGTGAAATGACGCAGGCTGGTGAAAGCCTTCGGGAAGCCAGTCAGCCGATGTGCCTTCTTTCGATGAAAGCAAAAGTAAGGATGGGTACCTGGAATGTTCGTACAATGTACGAAACTGGAAAGGCTGCCCAGATAGCCGCTGAAATGAGAAGGTACAGAATAGAAGTGTTGGGAATCTGCGAAAGCAGATGGAACGGAACTGGAAGGTGCCAACTACCTACTGGAGAGACAGTAATCATTTCCGGCCACTCAGAGGACAACCATGAGCACACCGAGGGAGTGGCCATCATGATGTCACCAACAGCAACCAAAGCTCTCATGCAGTGGGAACCAATCTCCTCCAGGATAATGACAGCCAGGTTCAACTCAAAAGGAAGGAAAGTTACAGTCATTCAATGCTATGCGCCTACAAACGTCTCAGAACAAGAGAAGAAGGAGGCGTTCTACAGACAACTACAAGCAATAATGGACAACGTCCCAAATGGCAAATCCTGATGGGCGACATGAATGCGAAGCTGGGAGGAGACAACACAGGAAGAGAACTCACCATGGGTCGTGAGGCCCTCGGTGAAATGAACGACAATGGTGAACTCTTCTCAGACTTCTGCGCCTTCAATGATTTGGTGATTGGTGGCAGTGTGTTCAAACACAAGGATATACACAAGACGACATGGATTTCACCAGATGGAAACACCAAAAACCAAATAGACTTCATCTCAATTTCAAGAAAGTGGAGACGGAGCCTACTGGACACAAGGTCAAGGAGAGGAGCAGATGTGGGTTCAGACCACTATCTAGTACAAGGGACTTTCAAGGTGAAACTAAAAGCCTCGAGGATAGCTGGGGATAGGCCACAATGCAAGTTCAACACTCAAAAACTGAAGGACACAACCACAAAAGACACTTTCACTGCAACTGTCAGAGCAAAGCAGGAAACACTACGCGACATCACTGAAGAATCATGCGTGGAAGAACATTGGAAGTCTCTGAAGGCGATTCTCAACGAAACGTGTTCAACGGTTCTAGGAAGAAAGAAGAGACAAGACAAGGAATGGCTCTCAACGGACACTTGGAAATTAATAGAAGAGAGGAGAATGGTGAAAGAGAAAATGATTCAATGCAAGGACGGACAGGAGAAGGAGACGATGAGCTCAACTTACACAGCATTGGACAAAGAAGTGAAGAAGAGTGCTAGGAAGGACAAAAGACGATTCTACGACAACCTCGCCACTGAAGCTGAGAAGGCAGCAGGCAAAAGGGACCTGAGGACACTATATCAGATAACCAAATCTCTATCCGGGAAGAGATCAACACAAGCGAAACCTATAAAAGACAGCCAAGGGAACCCAATTACCAAGGAAGAAAAACAGATTAAACAATGGGCGGATCACTTCAAAGGACTCTTGAACCGACCATCACCTGCAACCCGTCCAGAAATACCAACAACAGCGCGCACACAACTGCAAGTTGACACCAATCCTCCAACGAGAGCTGAAGTCTTGAATACAATCAAGCTTCTGAAAGCTGGAAAAACAGCCGGACCAGATGGAATACCCCCTGAAGCACTGAAAGCGGACCCAGAGACTACAGCAGACATGCTGACTCCATTATTGCAAAAGGTCTGGAAGGAGGGAAAGGTGCCTACTGACTGGAGGAAAGGTTACCTCGTGAAACTACCAAAGAAGGGCGACTTAGGACTCTGCAAGAACTGGCGAGGAATCATGCTCCTATCGACGCCAAGTAAAATCCTGAGTCGCATCATCCTGGAGAGATTAAAGGACGCACTGGAGACAGAACTCCGACCAGAACAAGCTGGATTCAGGAAAGGCAAATCATGTACTGACCAAATTGCAACTCTACGCATCATCATCACAGAACAAAGCATGGAATGGCAATCAAACCTCTACCTCAACTTTATAGACTTTGAAAAGGCCTTCGACAGCGTTGACCGTGAAGTACCCCAAATATTCATCAACCTTATTCAACAGCTGTACGACAACGGCACATGTCAAGTTATCCACAACGGAAAATTTAGCGAGGCGTTTGGAGTAAACACAGGTGTCAGACAAGGGTGCTTATTATCACCAATGATATTCCTAATTGTGGTGGACTGGATTATGCGTCAGACAGTGGGAAACGAGAAGACAGGAATATCCTGGACCAACATGAAGAACCTAGAAGACCTGGATTTCGCGCGTGGATGATTTATGCTTGATGTCACACAACATCGAAGACTTACAAGCGAAAACCGACAAACTGGTCGAAGAAGCAGCCAGCGAAGATAGGACTCCAGGTGAACATAGACAAGACGGAGGTTATGAAAATAACCAACCAACAACAACAACAGCAACATCCAGCGTCAATCACCATCAACAGGAGGAATTTGAGAGAGGTCACTTCATTCACTTATCTAGGGAGCACACTAGAAGTCAACAGAGCTATTTTTGGAAGCTCTTGATTACTTGAAGTTCAAAAGTGGGTGAAAACAGTAGGATTTTATTTGGATAACGATGCAGAGCTGACAAAACTACGACACCATGAAACGAAAAATATAGGACATAACTCAAACCAAAGTAACATACAGAAACAAATCTTATAAAGGCTGAAATTTTTGGTTGCCAACCAGCAACTTTCATAGTTGCAAAGCTTCAGTCATTGGTGACGAACATCGTGAGTTCATTTCTCCCGATCGGACTTAAACTAGTCATCTTTATCGCTTTTGGCAAAACTATGACAGTATAATACAGATGACCTGCTAAGAACTTACTACAGAGCCCAGTCCATATTCTATGAAGAGACAACAACAGTTCAGTTGTCATTAATGTGTTAACTTATTAAATCATGTTGATGGCCATTTCACAGCAACATATTTAGAATTTATTTCCTCACTGAATAACTAGCTGTCAAGAAAACTACGTACTGAACTGTGTGCAGCTGTTTTTAGGCTTAGGTTGAATAAATATTAAAAGTTATGATACTTAAATTCTCAAACACTCCAATCCTACTTCACTTTTAATAGTCTGTAAACACGCCAAGCACAGAAAATAAATACTTCAGGGAGAGATGAATGGTGCTAATTAGTTGCTCATTTGATGCAATTTTTAAATGCTGTCATCTCAAAATTCTATAGTTAACAACTCACTCAAATTCCGAAAATTAAAATGCTAAAGTGCACCAAATTATTCATACTGACTACCTAGATAATTTAAGACAAGAAAAGTATACAATTAGACAGAAGCATAAAATACTACATGCTATAGGTTGTGAATTCATGATGGTAGACGTACATGCAATCAACTAAAATGTGTCCGAAAGCATCTGTAATTTAAGAGACAGACTTACTAATACTAAACCTAATACTTGAAATACTTATCGGTATAAAACTAGAGTTAATCACTAATTTAAATCCGAGTCGCTTTGTAGTGACTACACCCACTTTTGATGAGTTCGAGGTATTAACCCGGGCTGCTTTACATCATGAAACTCACTGAGATCTCCTGCATCAGCCATTTCAACGTTATTCTCAGCAAATATTTAGCACTATGTGTGACAATATCTTCACACTAATGAGGCAAATCAGCAGTCTTATGCTTCTGTCTGAATTTAGATAACGAAAAACCAAGCATAATACAGAGTTATTCTTAGAAATCACTGACATTTACAAATCACACGATGAAAAATACATTATTACGAAAGACTAAATCGAACATATAGATAATGTAAAACTTACGATGGGGACAAAACAGATTTCAAATTTTCGAGATTTGCTTTGAAAAATATGAGGAAAGGTAGTGCAGTGCAACATGTAAGGACAAGTGACATTAAACCGGTTTCTCTCCATTGCCTGGAAGTAGTCATATGAAAATGCGACCTGTTCGACTTACTCATTCAACGGCGCACCAAGAAGGACGCATACAGTAAAGTAAACAAAGAATGTTATGGCACCGAACTTCACCCGTTCCATAAGCGTTGACTTCGTCATCACGTTGCACAAGAAGTGACCCTCAATCTGCAAACCGCTCGTCTTTAGCTTACAAGGTCCAATGTCCAATATCGATTTTACGAGCTAGTATAAACCAATTTGATTTCTTTATGCTCGCCTCTTAATTTTGAGGCGATCTTCGGTAAACTTCTGCATAGATCGTGCCACCACTCGACTGTCGGAGCTTTGAGTGACTCCAAAAGGAGTAGTGCTTGGATTAATTATATGTGGTTTGTATTATGAGGTGTGTTAAGACTGTGACTACTGTGAATGCAGTTGATCCTTTCACCAGTTAGTCCTCCAGTATCATCGTCAAAAGGAAGAAATGTTAATAACGATAGATCTAATTAGTAAACTTATTCAGAATAACAGAAAAAGAAATAAAGAAAAGCAGGTTGAAGTTGAGGCAGTAACTCATCGAAGAAGACATTGCGAAGTGGTCGCGCTATCTCGTGAACTGGCAGAAGTTAGAATTCAAGGACCATTGGGTCAGGTCCCAGTGGCTCAATGGTATACGAGCTCGCCTTGTAACCAGAAGGTGGGCGCATACTGCTGAAGAGTCCCAAACTAGGACGAAACAGCCGTCCAGCACTCCCAGGTTTTCCAGTGGTTCTCTAACTGATTTCAGCTCATGGTGAAATCCTCCATGAAATAAGGAGAACATAAAAACAATCAGCTGATTAAATTTGAAGTTGATATATATATGTATATATAGCGGTAATAATGGTAATAAGTGTAGTTAAAGCTGTCAGGAGAGTAAGACGGGAAAGAATGTAAACAGGTAAAACGACGAACTTAGTTGTCTACCCCCAAATGGTGTATGAGATTTTAAGGGAATAGTAATAATAATAATTTTCGCCTTATTCCAGAAGCAGTACTAATGATACAGCAACGAATTTTCAGCACAGTCCTTGTGTCACTACGTGATTGTCCAGCTTTCGCTTAAAGGCGTCAAAAGACTGTGCTATAGCTACATCTGCCGGTAAGGAATTCTAGGGATGACAAACACGTAGGGAAATGAAGTGGGAACGCACCAGGATCCTTGCCCTCTGGTGAGCTATCCTTCTGGAATTTCCACGAGGAAGCCGAAACCGACTCAATGGCAGAACGCCTTTGTTTGGGTGGTTCTGGTCATTCGTTATTTTTTAAGCAGTAATTAAACCCCTCTTAGCCGATGGTAGCTAAGTGTGAATAGGCCCAATTTCCTTAGCCTTTCATCATGTGGTTTATTTCGGAGACCAACCACTCCTTTGGCATTTTTCCAAGAAGTTGGCTTCTCTTCTACGTAGTGCGGGTGCAATAATATTACGCAATTCAAGGTGTGATCTAACGTGTTTTTTACAGCCTTATAAAGAGCTCAGGAGTGAGGGCACCTAACTGTCCATGTGTAAAGTGTGTGACCACATATGCTCTCGCTACGTCCCCCGTGTAGCTTACGCTAGTGTCCATTTTTTCCTAGGTTGCGCTCCGACGTTGTGCAGGTCAAGCTTTCGTTGCGCAGAGTGTAACTCGCATTCTGCAGTCTACAGGTGCGCAACTTCACTACTTTGCACTTTTTCAGTTTGCAAGTCATGCCACTGGCCACCACCCAGTCTTCCAGAAGGTTTAGATCTACCTGCAGCCTATCTGAGTCCCCCGGACACTTTATCGTCCTCCGTATCTTTACGTCGTCAGCGTATAGAAGAGCCGGGTGGCTAAGACAGCATGGTAGATCATTGACGAAAATCAAAAACATCAGTGGTCCTAGGATAGAACCCGGCTATACTCCTGATGACGAGCTGTGTCAAGATGATCGGACTCGATTGACGTTGGTGCAAAATTGCCTATCAACTAGGTAGTCCTTTAACCCCGACAGAAGTGTCTTACTCTTGCCTGCTTGACTTATTTTGTGTATGAGAAGGTCATTTTGAACTGTCTAGGAGGACCACGTGGACTAGAATATTATGTCCAATCGCCCCATGCTGATAGTAGGTTAGTAACGCAGGATCTGCCTTTCATGAGACCGTGTTGAACTTCATGGAGTCTGCTAGTCCTGTCAAGGTGTTGCCTGACGTGATACTCAATAATACTTTCCAGTACTTTTGATACCACTGGGAGTAGAGCTACTGGTCTATAACTAGTGGCATTTTGCCTGTCCCCACCCTTGAAAATCGGAGAAAGGATGGCTCTTTTCCACTCCCTTGGCAGTTTCCTCAAATCCGTCGAGTGTTACAGCCAGCCACATAGTGGCTTACAGATGGCTTCAGCGCACCGTTTCAGAACGGATAAACTCATACTGTCACAACCTGGGGACTTCGCAGGTGTGAGTCGCTGTAGCTTCCTTAATAATACTTCCGGGCTTATTTGGGGAGTAGCCATTAGGTCTTCCTCCTGTGAAATAGTAGTGCCACCATTTTGGTCCGTACTGGTAATACCCACATTGCTGTTTAACTGTCTGGCGAAGGCTAAACTGAATGTTTCCGCCATCTCCAGATTAGTCAGATATTGACATGAATCTATACAAGTTTTTGGGGTTTGCTGAGGATTTTTGGCAAGGTTAGCCCGGAACGACCTTCTGTCACTCCCGACTCTTGAGTTGCACCTGTCCTTAAATCCCAGGTATGCGTCGTGGTCGATTTGACCCGCAGATACACACCACGTAAGCCAAGATGTCCAGGAACTTAACCCTAAGTTCCTATTGTTAAGAAGACGCTCCGAACCGATAAATATTAAAGCTGATTCTCGACTTTTACTCCAAAACACCAGTGGTTGTAAGAAGGAAGTTGCATTATTTGGCAATTAAAATCGAGGTTTAGTACTTAGTCTGTAAACAAATGTTTTATACAAAATATGAAGTACTTTTATTCGTTTTCGTTCGTCTTCTTCGATCCTGTAAACGACTGAACTATTCGCAGCTTCGAGTTGCCTACCAATAGCTACCAAGGCCAATGAACCAACGTTCAATGTTCACTTCCACTGACACGAGCCTTCCGCTTTGCTTGCAGAATACGTTGCGTGCCTCTCTTCAGCCATGATGACTTTCTCTTGCACTTTGTTGTGACAACATGGACGGTATCCGAGATTGCTGCATGAATAATCTTTTCTACCACTTCCTAGTGTTCATCCACAGATAGCTCATCCAATGCTAAGGGCCAGTGTGCGTCAGACAAGAGCCTGCCCATTTCGGCATAGTCTGCCTTGTTATAGCATAGACATGGTCGCGCAGCGTCCCACTACAAGCGCCCATGGAGGACAATGTGGAAGCCTATGACTGCATGGTCACTACTTCCTAGTGGAGTTATGATCTAGATCTTTTCGACGAGTAGTTGGTTAGCATGTAGTCTAGTTTCGATGACTTTCCACTGGAGCCCAACCTAGTGTCGTCTGCAACATTCTCAGTCAGTCCTGTATTTCGAATGGTTTGCAGTAGATTTCGACTGAATTTTCCCTGAGCATACCCCGAGTCAAGGTTCAGTGATGGGGCATTAAAATCTCCAGCTATGGTGACTTGGTCATAACCCAAGTTCCGTATCCCTGTGATGGTGCTAAGAAGTGGCTGGTTGTGCAGTGCACAACAGGTGGGTGATCAGTAGATGCCACCCAGTAAAGGCTTGGTGAGGTTTACGGCGAAGTGACAACATATGGAGTCTGGGAGTCCAATAAGTGGTGGGTCCGTTGTGCGTACATATTTAAGCTGCTTGTCGAGGTATATAGCAACTTCCCCTCCTTCCTTATTATCACAGTCTCTTTGACCAGAGGTGTATCACTTATAATGACTTCGTTTTCGGCAGTAGTGGGGTTAGGCAGGTTTCAGTGGGAGTGATTATTTTCAGTTGCAGGTGTGCTAGGAGATTTAGAAGTTCACCTACTTTTCCTCTCAGCCGCCGTCACATTGCCATATAAGCAGCAGACAGTGAGCCTAAAAACCTCAGTGTTACTATCCAGGTCCTGCTATACTGGACCTCACGCTGTCCCTCGAAGCTTCTCAGAAAAGCTTAGTACGAACGGACGCAAAAACCAGAACCCAGTTGGCGACTCGAGAATTATTTATTCTAACACCAACATATAACCAATATTACAACTAAGGTCTATGAACAAATATTACAATAATAAACCACGATATTACTTCTGACGGTTTTCTCCTGACTTCTTTCTGAACAGCGACCGATGAGACGATGACTGGCTGATTGATGCCTCCGCGAAAATTGGGGAAGTTGGTTTTGAGCAAACAACCATGAATTGATCGTTCAATCTTCAACTACATTTACAATATATGTGGTTGAATTGAACTGATATAAGGATAACAGTTTAAGAAATCAGCCTTGTTACATTCCACTTCGAAATGTGTTTTCTCGGGTAATTCTCAGGCAGTATTCAGTGAATAGAAAACATTCTGTAGGTTTTATGAAACTCATAAACTGACGCACTACTTTTGCAGGCAGTATAGTATTTCCTCAACAAAGTGAGAATTGAATATTTCGGATGCATAAAACAAGTAAGTGGTATCCTGGCAATACCAATGACTACGATAAGTCTAGGAGTGATGCACTACAACTTTTACTTTACTGAATACTGCAGCAGACTTTACATAAACACTTGACAGATATCAAATTTATACAGGAAGTCTGTAAGATTTAGTAAACTAAAAGTACTTTCGGTTTACATAGTAGTTCTCCGTGCCGAATTTATTCCTTTAATGTCCTACAGAGATTACAACTTCAATTAAATAACACTGACGTGGAAGAAATTCCACTCTTCATTACTAAACTGAATGAAAAGAATCATGTTTTTTATCCTAAAAACAGGAGAATTCGCAATGTTTTACTTTATGTAAATGCAGTTACATACAGTTGCACTAATAACTCAGTGCAACTCGATGCACAATAGTATATGTACAAATAAACTGAAAAATAATGTCGTCCTCACTTTATGAACAACTTGCCCTTATTTCAGGATTATAACTTTCTTTCGCCTATGAGCCTGAGTTATGTCTATGAAATCGCAATATTTCATAAGTTAAATCTTCCCCCAAAACCAAGGCCACTTGAAACTAATAGCAACATAGCAACAAGCGCCATTGCGGGGATATGCAATAAAGTCGCTCTTAGTATTGCCAGAGATCAACCAAGGTAACGTAAGGAGCAAATACGGTGACCCTGCGAAATTTTGCAATAGAAGGTAGGTAATTAGAATTGGCCGATGGCAGTTGGGATAGTGGAGAAGGCGGAGAGTTGTAGGCAGAAATTTATTTTCATTCAAATCACGAGGTTAAGTTCAAAGCACAGATTCTGATTAAAACAAAGTAATGTACAATATATTCACTTCTCACATAGTAGTAAAAGTTGGATCAGTTCATTTTTGAGGACCCCACAAATTTTTCACCTAGGGAGTATTTGGTTCACCTCCGCACAAAGTTCTTCCCCACCCGTATAGACTATAATCCGTGTCGATTCCTATTTTCTACACTTCACACTGCAGAATTTCATGTCTTAGCAGGCCTCAAGTACACGACGTGGACTGAAAAGCTCTGGTTGTGCCTCCAAGCATTCAGGTTAGTGATAGTGCTGATGCTGACCTTCGTATGAGAATGCTTTTTGGTTCACATGTCTCCTGAGTTTTTCATCCAGAAGGTTTTCCACCGACTGGGATATTATGACCAGTAGGACCACCGTTCAGTGCCCTCCATTAGAAAACAGGAGATAGGATAGCCTACTTACAGTTCAAAAACAAATGATAAGTCTTCAGTGAGCGCTTAAAGAGCCTCTTTGCCGGAACGCATGGAGCTTCAGGGCATTGCATGAGAAACATGCGTTTGATGCCATCGCCTTCTCTTGACTTTGTGGGTGAGACTCCATAGTCCTCTTCCAAACCATGAAAGAAGTTACTCCCGTAGAAGTTTCTGCAATATGACACTGAACTCTGAGTTGCCAAGGTATACATCTCCAGCTGAGATCACCTGTCTTTCGAATGAATCATTAGATGCTTCACAAGTCTCCAGACTACCCCTCTAATCTCTACGTACAATTTGGCCAGTACTTTTGCTCTGAGCAATGATTCCTGGGGAGAACTTCTAGCTTCTCGCTTAAATTTGCATGGAATGTTCTCCTACCCCATTAAACTCTGGCGACACGCCGATTTTAATTAGACACTAGTCAGTAAATAGTGTCCAATCAAAAATATCCAATACAGTACTACAGGAGTTCAATCATGAGCCCAAATAGTTCAGTGGTGACGTCTCTGACTTCACGTGGCAGTGGGTGACACAGGTCCGACTCTTAGGAGGGACATGAGTTCCTTCAAGGTTTCAGATACACCCTGCTGACCGGCAAGTGCGAACTAGCACGAAACCTGGGTCAAGCAAGGCTTTCTGCTGATTGCCTCCAACCACTCAAGATCACACTGACTTCTTAGGCGGCCATATGGGGTGTGGTTTTACTGCAACTTCTGGAAGCTTTCACTTTTTGCCCTGCATTTCTTTTGTTATGAAAGAGACACTCTTTGCCTCTTTTTATTCTGTATCAGCTCAGTTTCAGGAGTCACAATTATCACAGGGACGAAATCATTGTCGGCCTTCATGGTGATACCTTTCACTCACCTTCACTTCTTGTATACCTAACATTAGTGGTTAATAGTCTTGTGTTTAAGGGGAAGGCTAAAGAGACTATCTCATCATATCAAGACTGGATTTGGCGTGACAGCACCAGCTTAGACAGTCATTTTTTATCAGCTGTAACCAGGTAACTAAGCCAAACAGTACACACACGTGGTCACTTTAGCGTATCGGAGGTTCTAACCCTATAATCTGAAAGAGTAAGTAGTCGCTTGTGAGAAGGTAATCCAGCAGGGACGTTTGCCTCTCTACCTCCCCATGTGTTGTTCTTGATATTTTCATAAAATCAGGTCCTTGTGATAACATTCAGCAGTTCTATATCGAAGACTTCCGGATGAATATGATTACTGCCGATTCTGAATAGTGGAGCAATGAAACCAGAAGTGTTAATGACTCAGTCATATCCGGTGGTCAGGGCCATAAGGGTTGTTTAGCCCATCTATTCTTTATGTCTGACCTCGCTTGATGGCGACGGTAAATACTTCCAATTAGTAATCCAACCAGACTTACTCGGGAAATTCAACCAGTGCTGCTACAGTCGCTGAATCAGACTTGCTCTCTTACGTACACCGCTACTCCATCGTCATTTGCCCCTTCCCTTTTCTTTCTAAACATCACACTGTGACATGTACCACTAAGGAAATTCTTACCAATACGGATACGAATATGATGGTCATCTGGAGGAATATCCAATAGCGGCAAAGAGAAAAAATGGACAATGCTTGTGAAACAGTATGGAAAACATGAAATGACTTAAAAGCACAATAGACAGTAAACACGCAAATTGTGGTTTAAATATGTGACAGACGTACTTACCAGTATGTGAACACTGGGTTGCCAGTGAATAGTTCCGTTGCTAAATATTCCTGCGTTCTGCCACTACATTACTATCTATGGTTGACTCTCAGGTTTCCACGCTACGCGACAGCTTTGTCTATGTAAGAATGAATATAAACAGCGCGGGATACAAGCACGCGGTCATGGGGTCAGTTATTTCACTTGTGAGGCCGTCTGACATTGGCAATAAGACTTTGGCGGCGTACTTCATTGCCAATTTCGGTAGTTGCTTCTGCTGACGCTCGAGGCATTTTACGCTACTGCTCACATTGTCCTTAACCGTTTACCATGCTTTTAGAGATCCGATAGGTGTCCCAAGTTAACTGCAATAGTTTGGGGTTTTTTGAGAGTGTGTACAGGCAATAGGTAAGGCGGCCTGACCAGCTACGAATTCACTCATTTCCAGATGACCAGACAGGCAATGCCACTGTTACGAGTCCATCAAGCATGGTTGGTAGTCTTGGGATGCTGTGTGACAATAGTTGTTGATTTGACCTCATCTTTTGCCTCGCAATACGCCTCTCACACGGGTCCCAACAGGGTTCCCCCAAATGCCTGGTGATTGATTAATAACCATCGTAATAAGATTTGGGCAAAGTTTAACTTTAAGCACCATTAACTACCAATGACCTTGATACGCTCGCTGAGCAAGTTGATGAAACCTAGCAAATAATGTTCTCATCAATAATATATGCTCATCGAAGTGTTATATTATTAAATGGGATATCTGACATGTTTAAGATTAAGTTACTCTTTAAGCCAAGGACAAAGGGCTATGTTAACCTTATAAAGGCGATATTAGGATTTGTTCGAGTTAGATTACAGTTAGTTTAGAGATATTTTCACGTTAGGTTTAGGTTCAGAAAAGATCAGAGTTGGAAGACCTAAATGATTACATGCACAGAGTGTGGTTAAATTACTCTGTTGATATATGAATAGAACTTGTGCACTGCGATAGAATATAATTCCATTGTGGGTAAAATTTGTTTTGATGAATATTTACTGATGACATTTCGATTGCTCAGTAAATATTACTGCATAACACTATGAAACTTTATCAAAATAAATCTTACCACAATGTAATTATACCCTGTTGATACTGCAACCTAAAAATGAGAGCTGTTTTTATCCCATGTTAGAGGAAGGTATCCTCTGTATCACTTTTCTATAGTTTTTATGCACTTTTTTTCATAAATATATGTATTCCATACACAAAAATGCCTCCTTCACGTGATTCGCTCATCCAAGGTCATTTGCTGATTGGTAGTTGGTGGTGCTTAAGGTCTAACTTTGCCCCACTCTTCAACCTTCATAGCTTAACCTGTACATCAACTTTATAGAGTATGCAGCGAAAGGCTTCTCGCTGCTGTTTGTCAAATAGGTCCTTGCTAACCAGCAGGATGAAATCAGAAGTGGGAATACTGAACAGAATTACACCTTTCTTTCACTTGTCACACTTTTCTACGGCAAACATTGATGAGCCTTCCCTCTGGATAGCAGGCTTTTGGTGTACTGCTTAGGTCAATTCCAACGGTGAAGCAGCATGCAAATCAGTCCAAGGGACAATGGTTTATGCTTCAGTTTTTGACGTAGGAGTAGGAGATATATTTTTGGAGGCAGTATTTTAGAAGGTGTCGTTTGCCCCCACTCAGCTGAACAACCTTTCTTCATGTTTTCTGTGGCTGCTGCGGTTATCATAAGGTGAGTTCGGATGGGAAGCTACAAAGAAGTTATTCTCAATAGTCAATTTCCTAAGTGAATTCTCAAAGATTAAGAACGAGTGGAAAGTAAAGATAAAGTATAAAACTTGCAAAATGATTACTCGAATTTCCATTTGGTTGTTCAGTTATACTTCTTCCCCAAATTCCTCTGACTGATCCACAAATCCTGGTTAATTGTTAGTTTGTGAAGAGCAATACAGTTTGTGTAGCACTAGGGATTACAGAATCATTTCGCGATAGGCAGACCCAACCGTATTGGTAGGCAAATCTGGTGCGTCTGTGGCAAAACGGTTTGGACCCTTGCCGACTATGTACATAGTCTGAGCTTCGATCCCAAGCCAACGTACACCTGATATCAATGGTCTGTCTGATTAATTTAAGATACCGATATCGTTCGCTGAAAATTCCATATTTGTACCAAAATTTTGTGTGAAATCAAGCTATAATAAAAAAAAACATGTAAAAATTAATGAATTTTTCAGTGTTAATTAAACTTGTTGAGCCAGAAGTCAACCATAATTGGATATGTCCCGAAATGCAGAATAAAGATGAACACCTGTCAGAATTCAGACGGTTCACTTTACGTTGTTATGGAAGGACTTCTGATGTACCACAAATATGTGCTTGTTCATTCGTGTCATTCTAGGTTACTAGCTCTGACGAAATGTTGTGTTTTGGGATAAGTCAAGTTACATAAACGATAAAAAGCAGAAGGAAGTCCGTCCTCTGTTTATACAGATCATCAGTGTGTTAAATAATATACACATATAGTAAGCAATTATGCAGGATAAGCTCATGTGCAAATGCAAGTGTACTTTCTCCGCACTCCAAAGTACCTGTTATTGTCTGGATTAGAAACTGGCAACTGAGGAAATTGGTCAATAACACTATCCACAATTATTACTGTTTTTAGAAGACAACGATTTTTGAACCCAGAAAACTAGTTAGGTACTTAACAACAAACTGGACTTCACTGCGATTGGTAATAAAAGACACAAGAGAGTCAGAGACTTATTGCTCAGACGATAAAAACCAATATTATGAAGTTAATTTTGCGGCAATTTAATCATAAAGTTCATAGTTAGTTATTATAAATACACTAAAAGGTTTCTAATCATATTCCCCTGATCTCCTACCAATCAGAAAAAGTTAAATCCACGACAGATGTCATCGCCTGAAGAGAAAATAAAACTAGTTAGAACAAACAGAGTCACGTGACACTCCTTCAGTGTTCACCAATACTTAGAGGATGATGAGACCGAAGTGACGAATTGATCGCCCAAAATACGAAATTTATGTTGGAATCGGGAATACAGTGATGACTGCTAGGAATAAACGACGGTAACACGACGGCGTGCTGAACAGTGAGAATGCTTCATCGCGCACCATCAGATTAATCAGCAAACTTATAAAATGAAGGTCAGAATCAATCATCATGATGAAATCTTTAGGCTAATAGTGTGACGGAAGGATTCATCTAGTATTTCCCGAGTAGAAACTTTTCTGTCTTTCCCACACATCTTCTCATTTCGTTGAATATTATGTGACCCTCAAATATTCCGAGTCTATTTTGATATTTTACCCACACTTTAGCAAACTAACCAATTTGCTTATTCTTTGCCATAGAATCTTGCAATACTTTTTAGACTTCATCTCGAGCAAGGCACTAAGAATGAGGATGAGTACACAAGCATTATTAATGCCAAATATACCAATGTTCCGCCTTCACCTCCTTGATAATTTAAAGCAGGGTTGGGCAATTACAATTTGAATTTTCCCAAGTGTTGTGCATAGTCTTATACAATTTTATATCACATGTTCAAAAGGATACACTAATATCGTCATATGTTGTGTTTGAGTGAGGACATAAGTTACTGCGAAATAAAGTTGCACATTTTCGTCTCAATGTAATTGGACAGGTAGTATACAGGGCTGAATTTCCTCAAATCACTGTCCTTATGTCAATTCCTGTTACGTGCTTAGAAGATTGCTGTAACCTTATCAGATGTAACACTTGGCCATTTTAAAGGTGTTCTTACAGCCACTGTAAGAATAACAATGCGAAGATAGGGACTCACAGTCTTCGACTAAAATCCAAAACAAAGCCAAACTGTTCCAAGCATATCTTTACTGAAACCAAAACTGCTGAATAAACTCCAAGATCTATTGTTCAGTTTAACAAAATGTATCACAAAATTAGTGCATCGATGGTTTGGCGGTAGAAAGATGGTCAACTACTAAAGAGATCTGGAGTTCGATCCCTGACCGACGCACCAATCAACCTCGCTAAAGCTAGTAGTGGAGTCTGTAAAGCGTAAAGGGTGGGAAAGAAAATATCAAACTCATCCATTAAAGTTAAAAAAAACCACTGCTACTGAAGCTTCAGAGCTTTAGTCTCAAACCTTATGTTCCACTTAGAACATGAGGGAATAAAATTAAAAAAACATAAATGAAATCAGATAATTATGGTACATACCTTCAGTCATCAGGTTATCTGGCATACAAATACCAAGACTACAATGGCTAAAAACAAAATACCTCGCAGTCAACAAAAGTGTGCATTCAAACAAAAAATGTACAAAAATCCAATGAACCATAAGTGGTTTAATTAACACAAAAATGTAAAATTGTATATAAAGTACAAATTTAGTGTTTGAAGTTGTAATATTAGAAGAAACAAGGGTTTAATCAACTTTTTGCACAATACTCCAAAAATACCTCGCGATAACATTAATCCTCATCTAAGTAATATGACAAGTGCTGCTTAAATATGCCATTAATTATGGACACCTTTTTCCAACCAATGTAATTGAATGCGTGTAAACATGGACACTCAGAAAGAAAGTAACCAAAAAATGATTAATCCAAACAAAACACGTAGTTCAGCGAAGAGCCTCTTTTCGGCGAATTCATTTTCTTAGCTGTACAATCGCAAATATATATGAGTTATTTTGTATCCATGTTTACATTAAGTTTTTCAAATAAAAATACAACTCGTTATGTTTATTTTAACTAAACAGGTGAAAATTAGTAAGTTTTGGGTTGACTTACGCAATAAAAGATAAGTAGATGACATATTATTTGTGAACACAGTAATAACCCTAATCTACTGCTGCAGACATTCAACTGTTGCCATCCAGCAATAAGATTCACTCTCGGCATGGAAAACGAATCAAAAATTCTATCTCTTGATATGGAGCTAACAAGAATAACTGATGGGACCTTAAGAAGATTGATCCATAGAAAAGCTACTTGGAATGGTCAACTAGCAAGCTTCTATAGCCGACTACACTATTATATACTCAATAATTTATCTCTTTTGTGATTTTCCCCCAACGGTTTCAGCGTCAGTGTTGTAGTACAGGTTCGTCTAAGTGTCTGAAATGTTTAAACAGTTTGTGAGCTATGAATCTATCTAAATATTAGTTATTTTTTTGTCATTTTATTAACGATGGCTGACAATTCAACTAGAAAATCCACCGACTATTTCACATGCCAGTCTTCGTATGTGATTCAGAGATTTGCTGCATGTGTTACGAAAACCATTTCCAACAGGGTATTGCAAACTTTCATAAACAAATGTCTTCACTCCTTCGATACTGGAGGTCAGATGACCAGCTGGAAATTCATATAAGCAAAGGGAGACTAGGACAAACATTGAACTTGATTACACATTTGCTTCCGACTCTGTACCTAGAGGACTTTTGTTAAACAAACTTAACTTTACACAAACTGAGTCCTGGGCTATCAGCTGAATGCACTCTTACTTCTCTAATAGGATGCAGTACACGGTATATAATGGTGTATCTTCCTCTCCTTTGCTTACCGAAGCGGGAGTTCCTCAGGGTGCTGTTCTCTCTCCGCTTCTTTTCTTTCTTTTTACATGACTTAACTCTTTCAGACGAAATCGACTTCGTCAAATATGCAGATGACCTGACTGTTTTGCTTAAGTCTCAGTCAGAATGTTTCAAATTAAATAGCTTCCTGTTGGACATCAGTCAGTGGTCTAAACTAAATGGCCTCATGCTGAATCCCTAAAAATGCCAGGCTGTAGACTTCTCCTTTAGGCATAAATGAGATCTACAAACACTAGTAAGCACTCATGAAGCCTGTAGCATTGAGGGGACTAAAATTGAAACTAAGTCTAATGAAAAATATCTCGGACTAGTTCTATCTTCCGACCTTACTTGGTCATCTCATATCCTAACGATTTCTAAGAAAGTTTTCCGTCAAACATACTACATTAAGAAATTCAGACTATCTAGAATCCCCCAACCTCTACTTTCACAGTTTGTCAACTCTCGTATTTTACCTATTCTACTTTACTGCTCCCCATTAGTCTTTCCTGGGTTACTGAAAAAGGACTATACCATCCTGAGAAGGATAGTGAAGGTAGTTAGTAGGACTAGTGATGTAAAACTCAGTCAGCTCGTCATCACATTAGTAGAAAGGCATCTGAATATATGCGAATAATGGTCTAAAACCATACTCTCCAACCCCCAACACCCCTCTATTCCCAACTCTCTCCTTGTATCTCATCAGGTAGAACCAGAAACGAGTATAAAATAATATATGCTCGTACAACCAAATATAGGAACTCAACGATACCATATTTGGCCCATGTTCTAAGTGATAGAGACAACGTTAAGCGCGAAACCTATGACTTGCTTTGTTGTTAATAACATAATTTTGGCTCTTTTATTTCTCTCTTATTTGTACTATATAGTGAACACCTTCTTAAACATACTTAGCTACCTAAAATTATTAATATTGGCTTACTTTTTTATACTTTATTCTACTCCTTCTTTTGTGTATCTACTGGTCCAGACTGTATTATCACTATGAGTATTACAAAATTGTCCTGTCATTAACCATCATGTAATATTAGTTTTGTGATTGTTTTTTTTGTTCGGCAATATTAACTGACAATCTTGGCTGTGAACGCCGTTATCAGCATCTTAAAATTTTGTATTATGCAGGATTACTCACACTACAACTACAAACACCGCATTAGAGCTGACAATAAAAAAAAACCTGAAATGTTTATTTTATGATTATTTAGTGTTGCTCAATCAAATTAACTGATCATCATGGCGATAATCATTCTTAATATCATTTTCATAACTTCTTGTATGACTATAGCTTTTACTGTTCACGGCGCATACACATATCATAGCTTCCACTACCCAATACTGAGATATTACTTATTATGTTGTTTATTTTCCTTTCTACTTCTTGGTTTTTTTTGCATTTTTTTGTTATTGTGTTTTTTGTTGTCGTTGTTTTTATATTTATTTTTGAAATAATTCCTTTTAAACGTGCGATGAAATTAGATGTAATATTGTAGATATGTGCTGAAAATTCCACACTGTACCACTAGTACTGTTTTTGGAATAAAGCAAATTATTATAATTAAGAACTTATTACTCAACAAATATGAAAAAGAAATACAGATAGATTAAATCTACACTGAGGACATTAGGTGACATCTAATAGGAAGCGATGGGTTGGTCATGGTCCTGTGAGTGAAATGGAGGACGTCGTTTGCAAAGGAAATAAAAGTTAATAGACAGTTGTGGAGACAGCTGAAAATGACAGCAGACAGTTGTATATATTGAAGATGTGCTGTTGAAGATCTCTGTTCAGCTTTGAACAAAAGGAATGAATAACAATTAATTTACATCAATCTAGGCAAGTAGTGTTTACGTTTTTCTGAGAAAAACAACATAGTTACATAAACAACCAATTGTGTATCCCACCTAAGATTAGGGTTCTCCTACCATAGTATTGTGTGGAATTTCATGGATGCCAGATAACAAAGAAGTATAAATTCCTAGTGCATCATATTCGATCGACCAGTCGACAAAACAATCCTGCTTTTGAACACTATCGAAACTACAAGATGCCTTTTAAACTTATTATCATTCCAAAAACAATGAAGCCACTGATTGTGGTCTAAACACAAGTGAAGTTACTTGGACCCGATCCAATGGTCATTGAATTCTAACTTCTGCCAATTCACGACATAGCGCGACCACTTCGCGATGTCTTCTTCGATGAGTTACTGCCTCATCTTCAACCTGCTGTACCCTACTGGTCACGGCTTCCCACTAGAACCCTAGGTTAACTGCCTGAGTTAGAGAACCACTGGAATACCTAGGAGTACTGGACAGCTGTTTCGTCCTAGATGTCAGCTCATGACGAAATCCTCCATGCAATCAAACAAAATCCCTAAAAACCAATACTTGAAAATTAATCTGTGCTCACTAGTGACTGGCCCTATTCAGGCAGTTAACCTGGGGTTCTAGTGGGAAGCCGTGACCAGTAGGGTACAGCAGGTTGAAGATGAGGCAGTAACTCATCGAAGAAGACATTGCGAAGTGGTCGCGCTATGTCGTGAATTGGCAGAAGTTAGAATTCAAGGACCATTGGATCGGGTCCCAGTGGCTCAATGGTCTACGAGCTCGCCTTGTAACCAGAAGGTCCTGGGTTCGAATCCCGACGGGTGCGTACTGCTGAAGAGTCCCAAACTAGGACGAAACAGCTGTCCAGTACTCCTAGGTATTCCAGTGGTTCTCTAACTGATGTCAGCTCATGATTAAATCCTCCATGCAATCAAACAAAATTCCTACAAAACCAATACTTGACAAGTGAAGTTAGTAGCTGAACGGAGTGTGAAATTATAGGATTAAAAATAGTGTTTGCTGTTGAATTCAGAATATTTTATTTCCCAAAAATTCAGGCACATCTCCCTCGTAAATTACAGACGATTCTTTATGTTTTCAGGTTAGATCGCGAACTGATATCAGTTAGAGAGATACTGAAGACCAGGAATCAACAGATAGCCATTTCGTGCCACATTGAGACTCTTCACTAATGCACACTGATAACTCAACTAGGAATTGAAGGCAAGAACTTCAGTACTTTCATCATTCACTTACTAGGACGGAATCCAAAAGCTTTGCGATACACAGCTCAAACACCGGCCAGTGTTATCTGTACGTATTTTTCCTTACATTCGACTTGATATACCTCAGTAGTCTAAACATCTACTAGAACTCCATCCTACATTCCATCAAGTAGGGAATGAGTATAAATAGTTGTCGATAACATTGACTGGCCGGTAAAGCACTAGTTAAAACTTATGGGTTGACCAGTGAATTCCATCTCAGTGGCTGAATAGTCAGAGTGATAACCTCGTAACCTGAAGGTTCTAAATTCGATCCCTGGGAGTGGAATCATGCATGAGTACTGAAGAGTCTCACAAACTGAGACGGAGCAGTTATCCGGTACTCTTTGGAGGTTTTAAATAATTATCTATGCGATGCCACCTTATTATCTAACTTGAAATCTACAAAAATCCATACAAACTAACACTTGTAAAAATCCTTCAGGCACTTCAACTGCAATCAATATTACTGGCCTATTACTGTGACTTTTGAATGTGAATGTATTTCATCCTACTCAATATGGCATTATTTTCACTACAGTTCTACTTACTTCTTTCACTGATTATTATATAATAATAATAATATTTGAAAAAGCGCATGCCTGTGGAATGAACGCAGAATATTTAGTGAGAAATATTCGTCTACAAAAAATGGAAATCTTTCAAACTTATAAAAGTGATAATAAACGACTGAAGGTATAACTTCAAGGTCTGCACAAAAGTCTATCACGTCAGATTGCCACAGATTGGAAATGAATTTAAATGTACAAAGAAGAAACACAAAGAAAGTGGAATGAACACAACACTCTCCAACCATTGGATCTTAGCGTCTTGGGGACCTCAGCTGGACAGTCTGTACTGCCAAAAATGATTCAAACCAGAAATCAAAGAGTTTATGAATAGATCTGCTCATCCCAAATTTCATTCTCTATCAGATAGTGATTCGGTACGCGTAACACGTGTTCTAGCCATCTCAACAGATGGTTAAACAATTTTATACGCTGACTTTCTATCCACTTCCCAGCATGTTACCCAACATTTTATACCTAACCTTACTCTTACTGGCTATATTGTGCCACCTCAGACGAGAAATTGAACTCAGATCCCTCTAGTAAAAAACACTGAGGTAATAAATATCTTCACATCTTCCAATGTCTACGGTTATGTCCCACAGCAGTTATCATTATTACTGGAAAAACAAACTTGGTACATACATTGTGGACACTAAGGGATGCGCCATACAAAATCTTATAGTTTGTGCAAGATCAAGGATACTGCCCGGACTGAAACAGATGGTTGTCCTGAAGGCGCCACCTTCACCTCAAGAATTTGACTCGATCTACAAGGCAATGGAGTGAAAATCGAGAGTTACGTTCCCACGGCTCCCAGTGACCAAAGCATGTTCATACGCCATCCAGATTCTGGAGCCTATGTACACTTTAGGTTTCGAATCACAGTTTTCCAGCTCCCCTAAGTATACATGCATAATCACCATTCCGATTGTAAGGGCCGGACGTTTGGATTCACCCTTTCACTTTTGTAAACAAAACAGCTCCACCGCGTGAAGGCAGTGAATAGAACTTCCCTGGCAAACAGTATGAAAGTGTAGCCGCATGAGAGCGTTTCAAGGGGAAAAAAGAAGTCTAACCATTCTCAACGATACCACATAGTATTATGGAAGAATCCGGGTACACTGATAATAATAATAAAATCAATCTCTTCATCAAAATTTTATTTACAAAAAGAAAATCAAAAGTATAAATTTATCTTGTATAACAAATTTTTAGCAGTCAACCAGTAGGTGAGTGAGTGGAATTGGAAAATTCTAAATTTTATCTTGAAAAAAGTGGAAAAAACTGGCAGAATATAAATATATATATATATAATATTGAAAAGGGGTGTTTTAGTAAATGTTTAATGTAGAATAACGCTTAATTTGTTTTGCAGAGAAAATTCTCAGTGTTATCTGTTGACCTCATTATTTGAAAAACCGAATCACCCGAAGCAGATGCTTAATTCTCCAGGCTAAGAGTCGCACTTATCGTATGAGGACTCATATGATACTACGAAAAATCGTTGATCTAGCTTGTTGAAGTAGTAGTAGTAGTATTAGTAGGCGGAGTGGGACTGGAACTGTTGACAAGGAGAAGGAGACAATAACGACAACTCCAACAGCGGCAACAAAGTCAGCAAAAAAAGAGTGAAATTTCTGAGTAATGAATGGATGAATCAAATAAATGAATAGACAAGCAATAAATATTGGTAATTTATTGGGAACACAGCTAAGAGACATTAAGTCTTGAAAACAATTCACACGTTGGAATAGTAGATGAAAGATCATAGTCATTATTATTTTTACTATTATGTAACGAAAAACGTCTTGATCCAGCAGTACTTCTATCAACAGAATTATTCAATATAGAAGTATTAGAAAATACTGGTGGTTGTTGGTGTTGCTGCGTAATCATATTGAGATTATTATTATTATTATTATGAGTAGAATTATGATAATTATGCCCAGTCGGATATAAACTATGTGCAGTGATATGCATACTTCGACTAGCATTTGACTTTCCATAGTAGTGTTGGTGATGATGATGGTTATAAGTTCGAGCTGTTCGAAGGTGATATGAGCCCCGGTGACTACCAACACCACCACCTGCATTACCACTACTATTGATTGGAATTTCAATAGCACCAGGTATATTATCTTCTGCATCATCGCCATCGTCATTAACTTCCAGACCTATTTCAATTGAATTTTCACTGCCAACCAATGAACTAGTCTGTGAAGCTACATCCCAATCTTTATTTGGCTATATTGAAATATATAAAAAAGAGAAATCATTGGTAAGTAAAACTACTTATATTATATGCATATATATATATATATGAGTAGTTTAGAGAAATATTGTGGAGAAAATAATATGGCTGCATATGAAAGTCACATAAAGACATATCTAGCTAGGCCTCCAAAGCCTCAGTATGGTCGGGGGTGGGTGCCTTGCACTGCGGGTTGGCCACCCCTCCGTACACCTCTTGAAATGCTCCCATATGACCGGGCGTCTTTCACAGCCTCTCCTGAGGAAGTCCTACTCACTGCCTTCACGTGGCGGAGGTGTTTTTCACCGAAGTGAGAGGGCAAAAGCGGATGCCTGGCGCTCTTCACCGGGTTGACTGTCCATTGGATGACAGTCTAGGAGAGATGGCTAAACCCTGATTCCAAACCTCCAACGACTGGCGTATATAGCTCACCGGCTGACGTATGGACAAAGGGCTTATTGGATGCCCTGGATGTCTGGTCTCATGCAAAAAGGCGTATGAACTGGACTCCGGTCACCAGCTGCCAATGGATAGTGGACTCCCTACTCCACTCCTACTACTTTTTAGGTCACACTTGGTTGTGTAAAGGCTAGAGCTACACTCTCAAACAAAAAGCCGAGCGATGCTGGGGACATCACTCGTACCTAATTCCCATGAAACTTCATGAACTCTGGTTCAACAACGTCGCCTTCGGTGGTTTGGCCATGTTCGGCGCCGACCAGATGACGATCTGGTCAAATCAGTTCTAAATCCCTCGCCACTTCCATCTTGGCGATGTCGTAGGGGTGAATAGCTGAAAACATGGCTTGGTACAGTCAAGGCTAATATGGAGTGCCTGGAGCTACAAAACGTTTACGGTCTCCGTCTGTGGAACAAGACTTGGATAACCCTGTCGCAAAACCTTGCATCAGATCGTCACGCCTGGGCAGCGATGATTCGAGATGTTTATGAAGCCGGCTCATCCTCCCGTAGGAGATAGCCGAAGTAAAGTAAAGTAAGTAATATCTAGCTAGCTAACTAACTAACAACAACAATAATAAATACCAGTCACTATTGATCAGGAGAAATTTGAAGAGAATCACCTCCTTCATTTATCTATGCTGAACTGTTTCAAATAGAAGCAGTCTATATGGAGATTTGGAAGATAGGCTGAAATCAGGCCGGAAATCTATCGCACTACTACAGCATAAATAATAATATTTGGGTTTTCAACGACAATAATATCAAAAAATACGTATAAACAAACCTGACTGTCCATAAAGGCAATCTGTCCAGGATCTACAAGGAATACATCAGTTTCATTCATTTCATCATGAGATTTAAACAAATTTTCTTGAATTCTATCTATTTTCCTCAATTGAATCGCAAACCGATATGGGAACACACGTAGAAGAAGAACAACAACAACCAAGCAAAAACAACAGGAAAAAAAGTTAAACAATTAGTGGTATTTAAAAGCGTCAAAACTAAATATTACAAGAAAAATTTCAGAGACTATGTGACAAAGAAATTACATACATTGCATTTGTGTGAAGCAAAGTGATATGTATCCATATATATATATATATATATATATATATATATATGTTGGTCTCTCTTTCTGTTTGCTCGCTTAGTCTGTGACCATTTCACTTGTATGAACTTGTCTCCTTTAACAATGTATATTCTCCTTATATTATATATAATATAATATGAGTGTTTGTTGACAGTCCGTTGCTTAGTGACATATATCCATATATGGTGGTTGTTGACATGTCTGCCATATTTTGCTATATATATATATATATATATATTTCGTTTTCACAATTTGTGTGACTTACACACTTACTTACTTTGGGTGATACCACTTATTGCATTCTCCTTGTGTTTGGAAAATAGAAGTATCATCGCAAACCTAGTGGTCTTCTGATTTCCGCCTTCTTGCCTCAGGACTATTAAATTCTCGACCAGTCCATAACAATTTAGCGACGAGTATATAACACAAAGTTAGAAGGGTCTGGGGAGGGTGGTTGAAATAGATAAAGAATAATAACATTGTCCAGTCGACTAAGTCATAAAGGCAAAAGTTTCACCAACAAACCTATTTATCATCGTAGAACTGTTCACAAAAGTGAATAAATTCAACTGACCATTCTTTGAAAATTCACATATAAGAACTGTAGCTAGACAGAAATTGGAGGCATATAAACAAATAATAAGGATTCAACGAATCTAGAAGATAACAAAGAGTGAACTCATCTAAGCCAATGAGAACGACTTTTACCAGACGACAGTCTTTAGCTCTTAACATGAACCAACCAGAATAAGAAACAGTGAGATATGAAGAAACTGACTACTGAGCAAAGAATATTCTTATCGATAACTTCTTCATCAGGTTCTACAGTTATATATTCATCCATAATAATGAAAGATTAACAAGGGTTATTGACAACATTAACGCTTGTTAAAATAACATCAAAATTAGCATTGAAGAATCCTTCTACGTCACCATCTATCTGGTACCAAATTAATTCCCAAAAGCATCCAGGTACTGAAGACTCCAAACATAAGAGGCTATTGCGATTCGCTTAAAACAAACGGTGCTCTATGTGCAGAAGAAACAGTTCGAACTATTACTACTGCCCTGTCCTTCTGTCGAGACCATAAATTCATGAACTCTGTAATATTACTTCTCCAATTTGTCTGATATTCAGTGTGGTGTTATGTTGATGCATATTATCACGCTCACAGATGCTGTTCAACTGTAATCTATTCATATTGATTGAGTCAATGTTATTTTAACAAGCATTAATATTGTCAATAACCCTTGTTATTCTTTCATTATTATGGATGAATATATAACTGTAGAACCTGATGAAGAAGTTATCGATAAGAATATTCTTTGTTCAGTAATCAGTAATCTTTTGAAATTGCTAATGATCACTTTCGATCAGTAGATATGAAAAGGTTAACTGTCTTTGATCATTGGAGTCTGCATCCTAACTCCCGTGTTAGGTGGAATAATACGTTGAATAATATTGAGTTTAAGCGTAAAGTGTTAGGGAAAGAAGAAAGGAAGGAAGTCGACTAGATTTTGAAGCTGAATAGACTGAGATGATAAGGATATGTTTCATGCAAGCCAAGCCATCGGATTCTTCTATGGATAATTTTGGCTGACATACAATTAGGTTGGAAAACGGTTAAGGGTGATCAGATCAATACCTGACATCAGTCCATGAAGTATTTGACAGTTAGTTTGAACCAGTCACGAAGAGAGGTGTGAAGTGCCAGGTTGGGGTCCACGGGATAACTGGGAACTATTAATGATGTGGTTCAAAATTATTCTCAGTGACACACATGAATTCACTTTTTATAATCTCGCAGACCCATTAAATCCTCATATTTTTCCACGTTACTATTCTTTCTATCTCCTGTACACTTCTGCTCAGTACGGTTGTTTTGAATTTCTGTTTTCTACCTTTTCCCAACATTTGTGTACTATATATGGAGTGTGGAACAATGAATGAACTGCTGCACTCCTGTGATATGTTGAAACCAGTCAGATTCTTAACATATCGAGGAACATAGCTAAGTGACCTATACATCCCAACATAACTCAAACTAATGATCAAAGACCCGATGGACTGGTGTCATATTTCCATTCAACTAATCTGCTCATTGAAGAAGACGATGGTGTAGCATGCGTAACACGTCTACTAGCGATAACGGAGGGAGAGAGAGAGGGTGAGTGAGTGGACACTTAAACCTACATAATTATGGATGAACTACGCAATAAAATCTGTTATAATATTAAAGAGTTAAAACTTAATTTTATAGAACCGAATACGAATTGTTTTTCTCTCCCTTTGTAAACTGTAAATACTGAGTGTTAGCGCAATGCTATCAAACAATTACCATTTGTAAGAGTGAACTGATGTCTTCTGATGCATTATTTGCATTCCGAGTATAAGACGGTTTCAAACTTTTATGTTTTAGTGGCGATAGGGTCGCTAGCTCCATATCTGATTCCCTCCATTCTCTGGCCTTACCACCGGCTAGTTAACTAATCAGGCAAGGTTTAGGAGTACATCTGTTGATCAGGAACCAAACCGGGACCTCTCGTCTGTTGTGTGACCGTTCTACAACTGAAACACTGATGCACGAATATACAATCAGACTGACTTAGAATCTATCCCCATAAGCATACAATCATGACTGACATTTCACCAAAATTACAAGTTTGCTTTACTAATGAACGCTGGTAAGTACGAAACAAGAGACTAGACGACTACTTTCTGCTGATAAACCATAGACATCTATTACGCAAAACAGATTTTCTCATGTATGAGCCACATGCTTATTTGTGTGAAGGCAGAACTGACACCTAGAGAAAGTGAGTGGGATGGACTCGAACGCAGAGCCATTATTGCTAAAAGTTGAATGTTTAAACTTATGATTATCATAACAAAAATCAAATTTAATATGACATTTAGACAGTACTTTAGGAAGTAAAATGAATTATTATTATTCATCTCACCTAATATCTCGGCTTTATTTGTTAGTGTATTTGCAAGTATCGCATCGTTCAAAGTATTTTCATTTTCATAGTTAAGGGATGATGAATCACATGTTTTAACATTTTCAGATATAAATGCACCGGTATTCTTCTTGTTACATTCGACCCCAGCAACAGTGGGAGATAGAGAAGAATGAGGTGAAGAAGGAGCGGGATGATCAGAAGGCATAGAGGCAATAAGATTACTACTGTTATTATTACTATTATCATTATTCTCAACGTTGTCACCGTTTGTGTCACCACTGATTGTTTGATCATTGTACTTCAATGGATTCTCGTCGTGGAATTCATCTTCATCTATCCCATTGTCTGTTTTCGTTTGATAATTAACAATAAATGGGAATTCAGAATCTTCAGTTGAGTCCAAATGGGAATTTAAGGCATCATGAAGTATGTTTAAATCTTCCTAGATTTTATAAGAGACAAAATGAAACATTATATTTGGGAACTGTGTAGTAGAGTTTGATTCCATTGTAATGGAATAATTTCAACTGGTAAATGCACACAGTGATATAGCAGTGTTTACTAATAAGGTTTGGTGCACAATTCATTACTCTTCATAATCATATCAATGTGTGCTCATACAACTTTCAAACCTTGTTTATATACTTCCATTATTTATTATCCAGTGCTACTATACGGATCAGAGACTTGGCGCGTCATAAAGGGCATCTCAAACAAACTACAGACCTTCATTAACAGTTGTCTTCGCTCAATACTACTCAAGATCAGATGGTCGGCCAGAAAAGGTCAGCAGTAAGGATCTCTGGGAGCGAACCAACTGGGAACCGATTGTAAAACAAATAGGCAGGAAGAAATGGAGATGGATTGGCCATACTGTGAGGAAACCATCAAATGACATCACTAGACAAGCCCTCTAGTGGAACCCGAAAGGAAGGCGGTGAGTTGGTTATCCAAGGGTGACTTGGAGGAGGTCATGTGAAGAGGAGATGAAAGCATGTGGGTAGACTTGGAACCAGGTGAAAACTCTAGCAGAGAACCGAACGCAATGGAGACGCGTGGCTGAAGCCCTATGTTCCTCTAGGAATTAAAGAAAATAATAATAATAATTTATTATCCTTAGATTTTACTGGTGGTAATATTTCTCATACCTCTCGAATTGTCTTCCCATCATTTCTACTGCATTTGTTTGGTGCACATTCAATGAATAAAAATGTCTTTAATCAAGCCTCTCTGTCTACACTCACCTATATTACTTTTCAGAACTGTAGCTATATCTTCTATCCTATTTTGTGGTTGTGTGTTAGTGCATGCGTGGAGATTGCGGAGGTTTTCTCTTAACTATTCGTCTTGTAACGCCAGTAACCGAGAGAATGGATAACGGGATTTTGTGATAACTTGGTACACATATATAGACAAAATACGTCTATTATATCGTAGAATCACAACTTGCATATGTCTTCGGTATTGTGTTGCTGCTTCGTCTTCTGTATTGTTCTTCTTTGTCCTCCTTTTATGTTTCCCATGTTGTTTCTCAATCACCTTTTATTAAATCCATCTGTCTATCATTCGATATTCTTGACACCGACATACATATTTATATCTGCATCTTGTCAGTAATATCCGACACAATTTTCGTGAGGTGAATCATTTTGCCCTTAATGAAATTCCTATTTTCCGATAATCTAACTGACCTCAATCTACTGGTTTGACTCATGTGCTTGGGTTTGCAGTCATTGCAAAGTATTTTGCAGGTTAAATGATTTTCTCTAACTGGGCCAAAAGGAAGCTACAGTTTTAAAAAGTAATATAAGTAGGTAGGTGGGCAGAGAGGGGAGAGAGATTGATCGCTTAATATTTGTTCATCAAATCTAAACAACCAACATTTGTAGTAGGAATGATACGACGCCAATACTAGAGATACAGAAAATATTACTATCCACAAAATCAATGGATAAAAAATAATGGAAGTATGTACACAGAATTAGATAAAGTTTACTTGAGCACCTTGATGCTGATTACTAGCAATGAATTATGTTCACCTTGCATCTCTTGTGACTCTTTCTGGAATGTCAGATCATCTATATGTTAACTGCATTCGCCTACGCAAAGCCTTTGTTCTCATTTTTCTCACGACCAATATCGGGGACATAAACATTGACGTAAATTACTTGTCCACCAATTTGGACTAACAGCCAGCTCTCACCACAACTCCAGTCAGGAAACCGTTAATAAACAGGGAATACTGGTAGGTGTTTGTCCTATTTCGAACCTCCAGCAGTACGTGCGCATGACCTCAACGCAAAAATTGGCAGAAGTTAGAATTTGTGGGTTACCCATTGGATTCTAACTGACCCAGCGACGGGATAGTCTACGGACTCATCTTGAAACTTGTAGGTCCTAGGTTAGATCTTCAGTGGTGGGGACATGGATGCGCGTACCGATGCAGAGTTTCAAACTAAAAACAGAATAACTGTCTCGTACTCCCTGTTTTGAAACTTGAACTACATTATAAAAAATCTCTAAAAACAAAAAGTAATGGACAGTTATTTTGTTGCAGTTTACAAAATATCGGCGATAGGCATTGAAGTCACTATTCAAAGCCGATGGCAGGACTGCGCTTTAAGTTGTAAAGTAATGGTCAAGGTCGTGAAATTTCTGCCAATCAGCGATAACCATCATACTGTTGAAACAGAAGTTATGAAAAAAGACGGAGTATTACCGTTAACAACAACAGATAACTAGAGTGTGTCAAGTTCAGTTTACTCACCTCAAACGTCATATTCAAACAGAATTCAGTACCAAGTTTATTGAGGGTTATTCTGTTCGCTGATGATTTATTTCCAATGTCACGAAAATCACCAAGTCGACAAAAGAGACAATGGACACAAAACTTCAAGCGAACAGAATGAAGACACCTAACCAACAACAACAATCGTCAATCACCATCAACGAGAGAAGTCTAAAGGAAGTCATCTTTTCCACTTATTCAAGCAGAATCGTTCCAACTGCATGCGAACAGTATGAATGAGGATGTAACACACAGGAACGGCAAAATAAAACAGTCCTTCATTATCCTGCAATCAATGTGGAAATCTACTGCACTCAGAATAATGAACAAGATAAGGATCTTAAACTGTACTGTCAAGTGAGTCAATGATTCAGTTGTGTTCTGCATGTA
Source organism: Trichobilharzia regenti (assembly GCA_944472135.2). Taxonomy (NCBI): domain Eukaryota; kingdom Metazoa; phylum Platyhelminthes; class Trematoda; order Strigeidida; family Schistosomatidae; genus Trichobilharzia; species Trichobilharzia regenti. The sequence continues at coordinate 33,370,988 of OX235266.1, forward strand.
TTTGGGTCGTTTCTATGTGAATATACTTTCAAAAGTGTTGTTGATGGAATAACTTGTTGGGAAAGTCAATCAAGATTTGAAGTAACCCATTAAAATATTGGTTATTAAAGTTAAATATTTTCATTCCTTCATTGAATCTCTCTTAGTTAAGAATGAATGATATCAGCCTATAAACAGTCAAAAACTACAGTTAGAAATATAAAACAAAAATAGAAGTGAAAACATTATTCAACATATGCCTACCTCAATACACTGCCAATCACCATAGATAGAAATGAGTCGTTGCCTTTCTGATGCTGAAGTTATCTCCAATGTTGGTATGAAACGATGCGGTGTTTTAACATCATCACCATCTTTGGATTGCTGTTGTTGTTGTTCCTCTTCTTTCTTATTTTTAACGCTTTTTTCACTATCAAATTCTAATAATTGTTGTTGTAATGGTTCAACTGGATGTGCACCAAAGCGTAGACCTCTTAATACACTGACAGCTGAATAATAGTCTAATGAATAGATAGTCATGAGATAAGCGGCAACAACAGCTACATTCGCTGACATACCAGAGTCACTAAAAAACCAATAAAGAAGGGAAAGAAATCGTTGTTCAATGAAACTTTATGAGTCATTCACAAATTATAGTTCCTCTAGACTATTGACGTATCAACTTTGAGTGCAAATGCTTTGTGATTATTTTGATATTAATTTGATGGAATCCAGAATGTGCCTGTGGCCGTGTTTTCTACGACTCATCAACTGGGTGAAGTTAAACTTTGGATACCTAAAAGGGATGGACGCACAAATGACCTTAACGACTCCGCTAAAAAGCCTATTTGGGTCTTTATCACAACTCTAACCTTTCCCTAGTCTAAACATGACCTTATTCTTTCCCTAACCTAATCTACAAACTAACCAGATATCTTAATTAATATCATTGTACTTCATTCAACACTTCTTGTTCATGAATATAGTCTTATTTACCTGGTTTTACTGCCCTGCTCTAACTGAAAGCGTCCCACAGTTATTGATGAGTTCGCGCCTGTTCGCCATAAACTGAATCTACCTGTATCCTAAATGGGTGGTTGAGATGACAAGAAACACATGTGTGGTTATTCCACTACCAGGCAATATCAGGCACATCAAATCTGATATATTTCTGTGCTTCTCAGAATACAACCAAGTGACTGTACACTCATATCTATATGAATTTGAAAACAGTTGGTTCCTATTATAAATGTCTACAAAACGCTAAGAAAACGAAATTCACCTGGATTGTGTAATGTGTACTTGTGCAATACATTTTTATCAATCTGATCAAAAACACACGCTTACGATTCATAGAAATTTATGTTGAAAAAAAGTAATAAAGGATTGAATGCTTACACAATAGATATAAGTCAAGTTAAAAGGCAATATACAGAGGAGTGTAAATAACAGTGTTAATCAACAAACCACAGAAATTGTAGGGGGATAATAATACACATATCCTGATGTTAAAACAAAGAAGGTTTAGTATGATGACAAACTGTTTCCAAATACATACAAAGGTGATTGAAACTTTCAAATCAAAGTAGCATTTCTGCACAACACTTTATAAATATGTTTAAAAAAATGTATAAACATCAGCTTTATGCCATGTATTTTACAATATGTTTCACCTTGGAAGAACTTGATCCTCTCTGCTTCTTTCTAAAATAGTTATGTGCCTATCTCAGATTATCGTTGAGAAAACTGAGTGTTTTACAGAAAAGTAAGAATATCATATTTGACCGTCGACACTACATCAAGAGGCCTAGGAAAAACATTTGTATTAATATTTTGGAAGAATTGGAGGAGTTTTCACAAAAATGAATGGAATACGGTAACGTTAGGGTATTATAGCCAAAGTCGAGGTCTGCAAACAGTTGACCTTCAATAACAAATCAGACTTAGGCCACGCTATGAAAGATCATTCCCAATTAAAACATGACTACTTTTATCGATTTGGCCAGGGTAGATACAATATTCTAATTATTCCCTAAGTATCTTTACTGTAAATGTATACTGCTGGGTAGTGTTATGTGTTTTAAGATTAAGGTTTAAGTTAGAATTAGGGTTAAAGGTGGGATTATAGTTAGAGTTAGCAGTAGGTCAAAGAACAGTGTCAGAAATATCAATCGATCTCAAAGTACTATGACCTACAGTCACGTGGAGGAATGCATAGTTGCGATAGATATATCATGCATCTTACGATTTCTCTATAGACCACCTATGCAGTAGCAGAGAGACATTCTTTAATAATAATAATAATAATGATTTACTTTATTGCAAAAACAGTACTTGTGATACAGAATGGAATTTTCAGCATTAATCACAATATTGCATCTAATTTCCTCAAATTATAAATAAAATTAATCACACAGAAAATCTTCCACATTTACAATAGGGGTAATGTCAAAAGCATGCAGCATATAAAGTGGAAATAATAATAATGATAACAGCTAAGGTAAAAATAATAATAGTAATACAAGTGAAAATTGCAGTGGGCTTGTTTCACACAGTATTGTCAATGCGGTATAGAAATCCTAGCATGTTTAAAAATATTGAATATAACGTTCTCTTTACATGATATGGGGAGGGGAAAAACAAAGATTACAGCCGTCATGGAGATAAGTTGGTGTTTGCAATTCTGAGAGTAAAAAACAGAGAAGTAACAGGACCATAAATATAATAGAAATAATAGAAGTAAAACTTGAAGGTATATAAGGATGGATAGAGGAAATTGTTTATTTACTAGATGAAAAAAGGTTAGTTAATTCATGCCTGACACTATTTTCATCACATAAAATACGTGCCAAGTATAGTACCATAGAATTTCTATACTTAGACGTGCGAGCATACAGTTTTCTGGAGTTCCTTCTTGTTCTACCTGAGGAGATGCAAGGTGAAAGCTGAGGGTAAAGTGGATGCTCCAAGTCAGACGAAATCCCTCTAGCAAATTTATTGCACGAAGTCAAGTGCCTATCGATAACAACATTAACTATGTGGTCCACTGGGACACCAGTCACCCTACTGACCGTCTTCAGCATTCTACGAATTGTGACATAGTCCTTTTTAAGCAAACCAGGAAAGAATAAGGGTGAACAATAAAGAAGAAGTCACCGCTGGGTGACATCGCGCGTCAAGCCCTCGAGTGGAACCCGAAAGGGAAGTGGCGTGTGGGACGTCCAAGGGTGACATGGAGGAGATCGTGTGAGGAGGAGATGAAACAGTATGGACTAAGATGGATGCAGGTGAAAAGTACAGCAGAAGACAGAAGCAAGTGGAGACGTACAGTTGAAGCCCTATGTTCCACTAGGAACCCAAGGGAGCAATAATAAATAATAATAATAATAAAGAATAGGTAGGATGCAAGAGTTTATGAACTGTAAGAGATGGGGTTGAGTTATACCCGAGTGCCTTAACTTCTTAATGTAAAATGTCAGGCGGAATATTTTACTGGAGATCGCTAAGACATGGGAAGACCAGGAGAGATCAGAAGAGAAAATAAGTCCAAGATACTTAATTTCTGATTGTATTCCTATATCACTGTCATTAATCTTACAACTGTCATGAGAATCGATGACTTCTTTTAACTGTCTTTTACATCTTAAGCTGAAATTAACAGTTTGACATTTAGAAGGATTCAGTTTAAGACCGTTAGACTCAGACCATTTACTGACTCCCAACAGAAACTATTTATTTTGGTACAGTCTAGCTGGGAGTTAACAGACATTGAAACTGTTAAACCATCAGCGTACTTCACAAAGTTTATTTCATCAGAGTGAGGCAAGTCATGCAAGAAGAAAGAAAAAAGAAAAGGAGAAAGAATAGCGCCTTGAGGGACACCAGCTTCAGTAGGCAGTGAAGTGGAAGACTTCCCTTTATATACGGTGTACTGCTTTCTATCTGAGAAATAGGAATGTAACCAGTTAACAGTCCAACATTCTGTTTGACTAGCAGCAAGTTTATTTAATAAGATGTCCCTAGGGACCGAGTCAAAAGCAGATGTATAGTCTAGGAAGGCACAACTAACAAATTTAGCCCCCTTGTCTAGACTGGAAGCAATATTATGATATAAGACGGCAGTTGCATCTAAAGGGCTTACAACACATACGCGACAGTTGCATAGTGTAATATCATGTTGGCAGTGGTTTTTAGTGTACTTTCAACCATTATGCGGAATTTTTTGTATCTGAATTCTGACTAGTTGTCCAAGTTCATTTGGATCTAGGCTCAAATAGTTTAACTTTGACTGGAATACTTCATATTTAGGGAATAAATAGTTACATTTTAATATAAAGCGATCAGTCCCGTTTATGAATTTCGACAACACAATAATAAAAAGTCTGTAGTTCTGAAGTAGACACGAAATCTGGTTATCAACTAAGGTATGCGTGTACTCTGCAGCAGTTCGCTATGTCATTCTTTATGAGAGATACAGTCATTAAAGATGCATCTTTGACCACGGATGTTTACGTTCTACCTTTCGTACTAAGTAATATAATATGGGAAGTAATACTGAGGTTAAGCATACAGTGCTAGATTAGGAGAGATTGTTAGGACACGCTGACTGACTGGTTGCACCAATGTGCAGCAGTTAGAGTCGCCACACACCATGTAACACACAAAGTAAGAAAAGATAGTAACATGGAATGCAAAATATTAACAGTAAACAGAGATATGAGGCAAAAAGAATGGTAATATCGAAGGACAATAGTTTTATTCGGTATTATAAGTCACAAGGAGTGCATGCATCTGTGCTGTCAATGAGAACGATTTTGAGCCATATCACCAATTGTCTCCAGTTTTCATTGGTTTTTACTGTCCCGAGGACCCCAACTAGTCGGGAAGTCTACACCTTCCTACGTGGGGACGTTAGTGAGCATCTCTGAAGGATACCACTAGTTGTTACCAGTTCAGATGACAATTCGCCGTAAACTCTCACCTGGCTACAGGAGTTCAAGTAGAGTGCCTTAATCAGAGCAACGTATTTCCTCGGCATTCCCTTCACAGCCAAACATCGTCAGAGTGCCTCTCGGTCGAGAAAAATCAAATGCCGCCTTCATGTCAAGAAATATAACGATTGTTGGACGCCGGTAAGAATGCCTATGTTCCAGAATCAGTCGAAGGGTGAAGATAGTTGGTTAGCACTCAGTTACTCCGGTACCGCGTTATGAGCCATCCATCAAAATACTTAAATTCCTCTGGATTTCTTGTTTTAATCATATAGTTATATCATATGGTGACTTCATGAACTCGCGCAGATATTGAATAAGTTTCCGAGTAAACACTGTGGAATTCTTGAAGATAATGAAGAAAAAGCTTACAGAATTGGTTCCCTATTCATATGCAAGAAAACTACGTCATATGATATACTCCAAATTATTACTTTACACGTAAATCCTGTGTAAAGATGTATTTTGAAGCTAAATACACTGAAAATTTCTGTACTATATGCTCACACATATTGTCTGAAATAAAGCTGTATTATTATTATTACTATTTTTGGCGTTACTGAATTGCAAAAATTCCAACCAATAAGAAATAGTATGAAGTTTGATATTTAAAAATAACAATACTCAAGCGCACATTACGATTTCAAATGCTGATTATTGTTTCATGAACTGGAAGAACTATTTAAAACTGATGTAGATCGGACAAATAATTTCTTCAGAGTTCAGTATTCTTCAGAACAATTCTAAGCTCCATCCTCATGGTTTCAAACATCTTTCTAACTAATGTTAGTTCGCGCCAAAATAACACGAATATCTACGACAATACCCATAATTTCAATAATAATTACGATCATAGATATCTCTGTGTGCGTCGGTGGCACAGCGATTAAGACGCTCGCCGGCCATGCACATGGTCTGGGGTTCGACGCACTCCTTTGCCTCGCTAAGCCAGAAATAATGCTGGTATAGAGGAAAGGTTGGGCATGAGGCTAGCAACCCCATCCTGTAAAGTTAAACAATGCTACAGAAACTTCAGGTCACTAGCTTGAAGCCCTATGTTCCACTGGGAACGTGAAGGAAAAGTTACTATTTATTTATAAACATCTCTACAAGGTCCAGTTATTTTTCCGTGATACGAAGAATTTTAGAGAAATTTTATTTATAAAGTAATCGAATTATTTGAAAAATTAGACGAAGAAATAAAAAAACAAACAGAAAATCAGAGGTAGAAAAACCAGACGAATACGAGTGTTCATTAATGCAGAAATTTATAATAACGTTATGTGAACATTATGATTTTCAAAACAACAAATTAACTTGATCCTGTCAAACATTCAATTTTGCTATTTTACGTATGTGTGTGTGTGTCTGTGTGCGCTAGTTAGTTACTTCACGCATTGACTAGAGTAGAAATATTTTCTTTAGAACCCTAGAATTCTGTTGTTTTTCACTTTCTCTTTCTTTCACATAAGATTTAGACATATATATGTCCTTAGCTGAAGGTCATTCAACAAAGTATAACTGTGAAATTGTAGCTTGTTTGGTATAAACAAACAACTTAAGGATTGTGTGTTTTGCTCCGACTATAGCAAACCATATGTGTACCTCGTAGCCTGGTAACTACATGGCCTGAATTTTGTTTTCATAGGTGTAAAATGAACGGGTGTAAAAACGGATTTTGTTTTCAGAAAGAATATGCTGTTAAGGCCTTGTTAGTCAAGTCTTGGTCATAAGTTTAATCCCACTAACTAACGTGGCAGTTAGAGAGCCACTGAAAACCAACAGGGAGAGTGGTACTGAACACCACCGCTAGGAATCGAACCGAAATACAAAAGTACCAACATCTCGAAGTTTATTCAATGAAAATGAACAGAACTTCTGCCAACTCACGATATAGCGCGACCACTAGCCAATGTCATTGGCTTAATGGTCTACGAGCTCACCTTGTAACCGGAAGGTCCTCTGTTCAAACCTAGGTGGATACTTGTTGGTGAAGAGTCCCAAATCAGGATGAAATAACCGTCCAGTAGTACTTCCAGATCTTTCAATGATTCTCTAACCGATGTCAGCTCACGATGAAATCCAGTAACCAGTCAAATCAAATCCGTGCAAACCAACACTTGAATAAAATGAATGGATTTTCCTGAATTGGATATGCCAGATTATCACTGAAATCTTCACTTTTTACTGCCGTTTTTATTTCTGTTGATGATTCCTAATGCCTGGATCCAGGATATGCATTTCGTTCTATTTCACATTCACCATCTGGATGTATCTACGTGTCCAGGGAATGATAGTGTTCCTATGAGACTCAAAGTCTGCATCTGTTGTTGCAAACGCCAAAGTGAAGTCATAGGTGTAGAGTTCGAGTCTCAATGGGAATACCATCAATCATCGGTGATTCATACACATCCAGCCGACGAACCCAAATAGGACAAAATTAACACCTATCGGATTTTACCGCTAATTACTATCGACAAAGTAACACCATCATCGAAATGTCCGTACCAGGGGCTGACTTTTCAACACAGAGTCCAGACATTTCAGTCCAAATAAAAATCAATCAACAAGAAGTGAAAATTAACTTAAGTAATTTATTGGCGTCCAATCATTAACAAAACTGAAATCCAAAGATGTCATGCGAAAGCCAACCTAGAAGTTAGTCAATTTTTTATTAAACCAATACTTTTTGTTTTTATTCCTTCGCGTTCCCAGTGGAACATAGGGCTTCAAGCTAGAAGCTTGCAGTTTCTGCAGCAGTGTTTATTTTTACAGGATGGGGTTGCTAGCCTCATGCCCAACCTTTTCCTCTTTGCCAGCTTTTTTATTTCTGGTTTAGCGAGGCAAAGGAGTACGTCGGCCGGGGATAGAACCCCGGACCATATGCATGATCGGCGAGCGTCCTAACCGCTATACCACCAACGCAAACCGATGCTTAAAGACTGGAAAACGATAGGGTTTTGAGAGTGAAATCATACCTGTTGATAGTGAAGTAACATTGGTAAGGTTAACCAGTGAACCGCTTGTACTTTACTTCCGCTTTGATAAATGAGCGATTAGAAAAGGTCAGCTGCAAAAAGTATAGATCCAAGTACAGCTTACAACAGCCAATAATATCATTCTTTATATGAGGGAAATTTCAAAAATTCCAACCCATTTTCAACAAATCGCAACTGGAATCAAAGAGGTATCATTGTGACCTAAGATTGAGCGAAGCTTTTCTGCTCACTCTTCGTGATAATCACATAGAAGAGGTCAACTTCACCGTTTGGGTAACACGGGATTACCAACTTCCCATATGTCACTGTTCAACATACAAAATTCATCTATATACCACCTGTTCTCTTCATCCTTTTCTCTCGTTTATCCTCACTATCTTTTCTTTCTCCGCTAATACAATTGTTCTATTGACTCTGAAATCATTCCGAATTGAACCTGGAAAGGGATACCTCTAGTCCCCTTAAACTATTCTACCAACAGCATAATGATACTTCTAAAGTCCTAACCTTATATCAAGTCGGAGGCAGGGTTTTATCAGGCGAAAACTCTGATATTTCAGACTACAATCGTATATTTCTCAGGCACATGAACAGCACACAAAATAGAAGACCTCACCTGACTACTATAGAGAATCTGAAAAAATCCACTCGACGAATATCAATGGATTATATAACCAGTTGTTTTTAGACCCACAGGTGTAAGAGTAGTATTAGACTATAGACTAAAAGTCTCACTGCTCAAATGGACATAGAGTGAAGTTGTTAAAGTTACTGATCACCGTTTCTTAAAACAACGATTAAGACTGAAGTAGGATTGAGTTGAACATATAAGAGTGATCAAACTGGAGGAGGTCATGTGAAGAGGAGATGAAAGCATGTGAGCAGACTTGGAGCGGGGTGAAAAAGTTGGCAGAAAACCGAAGGCAATGGAGACGCGCAGCTGAAGCCCTATGTTCCTCTAGGAATTAAAGGATATAGTAATAATAATAATAATAAATAAACTGTTATTAAAGCTGTCTGAAAGTCAAAATTACAAACAACAATTTACGCCAATGTTTACGTACCGAATCAGGGTCATGAGACAAAACAAGAAGAAAGCCCAACCTTGAGGAACTCAACAACCAATCACAGCAGACTCAGTGTGTGCAAATACGATTTGCAGATATATGGACAACGTTGTAAGCAACGGTCACAAGCAGTACAGAATAAGCTCCAACAAGAAAAACCAATAAGAAGACGTTGCTTCTCTACTAGAATAACGAATAATAATGTACAAAAAAGTCTATAAATATCTTTTGATTTTCTCAATAAATGATCCGTTGCCTGGGCCTTGTATTTTGTCGTGACATAACTATAAATTCGCGGATAGTTGGTCTGAGTGATGTAAAACGCTTCTTTGAAGTGCCTAAAATGTCAGGAATCAATGGCTTTTGGCCACGTGGATGGAAATCACTTACAACAAGTTGGACAACGCAGTCATCATCACCTTTGAAGTTTAAAATACCCTTATTTGTCCTTGGTTTTAGAACTTATCTCTGAATAAAGTAAGGGTTTCAAGCATTCTAGGGAATACACTGTCGTTATAACTGCAGTCAATCATTTATCTCTAAAATAACAACAGCTGAAGAAACATTTTAACAAAAACTACTTGACGTAAATGGCAAATGTTTTTAACGTTGTTGTTAACCTAATTTTTGTCATGAGCCAATATAATCCAGACAATAAAAACCAACAACCGAGAAGCATTGAAATGAAAATGAAAGGTTGCTCAACAACCACTTGCATTTACATACAGCTAGCAATGAGCCACATCTATCCAATAAAGGCTAATGAAACCACTTTACTGCCCGAAACTCGACAAATACGGTGGGGTTCAGACCCGTCAACCAATAGTTGGAAGTGAAGCACGAAATCCAATGAGTTCCAGATAAATGTATTAGGTGGCTGAGATTAACCTAGAAAAGAAATCTTCCTTAGAAAAATATATCGCTTGTGATGTTTGCAGAACACGAACTCGTAGAGCATCAGACAGATAAATAACTTAGGAAGCTCTATCACTTTCGATCTGATGACCTGTATCAACGCTGTGACCAAACACAGGAAATCAAGAAACACAAGTATACACATAATCAACCTGCACAGACCAAATACTCGACTACAAAAACAATAATAGTCCAACAGCATAAAAATGAAACTATGAGCAAGCATTATTTAAAGGAGTCAAAACATACACCGGAGCACACCAGTTCTCAGGAGAATGGAAAATAAACATCTAGTGATTATATTCAAGAAAAATGAATACAATTTCATGGAGAAATCTCCAAACTCGAATCAAACTACAAGCAAGAAACCATCCTCAGGAATCACGAGAAAATTTATCCTACTACACTGTTTCTGAAGTAACGGCTAGAATACTAAAATCCTGCAGAATATGCATCACACATAAATCAACACAATCACATCATTCAATAACTATGCAGACCAAAATACCCACCGAACAGCAAAAGAAGACTTGATCAAAACCATCTACAGAATAAATTACATTAATTGTGATAAGCATCGATATGGATTCAATGGGTGTCCGCTTCGACTCCAAGTCCACGGACATAAATTAGCAGTCAAAAGACATGACGCGTGTTCTTTCATGTCAATGCACGTAAACAGATTTGAATACCGATTGCAACGAAAAAATATAAAAAATTTTAACAGTATAAACACAAAAAGTGCTGTCAAGGGATTCCTAGGAACCTGGTACTCAGACAAATCTGAAACCAACAGACACATTAGAATAAATCAAATTTATCAAAAAATATGCGATCAATAATTATGCCAGTTACCGACGAATTATAACAATGATTTTCAGGAGACAGAATTGTATAATTCATGATGAAATCAAATGAGTTCACTGCGTATTGAAGTTGACGCGTTGAAGATGTTGCCCAGAAAGACAATGAGTGTGGCTGCATAATTAATCTACTCAACTCAGAGAACACAACTACATCAAAATCATCCACCTGAGCTATAAATCTTCATTATTATTTTAAAAAGTGAACTAATCTTGGATATCTTAATTATTTTCACCTCTGCCTAGTCATCGCCTTCCTCGACGGGCAATCTTAGCTGATATAGGGTCAGGCTGGAAAGGAGCCAGTGGTGGTCGAACCAAAACATGGTTTCATCAGTCAATCAAATCCACAACAGTTAATTTAGGCCAGCCACGTAGGAAGCTGTAGACTTCCTGGTTGGGGTCATCGGGACGGTAAAAACTAATGGTTGGAAACAATTGGTGACATGGCTCAAAATCGTTCTCGATGGCGCAGATGCATCCACTCCTTGTGACTTATGATTTCAGATGAAACTATATTGCTCTTCGTTATTACTATTCCTTTGTCTCACATCTCTGTTTACTGTCTCTATTATGCATTTCTTCTACTTTCTTCTCTTGCTTTGTGTGTTACATGGAGGGAGTATGGGGACTTGAACTGGTGCACATCTGTGCAAAGTTCTATTTCGAAAACAGACAGACAGACATTTTCACCTCTGCTACACATCAAAACTGATCATTCTTGTTGACTAACACATTACTGCATACATGATTGGCATAATTTTGATATAAGACTTTGAGGTGCAGATGAAAAAAAAATTAAACACCGTTATAACTGAAAACTATAAGGATGATGACGACTTGGGCCTGGTTCAACAGGTGACATGAAAGAGACTATGTGAGGAGGAGGAGGAAGAAGAAATGAGAGTTTATGAGCAATCATGCAGCCAGCTAGAAAGGACTGCAGAGAGCAGAATGAAATGGGAATGTGCTGGTGAAGCCCCATGTTACACTAGGAACCCAAGAGAATAATAATAATAAATATAATGGCGTCTTCAATAAGTACAGATTACTAGTGTAATGGATTAGGATTCAGACCATCCGAATCAGAACTATTAATCTGGCACACATTAGTACCAGACACCACGGAAATCATCACAGGTAATGCTCAGCTATCATTTATGCGAATGAATGATTACGTTAGTTTCCACTTAAGATTATCACACTAGCTGCTAGATGGGTGGTTAGTTCGGTCTTCTCCTGCCAAGCAGTTCTCTGGTTATACTGAATTAGGTAAAAGGAGAGGAGCATATTGCTAACTGATGGTCAAACTGTCTACGTTCCATACCCCAGCTTTTAAAGAGCTCGTTGGCCGAACTTCACCAGTTCAAATATTTCGGAGACCAATACACTACATCGACAGCACTCTACTAATCAATCGCTATCCCAGATCGACTGACCATTCAAAAAATGTATTTCTCATTCCACTGGCGTTCAAAATGGAATATCGGGCTTCAAGATTGAGCTTTGAAGTTTGACTGTGGCGGTAGTGTTTTCTTTTTAACACAGCGTCGCGTTACTAGACGCATGTCTATTTTTCCCTCTCTACAGAGCTTACTACCAACTGAGCGAGGTTTAAGAATGTGTCGGCCAAATATCAAACCAGCACCACTTGCAATATAGTTTCGTTTGGCAGGCATTCTACTGCCGAACCAGCAACCATTAAAATTATTATCATTATTAAATGGATGGAAGTATCATATTCGAAAATTTGTTTTATAAAAAAATAATTCATATCTATTACACCTACCTGCATACTAATATATTGCCATTATCTAGTCGTGCACGATGAATAAAATCATTGGACAGTTGAATTTGTTTCAGCAAACTATTCTCCAATTTCTCATTCACAATTAGATGTAAATATTTACGACTGACTGACTATAATAGTGATTGATGTTGATTTACGAAATGGAGGAAAACAAGAGAAAAACGAAAAAAAAGTCAATAAAAGATAAATTCAACAGGAAAAAGGGAAAAAATTGACAATTCAAATGTTGGTCTGACTGACACCAGTTAGAGAACCAACGAAAACTAAGGAGTACTGGACTGCTGTTTCATCCTAGTTCACGAATCTTCAACAGTACGAACTCAGGACCTTCGGATTACAAAGTGAGCTTATTAACCATTCAGCAGTGGGGACGGAATCCGATGGCCCATCATTTCTAGCAATCTACTGCTCACTAATGACTGACTACAGGATGAAGCTACAAGAAGTGCTAACGGGAAGTTGTGACTAGTGGGATTCACGAAGTTTGGTCAGGGGAGAAATATTCTTGGAAGACATTGGCTGGGGGTCGCCCTGTGTGTTTGTGAACTGACGGAGGTTAGAATTAATTAGGTTCCGTTTCACTGGCTGAATGATCACCGAGCTCGCTTGGGTCCGATTCCTGACAGGACTAAGGGTATATATTGTTGAAAAATCCCAAACAAGGATTCCCTGGTAGTTTTCAATAGTTATCTGACTGAAAATGGTTCGTGATTTAACTACCTAGGAGACTGGGTAGTATTAACAGGTCTCACACAGTATAAATGTTAATCATAGCCTAATATATAGAAAGGTGTTCAAACATAAAAGATAATATCATGAGTTTAGTCCTTAGAAGTATTGGTGCTGAGTGATTTCTATCGATCAAATTTGTAATGTGATCAAAGACAAGCTCGCCTTTGAAACGCACCTATTTCTATCACATAAAAATATTACTTACGAAAATTACTTTTGCACCAAAGTGTTTCGAGTAGAAAGAGAGGGGGAAAGAGTAATATAATGTACTTGATCGGATCAGTTAAGTGCACTCTATATAACTTCCCTTTTTGTAGTTTACTCCGATTTCAGCTAACACATGACAATACATCATACTATAAATGTGACTACTAACTAATGAATCCAAAGTCTATTGTATTCAGGTACACTACTTTAAGCAGTATTTGAAAATAGAAAACAGGAAACCCAGAGTACACATATGTATACCTTAGATCTTAAAAGCTACATTGGACGAAGCAGCATGATCAATAATATTAAAATTGGGCGTAAAAAATTTAAGTAAGTAGACGTAAGTCTATGAGGTGGATAAATTCTATCCATTAAGTTGGCTAAGATTTGTATTATGTATGCTAAGCAACCACTACCTTCCATGACGAAAACGACTAGTAGTAATTACATCAAAACTTAGCATTGAGTCATGAAGTTATTGACCGTTGGTATGACTCATCAACAAGTTCACAGGGATGTGAATAACGTCTATGTAGATTCCATTAAGAAGCAACATTCATCAGATAATCTCTGGAAACCACGGAGTACTGCACAACTGTTTCATGATCATAAGATATGGGTTATAAGTACCAAACATGATTACAAAAAAATGAGGACATTCTTAGAATTTTTTAAAATTTTGATCACAGCTTGATTCCACACCGTATTTTTGGTACAAGTATAAAATTTTCAGCATGCAATATCGGTAGCCAAAATTTTGCAGGCCGACTAAAGATATCAGGTGTGCGTCGGCAGGTGATCGAACCCCGGACCATGTGCATGGTCGGCGAGAGTCCTGTGCCACCGATGCATAAAAGAATGATACGACCATAATAAGAAATCATGAACATACAGACAACAGGAAGTCCGGGAGGTCTGGATTCGATTCCCGGCCGAAGTACTCCTACACCTCACTTAGCCGGTCGTAGTAAAGGTAGGAAGCTTGAGGTGTGCGAGTAGGAACCTCACCCCGTAAAAGGAACAACACTGCTACTGAAACATAACATCTTGAAGCCCTATGTTCCAGTTGGAAAGCGATGAATGAAGAAAATATTCAAATAAAAAGAAACTTTATCCCTTTCAAAATGTGTAAACTAAGTAGTTGCATGGTAATGCCAGTTTTCAAAGTGGTTTAGTCCCCTATTCCAAGTATAATTCCTAAATTCCATTTATAAAAGCTACTACATATGCATATCTGTCAAAGCAGATTTACAATTTGGAATTTCAATTCACTTATTAAAAGAACGACTTGAGAAAGAAACAGAAACAATGAAGACGAGTAAGCATACTTATCAAGAATATTCAGATAAGGTTTTACAACCATATTTCACTTTTAGCTAGAGAGGACGAAAATCTCCGAGCATGTGGTTTCAGGATAGTCGTGTTATATATACGACACTGGATATCAGCATTCTGGAGATGTATACTCAAAACGGTACGGACAGATTGAGATTTCAGACAATGGTGAAAGGCTGACGAAGGTGAAGACACTGGGAATAAGGATGGTAAAAAATGAAAAATAAAACGGTTCATGTGAAAAAAATTAAATCAAAACAGAAACAAGTAGTTGCATTAAGGGAGCACTCCTCGAGTCTTTGAGTGAAATTACCATCCACAAGCTGATGAAGCAGTGTCGGCAACTGCATTCCCACGGTTGCCAGAGACTAAAACAGGTTCCATATGCCATTCAACTCTTTCGAATTCTGGAGCTCATATGCATGGGATTACGGTTTTCAATTTCCCCTTGGTGGACCTCCATGTCCACTAATCCGATTATAGGCGCTGGACTTTCGAATTACTGAGTCGCATAATCTCCTAAACCCCAATCAGGATATCATGGTATACTAACAGTTGCTAAGACAACCATCTCACATTCTACGGCATCACAGTGCGGATTGACTACCTCTTCACTTTCGCCAACTAGTCCCAGAGAACAATACAAAAGCTGATAGAATGACCGGACATCTAAACTTATAAGCAGGGGTTACAAATTGTTTCTCATTGATTTATTAGACTGGACCGAAACATTCGGTGTCTGTGTTGATTAATTTCCTGATACCTGTATTTCACACGAGGTGCGTCAAGTGATCTAAGTAGATAATGCTTTGGGTGGTGGCTGAGTTCGAGTCTCACTTGAAACACTATCACTCACTCAGTGAGGATTGCAGGTACATTCAACTAACGAATCAGTCCCAAATACAGAGAAATACACTTCCTGGTTGAACTCCACTCTTAGTCACCATCTACTAAACAACAAAGTAGGTCATAAGCTTTCTAAAACACAAAGCAGGTCATTTCAATGGTATTGACAGAGTCAGTTAAATGTGACATAATTCCAGAAATAAATGATTACTGAGTTATGTACAGCATACAACACTAAGCAAAGGCTATAATTAATAATATATCACCACTTCTATCAATTATAACATAAGAGATTATAATTTCTTTTTTTTTATTATTCATGAGAGAGAAAGAAACAGAATAAACAAGCTAGAAGATTAATGAATTCACATTGATTTTCTCTACCACGTGACAACTAACCTATTAAATAATTAACTAACTAACTAACTAATTCACAGACTGACTATAACAATCCACGCTTGAATCATAGACGTAACACGAGGAAGAAAGAAACAAACAAAATATTCGAATTACACATTACCCAAGATTATGCACACACCAAAAGGCAATGGGGGGGGAGGAGAGAAGGACACGATAATACTTCAATTAATATAAGCAGTAATAAAAATAATAATATGACAAGTCACGACTATAAAAGTGCATTTATTTCTTATTAAATCAAGGATAAATCACGCGAATAGATTTGCTTGTTCGTCTTTTCCTCTCAAAAGCTTACGATTAATAAACAAATAAATTGCTTTTTCAAGTATTGGTTTTGTAGGGATTTTGTTTGATTGCATGGAGGATTTAATCATGAGCTGACATCAGTTAGAGAACCACTGGAATACCTAGGAGTACTGGACAGCTGTTTCGTCCTAGTTTGGGACTCTTCAGCAGTACGCACCCACCGGGATTCGAACCCAGGACCTTCTGGTTACAAGGCGAGTTCGTAGACCATTGAGCCACTGGGACCCGATCCAATGGTTCTTGAATTCTAACTTCTGCCAATTCACGACATAGCGCGACCACTTCGCAATGTCTTCTTCGATGAGTTACTGCCTCAACTAGGACGAAACAGCTGTCCAGTACTCCCAGGTTTTCCAGTGGTTCTCTAACTGATGTCAGCTCATGATTAAATCCTCCATGAAATAAATTGCTTATTCAAGTGTTGGTTCAAGTGGGATCATGAACTGAAATCATTTACAGAGCTACTGAAAGAAAACCAGGCAATAATGCATAGTTGTGTCGTCCTAGTGTGAGATCCTACGGTAGTAGTACGTACCCGTCACTACAACACAAGGGATAGTCTGAATGACTAACTTCAACAGAGAACAGAACACTGCACAGAAGTGCTGTGGTTCCCTCCTTGTAGAACACAAAGGAAGACGAAAGGGTGGAAAAGAGATTCAAAAGAACGATAATAAACAGAAATGTGAGGGAGAAAGAATAGTAACATGGGAAACAATAGAGTTTTATTAGATATGGCAGATCACAAAAAATGTACGCAACTGCACCACTGAGAACGATTTCGACCCATATCACCAATTGTCTTCAGCCAATGGATTTTAACCATCCCGAGGACGTCAAACACGAAGTCTACACCTCCCTACGTGGTTCAAACCACCTGTTAGAGATCCCATGGACGAATACCGTGTTTCGGTTTGACTATCGTCAGCTCTTTCCCAGCCTAATCCGATGTCAGTTGACATTGCCTGTCGAGGGAGGCGACAGCTAGTATATGTGTTACGCATGCCTAGCCATCTCAATCGATGTAGCTTCATAACCTCATCGATTGATTTTCCCTCCTTACTTAACACTACACACCTAACCTTAGTATTACTCACTTCATTATACCACCTAACATGGGAGACAGAGCCAAGACACCTATGATCGAAGACAGAAACTCATTTCATACCTTCCCCTTTCAATGGTTATGTCTAACAGCTACAAAGAAAGTGTGGGCGAACAGATGAGTAGTACACACGTCCTTTGATAAACGGATATCACGTCTATATCAGAGATGATACAGGTTGACAAATGCCACACAGAACTTTTGTATCCATGCTGAGATTTCATCAAAAATCCGCCCGTTGGGACTAATGCAACTTCCCAAATAGCTGAAGTGGTCAACATGCTCTACCACTTCACTCCAGATTATGTTTAAGCTAGGAGTTGCTTCAGACGAGTCCTGCAGTATCATATCACATATGACAGAAATAAATATCATGCCAAACATTCGAAGGCTGTTGCTCAAAGTGTTCAGAAGACTGAATTTTATTAGCGTCTTCACCTAGGAGGACAATATCATCTGCATATTCCAAGTCTACAAAACTACTCCCCGGTAACGATTCGATCTCAGTCGCTAAATTCAGTTAGGATCAATTCTATTAGTTCAGCAAATACGAAATGAAACAGAAATGGGGCATCCCTGACCGACACCACTGGTTTTCATCACTTCAGATGATAAATCTCCATAAACTCTTGCACGCTTTCATGAGTTCGAGTAGAGTACTTTGATAAGTGAGATGTCTTTTCTCGGTGTTCCCTTTACGATCAGAAATTGTCATAGTGTCTCTCGGTTGATGAAGTCGAATATCACCTTCAGGTCAAGAAATATGACACAGGGAATAGACAGTGGACTTGCCTTGTAACCTGAAGCTGTTGTGTGATAGATCCGTGAAGAGTCATCGAATAGGACGAAGCACTCATTCAGTATTACCCTCTGATTCTCACTTGTCTTCGTGAATTAACTTGAAATAAATTACTTCTTTTGATGAATAATAATTCACGATTATATCTAAATTTACTTCTAGTATTGCGCGTGTTCAAGAAATTAAAAATTCACATATGAACGTTAGTTGAACTGTTGGCAATGTTGAGAAACAGACAGAGAAATGATAAAATTACACCATGCAAATTGTGTAAATAGTCAAGGTCAGAAGTGTAGTTCATCACATTATATTATTATTCATCCTTTGGGTTACGAATGGAATACAGGACTTTAGTAGCATATTTCAATTGTATTCTGTCCTCTATTGTCTCATTTTAGCGGGTTCCCCCAACTGCCTACCAGCTTTTATTTCCTCCTTTTTACAAGATATCTCCTTCTATGTCACTCTCAAACCGACATCCGACTCGTCACCTTCAATCCGGAATCCACTCGAGGACCTGTTCGGTGGGTGATACCAGTCGGTTGTCTCCTCAGAGTATGTCCATTTCCTTCTGCATATTTGCTGAGTAATAAGTTGTCGGTTAATTCGCTGCACGCCAGATTTCCTAGTTGCTTACCCTTTCTGGCTGGTCATCAGATCTTCAGCATCGAGTGAAGGCGGAGATTCTGCTTCAAGTATAATTCATTCTTATGCGGTTAAACCTTAAGAGATCAGAGGGTACTACATGACAATTATTATCATCATCACCATTATTATTATCATCACATGATTGAAAGGAGTACTTGAAAGTGACCATCTATCCTACGACAGAATGGATTATCATTTCATACACTCGCTCCCCTTGATTACTTTGAACAATGTAAGAGGAGAGGAGAGCATGTGTACCAGATTTTCTTGGCATATCTCTAACAGTCTTTGCATCAAAATTATGAAAGTGTTTGCAAGTCCATCAGGTAACCACCTGACTGCCAAGGAACATACCATCAACTTTTCAAAATAATCAATACACAGACGAAATCCCTTCACTGCTGCGTCACAATAATTATTTGATGATGGTTACAGCTCAATGAGAGCGGAAGTCATTATTAAGCTTCTAGTTTACTTAATTATTAATTTGCGTAATAACTCCACCCTTACTTAACTTCTTTTCACTCTCACTCTCTCCTCTCTAACTTTCCATCATATTGTGTATAAATGAACTCTGTTAGGTTATTAGCTATTTTGTATGCAAACCTCTTGTTCCATAACTGTGTGGGTAAGAAAAATTACACGTCTTTTATTATTTATTTTATTATTATTTCGTTTAATTCCTAGAGGAACATAGGGCTTCAGCCACGCGTCTCCGTTGCGTTCGGTTTTCTGCCAACTTTTTCACCCGCTCCAAGTTTGCCCATATGCATTCATCTCCTCTTCACATGACCTCCTCCAAGTCACCCTTCGATAACCAACTCGCCGCCTCCCTTTCAGGTTCCACTAGAGGGCTTGTCTAGTGATGTCATTTGATGGTTTCCTCACAGTATGGCCAATCCATCTCCATTTCTTCCTGCCTATTTGTTTTACAATCGGTTCCCAGTTGGTTCGCTCCCAGAGGTCCTTATTGCTAATTTTTTCTGGCCGACCATCTGATCTTGAGTAGTATTGAGCGAAGACAGCTGTTGATGAAGGTGCGTAGTTCTTTGCGAAGTGCTCTTCATGACGCGCCAAGTCTCTGATCTGTATAGTAAGTAGCACTGACTGACTTCACATTGGAGTTGAAAATCCGGATCATATTTTTCATACTGAGTGTTGTCGTTCTCCACACAGACTTGAGAGTAATGAAAGCTTGCCTTGCTTTCCCGATCCTCGCTTTGATATCCTCGTCAGCTCCGTCGGCCTGTAGTTGAAACGATACTTCCCAAGTAGGTAAAGGAGGTTGTTTCTTTCAGGTTCCTCCCATTTATGCTGGCTGACTGTTGTCTGTCGTTGTTGTTGTTGCTGTTGGTGTTGGCCAGGAATCTTCACCACCTCTGTTTTCTTTATGTTCACTTGAACTCCTTCCTATCTTTGATGCTTCTTCTGCCAACTTGTTGCTTTTCATCACTTGCATATCTTCCAGTTTGTGGGAAGTCAGACATACATCATCGGCGAAGTCCAGATCCTCCAAGTTTTTTGTGTGAGTCCATTCTATGCCTGTTTCCTCATTGGCCGTTGTCTGTCGCATTATCCAGCCTACCACCCGAAATAAGGAAGATCATTGGAGAAAGTAGACAGCCATTCAGCTTTGTCGTACTCCCATCTTCACTTCGAAGGATTCCTGTTGTGAATTACTTGGCATGCAGCATTGTCGTATAACTGTTGGATGAGATGCATAATTGTCGATGGCACCCCGTAGTAGCGAAGTAGTTACCAAATGATCTCTCGATCGACGCTGTCGAAGGCCTTTACGAAGTCGATGAAGTTGAGATAGAGAGGTGACTGCTATTCGAAGCTTTGTTCAATGATGATTCGTAGAGTGGCGATTCGATCAATACATGACTTGTTTCTCCTGAATCCAGGTTGTTCCGGTCGAAGTGTTTCATCCAGGTTGGCGTGTTTGATTCTCTCCAGGATGATGCGGCTTAGTATTTTGCTTGGGATGGACAGGAGCATAATTCCGCGCCAGTTTTTGCATTGACTTAAGTCTCCTTTCTCTGGCAGTTTGAATAAGTATCCTTTCTTCCGATCCTCGGGTACCTTGTTCTCTTTCCACACCTCCAGCAATGGCGTCATCAAGTCCGCTGTTGTCTCTGGATCCATTTTCAATGTTTCTGCTGGGATTCCATCTGGTCCTACTGCTTTTCCAGCTTTTAGCATCTTGATTGCCTTCAGGACTTCTGTTCTCGTTGGGGGTTGATGTTCACTGGTAGTTCTGCTTCCGTTGTTGGTACTGTTGGGTGCGTTGTAGGTGGCAGTCGATTTAGAAGTCTTTTGAAGTGTTCAGGGGTGAGGATAAAAGCTATCGTGGTATATTTTCGCGCACAGTATGGGTTATCGCGTCCACGCCTATAGAGGCGTTATAATCATTCAATGTTTTAAAAATATATTATATTTGACTATATCCACCATCAGCAACAACAACCAGCACCAATTGTCATCAACGGGAGAGATTTGACAGAGGTTATTACCCTCAATTATCTGGCTAGGAAGCCCAATTTCAACCACAGGCAGCCGGAACAGATGAAGATGTTAAAGCCAATCAGAATCGGAAAGGCAAGATACGCCTTCATCGACCTGAAACCAGTTTGGAAATCTTCTACAATCGGCATGAGGAACAAAATTCGCATTTTCAACACAAATGTGAAGTCAGCCATTTCTTCTATATTTGGGTTAGAAACTTACACTGCATGTCACGAAAAGGATTCACAACAGGCTGTGGTGGACTTTTATGAGCAGCTGCCTTCGCTGACTCCATAATAAAGATCAAATGGCCAGCCGACCAGAAAGAATTAGCAACAAGAAACTCTGGCTGGGAACAAACCAGCAAAGAACCGATCGTTCAACAGATATGCAAGAGAAAATGTAGATGGATTGGGTACCCGCCAATGAGGAAACCGTCGAATGACACCATGAGCCCGGCCATCGCTCAAGTGAATTCCTAATGAGAAGCGACGAGTGGGTCATCGGTAATAGGGGGCCATTGAAGAGATAGTGTGAGTTGGAGATGAGAGATGATAAGTAGTCGTCGACCCAGGTGAAGAAAACAGCACCAAATAGAAGAAAGTGGAGATGTATTGTTGCAGTCCTATGTTCCACTCGGAACCTAAAAGAATAATAATAATAATAATACATCCACACTTACAATAACTTGTGTACCACCTCTTTTAGGTACGATGTAGGCATTCCCATGTTCACCTTATGTAAGTCTATGTAATTACAAATGAAGCATACTGTTTCATTAAATGGAACATTAGTAAACAGCCAGCATACATCAAGTGCTAACATAGTTTTCCGCGTAAGATAAATATCACTAATGCAATTAACAAATTCAAAAGTATCGTATAAAGAATACGTACGAATGAAGAATAATTCATTATCGACAATCCAACTACATGAAAGGTTAAGACCTACTGGATCGGTCATTTCTCGACTCTATGACCTGCCAAAAATTCATAAATCTGGATTACCAACGCTTAACATTTTCGACAGAACAGGTTTAACGTATCATTATGTCACAAGGTGGATAGCAGAACTATTGGAACTACTAAGAAGGCAAGTCTGTACGTATTCTTTATATGATACTTTTGAATTTGTTAATTGCATTAGTGATATTTATCTTACACGAAAAACTATGTTAGCACTTGATGTATGCTGGCTGTTTACTAATGTTCCATTTAATGAAACAGTATGCTTCATTTGTAATTACATAGACTTACATAAGGTGAACATGGGAATGCTCACACCATACTTAAAAAAGCTCATACTTCGATGTACACTAAATGTCCGATATCTTTTCGACAACTTAAGTCATTTATAAACTGTTATAAATTGAAGAAAAATGAGCTCTATTTTTACCTCAAAACGTATATATTGACAGGTTTCCTTCTCAGATTGTCTAAAATTGAGTAGGTAAATTATTACTTTGATTGATCACTAAGTAGCAACCAGCGTTGTACATCTAGCTCTTGGTGTTGGCACAGACCGAATTCTATCAGTCAAGTTTGCAATGTAAACACGAAGCTAGCTGGCTAGCTATCACTATGCATTCTGAATTGAAGTTAGACAGTTAGAGGCAATCGGCAGGAAGCACCAGACCTAAGCTTTGTGCTTACTGGCACTCGTTACGGAGACGTGCCCGGTCTCTTGAAGGAACTCATGTCCCTTTAGAGACAAGAACCCGCGTCACCCAGTACCGCATGCATTCAGAGACGGTTACCACTGACCCATTCAGGTTCGTCATTGACCCCCTGTAGGACTGTAATGGATACTTGGATTGGACACTAGATGGTAATTAGTGCGATGTATTTAGTCCTTTGTTTGGTGCAGACTGAATTTTGCCTAATGGCTAATCAAAGTATCCTATGCAGTCCTACAGGAGGTCAGTTGCGAACCGGAATATGTCAGTGGTAACGTCTCTGACTGCAGGCAGCACTGAATGACCCCAGTTCGAATATAAGAGAGAACATGAGTTCCTTCGAGAGTTCAAGCACGCCTTCCTAACGAGTTCCAACAAGCACGAAGCCTAGGTGTAGTGATTCCTCCCGATCGCCTCCAACCATCTAAGTTAATTTATGCATACTTATGTGGTGGAAGCAGCTAACAGGAAAAATGTCATACACTGGTGATATGCAGCTATATGGATAATTGATTTCGTTACAACTAGCAAGTTGTGGGTTCAAATCCTGACTTTTTACCCGATTCAAGCTGAACTACTGAATATTACCGACTCTTTAGAGAAAAATCTGTTCTATGTTTGTGTTGGGAGCACTTCAGTAGGGGGGAGGGAATGAAATGACATTGAAGTATTAACCAATAGCTTCATGCACAGATGACAATGTGCCAAACTTATCGTGTAAGGCCTAGTGATACTACTTGGCAGCCGACATTTAAATAGATGGAGTAGGATACCAAAGCATAACCTAATGTATATAAGTTAAGCGCTTGGACCGCTGGTGGAGCAGGCAGACATTCTGTTAGTATGAAATATACGGTTTTACATCTTAAAATCTTTAGCAAAACTCAGCAAACAAAGCAATCTAAGTCTTCTCAGATTCCCAAGAACTACAGTAGCTAACAAAAAATTGTAGCTGAGACCAATGTGCTCAAACAGAGAAGCAGATATCAATGCCTTCCTGCTTTGACAACTTGATCAGCTAACTCTTTCTCATTTATCTGATTACACAACGATTCGATTGAACCTTCTTTTTATTTGATACATACATTTAGGGTTATTCCAGTTGACCTTAAATCGTCATGACTAGTTCACTAATTAATATTAACCGGACTCTCCTTTGGTTTAACTTCCATTATCTTCGAGTTTAATTATTCCCACATTCTGCTACTAAGCATAGGAACAATATTAGACGTTTATTGGGAACTAGGTAGTAACGAATGTGATACGTCTATTCCTTCGTTTTTATTTATTTATTTAAACGCATAAAAAACTTGGTACAATATGGCACCAAGAAGGATGCGCCACATAATAATAAAACAGCATACATCAAAAAAAGGAAGGAAGGAAAAGATATATATATATAAGTAGAGAACGGATAAAGAACTTCATCTGGAAGGAAGGCAGTCATGCTTAACAAGTTCAAACAGTGTTCGTTAACTATCATCGGGAAGGGAAGAAAGAAGGAAATCGCAACACATTCGCCATTGATTACGATTCTTGAACATATCCGATAACGTTTCGAGCCATCGATTTGAGCTATCTCTCGGACCCCAACCAGGGAGTCGTGACACACCAACCGATGCTAATCTAGCACAAAAATCCTTCATCCCACGACGCCACGTCATGGACTGACCACCTCTCCAGCTTTTCCATCCCGTCGCAGGGCTAGCGAACAGAGACCAGTACGGAAGCCTCTGGGGTGACATTCGCAGCACATGTCCAAGCCACCGGAGCCAGTGTTTCCAGATGACGACATTCAATGAATGATGATCTCCACTGTGTTCAAACACACGCCGCCGAACCTCAGAATTACTCACGCGATGATGCCATCAAACGCAAGCAATCCTGCGGAGACAGCGGTGATCGAACACGCAGAGTCGCCGCACATCCTCAACTCGGAGAGGCCAGGTTTCACAGGCGTAGAGCAGCGCATCCCGCACCGAAGCATTGTATACCCGACCTTTGACAGCCAGGCTAACGTCGCGACGGCGCCAGAGGTGGCTCAAGTTGATGTATGCCACCCTAGCCTTCATTATACGGTTGGAAATCTCATCCGTCACCCCTCCGCCAGCACTCACACAACTACCCAGGTACACAAACTTATCAACAACTTCAAGCGGTTCACCTGCAAGAGTGAGTGCAGGTACAGGCTCCTGCCAATCTTGTAACAGTACTTTGCACTTAGACGGCGCAAAGCACATACCATACTTACAGACACTGATCGCCAACTGATTAAGTGCGATTTGGGCAGCCTGCATGCTATCGCACAGTAAGACGATATCGTCTGCATACTCGAGGTCGAAAAGTCTATCTCCAGGTAGCAGATCTACACCACCTTCACGCACATCCTTCAGAGCTGACTCCAGAATGTCATCGATGGCAAAGTTAAAGAGAAATGCAGAGATTGGGCAACCCTGTCTAACCCCACTGTTGGTTGGGAACAGTGGTGATAGTTGGTTGTATGCCCTCTCTCTACCTGAGGTGTTTCTGTATAGGGCTTTCAAGATGTTAACAAATTTCTCAGGTACACCTCTCTCTAACAGACAGTTCCACAGCACAGTTCTGTCCAACGAATCGAAGGCAGCCCTAATATCAAGAAACACAACGATCGTTGGTCTGCAATACGTGTGGCGGTGTTCCAACAACTGACGAAGAGTGAACACATGATCAATGCATCCACGACCTGAACGAAACCCAGCCTGCTCTTCGCGAATCAATCCTTCACGTATTTTGCACAGTCTGTGAAGCAAGACAGCAGCCAATATTTTAGACGCGACTGGTAACAGACTGATACCCCTATGATTGTCACACGAATTACGTCGACCCTTTTTAAAGATGGGGACGATATTGGCTTCGTTCCACATTGATGGTACACTCTCTGTCTCCTACACCTTCCTGAACAACCCAGTTAGAGCCATTGTGAGAGTCTCGCCACCATCTTTAAAAAGAACCGGGGGTAATTTGTCTGGGCCGGGCGCCTTATGGCGTTTCAGTACTTGGAGTTCCTTACGGACCTCCGCTTCGGTGGGTGGGTCGTTACTAACCGACCAAGGAGCACTCGGGCTAATGATAGTAGACACTGAAGCTGGTGGCCAGCTAAACTGCTTCCCGAAGTGCTCTGCCCAGCGTTCCAGGCGTCTTTTCAGGCTGGTAATTGGCATGCCATCTGATATGTATCCACATATATATATTTATGTGTGTGTGTGCATGTTGGTCTCTCTTTCTGTTTGCTCGGTTAGTCTGTGACCACTTCACTTGTATGGACTTGTCTCCTTTAATAATGTGTATTCTCCTTATATTATATTATATATAATATGAGTGTTTGTTGACAGTCCGTTGCTTGGTGACATATATCCATATATGTTGTTGGCATGTCTGCTATATTCGCTATGTATAATTGGATCGACACTCCATTATAATTAGCCATTCATGTTAAGACTGTCTAATGATTTTCCCACGCTTGTCTGAATTATATATATATATATTCGCATTCACAATTTGTGTGAACTACTTTACTTTACAACTACTTTACTTACTTACCACTTTGGTGTGAGACCATTTATTTTCGTCTCCTTGTGTTTGGGAATAGAAGTATCATCGCAAACCTAGTGGTCTTCTGATTTCCGCCTTCTCGCGTCAGGACTATTAGATTCTCGACCAGTCCATAACAATAATTCAGCGACGAGAACATAACACCATCTGCCTCACAGACCGTCTCGCTGACACCTTGTTTCTTGCCACCGGTGACTCGGATGAGTTGGAACAGCTTCCGACTGTTGCCAGATGCAGCAGCTGACTCCATCTCACACGCACGTTCTGACCACCAGGCTTCGCGGTCCTTACGTAAACACTGTCTAATCTTGCGCGTGAGCGCCTTTCGCTGATTGTTGTATTCGCTGCCAGCCGGAATGGACCGGCGTTCATCCAGGAGTTGCAAGGAACTCGCAGAAACCCAGTGGTTGTTAGCGGAGCATTCTTTCAAGCTGCAAGCGGCTACACTCGCCTTTTGCATGGCACCTTGCACATGGAGCCAATGTTCATCTATACTACTTGGGGGGTTGCTGGCAAGCATTGTTTTTAACTCATTCTGATATTTCAAAGAAGTAGCAGGTGCTACTAGTTTGCTCACATCAACGCTTAGACGACGGCTTTTACGAACCCCACCAAATCGCAAGACGAACTTGGTACACACTAACGCATGATTGGAGTCCAGGCATGTGCTCCAGAAAGAGCAACAGTCTTGTATGCATCCTCGCCACCGGAAACTGACCGCAATATGATCAATCTGAGTCCAAGCTTGCTTCGTAGAGGGAGGACGCCAGGTAACGCTACGGCGATGGCTGTGCCGGAAATTGGTGCTGGCTAGAAATAGGTTGTGATCCGCACAAAGCTGCAGAAGACGGTCCCCATTATCTGACCTGCGACCATGTAGTTCCCACTGACCACCTAGACGATTCTCCTCTGAGCTTAGACGCCCGACCTGTGCATTCAAGTCCCCAGCCAGCACTACGATATCCCTCCGACCCGCCTGTTTCAAGAGATCGCTCAGTTGGTAGTAAAACTCATCCTTCATTGCATAAGGGCTGCAATCCGTCGGTGCATAGGCAGAGACAACAAATAGACACCGCTTATCTGGCCTACTACTCCTTACTTTCGTATAACCTTCCAGCCTCACAGCACATAAACGACTGTTAATGGGAATCCAGTCGAGCAGTGCAGCTTCGGCTCTAGCGCTCAGTGCGACACCGACACCAGCTACGCAGGATGCCGACGCCACAGGGTCCCCGGATAAGCGCAGGTGGTACATACTACTAGAACTTCCAGATGGAGAGGACAGTCGAAGCACTTCACTGGGATCTTGAATGCGGGTCTCCGAAATGCAGCAGACATCGATAGCCAGGCTTTCCAAAGTTCTTGCCAACCCTGCCTGTTGTCTGATTTGCATCAGCGTCCGAACATTGTAGGTAGCCAGCTTGAACGCGGCACGCGGTTTCAGGATATCTGTGTTAGATGTCACATTGGGAACAACCATTTTGAGGACTACTCACTAACATCTCGAAACGACATGGATAGGCTGGGAATCTCAACAAAGGCGAAAGGCTGTCGAAGGTAAAAAGCTAAGGTTAGCAAAGGTAAATTACAGGAAACTATGTATAAAAATAAAAGTAAGGTAGGAAGGAAATGAGTTGCTTGAGGGATCATTATTGCTTGAAATCATTTTTACTAGCGCGCGTTGAGTTTCAGTGAGAGTTTGTTGCTTTAATTCATTCATTTATTGTGTTTGGTGTAGACTGAATTCGATAAGTCAAGTTCACAGGATAGCCACCAAGCTAGTAGGCTCACCATTATAGTGCACTTTGAATCGCTCCAAAGTTGACTGATAGACTTCAGTTTACGCCAAACGATGGACTAGATGGACGATAGTAGTTACTACTTAGTGTCCAATCAAAGTGTCCCTTACAGTCTTAGAAGGGTTCATTCGCCACCCCGAATAACACAATGGTAATGTCTCTGACTGAAGCACTGGGTGAAGAGGGTATGAATCCCAGAAGGGATGAGTACCTTTAAGCACGAAACCACGACTTCCTGCCTATTGCCTCTAACCAGCTAACAACAATCTTAAAATTTGTCAAGTTTTGATTTGTGAATGTTTGATTGATTCGTAGCTAGATTAAACTACAAACCGAAATCAGTTAGACAAACACTGAAAATCATTAGAGACCATCGGACACAGCTGTTTCGTCCTATTTTGGCACTCTTCATATGCATACACCCATGGAAACCACCAGGAATCAGGCCTGATGGCCGAATGCTAACGTGCCAGCCAAGTAGTCTGAAGGCTTCTAGGACAAAGTCGTGGGTGAGTACAAATGAAGAGTCCCAAACTATAATGAAACAGCTGTGTTTAGTACTCCCTGGTGGTTTTCAGTCTTTCAATTATTTTATATCAATATACTAAGATCCTCTTGCGATTTTGAGTTTGCATTTGCTAAGAATTGAGGTTAGTTCCACCTTACACTCGGACTCATCGATAACTTGAACTAAACAGGTCACGAGAGAGGTTGAGGTGAGGAAAAATCAGAATGCAAGGCGAACACAGATTGTCATTGAGGTTATGGATAGGAAACAAACCCACCATTTTTAAAAGATGCCAACTATTCATTTAGCACCATAGACACTTGAAATCATAGACGATTAGACATTCTGTTCACTCACTTGCCTAGTGTAAGTGATATCTTGTCTTTTGTTCCTTTTATGTACAACTAATGAGCAGCAATCTTGGTATGTTCGGCATGTAATTCGTCCTTGTCAAATGTAAAATAGTGCTGCAGGACTAATCTGCATAAAAGCTTAATTTAAAGATATGAAGCAGTGTGGTTGAGAATGTTGACCACTCCACTTATTCCGGAATATGCATAAGCCCTAAAGGACTACTGACAGCTAGTGTCAAATCAGAAGCTGGCAGAATACCGGAACATATAGAAGAAGCTCCCTTAACATTTTCAAACCTACATCATCTCTGGTGTAGAAATGATATCCAGGTATCAATCGACGGACGCTTTACTGCACAGTAGTACGCTCTATCTTCGTTTATCGCTGTGATACGTCGTAGCTGAAAGCGGAATACTTGAAGAGGTTAGTTTTCTTTGATCATAGGTATTATTGACACAAGGATAAAACTTGGGCACTGTGGTAGAGTATAATTCCATTATGGATAAAATTTATTTTGATAAAGTCTCACAGTGTTATACAGTAGTATTTACTGTAGACGTTTAGAGCACAACATATACCAATAAATATGGCCTTAGAAGCAGTTGAAAGGGAACTAACTGCAGATCCTGAACTCACTCATAGGGAGAAACTACCCATTGAACAAATTATTTTAGGAATTCAATTATGCCTCACATCTACTATCTTTAAATTCCAAGGTAAAATATATAGACAAACAGGAGGTGTAGTATTGGAATGGATCACAACATCACTTATGGTAGCAGATATCTTTATGAACAGCTGGGAAAATATTGCTCTTAATACATTTAATCCTACTCCATACATATGGTGGAGATATGCGGATGACACTTCCACAGTGTCAAAAGCAGAACATATCTCTAGCTTCCTCACACACATAAACTCACCAGTGAAGGGAATAAGATTCACATTTGAATCGGAATATGAACAAGGAGAATTAGCCATGATATTAGAATGTTAAATCAAACGAATAGAAGAAGGTAAACTGCACACTAGCGCTTATAAAAAAAACCAAATCATTCCTATAAATATTTCAACTTAAATTTAAAACAATTAGTTACCTTTATGAATTTAGATAAAACAATAAGAAGACGTAATTTGTCTGAATCGTGTAATGTATTTGCGCAACACATTTCGAACAATCTGATCACACACGGACTTGTCATAGGAATATATATAAAATTAATAAAGAGGTAAGAGGTGAGAAAAATAGACTTAGGTCAAGTTAAAAGGACATATTGAAGGTCAAAATAAAAATGAAGACGACTAAACCAAATAGCAGAGGTAATAGTACATCTGCTATAGTATCCAAACAAAATTTACCAAGGAAGGTTTAATGTGATGACAAATTGTTTTTGAACGCATAAAAGTGGCTTGAACTTTCCAATTGCTAGGGCTTATACAAACTTTAGGATACGCCCCAAACACGTTTTATAGATAGGTTTAAAAGATCTGTTAACATCAATTTTATGACCTGTCTCTATAATATGTTTCGCAATAGAAGAGCTAGGTCTCCTGTTCTCACCGTTAATAGGTTCTGATGATTCCATTTGTTTCTGGAGCCATTTTGGAATATGCTCTGAAGCCCTTACTTGCAGAGATCGATGAGTCCTCCCTATGCATCTGTGTCCACACGTACATTCAAATTGGTAAATACAGTGGGATGTGACGTCACTTTTCGCATGTTCGAAGGGCTTAGATAGAAATATTGGCTTTACATTCTCTAATATTATGATATTAGCTGCATAAAAAGTCTTTTTAACAGCAGCGTTCAGCCTTTGTCTAGTTATCAAGCTGCTTTGATGTCCCATATAGGGTAGCTTGATGTACACGTCTTTCTTAGGGGCGAGTTGGAGAGTGGGTCTTGGTGTTCTGACTACTTTGTATCTCCTGATGAACTTGTCTGGATAATTGTTATCAACCAGAGTTTGTGTCAATATTCTTTCTTCTTCATCAAGCGTGTCTTCAGTGCATATTCGTCGGATTCTACTGAAAAGGCACCTTACTAAGCCTCTTTTGTACCGAATAGGGCAGAAACTGTGGTAATTAAGATACTGTCCTGTCCAGGTAGGTTTTCTATAAATAGATCTTTTTATTGACCCATCAAGCCGTCGACTAAGCAATATGTCTAGGAAAGATAAACAATTATCTTCCTCTTCTACAGATGTAAGTGATATGCTATTCTGAACTTCATTCATTCGATTTAAAATTGAGGTGGCAGAACAAGGCTTATCACTGATGACTACGATATCATCTACATACCTTCTATAAAGTGGCACATTTTCGATTAAATCTTCCGATAAATTCTCAATGTACGACATATAAATATCTGCTAAAAGGGGCCCTAACGGACTGCCCATAGCAACACCATCAACTTGGCGGAAACAATCGCCTTCAAATGTAAACCTAACATTGTTAATACATAGAAGTAATAAATCCTTTAAGTAAGATATAGGGAACGGGATGAAAAAATTGTTTGTGGAAATATAATCACACAAAATGTCAACTGTTTTGATCAAAGGCACATTAGTAAATAACGAGTTTACATCAAAAGAGTACGTATTCTTGTTCATAATATTAATATTACTATCATCAAGAACATCAACCAATTCAAATGTATCTTTTAACACATACTTACAGAATTGTGTTTTGACTGGATTCAATAATTCCACTAACCATTTAGCAAGTTTATGCGTTGGGGATTTGCACACTGACAATATAGGACGTAGAGGATTATTGGGTTTATGTATTTTTGGTAACCCATACATATGTGGGAATTTACAATCTGATGGTTTTAATGGGTCAAGTTTATCTTTACTTATAGCATTTAGGCCATGAAGTTTCAGTAGATTAGCTGTCACTGTGCCCTGCAACAACTGAATATCTTCTGAGAAGGAATCACGACTAAATTTGCTCTTATCATCAAGAATAGACATCATTTTAGATTTGTAGTCACTTTTATTGATAATGACGACTCCAGAACCTTTATCAGGTTTAGTAATAATTATATTAGAATTTTCCCGTAGCTCTTTCAAGGCTTTGAAATGCTGGGAATTTAAAATACTTTTCTCCTTTGGGTTGTTGTTTAAAAATTGGTGAGCTATATCCACCATCTTGGCCTTAAACCAACCCCGATCTTCATCGGATGTTGCGGTGAGAGGTTTGAGTTGGTCATATAAGTTTTCAAACTCAGCATGGATGGCTAAATCCGTAAATTGCGTGCGAGGAACACAAAATTTGAGTCCAAGGGATAAAGCTTCTTTCTGATGAGTAGATAGAGTAATATAAGAAAGATTTGTAACGTACTTATCAGGATTCACCGGGAAGACATCTACGCGGTTTCGATCATCGATTGAACTCTTCAATTTATTTTGTATATTCGTCTTCGTTTTCTGAGTAACGTCTTGACAAAACTGAAGAAATTTCATGTGGCAAGACGTTACTCAGAAAACGAAGACGAATATACAAAATAAATTGAAGAGTTCAATCGATGATCGAAACCGCGTAGATGTCTTCCCGGTGAATCCTGATAAGTACGTTACAAATCTTTCTTATATTACTCTATCTACTCATCAGAAAGAAGCTTTATCCCTTGGACTCAAATTTTGTGTTCCTCGCACGCAATTTACGGATTTAGCCATCCATGCTGAGTTTGAAAACTTATATGACCAACTCAAACCTCTCACCGCAACATCCGATGAAGATCGGGGTTGGTTTAAGGCCAAGATGGTGGATATAGCTCACCAATTTTTAAACAACAACCCAAAGGAGAAAAGTATTTTAAATTCCCAGCATTTCAAAGCCTTGAAAGAGCTACGGGAAAATTCTAATATAATTATTACTAAACCTGATAAAGGTTCTGGAGTCGTCATTATCAATAAAAGTGACTACAAATCTAAAATGATGTCTATTCTTGATGATAAGAGCAAATTTAGTCGTGATTCCTTCTCAGAAGATATTCAGTTGTTGCAGGGCACAGTGACAGCTAATCTACTGAAACTTCATGGCATAAATGCTATAAGTAAAGATAAACTTGACCCATTAAAACCATCAGATTGTAAATTCCCACATATGTATGGGTTACCAAAAATACATAAACCCAATAATCCTCTACGTCCTATATTGTCAGTGTGCAAATCCCCAACGCATAAACTTGCTAAATGGT
The DNA here is from genome assembly GCA_944472135.2 of Trichobilharzia regenti. Classification (NCBI taxonomy): domain Eukaryota; kingdom Metazoa; phylum Platyhelminthes; class Trematoda; order Strigeidida; family Schistosomatidae; genus Trichobilharzia; species Trichobilharzia regenti. The sequence goes on from OX235266.1 coordinate 33,404,649, forward strand.
TAGTGGAATTATTGAATCCAGTCAAAACACAATTCTGTAAGTATGTGTTAAAAGATACATTTGAATTGGTTGATGTTCTTGATGATAGTAATATTAATATTATGAACAAGAATACGTACTCTTTTGATGTAAACTCGTTATTTACTAATGTGCCTTTGATCAAAACAGTTGACATTTTGTGTGATTATATTTCCACAAACAATTTTTTCATCCCGTTCCCTATATCTTACTTAAAGGATTTATTACTTCTATGTATTAACAATGTTAGGTTTACATTTGAAGGCGATTGTTTCCGCCAAGTTGATGGTGTTGCTATGGGCAGTCCGTTAGGGCCCCTTTTAGCAGATATTTATATGTCGTACATTGAGAATTTATCGGAAGATTTAATCGAAAATGTGCCACTTTATAGAAGGTATGTAGATGATATCGTAGTCATCAGTGATAAGCCTTGTTCTGCCACCTCAATTTTAAATCGAATGAATGAAGTTCAGAATAGCATATCACTTACATCTGTAGAAGAGGAAGATAATTGTTTATCTTTCCTAGACATATTGCTTAGTCGACGGCTTGATGGGTCAATAAAAAGATCTATTTATAGAAAACCTACCTGGACAGGACAGTATCTTAATTACCACAGTTTCTGCCCTATTCGGTACAAAAGAGGCTTAGTAAGGTGCCTTTTCAGTAGAATCCGACGAATATGCACTGAAGACACGCTTGATGAAGAAGAAAGAATATTGACACAAACTCTGGTTGATAACAATTATCCAGACAAGTTTATCAGGAGATACAAAGTAGTCAGAACACCAAGACCCACTCTCCAACTCGCCCCTAAGAAAGACGTGTACATCAAGCTACCCTATATGGGACATCAAAGCAGCTTGATAACTAGACAAAGGCTGAACGCTGCTGTTAAAAAGACTTTTTATGCAGCTAATATCATAATATTAGAGAATGTAAAGCCAATATTTCTATCTAAGCCCTTCGAACATGCGAAAAGTGACGTCACATCCCACTGTATTTACCAATTTGAATGTACGTGTGGACACAGATGCATAGGGAGGACTCATCGATCTCTGCAAGTAAGGGCTTCAGAGCATATTCCAAAATGGCTCCAGAAACAAATGGAATCATCAGAACCTATTAACGGTGAGAACAGGAGACCTAGCTCTTCTATTGCGAAACATATTATAGAGACAGGTCATAAAATTGATGTTAACAGATCTTTTAAACCTATCTATAAAACGTGTTTGGGGCGTATCCTAAAGTTTGTATAAGCCCTAGCAATTGGAAAGTTCAAGCCACTTTTATGCGTTCAAAAACAATTTGTCATCACATTAAACCTTCCTTGGTAAATTTTGTTTGGATACTATAGCAGATGTACTATTACCTCTGCTATTTGGTTTAGTCGTCTTCATTTTTATTTTGACCTTCAATATGTCCTTTTAACTTGACCTAAGTCTATTTTTCTCACCTCTTACCTCTTTATTAATTTTATATATTATATTCCTATGACAAGTCCGTGTGTGATCAGATTGTTCGAAATGTGTTGCGCAAATACATTACACGATTCAGACAAATTACGTCTTCTTATTGCTTTATCTAAAGTTAAATTCATCAAATCCGTTAACTGTTAAGGCAGGCTTAGTTAAGTGTCTAAAAAACTGAGCAGTAGCACGAAGTAGTACAAAATAAGATCTAAGTGATGAAATAAAACAGATGGAAGAGGCTTTGATGTTAAATAACTATCCTATAAAATGCATCAGGAAGATCAGTAAAGGCCAAAAGTGAAATAAAAAGAATTGTGAAACTAGTAATGATAACATAAATAAGAATGAACATAAGGCATCTACTGTTACACCATATAAGGAGGGGGCATCTGAGACCCTACGTAGGATTCTCAATAAAGCAGGAATTAGGGTGGTATTCAAACCTACAAACTCACTTAGGTAGGAAAAGCTCTGTAAGCTAAAGGATCCTGTTGATCCAATTAGACAAAATAATATAACTTACAAAATACCTTGCAACGACTGTGAGTTAAGTCAAATACAAACGTCAAACTTGTAGATCAGCAGTAGTGAGATTATCGGAGCATAATAATTTAGCTGAGGTTAGAATGATTGCTGCCGCGAAGATAAGTAATTTAGAGAATAACTTGGCTATAGCACTGCATGAATTAACACACAACCACAGAATAGGGTGGGACAGAGTCAAAATTCTAAAAAGTAATATATGTAAGTGGACAAAGAGATTGATCACTGATTCCTGAGTCATCGAGTCTACATCCAACACATCCAACAGAAGTGACTTAACGCAAATACCAGAGATATGGAATATATTATTGCCAGTCAAATCAGAGGATAATAAATAGTGTGAAACTGTATTCAATTCACATTATAACAAGTTATTTATTTTACTATAAAAACATCTTATTTCATATCTTATTGTACGTCCTATTTCCGAATGTACTTTATCTTATATTGATTTTATTCATGTATGTAAATGAAGCGAGAAAGTTGTGTACCTTGATATGATTATGAGCAGTAACTGGTACTCGAAAAGTCATCAGTAAATATTACTGTATAACATTGTTTGATTTTATCAAACATCCATAATGGAACTGAAAAGCGATGAGTTGAGACTGTTGGTGATGTAACGCAAAATCATTTACAACGACGCAGATGCATTCACTCTTTGTAGTTGTTTAGTTCGATTAAATCTTTGTTATTCTCCGCGTTCTTATTCTTTCTCTCGCACAACTGAGTACTGTATAGTTACTTTGTATGTCGTATGCACTGCTGTACTTGTATGCGAAATCCTCAGCTGAAAAGTCTCAGTCAAATGACAGAATGAAATAATGTCACTATATACACCGAATTCTAACCAATGTGTCACACAGGTTGAAACCGTCTCCATCAACCAAGGTTTAGGTAGTAAGACAGCATCATTAACGCTAACACAACACAGGTGTGGTTTAAGTGGCTGTTCAATGAGATATGCCTAGACAACATTAGTTATCACAGACGTGAAGATCTTTTATACGGAGGACTTCTTGTCAGGGTGTTTATTTCATAATTATTAATTTATAGGCATATTTATACAAATTCCATACAATTAGTAAAGTAAAAAAAAATAGTTTTTTGATTGGACACTATAGTCAGTAGCGAGTGTAATGTGTCTAGTCCTTTCGTTTGCTGCAGACTGAATTCTATCAGTCAATTTTGCAATGTAGCCACCATGCTAGGTGGATCGCGATCACGGTGCATTGTGAATCGTTGGTATTAGATAGTTGAAGGCATATTACACGTTACATTAGATACATTACACTAGTTACTGACTAGTATCCAATCAAAAATATCTTATGCAGTCCTACAGGAGGTCAATCGTGAGCCGGAATAGCTCAGTGGTAACGTCTCTGACTGCAGGCAGCACTGGGCGGCACGGGTTTTAGTCTCAGACGCAACATGAGTTCCTTCAAGGTTGAAGATACGCCTTGCTGACTGGTGAATGCCAACTGCCACGAAACCCAGGTCAAGCAAGGCTTCCTGTCAATTGCCTACAGCCGTCTAATAGTAAAAAGAATAAACGTTGTGGGATAAACTGAATTCAAATTCCTTTCGTGTACACGCACACACACATTACTGTTGAATATTTGTGCACAACTTAATAATATTTAAGATGTCACTGTGAAATACAAATAAATTCGACATGCCTCAGTGGTGTTCAACCAACAACACAAAATAAGTATTCTCCCATCTATACAACCAGGTTTTGACATATACGGAAAAAATCGGTACAGTTCATGATCTGATTAATGAGATCCTCATCAGATCTTGTCACTTATGTTGAACAAGGAATTTGTTTTATCTAGATCAGATTTACAGTATGATTTGTAATCTTTGTCCGTAATGGGTAATCAGGTCCATTGACTGTTTTACTGTTGTTCCCATATATCTATGTCTTGTTGTGTAAATGTGAAAATACTTATTTTGTGTTGTTGATTGTACCCCCACTGTAGTCTATGTGAAATCATTTGCATTCGACAATGACATACATGTTAAATTATTAAATTGTACACAAATTTTCAACATGATGATACATCAGTGTGAAAAAATTTAGAGCAGCTACCATCGATATCACTTTATTTTCAAGTGCTAGTTTGTAGAGATTTGATCGGTTTCAAATTAAATCATGGATGGATATCAGTTGGAGAACCGGTGAAAAACAGAGAGTATTGGACTGACTACAGGATGAAGTTGTCTGGGAGTTCTAGTGTGGAGTTACGGCACATAGGGTCCACCAGGTCTAGTGGGAGGAAAAATAGGCACCGATGACATTAACTGCTAGTGGCACTAAAAATTACGAATCGATAAAAGTTAGAATTGATGGGTTATTAGATTCTGTTACACTGAATGAATCGTTAAACGGCTCGTCTGAGTTCCATCCCGGTAATGGCGTTATTGGTACGTACTGCTGATTTCGTCTCAAACCAGGTGGCAGCTGTTCAATACTGCCCCAACTGGTTACGACTTCTAGCTAGAACTCCAAATGATTTCGTTCTGTATTCAGTTCAGTACTCGCTGGTATACGTTGTATGCAACTGACGAGGTATGGTATGACGTCATTCTGCTTTATGTAAATCCAAGATCATGAAATGACGAGTTACAGAACCAGTGGCTGGCAGTGATGCCACACATCGCTAGTTGACAGAAGTTAGGACTCATAACTGACTGACTGACTCAGCTTCAACATAGCACTCTGCACCGAAGTGCAGCAGCTGAAGTTGAAACACTCCCCGTAGCACACAAAGGTCAACAAAAAAGATTGAGGGAACTGAAAAGAACTATAATAAACAGAAGTGTTACGGCAGGTGTTAGACGCCGATAGGTACGATTATACTCCCGAATCTGCCAAAGGGTTAAGATATGAAGCGAAAGGATACTGATAATGAATTTCATTTGAACGCACAAAAGTCACGCTTTACACCTTCAACGACTACAGTTTAACAAAATTTTAAGAAACCTAAGGTAATTTAGTCCCTCATTATCTCATGTTTTGAGACAACCGCTTGATAATTCTTTCTATGTTCACCGCAGTAAACTACTTAAAATGTCTTTAGCAAATCTAATATAAATAACTTTTTAGTGCTTTTAATCTATCCACTTACACAGATATTTGGAAATTGACATTATACATCTTTCAGCTTAATGGAAAACACATCTACGCAAACTTAAATTTTTCGATCACAATGTGTACAGGCGCAGCCTTCTCAAAAAGTGTGTTACCTTTATCCACAGTCGTCTGTTTGACGAATGAAGTTTTGACTAACCCGGTCCTCAGTCATTCATGCAGTTGTCTGCAAAATTCCATCAAGTTAATAAACATGAAATTTTCTTTAACCGTAGGTTAGTAAGAATAAAGTAAAGATAGTAGTTATCATCAATGCATTTTCGTTCGTGCACTCATTGACTGCAATTCTGACGATGCACCAAGTGAGTTTTGTCAGAAGCTATCCTGAGAAATGCAAAACATTCATAAATAGTCATATTAGCAGTTAGTTTTAGCGCCTAAGTAGAGGAACTAGGCCAACTGAAAATTCCTATTGAGGGTATCTATATTGATCGGTGGTGAAGAACCGACAGCTGTGATCGTCTATGATGATTTTGTTCAGATAATTATCCACTCTTGCTCGGCACGAAATTCAGGCATAAGGACAGACATTGTCTTGTCTGACGACTGTCGACAAAAAGCCATTGGATACAAACAAGCCACTTCGTGATAAGTCATAAGCAGAACGCCCACTTAAATTCCTATCATAGATTAATCAGGCTGTGGCGCATATGCACCTGTGACTGAAAATATGTAAAAAGTAGACAACTATAGACCCCTTGTGTGTTTAGTCTTCTTAGTCAAAATACTTGTTAAGCTTCGACCCTTGCTTCGGGATCTGGCTTGTATGTTTCAGTGACCCGGCGAGCTACACCGGCTAGAATGTTTCTGTAAGTCTTAACATGCTAGAAAGGTCATTTAGTTAGCGGTCAGACTAAAAGCACTGACCAACAAACTAGATATGCTACCTCTCCGCTCTAAGGAGGGTTGAGGGTTAAAAAATGTCGAACTCAGAAACTGTACATTCCTACTTACACTACAGCAGTCCATAATCAGCAGCAGGATCTTTATACGGACAAAAATCTGAAAGCCACTTTAAACGACAGGCGTGTAACCTGCCTTAAGAAACTGTCCCCCTGGGTTCACCTCCTTCTGTCTCAGCTATTCTACGGGAAACATTAACTAACACTAAGTGGGCAGCCAGGTGATGACCACACACACACATGTAGAGATGCACAAACCTCTTTCATGTTTCAGTATGTCTAAGGTTTTTAATATGGATGGGATTCGGGTTGCATCTAAACTAATCAACTCAATCAAAGATATCCTTTGTCAGCTTAAGGACCAGATAGATCCAATTAAGAAAAGTGTAATTTACTAAATAACAAGTAATGACTGCTACGTCAATTACATCTGTCTGGATTCAACATAGAACTTGGCACCGAAGTGCAGCAGTTCGAGTTGCCACGTTCCAAATAGCACACAGAGGTAGACAAGAAGATGAGTGAAGAGAATCAATAGAGTTTGACAAGTATAAGAGTGAAACAGAATGGGTAATGGTAGAGAGGAATATGAAAGATTACAGAGATTGAATACATCTGCGCCATTGACAACGATTTTGAGCCATGTCACCATGCCATGTCAATTACATAGGTTAAACTAGTCGATCGGTTTCAATTCGATTATCAGAACACAGGAATTTGGTTAGAGCAATGATGGTTGGCCCTTGTAAATTAAGTAAACTGGAAAATATCTTGGACATTGCAATGCATTCACTCACATTTAATCACACGATAGGATGGGATAGAGTGAAAGTTTTTACGAGTTGATCACGGATTGGTATCAGTTAGAGAACCATTGAAAACCAGGGAGTACTGGACAGCTGCTGTTTCATCCTAGTTTGGGAATCATCGCCAGTACGCACCCACTGGGATTCGAACCCACGACCTTCCGGCTACAAGGCAAGTTCGTATACCATTCAGCCACTGGGACCCGATTCAATGGCTCATGAATTCCAACTTCTACCGATTCGTGATTTAGCGCCACCCCAACCATTGTCGTTGGTGGGACATCCATCCACACGTGACATCTAATTGGACCTCACTGGTCACGACTTCTCACTAGAACTCAGGAAACTCCAACCTGTAGTAAGTTACTAGCGAGCATCAGATTAATTTTCTATAGTTTGGTTTGTAAGGGTTTGTTATGTTTTTACGAGTTGATCACGGATTGATATCAATTAGATAACCATTGAAAACCAGGGAGTACTGGACAACTGTTTCATCCTAGCTTGGAAATCATCAGCAGTATGCACCCACTGGGGTTTAAACCTATGACCTTCCGGTTACAAGGTAAGCTCGTATACCATTTACTGATACCAATCCGTGATCAACTCGTAAAAACAAAACTAACCCTTACAAACCAAACTATAGAAAATAGAGTGAATGTTTTAAAGAAATATAGTTAGATGGAGAGAGAGGTTAATCATCGATTCTTTGTTCATCAAATCAACACTAAACACGTGCAATTGAAATGATGCAACACCTATCCCAGATATACAAAAAATTGCAATCAAAGACAGCAGGGAGTGATGCCATATAAAGCAAGTTAGGAGATCGCGTGAATACACTGATAGGATTATGGACAACAAATTGTTCTCCAAACGTCATACACCTACCAACAACACCATATTATAGTATAATATTAAACGAAGTTATCTAATATGGAATTGCCCTTTTTTTTTACTGAAAGCCACTAGTCAATAAGGTCGAACCGATTTATCATAGTCATATGATACTTTCAATTCAACTAGACTGAAGAGAGTGAATGAACAAATTGAAGTGTTTGATGAGGTTGCTACTTCCTGGCTTTCTACACCGTGTAAACTGACTTCTTGAAGTGTTTGAAAGGGAAAGGCAACTAGTGTTGAATGATTGCAGAGCCTAGGGGACAAGTACTTGTTGCTGATCATGCGCATAGCCTGTTTGGAATGGTTCTAGTTGTCTTTACAGAGACTCTACCACAGGGTAAGTCAAGATTTACGATTTACAAGGGGCCAATCTTTCAAAACCCCAACTCCTCAGAGTGAACAACCAGAATAGTTATAATACTAAAAGCATTTTTATCTAAACACTATCCAAGCGACCATTTTAGCATGGCACAACCTGTAGGAAAATTCGTTTCATGTATTGTAACTCATGGAGTTATTCAGAGATGCAAGTCTGATCACTAAGTCTAGGTAGCAGCTGTCAGTTGTGAACGAATCAAAGTAGGTGGGACACGTATTAAAATCAAGGTAAATTGTTTAAGTATGCAAGCTGATGAACCACACTTCAGAGAAAAAAACGACGAATTAACACATACGCAAAACCTCTTTTACACTGATTAACTGAAGAACAGCAAACAAGTTAAGAGAAATAGTAGTAATAAAGAATAACCATTAACTTACCCTATCAATATCACTTATAGAATTTTGTACAACAAGAATATGAGATATACAATTTGCTATTAGTTCCTCTTCATTTTTAGCATTATCAAAGCCTCCAATGTATAACCCAGGCAATATTTTAGTCATACTACCACCCATTTTCTTTCTAAAAAAGTAAAAACGAGAGAAACGCCGTTTACTTATCTTTACCAATATAGGAATTCTTATGTATGTATATGTTGTTATCAGGATACAAACTTTGTGCCTTATGGGCACCAAGTGAGGCACAACACAAAATCTAATAATCTGTGAGGCATGGTACGCTGTTCGCATCTCCAAACCGAAGCAGGTATCTGTCTTGATCACTCACTCCCTCTGAACCTATGATATGAATTCTTAACCACAAAGCAATGAATCGATATTACGAGCTACGTTCCCATGGTTTCCGGTGACTAAAACACATTCATACGCTCTTTGATCTGTTCCAATTCTGGAGCGCACACAAGCCACAGGTTTGCAATCGGGGTTTTGCAGCCACCCACCAAGTAGACCAGCATGTCCACCAGTCCGATCGCAAGCGCCAGACGTTAGCATTTTTACTTCAACTTTTGTGAACACCCTCACCGCGTGAAGGCAGTGAACAGGAGTTACTTGGCAGAGGCTATGGCCGCATGGCCATATGACACCATTTCGTGAGGAAGACCGAAGTCCACATCCATCCTGGGCTGTACCAGGTCGTTTATGGGGCGTATTTACACACATATGTATTTTAAGCAAGAGATAATACGACTTCAGTGTGATAAAAGTATTTGAAATTCACCGTAAGTTATCTAAGAAATAGTCATTGTTATGTTTGCATTCAAAATTATCCTCTGAAACTCTTATACTCATAGTTTACCTCCTTTCATGTCATATCTGTTGGGTTAGATAATGGTGAAATATTTAAGCAACTGACCCAAGACTTTGATTTGTAATCCATGTCAATAAAGGCCTCACAGTAAACAGATGCTGGCATCCAATAATTGGTTGAATGGAGTGAGCCAGAATATCTGAACACAGGAATTTAGCCAAACGTAGGCTGACATTTCTTAGTAAACTAAGTAGTTTAACAAAAACATCAATACTGATATCTTCAAATAACATCACACGTCAGGTACTCGGATGGGTTGAGTATCTGAGGGTGACATGGAGATCATGGGAGGAGGAAATGAAAGCTTGCGAGGAGTCGTAGAGCCAACTAGAAAAGGCAGCAGAGAACAGGGCGAAACAGATGTGTTGCTTAAGTCCTACGTCTTACTCGGAAAGCAGAGCATGTACTTATACATTAGGATAGGACGAAAGGCCAAAAATCCAGTTTAGTTAGGCAGAGAGATAGAGGTGGGGAATTGGTTACTGAGTATTTGTCTATCGAATTAACGCTAAGTATACGCAAGGTGAGTGACTCTGCTCACTGGAGATAAACGGCGAGTCTCACTAACACACCATATATTTATCCGTGTCGTGCCAAAAGGAGAGGTGAGTAAGGAATACAGACCAAATTGAGTGTTTTGAAAACCAGTGAAAGCATCAATACACATATAACACTGCTGATTTTTTTGGCACGTCTGGTAAGTAACGTGTTACGACACAGCACTTTTAATTTCTTTGGAGCTATCTCTTTTAGGTCAATCATACAGGAGAGATTACTTGATGAAAGTCAGCCAGACAGAAAAACAATCACTCAAATTCTGATAATCAAAAGCAACCAGCTGTTCGTGGTTGGGCGATTTAGTCATGCAGTAATTATTAACAGAAAGTTAATGTATGATAGTTGCAGTGATCGACGAAAAGCTACTCTCCTTTCAACTTCTCAGTACGTCTACAATTGTGAAACAACCACATAATTTCAACACCATTTTCATTCATACCAAAGTGAAAATAAGTGGGTTTTTCTACACCGAAGATATCGTATCCAAACGTATGCCACCAAACAACAGTGATGGTTTTACAGTAGTACTTACACAAGCAAGAGTTAAGCCGTGTGGTAAGACTTGTCATCACCATGGTCAAAACACGTCTTGGATGCAGTAAAATGCAACAAATATTTATTTTTGTCTTCTAATCAGTTAGATTGCCAACATCTTAAACTTGGGCTTGTTTTGACCGATGAAGACTATTTTGTGAGTGGGGGATGACGTCAGACTGCAATGAAAGTAATTCAGTATCAAATGAAACGGAAGCTGTTTCAATTAGAGACCAAACACGTATTATATTCGACGAGACGGTTTAAAACAGAGCCATGTAACATCTAGTTGAGTGAATAAGGCTAGATGAGTACCGTTTGCTAGAATACTAGTTATATCCAATAACAGCTGATAGAACAAGGTTCGTAGATGAGAACTCATGCAGAATGTTATAACAAGTGCGCATGTCCAGGTTCTTAACTACGATGATCTTCAGTAACAGCTTACTATACTCCAGTATCCAATATCGTTTTGCACGAGCTAGTGCAACGGTAGCACAGAGACAGAGTGCTCGGAAACCACGCAGGCGGTTAGGGGTCTGATTTCCGGCTCCCGCACTTCTTTGCCTCACTAAAGCAGTTATGAGACTGATGGGGAGATTGAGCATGGGGCTAGCAACTCCATCCCGTAAAAATAAACACCGCTGCTACCAAAACTTTAAGGCTCTAGCTCGAAGCCCTATGTTCCACTGTGCTCGCTTTCGGTTGGGAAGTAAAGCTTTCTGGTCTTCGGTAAACTTTTCCGAAGTTTGTCGCGCAACACGACTGTTGTAGCTTTGGTTGAATCCAACAGCAGTTCACTAATATATTTAGTTCTTGACTTGAAGCTATCCTTCCACCACTATCATGTAAAGCGAACGAAAATCGCTGTGAAATGACCTGACACCCTGAGGGTCGTTATTCCACCACTTACAGTTAAATAAATACTTCTATATAATTCATAGGACAGATGAATTCACTTAGTTTCCCGAAACTCCCGGAGCACCACAGACACTAGTGGCAACAGAACTGAGCAGGTAACTCCTCAATCCCCATGCGTGGCTGAAGGTTCTTCGTGGATTCCCCGCAAAAAGACTGTAATTCTCCATAATTTCGCTAGCTAGGTGCATTGTTATTCTAACATTCTATCACACTAATGAAAAGCATTATATTAGCTGCTTAAAATCTAGTTTATTCATAGTCGTATATCTTTTAAAAGTGCATTAACATGTTAAGGGCAGTTAGTCACTTGCAAATGACTACCGAGCACAGAGCTACCGGAACGCACTCCTCGAAATATCGCTGTCACAGCATACAATATTCAATATCTTGAAAGAGGCTACAGTCAGTTTCAAGGTCATGATGAGTTCCTGCGTCGGCTGGTTATATGTTTTCGTGAATTCGATTTCCATTGAATTTTAAAGGTTTTTTTGCATGTTTTTCCCATTTAGCAGTGTGTAGATCAGTTTATGTCACTGGATACTACTCTTAAGGTGATTTTTAGCCTAAAGTTCGCAGTTTTTATGTTGGTAGTCAAGGGTTATGCTGAACCTTTAATGATTCAGCCAAATAAGGTAAACTTTTATAATATAGTAACCTTATTCAATAAGTAAACTGCCTAACCGTTCTGCTATTGTTTGAGATTAAAACTAAGAGCTGGTTTCTTATCATGATTGAAAGTAAATGGAACCGACTGGGTTTGCTTATCCGCTCTGTTCCATCCCTCACAGGACAAATTAGTTTCGAACTACCGTTATTTCAGAACTAAAAGACTCAATTCAGCACCTAGGTATCATTGTAAGCATGACCAGCGTTATTTGAGAAAATGGTGGGTAAATAAGAGCTTCATTTACCATAAAAAGGCCTTATCGATGAATAGGTTAGAATAAGTTTATGAATATAGTAGGCTTGGTGGTGTTGCGGTCTAAGTGATAAATCGTATTAATCACCGTTATTCATGATATGCTATGAACCGCAAATGCTCGGCTGAAAAACGTAGTAAATAAGGCACAGATCGTTTTAATTTCTAAGTGACTTTCAAAGCGCTCTCTTAACGAAACAATCAACCAAAGTATTCTTTAAACTGTCGGTCTTAGCCTTTTGAAAGGAAAGGAAGTGTAACTGCAGTTTATACATACATGTTTATATTCTGAATACAAATGGAAATAAAAAGGTAATACAAATATTTTCACAAAAATAATCGATTAACAGGGGCACGTCGTAATCTTAAAGTTGTTTGCGGTTCATTTGCTAGCAAACTGTCCAACCTTCTGGTAAACTCCGCTATTTCCCGCAGTGCAGCATCCGGATTTCTTCGGTTCAGACTGTTGAGACGACATCTTAAGCGTTCATAAGCATTTCGAAACGCGTTGTTTGGTTCCGGTATTAACCGGATGGCCCTCGGAATGTTGTCCGTTGTGTTATATACACGTGTCCACCTCTCACTATTCCTCAGAATATCTAAGAGTAACATTTAAAGAAATGGAACATACCACAATTTAGATATGAGTTCAAGAACGCCTCAACGACATGTGCACAAGGCAAATTGTATGCGCAGTATGTCCAACATGTGCATTTCGCCTCGTTCCTGTTTACGAAGAATATGTGACCACCTTCTGCGTAAACAACTGAGGTAGAAGATATTGAATGGAAGAAGAAGGAACGCCTTTGTAAATCTAACACAACTTTCTGGGCAGCAAACGGTGTGAGACTCCGTAAATGAGACTTCAGGGAATTAGGTACCTAGGATAAATCGTAAATTATCTTCGAACTTACATCGTAATTGTAGTATTTAGCAAGCATCCACTGGCCCTGACGTATTTTACGCATGGTTGTGTGGTCGATCCACCTCCATATTTTCCATAGCGTCAGTTCCATAGGATCACCTTTACGTAGATATCTTTTCAACTGCCTATGAGCATTCTCAACTCTGTTGTTAGTATTGTTCCCCATGCTGATGGTGAACCTGTTGCACGATGCAGCCCAATATTTGCGTGTTCTTAGCCAGTACCTTCTAATGTAAGCACCAGCCTCAGCGTCTACAATACTTATGAGGTTTAGGTAACGCCAAAACCTTTGGCAATATACTCTGATTTGCTAACCTACCTGTCATAACTGCGCGTGTGCGCCATTCGATACAACCACTTTTTAACAAGCTGGTTTGGGAACTGTTTTCCCTATGTCAGTTAATGGGAATGTAACTTACCTTCCTTCTGAATGCCTGGCATACATGGAAAAGACACAAAACAATATTGCAACTAGGGAATTCCTCCTTTAGGGCTTTCATCTGTGCAGTTGCACAGTCGACAGTGAATGTTAATGTTTTCGATGTATCCACCATAAATCTCTTAAACGTTTGCAATATCTCCTTGATATCTGCAAACGTTTCTCTCCTAGTAAGAGCAAACAAAACAGTCCTTCCTCTTCCGAATCCATCAGTCACAACAAACTGATATAAAGGCCATCTGTAACAAATTTGGAAAAGGAATTATACCTTGTTGTACTGAAACTTACCCCATCTTATTCGTTTTGTAAGTACAATCGATTCCAACTACTTCTGGAAACTTATGATACACGTCTATCATATCATTACGAGCAAAAATGATTTTAGATACAAAGCCTGCGTTGTCCTGCAAAACTTTAACTGGACCTGTCTGCCTCAGTCGATGAAGCAGCTCTTCCAAACAACCAATTTCTATTCTACTGCACCATTTATTTTGATAGGACTTACGTTTATTTATCTTAGCCCGCATGTTTTTAATATCGTTATACAGGAGCGCTTTTCCGAACTTCTCATGTGCTAGATCCATGATTTCATGGACATCAGTATTCCTTTCAATGAACGGTTGGATAATTGCCATTTCTTGTGATGATAACCGACGTCTAGATACATCGGTGGACATAAAACTTGCTGTGCAGGGATGGTTATGCACAGTTTTGTACTTGGTTATCATGTATACGTTGGATTTCCGCTGGACTAGAATTATTGACTGACATGATGTACTTTTGAACCTTAAAATTTTTAAAATTTGCACACGCAGCCAACTTACCCTCTGTTCCTAAAGCCAGCACCTCGGGGAGCACGATGACTTCCAAAAGTGCATTTAAACTTAACAAACTTGTAGTCATCAGCACCGGGTCGATCTTTTTTACTTGAATCAACACGATAGGATGTATTGGATTCCTTTCAAAGAAATAAAGAACAACTTAGTTAGTACCTTCATAAATGTGTCTAAAGCTTCCTTAAATTGTGTCCATGTATAAAATATACAACACAACATTATCCTTTGGAATATAGCTGTTACATCACACAATAAAGATGATATATTTCTTGAAGTAGACGCAGTAGGAGTACTTTGCAACATCATTTAATCGTTTTAACAATTCCTAACGTGCACAACACTATGACTTCAAGTAAATAAACACTAGTATACATTTCAGTGCTTATATACCACTGGCCATGACCTTGTCAATTTACTTCATTTATGCTGACGTAGTACGCACAATTCCCACAAATCATTGAAGTGACAACTTAAAAAAGTAGATTAGTTACTACATACATATTTCTACATGTAATAATTCAGGACACATTAAATTTATAGAAATGGTGGTTGAATTATATTCGCCTAGTAACCAAAATGGCATACATCCTATTTTGGACTTAAAATAAATGCATCAAAATTATTGTTGATTTATATTCACTTTCTGGACATTCTCATACATCTCAATATACTTTAAACATCAACAATGCATCCAAATAGCGTGTGACTATCACACTACACTCACACCAAAAAAATTAACACGCCATTATAATATGGTAAGGTAAGCCCGAAATTTTACTGACTGTAAATTTCCGTGTAAAAATAAAGAGATTGGCGCTTTAATTTATATTTTAGACCAATAAAAAGCCAGCTAGCCAACAGCCAATAAAAAACTGCCTATATCTATTTTCAATATCTTTACGGTATCCAATATCCAATATCGTTTTTACGAGCTAGTATAAACCAATTAGATTTCTTTGTGCTCGCTTCTTGATAGTAAGGTATAGGTTTCTGATCTTCGGTAAACTTCTGCGTAGCTTGTCCCCCCACTCGACTGTCGTAGCTTTGGTTGACTCCAAAGGGAGTAGTGCTGGGATTAATTATATGTGGTTTGTAGTATGAGGTGTTTTAGGACTGTTACTACTGTGATTAAAGTTGACCCTTTCGCCAGTTAGTCCTCCGGTATCGTCGACAAGAGAAAAGAGATAGTAATACTAATAATGATAATAGTAGATATAATTAGTGAAGTTATTCAGGTGACTCTATTCTTTAGAGTCACCGTTATTCAGACTAAGAGACAGAAACGAAAATCGGAAAGCGCAACGGACTCTTGGCATATTGGTTGCAATGGTAAGTGTTCAGGGGGACTGTATCAAAATATCTCTGTAGCGAGCAAGATAGGATAGCCGAAGTCGTTTAGTCCATGTAGAAGCTGCACTTTTCGGTATAGTATCATTCAATGAAGACTTCACGTCTCAGGATATCCAATATCCTGATCACGAGCTAGTATAAACCAGTGACTTCTTTGAGCTCGCTTCTTGATTGTGAGGTACAGGTTTCAGATCTTCAGTGAGCTTCTGCGTAGTAAGTCCCGCCACTCGACTGCTTTAGCCCTGGTAGATTCCAAGATTGGTCAAGATGTGGTTTGTAGTATGCAGTATGTTAGGACTTTGCTGCTGCCATGAATGGAGTTTGACCTAACTCCCGTTGGTCATTCGGTGTAGTCATAAAAGAATAATAATAATAGGTTGTAGTGTAGATAATATAGGTTGAGATAAGTGAAATAATAAAGGCGACCTAAGGAAAAGATAGAGTAGTCGGTACAGTGAGAGAGAGCAGAACAGGTCGTGGGGATTTAGTTTGCATGCTTCTCCATTGACAGTGTGGTTTTAAGTTTTATGAGGATAAGTCATTGAGACACAAACCTTGCATTTCTGCATGATTGTCTAGCTTCCGCTTAAAAATCTCCACAGATGGCGCTGTAGTCACGGCCGCCGGTAAAGCGTTCCAGAGACGGCAAACTCAAAGCGATAAAAAGTGTGAGCGCACTCGAGTCTTTGGTCTCTGGGGTGCTATTCTTGGCGGTTTACCTCTTGGAAGCCTACAATCATTTAATGGTAGGATGCTTTTATTTGGGTGGGCCTGGTCATTTAGAATCTGGTAGACGGTGATGAGGTCTCCCCTGTGTCAATGGTAACTAAGTGTGAAAAGACCTAATTTCTTTAGTCGTTCCTCGTATGATTTGTTCCGGAGTCCGATCACCCATTTTGTCGCTGGGCCCTGGATACTTTCTAGAATGTTAGCATCCCTTTTGAGTAGCAGAGGAGCAATGGTATTATGCACCTCAAGGTGTGACCTCACATATGCCTTATATAACCTTAAGAACAGTTCGGGAGTAAGAGCTCCCAGCTGCCTATGCATAAAGTGTAAAGTTGCGTAGGCTTTGGCAACGACACTCGCGTAATTTCCACTGGTGTCTAGCTTTTCCATTAGATTAAGACCTAGATCGCGCTCTGATGGAACACAACTCAAGTTCTGGCCACCAAGGGTGTAATTTACACTCTGTGACCTGCCGGAATGAAGTTGAACTACTTTGCACTTCTTTAGATTGAAAGGCATTCCGTTAGCCAAAGCCCAATTTCCCAGAGTTTGCAGGTCAGCCTGCAATCTATCTGAGTCTTCCGATGAGTTTATTGCTCTCCAAATCTTTACGTCGTCAGCGTAAAGAAGCGCAGAGCAGTTTAGTTGGGGGGCAGGTCATTGATAAAAATCAAAAACATCAACGGCCCTAGGACGGAACCCTGAGGAACCCTTGATGCCGAGGTGTGCCAGGATGATTGGATGCGGTTGACTTTGGTGCAGAATTCTCTCTCGCCTAAGTAATCTGTCAGCCATGCGAGAAGTGCTCCAGAAACACCCGCCGTGCCTACTCTGTGAAGAAGCAGACCACGGTGAACTTTGTCGAATGCTTCCGCAAAGTCGAGAAAGATCACATGGGCTGGTACCTGTCCCAGGATAGTGTCCAATTGTTCCAGGCTAGTAGAAGACTCGTCACGCAGGATCTTCCCCTCATGAAACCACGCTGTGCTTCGTGAAGAGGGCTAGTCCCGTCGAAGTATTTTCTCATGTGGCCGTCAATGAGAATTTCCAATATTTTTGATATTACTAGAAATAGAGCAACTGGTCTGTCAGTCACGTCTCATAAACCGTTAATGCCCAGCTCTCGCTACGCTCGGGCCCACGCTGTTCCTTGAAGATTTTAGAAACGCTTAGTTATAACGGACGAAAAACCAAAAACACCGATCTGCCGCTTGATATTTCTTTATTGTTACACCAACATATAAAAAGAATAACCGAACTAAGGTCTGAAAACAAATATTACAATAAAAAATCATTGTATTACTTCTGAAGATGTTTCACTCTTCTTTCTGAACAGCGACCAATGAGACGATGACTGGTGTATCGATGTCCCCGCGAAAATATAGGGTAGTTGTGTTTGAGCAAACAACCAAGAATTGATCATTCAATCATCAGCTACATTGACACTCCCTGGCAAAAAACGGATCCATCCTTTTTTTTCATCACGACCAATACACGTTGACTTGGATGCCATTGCGAGAACCTGGGTCACACGGACAGAGCTGAAATGGAAAACAAACAGAAGAGCCAACACACCACAAGCATACCCACAGCACAATCTCACACATCGCTGACGACCTGCGCCTCCAGACAGAGACCTCCTCTTGACATCTTGCAACACAATCGCCACTTGCTAGAATGACTCTTGCAGAATGCAACGTGACCATAGCGCCACCTCATGATACTCTACGCACGTCCTCGTATCTACTCACTACCAATTACCACTGCAATCGCTTGTCACTCATTCTGCCTCAGTTCTAGTAACGGTGATGTATGCGAGCCTCAGTCGTCTACACTCTCGCTCCCCGGCGTGTGGGACCGCAGCTAACAATTATCTCCGTATGCATTTCATTCTCAGCAATCGCGTCCCCGGCGTACACGACCCATCTGCTGTCCTTAACATCAATCAATTCATTCATGGATGTAGAAGACTCGAAACAGCTTCAGAAGTAATCACGACGAAAATTCTAACACAATTAATCTAAAATCACAGATTGATATGACACACCACACGTATATACAAACAGTACAAACAACCTCGCCGATCATGTCTTGGTGGAATTCCTTTGGAGAATTGCAGGACTTACACCAGTACGCCTACAACCCTTCTCAGGTTGACGATTGTAATTTGTGGAATGTCCGGACACAAACAAGATTAACCAACAATTGCGATAATTGGAACTCACACAACTATTTAACACAAACATATGTACAATCACTACATCAAATGTTGTGGATTCCGGCATGACAAACTACCCTTGAAGAATTGTAGGACTTACAGCAGTACGCCTACAACCCTTCTCAGGTTGACGCCCTAGGTTGGAAAATCGTCGCAGAGTTCATTTGCTGACTTCCTTCTCTCAGCTATATCCTCAAATCTGAACGGTAACACGCCCATGTCATTGTATCGTAGAATGTAGATGACGAACAAACACACGACATATCTGGTCAACCAAGTGTAGAAACGGTAACTTGCACCAAAGATAATAGCATTCTAATAGTAACTTGAAACTAGAAATGCCTTTATTCGTGCAAGTCAATTTAACAATTACTCTCTCGTTTACACTTGGCTTATCCTCATTAAAATTAGCAATATCTTTCGTCCTTTCAGATGCACCAATACTATCATAGTCATTGCACAAGATACTGGATTTGACGCGCGTCATTCCCATTGTGGATGACAACACCAACGACGACTGAGTGACACAAGTTGATGAACTTAGCGGTGGATCAGAAGCTGTTGTTGTTCGGCTTTCAGATAGTTTTCTAACAGCAAGGCTACCACCAATGCTGTCCTTTACTATTAGTTCGGGTTTAGCACTATCATCTGATGATAGGTGGGCTACACGCTGATCAAGTACACTGACGGTCTCACAAGTATCCATAACTTCTGCAACTGCATCTGCATTCAATTCTATTTCACGTTCAAGCTGTACAGAACCTTTATTCAACTTAGCAGTAGTAGGAATTCTCCCCATTTCATCATGATCAACCAAAAACAAATTTGTATTATCATGATCATTATCACAAATATTCATTTTACCATAATCTATCTGGTCGACTTCATCAATTTCAAACTCTTTTATAACAGAAGCGGATGATTTCGGTTCTTCTTCACAAATCCCTAAGGATTTTATACCTTAACTCTGACTAATAATACCTTGTAAACTTATGGGGTCAGAACTGCACTCTGAAACTGTAACTCTTTTCTGTGGCATACAATTCAACAATGGCTTACCTGTAGCAACTACAGGCTTCTTGACCACACCGTTATCGTCACACAATTCGGAGTCAGACCTAGATTTCACACTTAACTTGCTCACTGATTCACAGTTCACCTTTGTATGCACCTCTTGCAAACGTGTGAAACACAACCGTGTTTGTCTTGCATCTTGTAACTTATCTGTTGAGCATGTACTACGAAACCTGTTGCACTCATTAAGTTTATATGCATTACTAGACATCATGGTGCCTTCTCGATATCCACCTCTCTGAGGCTTATTCGTCATCAATGAGTGCGTTTTACACTCAGACTGCTCTAATCTAGGGATGAGATCTAATAGACTGGAAAACTTGCTCATAGATTGATTGACACTAGTATTTACCAGTTTCAGGATATCATCAAACTTTGGCTCGATACCCTCATCCTCCATACGGGAGCTTATCTTCACCCACTTCCTTTGCAGTCGAGTAGGTAGACGTCTTGCTATTACTTCTAGTATAAAACTCGAGTTGAGGTCACTCATGCGATCCATCGAAATCATTCCATTCTTGTAAATTAGCAAATTATCTAAAACTCAGTAAGTGCCTTGGAGTCATCCTGTAATTTACCACCATTACCCTAACAGCCTCGAATAAATTCCCTGCAATCATCGAAGGTCTTCCAAACCTTTGACGTAATATGCTCATAGCCTCAGCGTATCCCTCATTAACGGGCATGAGCTTACAGCACTGTATAGCTCTTGAAGCATCTCCAGTGCAGTACCTCATCAAATACATCAATTTCAATTCGTCGTTTAATAAAAAACCACTCAACATGATCTCAAACTCCTTAACAAACTGTAAATAGTCAGCTGGGTTTCCGTCAAAACACCGTGGTTCTTATTTAGGGAGTTCGATATTCCTATTATTCATGGACGGCAAAACAATAACATCAACCATGTCAGGCTTAACATCAGACACATCGTTACAAGTAACAGACAAGTCAACATGACTTACTTTCCTGTTTGCATCCAAGATGCTGTGTCCCTTCTTTGATCCAGGCACTGTTGAACTTGACCCAATTCCAAAATGTTCCAGATATTGCTTGTTCAAAGAAGACTTGACCGGCACCGGGAAAGATGAACGGTGACTATCCAGACTGCCACCAACTGTCTGAATCCGTCAGAAACCATACACCGCACCGTGAGAACCTGTCAGTCACTTCTCGTAAACCGTTAATGCCCAGCTCTTGCTACGCTAGGACTCACGCTGTTAATGGAAGCTTCTCAGAAACGCTTAGTACGAACGGACGCAAAAACCAGAACCCTGTTTGGCGACTCAAGAATTATTTATTCTAGCACCTAGCATGTGTCTATACATGTACGGTGACCTTGTCTCAAACACGAACACAGTCACAGATCTCGGGATAACATACTCAGATCTTACCTTTACTGAACATGCAAATAAGGTGGTATCTGATTGTAAACGTTTAACCGGCTTTGTGCTACGCAACTTTTACACTCCAGAAGCCAGATTAGCCATATATAAGATATGCATTCGCCCCAAACTTGAATACTGTGCCCACTTATACAGTAGCTTTAAATCAGCAGACAGAAAAAAGTTGAAAGTGTCCAAAGATTCCTCACGAAACGAATATTAGGCTATGGTCAGCAAATAGAATACCTTGACAGATGTATTCGACTGGACTTAGAGCCCTTATGGTTAAGGAGAGTGAAGTGCAATTTATTTCTCTTATTCAAAGTTATAAGAAAGCACTGTAACAGTAACTCGTCCATAACCTGGGCTAATCCTAAATCGTATGGACTACGCAACCACAACTACCTTCTCAAGGTTAACACCCATAAACTCACCACTAGAGCTAACTTCTTCACCATTAAATATTGCAAACTTTGGAACCAACTACCCTCTGAGATAAGATCCTGTGAAAGGCCTGACAGTTTCAAAAGGAGCCTAGAAAAACATATAAACATGTCCACCCTAGCCCGCCTCAAAGATCTCAACTGCTGGTAGAGTGGAGAGACAATGGCTTTTCAATATTTAACTACGGAAAGTACACTAGTCCCAATACCAATATAATAACACTTAGTAATTATGTAGGTTCAATACTTGAAATTCGATTGTCATTAAAATACTTAAAATGATTAAAATAGCTATGCGGCAAGTGTTCTCTTGCTTTACCATGCTTGTTTCCCTTATAACACTCAGTTATTGAGCCTAATGTATTCTTTGATAATACGAATTATGACACTGACTATGCTCTTATTATACATAGATTGATTTACTTCACGACTACCTGTAGTACTAACTACCCTTCTGTAGTATTGTTAACCAAATGCTGAAATTTTGTTGGTTCTGTTAATATCTTTTTATAATATATGTAGACAGGTTACTTTGCAATGTCAAATGTTGACTATATATAAGACTGTCATAATAATTTAGTACACTAAGTCCTGCCAACCGACCTTACCTTCAGTTCATACTACCTACATTGATCCCTAACTATATTGTTCTGCTGAATCTTGCTTCACTATTCACAAAACCTATTCTTTTTATTCTTTAAGGTTCTAACTTCTTGTAAAGTAATCCGTTCATTAGGACGCATGCATACATATATAATGTTCATAAAGATGTACGCGGAGACCTATTGGAAGCACTCATTAAGAAAGCTAGGGAAATGGAATATGAGGTACGAACATGTCTGGTACCAAGCAATATATTTGCGGTAGCCATAATAATCATAGTCTCAGAGCTTAACATCAAAAAAGGAGGGAGGGTGGCGTTAGCTGATCAGTAGATATGGTGGGGGTCACTAAGGTGAATCGCCCCATTCTGCAGGAACAGCAATATACAAATTAAAGGCTCGAGATATTTCTGATTTTTATGAGGGCTTAGATCTTTATCTTGAAAAAGATAATAATGAACGCCTTGACAGATCATGCTTCTTCCTCTAAATATATACTATTCGCCTAGCCTATTGTTGAGATGCGACCATGTGGGCTCTGCACAGTTTTATGGGGCATCTTATAAACTAACTTGCTGTCCATTGACTGATCTTTAAATACCACTTCACAATGTCTTATCTCATTCATTTTCCAATAACGTCTTTACTTGATCCTCATTATATTCCATTAAACCTAACATTTTACAGCTCTTTATGACTTATTATATTCCTACTCTCTGAAGGGTACGGTTGTACATTAAATGCACAAAAAGGTATAAAACAAAAACAACTGGCACAACTGAGGATAAATGTATTAAAACCAAAATTGGACATCATGATAGTACGAGGTATAAGTGTAGCATTATACATTGCAAATGAACGTTGTCAGCCTAGGGAGTTTCCTTTATAAATAAATTTACTAATGATACTTGCACTTACCTATTTCATTACAATTTAATGATTCACCTCAGCACTTTTACTTTTCTAAAACAGCTTTCAATCCCTTGTAAACGTTGTACTTACCTCAATATTGGTTGGTTATCGTATGCCGACAACCACGGGATGAAAACGAAACGAAGTCGATTTTCCCGCTCAACCTGGAGGACAACTGTACAATTCAATAACTATACAGCCTAGTTCAGACAATGTGTATTTATATATATATCGAATATTTAACTGTTGAAACATTATTAACTTGTAGACAATCTACGATTTGATATTATATCATACTTGATCGTGCCTGTAAAAATGGCATGCATTTTCATGTGAATTTATATGTTTATATGAGAATATACATTATTATTATTATTAACATATAGCCAATGTACAACTAAGGTCTATGAACAAACATTACAATAATAAATCACAATATTACTTCTGACAGTTTTCTCCTGACTTCTTTCTGAACAGCGACCGATGAGACGATGACTGGCTGATTGATGCCCCCGCGAAAATTGGGGAATTGGTTCTGAGCAAACAACCATGAATTGATTGTTCAATCTTCAACTATATTGACACCATCCGTCCTGAAGCAGTGTTCAGAAAGTCTGTGCCAACCCTTATGTGGTCTGTTCCAACACTCCCTAGATGTAGGGAAACTTCCATGTAAATGGAAAAGAGCAATCCTATCCCCTAACACAACTCTATATTTTTCTCGGGAGTCATCAATCCAGCGGTCATCGCCTCATCGTTCGCTGTTCGTTGTAAGGACAGAGAAAAACTATCAGAATTATTGTCGTGATTTATTGTTATAACATTTATTCTTAGACCTTGTGTGTAATAACCTTATTGTTGGTTACATATTGGCATAAGAATAAAGGATTCTCGAGTTGCCAATCTGTGTTCTGGTTTTTGCGCTGGCTAATACAATGTGTTTCTGAATGACTTCGAGGGACAGCGTGAGGTCCAGCGTAGTAAAAGCTGGGCATTGACAGTTTCTGAGAGTTGGATGACAAATACTATACAATGAATCAATGCACTAAGTGAAATGGTGAGGAAAATTAAACGAGTCATTGCCTTCTCCACTGTACTGCACCTTCAGCGATCATGAGAACCACCTACATTTGTCGGTCTACCGGTCATCTAAGCAGACAGTGTCACAATATTAATAAATTCAAGGTATTTTTTATACACTGAATCCACACAGCCCATATTATAATGCACCAATGAGTGAAAGTATTTAAATATTTTAAAATATCTAAAATAAATTTAAAATATTTCAATCCACTTAGAGACAACCTTTCAAATTATGATAATTCCAAACTCACATACGGTGAAGGACATACCTACAAGATAAATGCTATTCCCACAGAAGGTTCCGCCAGCATTTATAGGTGATTTTCATGTACTGATAGCAGTCTTTGTATATTGTACTGTTCTTCACACGACCCTTGTGCTTCGGTGGCACAGCGGTTATGACGCTCGCCGATCATGCACATGGTCGGGGGTTTGATCCCCTGCAGACACACACCTGGTATCTATGGTCGGCCTGCGAAATTTGGGCTACCCATACCACATGCTGAAAATTCCATACCTGTACCAAAAATACAGTGTCCAAGCAAGCTATAATAAAAAATAATATGGTCACATTGATATCCTTTTTACTTATGTACTTTATCCTTCTGTTTTGTGCTCTCTATTGTCTTTTGCTGTCAGTCTATTGGACAAAATAACTCCACTGTCTCTTATTACTTAATCACCAGTATTAATTTAGGAGTAATATGACGATAGATTCTCACCCAAAGATAAGTAATGGGACATCACACTCCGTAGTCACCAGGGCTTCAGCCAAACTAGGCAAACAGGTGAAGCTGATGGACTCACGCATACCGGTCTTGAAGACCAGGGCAAATATTCCATGCTCGTACAGATTACCCATGTCGCCACAGTCCTACAGTGAAGCTGTGCAAAGTCAACCAAGTGGATGTGGCTCCATCTTTGTTAACACGACAAGGTTACAAGAGCCAAGTGGGAAAATTGAACTAAGTGAGAACCGTATAACACCCATCTACATGGTAGGCCGTGAAACCAACAGGAAGGCCGAAAAGAAAAGTTCACGACGTCGCAAGACGACAAAACCGCCCCCCCCAAGAAGCTAGACGACTGCAAGGTCTGGGCTTCTGTTGTTGAACAAGCAGACTCTGACTTCGAATCTAACTTTTGCAAGCGATGGGTACATTGTAGATGCGACAATGGGGTAACAAAAGTGTCAGCCACGTCACGTTAACCGTCAATGCCCAGCTCTTGCTACGATGGGACTCACGCTGTTCCTTGAAGTTTCTCAGAAACGCTTAGTAATAACGGACACAAAACCAAAACACCGATTGGCTAATCGAGAATTCTTTATTGTAACACCAATATAAAGCCAACTTTAAAATTAGGCTTTAACTAAGGTCTATGAACAAATATTACAATAATAAATCACAATATTACTTCTGACAGTTGTCTCCTGACTTCTTTCTGAACAGCGACCGATGAGACGATGACTGTCGTATTGATGCCTCCGCGAAAATTGGGGAAGTTGATTTTAGGCAAACAACCAAGAATTGATCGTTCAATCTTCAACTACATTGACACTCCCTGGCAAAAAACAGATCCATCCTTTTTTTTCATCACGACCAATACACGTTGACTTGGATGCCATTGCGAGATCCTGGGTCTGTCTGTCTGTCTGTTTTCGACATAGAACTTTGCAGAGATGTGCGCCAGTTCAAGTCGCCACATTCCGTGTAGCACGCGAAGCAAGAGAAGAAAGTACAAGAAAAGCATAATAGAAACAGTGAGCAGAGGTGTGAGACAAAGGAGTACTAAAGAAATACAAAACAGTTTCATTGAAGATCATAAGTCACAGGGAGTGGATGCATCTGCGCCACTGAGAACGATTTTGAGCCATGTCAACAATTGTTTCCAACCATTTCTCTTTACCGTCCCGAGGACCCCAAACAGGAAGTATACACCTTCCTGGGTCACATGGACAGAGCTGAAATGGAAAACAAACAGAAGAGCCAACACACCACAAGCATACCCACAGCACAATCTCACACATCGCTGACGACCTGCGCCTCCAGACAGAGACCTCCTCTTGACATCTTGCAACACAATCGCCACTTGCTAGAATGACTCTTGCAGAATGCAACGTGACCATAGCGCCACCTCATGATACTCTACGCACGTCCTCGTATCTACTCACTACCAATTACCACTGAAATCGCTTGTCACTCATTCTGCCTCAGTTCTAGTAACGGTGATGTATGCGAGCCTCAGTCGTCTACACTCTCGCTCCCCGGCGTGTGGGACCGCAGCTAACAATTATCTCCGTATGCATTTCATTCTCAGCAATCGCGTCCCCGGCGTACACGACCCATCTGCTGTCCTTAACATCAATCAATTCATTCATGGATGTAGAAGACTCGAAACAGCTTCAGAAGTAATCACGACGAAAATTCTAACACAATTAATCTAAAATCACAGATTGATATGACACACCACACGTATATACAAACAGTACAAACAACCTCGCCGATCATGTCTTGGTGGAATTCCTTTGGAGAATTGCAGGACTTACACCAGTACGCCTACAACCCTTCTCAGGTTGACGATTGTAATTTGTGGAATGTCCGGACACAAACAAGATTAACCAACAATTGCGATAATTGGAACTCACACAATTATTTAACACAAACATATGTACAATCACTACATCAAATGTTGTGGATTCCGGCATGACAAACTACCCTTGAAGAACTGTAGGACTTACAGCAGTACGCCTACAACCCTTCTCAGGTTGACGCCCTAGGTTGGAAAATCGTCGCAGAGTTCATTTGCTGACTTCCTTCTCTCAGCTATATCCTCAAATCTGAACGGTAACACGCCCATGTCATTGTATCGTAGAATGTAGATGACGAACAAACACACGACATATCTGGTCAACCAAGTGTAGAAACGGTAACTTGCACCAAAGATAATAGCATTCTAATAGTAACTTGAAACTAGAAATGCCTTTATTCGTGCAAGTCAATTTAACAATTACTCTCTCGTTTACACTTGGCTTATCCTCATTAAAATTAGCAATATCTTTCGTCCTTTCAGATGCACCAATACTATCATAGTCATTGCACAAGATACTGGATTTGACGCGCGTCATTCCCATTGTGGATGACAACACCAACGACGACTGAGTGACACAAGTTGATGAACTTAGCGGTGGATCAGAAGCTGTTGTTGTTCGGCTTTCAGATAGTTTTCTAACAGCAAGGCTACCACCAATGCTGTCCTTTACTATTAGTTCGGGTTTAGCACTATCATCTGATGATAGGTGGGCTACACGCTGATCAAGTACACTGACGGTCTCACAAGTATCCATAACTTCTGCAACTGCATCTGCATTCAATTCTATTTCACGTTCAAGCTGTACAGAACCTTTATTCAACTTAGCAGTAGTAGGAATTCTCCCCATTTCATCATGATCAACCAAAAACAAATTTGTATTATCATGATCATTATCACAAATATTCATTTTACCATAATCTATCTGGTCGACTTCATCAATTTCAAACTCTTTTATAACAGAAGCGGATGGTTTCGGTTCTTCTTCACAAATCCCTAAGGATTTTATACCTTAACTCTGACTAATAATACCTTGTAAACTTATGGGGTCAGAACTGCACTCTGAAACTGTAACTCTTTTCTGTGGCATACAATTCAACAATGGCTTACCTGTAGCAACTACAGGCTTCTTGACCACACCGTTATCGTCACACAATTCGGAGTCAGACCTAGATTTCACACTTAACTTGCTCACTGATTCACAGTTCACCTTTGTATGCACCTCTTGCAAACGTGTGAAACACAACCGTGTTTGTCTTGCATCTTGTAACTTATCTGTTGAGCATGTACTACGAAACCTGTTGCACTCATTAAGTTTATATGCATTACTAGACATCATGGTGCCTTCTCGATATCCACCTCTCTGAGGCTTATTCGTCATCAATGAGTGCGTTTTACACTCAGACTGCTCTAATCTAGGGATGAGATTTAATAGACTGGAAAACTTGCTCATAGATTGATTGACACTAGTATTTACCAGTTTCAGGATATCATCAAACTTTGGCTCGATACCCTCATCCTCCATACGGGAGCTTATCTTCACCCACTTCCTTTGCAGTCGAGTAGGTAGACGTCTTGCTATTACTTCTAGTATAAAACTCGAGTTGAGGTCACTCATGCGATCCATCGAAATCATTCCATTCTTGTAAATTAGCAAATTATCTAAAACTCAGTAAGTGCCTTGGAGTCATCCTGTAATTTACCACCATTACCCTAACAGCCTCGAATAAATTCCCTGCAATCATCGAAGGTCTTCCAAACCTTTGACGTAATATGCTCATAGCCTCAGCGTATCCCTCATTAACGGGCATGAGCTTACAGCACTGTATAGCTCTTGAAGCATCTCCAGTGCAGTACCTCATCAAATACATCAATTTCAATTCGTCGTTTAATAAAAAACCACTCAACATGATCTCAAACTCCTTAACAAACTGTAAATAGTCAGCTGGGTTTCCGTCAAAACACCGTGGTTCTTATTTAGGGAGTTCGATATTCCTATTATTCATGGACGGCAAAACAATAACATCAACCATGTCAGGCTTAACATCAGACACATCGTTACAAGTAACAGACAAGTCAACATGACTTACTTTCCTGTTTGCATCCAAGATGCTGTGTCCCTTCTTTGATCCAGGCACTGTTGAACTTGACCCAATTCCAAAATGTTCCAGATATTGCTTGTTCAAAGAAGACTTGACCGGCACCGGGAAAGATGAACGGTGACTATCCAGACTGCCACCAACTGTCTGAATCCGTCAGAAACCATACACCGCACCGTGAGAACCTGTCAGTCACTTCTCGTAAACCGTTAATGCCCAGCTCTTGCTACGCTAGGACTCACGCTGTTAATGGAAGCTTCTCAGAAACGCTTAGTACGAACGGACGCAAAAACCAGAACCCTGTTTGGCGACTCAAGAATTATTTATTCTAGCACCTAGCATGTGTCTATACATGTACGGTGACCTTGTCTCAAACACGAACACAGTCACAGATCTCGGGATAACATACTCAGATCTTACCTTTACTGAACATGCAAATAAGGTGGTATCTGATTGTAAACGTTTAACCGGCTTTGTGCTACGCAACTTTTACACTCCAGAAGCCAGATTAGCCATATATAAGATATGCATTCGCCCCAAACTTGAATACTGTGCCCACTTATACAGTAGCTTTAAATCAGCAGACAGAAAAAAGTTGAAAGTGTCCAAAGATTCCTCACGAAACGAATATTAGGCTATGGTCAGCAAATAGAATACCTTGACGGATGTATTCGACTGGACTTAGAGCCCTTATGGTTAAGGAGAGTGAAGTGCAATTTATTTCTCTTATTCAAAGTTATAAGAAAGCACTGTAACAGTAACTCGTCCATAACCTGGGCTAATCCTAAATCGTATGGACTACGCAACCACAACTACCTTCTCAAGGTTAACACCCATAAACTCACCACTAGAGCTAACTTCTTCACCATTAAATATTGCAAACTTTGGAACCAACTACCCTCTGAGATAAGATCCTGTGAAAGGCCTGACAGTTTCAAAAGGAGCCTAGAAAAACATATAAACATGTCCACCCTAGCCCGCCTCAAAGATCTCAACTGCTGGTAGAGTGGAGAGACAATGGCTTTTCAATATTTAACTACGGAAAGTACACTAGTCCCAATACCAATATAATAACACTTAGTAATTATGTAGGTTCAATACTTGAAATTCGATTGTCATTAAAATACTTAAAATGATTAAAATAGCTATGCGGCAAGTGTTCTCTTGCTTTACCATGCTTGTTTCCCTTATAACACTCAGTTATTGAGCCTAATGTATTCTTTGATAATACGAATTATGACACTGACTATGCTCTTATTATACATAGATTGATTTACTTCACGACTACCTGTAGTACTAACTACCCTTCTGTAGTATTGTTAACCAAATGCTGAAATTTTGTTGGTTCTGTTAATATCTCTTTATAATATATGTAGACAGGTTACTTTGCAATGTCAAATGTTGACTATATATAAGACTGTCATGATAATTTAGTACACTAAGTCCTGCCAACCGACCTTACCTTCAGTTCATACTACCTACATTGATCCCTAACTATATTGTTCTGCTGAATCTTGCTTCACTATTCACAAAACCTATTCTTTTTATTCTTTAAGGTTCTAACTTCTTGTAAAGTAATCCGTTCATTAGGACGCATGCATACATATATAATGTTCATAAAGATGTACGCGGAGACCTATTGGAAGCACTCATTAAGAAAGCTAGGGAGATGGAATATGAGGTACGAACATGTCTGGTACCAAGCAATATATTTGCGGTAGCCATAATAATCATAGTCTCAGAGCTTAACATCAAAAAAGGAGGGAGGGTGGCGTTAGCTGATCAGTAGATATGGTGGGGGTCACTAAGGTGAATCGCCCCATTCTGCAGGAACAGCAATATACAAATTAAAGGCTCGAGATATTTCTGATTTTTATGAGGGCTTAGATCTTTATCTTGAAAAAGATAATAATGAACGCCTTGACAGATCATGCTTCTTCCTCTAAATATATACTATTCGCCTAGCCTATTGTTGAGATGCGACCATGTGGGCTCTGCACAGTTTTATGGGGCATCTTATAAACTAACTTGCTGTCCATTGACTGATCTTTAAATACCACTTCACAATGTCTTATCTCATTCATTTTCCAATAACGTCTTTACTTGATCCTCATTATATTCCATTAAACCTAACATTTTACAGCTCTTTATGACTTATTATATTCCTACTCTCTGAAGGGTACGGTTGTACATTAAATGCACAAAAAGGTATAAAACAAAAACAACTGGCACAACTGAGGATAAATGTATTAAAACCAAAATTGGACATCATGATAGTACGAGGTATAAGTGTAGCATTATACATTGCAAATGAACGTTGTCAGCCTAGGGAGTTTCCTTTATAAATGAATTTATTAATGATACTTGCACTTACCTATTTCATTACAATTTAATGATTCACCTCAGCACTTTTACTTTTCTAAAACAGCTTTCAATCCCTTGTAAACGTTGTACTTACCTCAATATTGGTTGGTTATCGTATGCCGACAACCACGGGATGAAAACGAAACGAAGTCGATTTTCCCGCTCAACCTGGAGGACAACTGTACAATTCAATAACTATACAGCCTAGTTCAGACAATGTGTATTTATATATATATCGAATATTTAACTGTTGAAACATTATTAACTTGTAGACAATCTACGATTTGATATTATATCATACTTGATCGTGCCTGTAAAAATGGCATGCATTTTCATGTGAATTTATATGTTTATATGAGAATATACATTATTATTATTATTAACATATAGCCAATGTACAACTAAGGTCTATGAACAAACATTACAATAATAAATCACAATATTACTTCTGACAGTTTTCTCCTGACTTCTTTCTGAACAGCGACCGATGAGACGATGACTGGCTGATTGATGCCCCCGCGAAAATTGGGGAATTGGTTCTGAGCAAACAACCATGAATTGATTGTTCAATCTTCAACTATATTGACACCATCCGTCCTGAAGCAGTGTTCAGAAAGTCTGTGCCAACCCTTATGTGGTCTGTTCCAACACTCCCTAGATGTAGGGAAACTTCCATGTAAATGGAAAAGAGCAATCCTATCCCCTAACACAACTCTATATTTTTCTCGGGAGTCATCAATCCAGCGGTCATCGCCTCATCGTTCGCTGTTCGTTGTAAGGACAGAGAAAAACTATCAGAATTATTGTCGTGATTTATTGTTATAACATTTATTCTTAGACCTTGTGTGTAATAACCTTATTGTTGGTTACATATTGGCATAAGAATAAAGGATTCTCGAGTTGCCAATCTGTGTTCTGGTTTTTGCGCTGGCTAATACAATGTGTTTCTGAATGACTTCGAGGGACAGCGTGAGGTCCAGCGTAGTAAAAGCTGGGCATTGACAGTTTCTGAGAGTTGGATGACAAATACTATACAATGAATCAATGCACTAAGTGAAATGGTGAGGAAAATTAAACGAGTCATTGCCTTCTCCACTGTACTGCACCTTCAGCGATCATGAGAACCACCTACATTTGTCGGTCTACCGGTCATCTAAGCAGACAGTGTCACAATATTAATAAATTCAAGGTATTTTTTATACACTGAATCCACACAGCCCATATTATAATGCACCAATGAGTGAAAGTATTTAAATATTTTAAAATATCTAAAATAAATTTAAAATATTTCAATCCACTTAGAGACAACCTTTCAAATTATGATAATTCCAAACTCACATACGGTGAAGGACATACCTACAAGATAAATGCTATTCCCACAGAAGGTTCCGCCAGCATTTATAGGTGATTTTCATGTACTGATAGCAGTCTTTGTATATTGTACTGTTCTTCACACGACCCTTGTGCTTCGGTGGCACAGCGGTTATGACGCTCGCCGATCATGCACATGGTCGG
Organism: Trichobilharzia regenti; assembly: GCA_944472135.2. Lineage (NCBI taxonomy): Eukaryota > Metazoa > Platyhelminthes > Trematoda > Strigeidida > Schistosomatidae > Trichobilharzia > Trichobilharzia regenti. The sequence continues at coordinate 33,437,590 of OX235266.1, forward strand.
GGGTTTGATCCCCTGCAGACACACACCTGGTATCTATGGTCGGCCTGCGAAATTTGGGCTACCCATACCACATGCTGAAAATTCCATACCTGTACCAAAAATACAGTGTCCAAGCAAGCTATAATAAAAAATAATATGGTCACATTGATATCCTTTTTACTTATGTACTTTATCCTTCTGTTTTGTGCTCTCTATTGTCTTTTGCTGTCAGTCTATTGGACAAAATAACTCCACTGTCTCTTATTACTTAATCACCAGTATTAATTTAGGAGTAATATGACGATAGATTCTCACCCAAAGATAAGTAATGGGACATCACACTCCGTAGTCACCAGGGCTTCAGCCAAACTAGGCAAACAGGTGAAGCTGATGGACTCACGCATACCGGTCTTGAAGACCAGGGCAAATATTCCATGCTCGTACAGATTACCCATGTCGCCACAGTCCTACAGTGAAGCTGTGCAAAGTCAACCAAGTGGATGTGGCTCCATCTTTGTTAACACGACAAGGTTACAAGAGCCAAGTGGGAAAATTGAACTAAGTGAGAACCGTATAACACCCATCTACATGGTAGGCCGTGAAACCAACAGGAAGGCCGAAAAGAAAAGTTCACGACGTCGCAAGACGACAAAACCGCCCCCCCCAAGAAGCTAGACGACTGCAAGGTCTGGGCTTCTGTTGTTGAACAAGCAGACTCTGACTTCGAATCTAACTTTTGCAAGCGATGGGTACATTGTAGATGCGACAATGGGGTAACAAAAGTGTCAGCCACGTCACGTTAACCGTCAATGCCCAGCTCTTGCTACGATGGGACTCACGCTGTTCCTTGAAGTTTCTCAGAAACGCTTAGTAATAACGGACACAAAACCAAAACACCGATTGGCTAATCGAGAATTCTTTATTGTAACACCAATATAAAGCCAACTTTAAAATTAGGCTTTAACTAAGGTCTATGAACAAATATTACAATAATAAATCACAATATTACTTCTGACAGTTGTCTCCTGACTTCTTTCTGAACAGCGACCGATGAGACGATGACTGTCGTATTGATGCCTCCGCGAAAATTGGGGAAGTTGATTTTAGGCAAACAACCAAGAATTGATCGTTCAATCTTCAACTACATTGACACTCCCTGGCAAAAAACAGATCCATCCTTTTTTTTCATCACGACCAATACACGTTGACTTGGATGCCATTGCGAGATCCTGGGTCTGTCTGTCTGTCTGTTTTCGACATAGAACTTTGCAGAGATGTGCGCCAGTTCAAGTCGCCACATTCCGTGTAGCACGCGAAGCAAGAGAAGAAAGTACAAGAAAAGCATAATAGAAACAGTGAGCAGAGGTGTGAGACAAAGGAGTACTAAAGAAATACAAAACAGTTTCATTGAAGATCATAAGTCACAGGGAGTGGATGCATCTGCGCCACTGAGAACGATTTTGAGCCATGTCACCAATTGTTTCCAACCATTTCTCTTTACCGTCCCGAGGACCCCAAACAGGAAGTATACACCTTCCTGGGTCACATGGACAGAGCTGAAATGGAAAACAAACAGAAGAGCCAACACACCACAAGCATACCCACAGCACAATCTCACACATCGCTGACGACCTGCGCCTCCAGACAGAGACCTCCTCTTGACATCTTGCAACACAATCGCCACTTGCTAGAATGACTCTTGCAGAATGCAACGTGACCATAGCGCCACCTCATGATACTCTACGCACGTCCTCGTATCTACTCACTACCAATTACCACTGAAATCGCTTGTCACTCATTCTGCCTCAGTTCTAGTAACGGTGATGTATGCGAGCCTCAGTCGTCTACACTCTCGCTCCCCGGCGTGTGGGACCGCAGCTAACAATTATCTCCGTATGCATTTCATTCTCAGCAATCGCGTCCCCGGCGTACACGACCCATCTGCTGTCCTTAACATCAATCAATTCATTCATGGATGTAGAAGACTCGAAACAGCTTCAGAAGTAATCACGACGAAAATTCTAACACAATTAATCTAAAATCACAGATTGATATGACACACCACACGTATATACAAACAGTACAAACAACCTCGCCGATCATGTCTTGGTGGAATTCCTTTGGAGAATTGCAGGACTTACACCAGTACGCCTACAACCCTTCTCAGGTTGACGATTGTAATTTGTGGAATGTCCGGACACAAACAAGATTAACCAACAATTGCGATAATTGGAACTCACACAACTATTTAACACAAACATATGTACAATCACTACATCAAATGTTGTGGATTCCGGCATGACAAACTACCCTTGAAGAACTGTAGGACTTACAGCAGTACGCCTACATTCCTTCTCAGGTTGATGATCCAAGTGGAAGTCGTCCGGACACAAACAGAATTACCAACAGCTAGATGACAGATGATATCAATTCAGTATATACAATATGAACATATGTACAAGATCATACACCAAGCACATTGAACTGATCATCGATGCGCTACCCTTTGAAGAACTGTAGGACTTGCAGCAATACGCCTACAACCCTTCTCAGGTTGACGCCCTAGGTTGGAAAATCGTCGTAGAGTTCATTTGGTAACTTCCTTCTATCAGCTATATCCTCAAATCTGAACGGTAACACGCCCATGTCATTGTATCGTAGAATATAGATGACGAACAAACACACGAAGTATCTGGTCAACCAAGTGTAGAAACCGAGTAATTTACACTAAAGATAATAACATTCAAATAGTAACTTCAAACTAGAAATGCCTTTATTCGTGCAAGTCAATTTAACAATTACTCTCTCGTTTACACTTGGCTTATCCTCACTAAACTGACCATTGATATTCGTCCTTTCAAACGAACTGATAGCATAGTCATTGCACAAGATACTTGAGATGATGGGTGTCTGTTTCATTGTGGATGACAGCACCAACGACGACTGATTGATATCAGTTGATGAAGTTAGCGGTGGATCAAAAGCTGTTGTTGTTCGGCTTTCAGAAAGTTGTCTACCTGCAAGACCACCACCACTGCCGTCTTTTACTATCAGCTCAGGCTTAGCACTGGCATTTGATGATAGGTGGGCTACATGCTGATCAATCAGACTGACGGTCTCACAATTATGCCTGCCTTCTGCAACTGAATCTGCATTTATTTCTACTTCACGTTCAAGATGTACAGAACCTTTGTTCAACTTAGCAGAAGTGGGAATATCCCTCATCTCATCATGATCAACCAAAAACAAATCTGCACTATCATGATCATTACCACAAATATTCAATTTACCGTCAAGTTCATCATTTTCAAACTCTTTAATAACAGAAGTAGACAATTTTGGTTCCTCCTCAAAAATAATTAAAGGTTTTATACCTTCACTCTGACTAGTTATACCTTGTAAACTTGTGGAGTCAGAACTGCACTAATAAGCAGTAACTCTATTCTGTGACACTCTATTGAACAATGGCTTACCCGTTGCAACTACAGACTTCCTGACCGCACAGCTATCGTCACACAATTCGGAGTGAGGCCTGGAGTTTACATTTAGCTTATCACAGAACTTGCTCACTGGTTCACAGTTCACCTTTGTATGCACCTCTTGCAAACGTGTGAAACACAACCGTGTTTGTCTTGCATCTTGTAACTTATCTGTTGAGCATGTACTACGAAACCTGTTGCACTCATTAAGTTTATATGCATTACTAGACATCATGGTGCCTTCTCGATATCCACCTCTCTGAGGCTTATTCGTCATCAATGAGTGCGTTTTACACTCAGACTGCTCTAATCTAGGGATGAGATCTAATAGACTGGAAAACTTGCTCATAGATTGATTGACACTAGTATTTACCAGTTTCAGGATATCATCAAACTTTGGCTCGATACCCTCATCCTCCATACGGGAGCTTATCTTCACCCACTTCCTTTGCAGTCGAGTAGGTAGACGTCTTGCTATTACTTCTAGTATAAAACTCGAGTTGAGGTCACTCATGCGATCCATCAAAATCATTCCATTCTTGTAAATTAGCAAATTATCTAAAAACTCAGTAAGTGCCTTGGAGTCATCCTGTAATTTACCACCATTACCCTAACAGCCTCGAATAAATTCCCTGCAATCATCGAAGGTCTTCCAAACCTTTGACGTAATATGCTCATAGCCTCAGCGTATCCCTCATTAACGGGCATGAGCTTACAGCACTGTATAGCTCTTGAAGCATCTCCAGTGCAGTACCTCATCAAATACATCAATTTCAATTCATCACTTAATAAAAAACTACTCAGCATTATCTCAAACTCCTTAACAAACTGTAAATAATCGGCCGGGTTTCCATCAAAACACCGTGGTTCAAACTTAGGGAGTTTGATGTTCCTATTATCCCTGAACGGCGAAACAGTAACATCAACCATGTCATGCTTAACATCAGACAAATCGTTACAATTAACAGACAAGTCACCATGACTTACTTTCCTGTTTGTATCCAAGACACTCTGTCCCTTCTTTGACCCAGGCATTGTTGAACTTGACCCGATTCCAAAAAAGTTCCAGATATCGCTTGTTCAAAGGGGACTTGACCGGCACCAGGAAAAATGAACGGCGACTATCCAAACTTTCACCAACTGTTTGAATCCGCCAGATCTGTTTCTATCGTCAGAGACTGTCAGTCACGTCTCATAAACCGTTAATGCCCAGCTCTCGCTACGCTCGGGCCCACGCTGTTCTTCGAAGATTTCAGAAACGCTTAGTTATAACGGACGAAAAAACCAAAACACCGATCTGCCGCTTGATATTTCTTTATTGTTACACCAACATATGAAAAGAATAAGTGAACTAAGGTCTGAAAACAAATATTACAATAAAAAATCATTGTATTACTTCTGACGATGTTTCACTCTTCTTTCTGAACAGCGACCGATGAGACGATGACTGTCGTATTGATGCCTCCGCGAAAATTGGGGAAGTTGATTTTAAGCAAACAACCAAGAAGTGATCGTTCAATCTTCAACTCCATTGACATTGTCTGTAACTGGCCGCATTCTGCCGGTCACCACCCTTGAAGATAGGGGATAGGATTGCTCTTTTCCATTCACATGGAAGTTTCCCTACATCTAGGGAGTGTTGGAACAGACCACATAAGGGTTGGCACAGACTTTCTGAACACTGCTTCAGGACGGATGGTGTCAATATAGTTGAAGATTGAACAATCAATTCATGGTTGTTTGCTCAGAACCAATTCCCCAATTTTCGCGGGGGCATCAATCAGCCAGTCATCGTCTCATCGGTCGCTGTTCAGAAAGAAGTCAGGAGAAAACTGTCAGAAGTAATATTGTGATTTATTATTGTAATGTTTGTTCATAGACCTTAGTTGTACATTGGCTATATGTTAATAATAATAATAATGTATATTCTCATATAAACATATAAATTCACATGAAAATGCATGCCATTTTTACAGGCACGATCAAGTATGATATAATATCAAATCGTAGATTGTCTACAAGTTAATAATGTTTCAACAGTTAAATATTTGATATATATATAAATACACATTGTCTGAACTAGGCTGTATAGTTATTGAATTGTACAGTTGTCCTCCAGGTTGAGCGGGAAAATCGACTTCGTTTCGTTTTCATCCCGTGGTTGTCGGCATACGATAACCAACCAATATTGAGGTAAGTACAACGTTTACAAGGGATTGAAAGCTGTTTTAGAAAAGTAAAAGTGCTGAGGTGAATCATTAAATTGTAATGAAATAGGTAAGTGCAAGTATCATTAATAAATTTATTTATAAAGGAAACTCCCTAGGCTGACAACGTTCATTTGCAATGTATAATGCTACACTTATACCTCGTACTATCATGATGTCCAATTTTGGTTTTAATACATTTATCCTCAGTTGTGCCAGTTGTTTTTGTTTTATACCTTTTTGTGCATTTAATGTACAACCGTACCCTTCAGAGAGTAGGAATATAATAAGTCATAAAGAGCTGTAAAATGTTAGGTTTAATGGAATATAATGAGGATCAAGTAAAGACGTTATTGGAAAATGAATGAGATAAGACATTGTGAAGTGGTATTTAAAGATCAGTCAATGGACAGCAAGTTAGTTTATAAGATGCCCCATAAAACTGTGCAGATCCCACATGGTCGCATCTCAACAATAGGCTAGGCGAATAGTATATATTTAGAGGTAGAAGCATGATCTGTCAAGGCGTTCATTATTATCTTTTTCAAGATAAAGATCTAAGCCCTCATAAAAATCAGAAATATCTCGAGCCTTTAATTTGTATATTGCTGTTCCTGCAGAATGGGGCGATTCACCTTAGTGACCCCCACCATATCTACTGATCAGCTAACGCCACCCTCCCTCCTTTTTTGATGTTAAGCTCTGAGACTATGATTATTATGGCTACCGCAAATATATTGCTTGGTACCAGACATGTTCGTACCTCATATTCCATCTCCCTAGCTTTCTTAATGAGTGCTTCCAATAGGTCTCCGCGTACATCTTTATGAACATTATATATGTATGCATGCGTCCTAATGAACGGATTACTTTACAAGAAGTTAGAACCTTAAAGAATAAAAAGAATAGGTTTTGTGAATAGTGAAGCAAGATTCAGCAGAACAATATAGTTAGGGATCAATGTAGGTAGTATGAACTGAAGGTAAGGTCGGTTGGCAGGACTTAGTGTACTAAATTATCATGACAGTCTTATATATAGTCAACATTTGACATTGCAAAGTAACCTGTCTACATATATTATAAAGAGATATTAACAGAACCAACAAAATTTCAGCATTTGGTTAACAATACTACAGAAGGGTAGTTAGTACTACAGGTAGTCGTGAAGTAAATCAATCTATGTATAATAAGAGCATAGTCAGTGTCATAATTCGTATTATCAAAGAATACATTAGGCTCAATAACTGAGTGTTATAAGGGAAACAAGCATGGTAAAGCAAGAGAACACTTGCCGCATAGCTATTTTAATCATTTTAAGTATTTTAATGACAATCGAATTTCAAGTATTGAACCTACATAATTACTAAGTGTTATTATATTGGTATTGGGACTAGTGTACTTTCCGTAGTTAAATATTGAAAAGCCATTGTCTCTCCACTCTACCAGCAGTTGAGATCTTTGAGGCGGGCTAGGGTGGACATGTTTATATGTTTTTCTAGGCTCCTTTTGAAACTGTCAGGCCTTTCACAGGATCTTATCTCAGAGGGTAGTTGGTTCCAAAGTTTGCAATATTTAATGGTGAAGAAGTTAGCTCTAGTGGTGAGTTTATGGGTGTTAACCTTGAGAAGGTAGTTGTGGTTGCGTAGTCCATACGATTTAGGATTAGCCCAGGTTATGGACGAGTTACTGTTACAGTGCTTTCTTATAACTTTGAATAAGAGAAATAAATTGCACTTCACTCTCCTTAACCATAAGGGCTCTAAGTCCAGTCGAATACATCTGTCAAGGTATTCTATTTGCTGACCATAGCCTAATATTCGTTTCGTGAGGAATCTTTGGACACTTTCAACTTTTTTCTGTCTGCTGATTTAAAGCTACTGTATAAGTGGGCACAGTATTCAAGTTTGGGGCGAATGCATATCTTATATATGGCTAATCTGGCTTCTGGAGTGTAAAAGTTGCGTAGCACAAAGCCGGTTAAACGTTTACAATCAGATACCACCTTATTTGCATGTTCAGTAAAGGTAAGATCTGAGTATGTTATCCCGAGATCTGTGACTGTGTTCGTGTTTGAGACAAGGTCACCGTACATGTATAGACACATGCTAGGTGCTAGAATAAATAATTCTTGAGTCGCCAAACAGGGTTCTGGTTTTTGCGTCCGTTCGTACTAAGCGTTTCTGAGAAGCTTCCATTAACAGCGTGAGTCCTAGCGTAGCAAGAGCTGGGCATTAACGGTTTACGAGAAGTGACTGACAGGTTCTCACGGTGCGGTGTATGGTTTCTGACGGATTCAGACAGTTGGTGGCAGTCTGGATAGTCACCGTTCATCTTTCCCGGTGCCGGTCAAGTCTTCTTTGAACAAGCAATATCTGGAACATTTTGGAATTGGGTCAAGTTCAACAGTGCCTGGATCAAAGAAGGGACACAGCATCTTGGATGCAAACAGGAAAGTAAGTCATGTTGACTTGTCTGTTACTTGTAACGATGTGTCTGATGTTAAGCCTGACATGGTTGATGTTATTGTTTCGCCGTCCATGAATAATAGGAATATCGAACTCCCTAAATAAGAACCACGGTGTTTTGACGGAAACCCAGCTGACTATTTACAGTTTGTTAAGGAGTTTGAGATCATGTTGAGTGGTTTTTTATTAAACGACGAATTGAAATTGATGTATTTGATGAGGTACTGCACTGGAGATGCTTCAAGAGCTATACAGTGCTGTAAGCTCATGCCCGTTAATGAGGGATACGCTGAGGCTATGAGCATATTACGTCAAAGGTTTGGAAGACCTTCGATGATTGCAGGGAATTTATTCGAGGCTGTTAGGGTAATGGTGGTAAATTACAGGATGACTCCAAGGCACTTACTGAGTTTTAGATAATTTGCTAATTTACAAGAATGGAATGATTTCGATGGATCGCATGAGTGACCTCAACTCGAGTTTTATACTAGAAGTAATAGCAAGACGTCTACCTACTCGACTGCAAAGGAAGTGGGTGAAGATAAGCTCCCGTATGGAGGATGAGGGTATCGAGCCAAAGTTTGATGATATCCTGAAACTGGTAAATACTAGTGTCAATCAATCTATGAGCAAGTTTTCCAGTCTATTAGATCTCATCCCTAGATTAGAGCAGTCTGAGTGTAAAACGCACTCATTGATGACGAATAAGCCTCAGAGAGGTGGATATCGAGAAGGCACCATGATGTCTAGTAATGCATATAAACTTAATGAGTGCAACAGGTTTCGTAGTACATGCTCAACAGATAAGTTACAAGATGCAAGACAAACACGGTTGTGTTTCACACGTTTGCAAGAGGTGCATACAAAGGTGAACTGTGAATCAGTGAGCAAGTTAAGTGTGAAATCTAGGTCTGACTCCGAATTGTGTGACGATAACGGTGTGGTCAAGAAGCCTGTAGTTGCTACAGGTAAGCCATTGTTGAATTGTATGCCACAGAAAAGAGTTACAGTTTCAGAGTGCAGTTCTGACCCCATAAGTTTACAAGGTATTATTAGTCAGAGTTAAGGTATAAAATCCTTAGGGATTTGTGAAGAAGAACCGAAACCATCCGCTTCTGTTATAAAAGAGTTTGAAATTGATGAAGTCGACCAGATAGATTATGGTAAAATGAATATTTGTGATAATGATCATGATAATACAAATTTGTTTTTGGTTGATCATGATGAAATGGGGAGAATTCCTACTACTGCTAAGTTGAATAAAGGTTCTGTACAGCTTGAACGTGAAATAGAATTGAATGCAGATGCAGTTGCAGAAGTTATGGATACTTGTGAGACCGTCAGTGTACTTGATCAGCGTGTAGCCCACCTATCATCAGATGATAGTGCTAAACCCGAACTAATAGTAAAGGACAGCATTGGTGGTAGCCTTGCTGTTAGAAAACTATCTGAAAGCCGAACAACAACAGCTTCTGATCCACCGCTAAGTTCATCAACTTGTGTCACTCAGTCGTCGTTGGTGTTGTCATCCACAATGGGAATGACGCGCGTCAAATCCAGTATCTTGTGCAATGACTATGATAGTATTGGTGCATCTGAAAGGACGAAAGATATTGCTAATTTTAATGAGGATAAGCCAAGTGTAAACGAGAGAGTAATTGTTAAATTGACTTGCACGAATAAAGGCATTTCTAGTTTCAAGTTACTATTAGAATGCTATTATCTTTGGTGCAAGTTACCGTTTCTACACTTGGTTGACCAGATATGTCGTGTGTTTGTTCGTCATCTACATTCTACGATACAATGACATGGGCGTGTTACCGTTCAGATTTGAGGATATAGCTGAGAGAAGGAAGTCAGCAAATGAACTCTGCGACGATTTTCCAACCTAGGGCGTCAACCTGAGAAGGGTTGTAGGCGTACTGCTGTAAGTCCTACAGTTCTTCAAGGGTAGTTTGTCATGCCGGAATCCACAACATTTGATGTAGTGATTGTACATATGTTTGTGTTAAATAATTGTGTGAGTTCCAATTATTGTAATTGTTGGTTAATCTTGTTTGTGTCCGGACATTCCACAAATTACAATCGTCAACCTGAGAAGGGTTGTAGGCGTACTGGTGTAAGTCCTGCAATTCTCCAAAGGAATTCCACCAAGACATGATCGGCGAGGTTGTTTGTACTGTTTGTATATACGTGTGGTGTGTCATATCAATCTGTGATTTTAGATTAATTGTGTTAGAATTTTCGTCGTGATTACTTCTGAAGCTGTTTCGAGTCTTCTACATCCATGAATGAATTGATTGATGTTAAGGACAGCAGATGGGTCGTGTACGCCGGGGACGCGATTGCTGAGAATGAAATGCATACGGAGATAATTGTTAGCTGCGGTCCCACACGCCGGGGAGCGAGAGTGTAGACGACTGAGGCTCGCATACATCACCGTTACTAGAACTGAGGCAGAATGAGTGACAAGCGATTTCAGTGGTAATTGGTAGTGAGTAGATACGAGGACGTGCGTAGAGTATCATGAGGTGGCGCTATGGTCACGTTGCATTCTGCAAGAGTCATTCTAGCAAGTGGCGATTGTGTTGCAAGATGTCAAGAGGAGGTCTCTGTCTGGAGGCGCAGGTCGTCAGCGATGTGTGAGATTGTGCTGTGGGTATGCTTGTGGTGTGTTGGCTCTTCTGTTTGTTTTCCATTTCAGCTCTGTCCATGTGACCCAGGAAGGTGTATACTTCCTGTTTGGGGTCCTCGGGACGGTAAAGAGAAATGGTTGGAAACAATTGTTGACATGGCTCAAAATCGTTCTCAGTGGCGCAGATGCATCCACTCCCTGTGACTTATGATCTTCAATGAAACTGTTTTGTATTTCTTTAGTACTCCTTTGTCTCACACCTCTGCTCACTGTTTCTATTATGCTTTTCTTGTACTTTCTTCTCTTGCTTCGCGTGCTACACGGAATGTGGCGACTTGAACTGGCGCACATCTCTGCAAAGTTCTATGTCGAAAACAGACAGACAGACAGACCCAGGATCTCGCAATGGCATCCAAGTCAACGTGTATTGGTCGTGATGAAAAAAAAGGATGGATCTGTTTTTTGCCAGGGAGTGTCAATGTAGTTGAAGATTGAACGATCAATTCTTGGTTGTTTGCCTAAAATCAACTTCCCCAATTTTCGCGGAGGCATCAATACGACAGTCATCGTCTCATCGGTCGCTGTTCAGAAAGAAGTCAGGAGACAACTGTCAGAAGTAATATTGTGATTTATTATTGTAATATTTGTTCATAGACCTTAGTTAAAGCCTAATTTTAAAGTTGGCTTTATATTGGTGTTACAATAAAGAATTCTCGATTAGCCAATCGGTGTTTTGGTTTTGTGTCCGTTATTACTAAGCGTTTCTGAGAAACTTCAAGGAACAGCGTGAGTCCCATCGTAGCAAGAGCTGGGCATTGACGGTTAACGTGACGTGGCTGACACTTTTGTTACCCCATTGTCGCATCTACAATGTACCCATCGCTTGCAAAAGTTAGATTCGAAGTCAGAGTCTGCTTGTTCAACAACAGAAGCCCAGACCTTGCAGTCGTCTAGCTTCTTGGGGGGGGCGGTTTTGTCGTCTTGCGACGTCGTGAACTTTTCTTTTCGGCCTTCCTGTTGGTTTCACGGCCTACCATGTAGATGGGTGTTATACGGTTCTCACTTAGTTCAATTTTCCCACTTGGCTCTTGTAACCTTGTCGTGTTAACAAAGATGGAGCCACATCCACTTGGTTGACTTTGCACAGCTTCACTGTAGGACTGTGGCGACATGGGTAATCTGTACGAGCATGGAATATTTGCCCTGGTCTTCAAGACCGGTATGCGTGAGTCCATCAGCTTCACCTGTTTGCCTAGTTTGGCTGAAGCCCTGGTGACTACGGAGTGTGATGTCCCATTACTTATCTTTGGGTGAGAATCTATCGTCATATTACTCCTAAATTAATACTGGTGATTAAGTAATAAGAGACAGTGGAGTTATTTTGTCCAATAGACTGACAGCAAAAGACAATAGAGAGCACAAAACAGAAGGATAAAGTACATAAGTAAAAAGGATATCAATGTGACCATATTATTTTTTATTATAGCTTGCTTGGACACTGTATTTTTGGTACAGGTATGGAATTTTCAGCATGTGGTATGGGTAGCCCAAATTTCGCAGGCCGACCATAGATACCAGGTGTGTGTCTGCAGGGGATCAAACCCCCGACCATGTGCATGATCGGCGAGCGTCATAACCGCTGTGCCACCGAAGCACAAGGGTCGTGTGAAGAACAGTACAATATACAAAAACTGCTATCAGTACATGAAAATCACCTATAAATGCTGGCGGAACCTTCTGTGGGAATAGCATTTATCTTGTAGGTATGTCCTTCACCGTATGTGAGTTTGGAATTATCATAATTTGAAAGGTTGTCTCTAAGTGGATTGAAATATTTTAAATTTATTTTAGATATTTTAAAATATTTAAATACTTTCACTCATTGGTGCATTATAATATGGGCTGTGTGGATTCAGTGTATAAAAAATACCTTGAATTTATTAATATTGTGACACTGTCTGCTTAGATGACCGGTAGACCGACAAATGTAGGTGGTTCTCATGATCGCTGAAGGTGCAGTACAGTGGAGAAGGCAATGACTCGTTTAATTTTCCTCACCATTTCACTTAGTGCATTGATTCATTGTATAGTATTTGTCATCCAACTCTCAGAAACTGTCAATGCCCAGCTTTTACTACGCTGGACCTCACGCTGTCCCTCGAAGTCATTCAGAAACACATTGTATTAGCCAGCGCAAAAACCAGAACACAGATTGGCAACTCGAGAATCCTTTATTCTTATGCCAATATGTAACCAACAATAAGGTTATTACACACAAGGTCTAAGAATAAATGTTATAACAATAAATCACGACAATAATTCTGATAGTTTTTCTCTGTCCTTACAACGAACAGCGAACGATGAGGCGATGACCGCTGGATTGATGACTCCCGAGAAAAATATAGAGTTGTGTTTGAGCAAACAACCATGAATTGATCGTTCAATCTTCAACTAAGTTGACAGTATTTTTATACGCATGGAAGGTACCCGTTATGAGAAGTGAGTCTAGTCAGCTTTATTATTATCAATCTACTGTCTGTTGTACCACTCCCGCTGTAACTATACCTATGATTGGTGTTTACTTACCGATGTCATGGAAGAGTTCATCATTTTTATTTTTTTTTTATTTTTGATTACAGCTTGATTCCACACCGTATTTTTGGTACAAGTATGGAATTTTCAGCGTGGATATCGGTAGCCCAAATTTCGCAGCCCGACCATAGATATCAGGTGTGCGTCGGCGAGGGCTCGAACCCCGGACCATAAGCATGGTCGGCGAGAGTCCTAACCACTGTGCCATCGATGCACCTCATCCTCGACAGACTTCGGTTTGGAGACTTCATTCTCTTTACTTTCGTTTTTAAAATGGATAAGTGAAAATAATAATTGTTACTTTATTTTGTTTTAGATGAAGGTTTTAAGTCATTGTTAATTATATGAAATAATCCCAGCGTGTTTAAGCAAAAATCAGAACAAATCTTGTTTTGACTTTAAATAACTTATGATGATTCAATCTGACTCGGTGTCAAAATCATTCCAGGAAATTCGTAACATCTGCGGTCTGAAAACTTATAGTAGGTTTTAAGCAGCCGCTGAGATTTGCACTTGTTGTCCCACCAAACAGATTTTCAGAAGAATTGAAAATCTCAAGTTAAAGTTAACGTATGTTAAAGCACCAGCGTTGGAGTCTAATAAATGAAGGGGTAAATAAAGTTCGTGTAGAATGAGGAAATTATGTGTAAAACAGGGAAAAAGGAAGTGAAAAGTGCATCAAACACTTACCTACCATTAGGGTATCCATCAAAAGAGTCTCTAAAGGCCTCAAATGTCTTTGGTTTGCTCAGGAGCACATTAAAAAAGCTCTTATTATTACATTCGCCCTGACCGAAACGTGTTAGCCTGTCCCTAAGTTTGCACAAACCTCAAAGATAAAGTATTTCCCCGTGGGTAAGTTTACCTAGAACGAACTCATATTCTTTCCGATCTTCATATTTCATCTATTTTTTCGTGCTAATTGGGCATTTTAACTTCTGTCCCCTTCGACAAACCTCTTCTGTTGGCCCTGGGGCGACACCAATTTCAAAGACTCAACCAGTACTCTCACTGCGGCCTACTAATGATATGATGACAGAATAACTATGCGCTATTTTTATAACATTTTTCACCTGCTCTACTTCTAGTAAGTGATCCTCTCTCGGTCAACATGCTGACCACAGAACTTCATTTAGCTGTTTCCCTCCGGCCTTGCCATGATATTATCGATAAGAATAGCTTTCCTAGATAAATGTTCCCTAATGGCTATATTAAAAGAGACTACTCAGTTATATCTGCTACTAATTAGTGGTAAGATTTATCGACTTTCCATTTGTGTTAATGGCTTTCTGCTTGATGCTTGCATGTGTTCCTAATGTCATTATGGAGATTGGTAGTCGTGATGGTGTCAGCATCTTCCTTAGATGCATTTCTCCAAAAAATACTTGAGCGATGGTTGTCACGAAGGTGACTGAGTCCTAGAACGATGAGTGATGCTTGAATCTTGAAAAGACGAATGAGCCAAGAATTTAGGCTTTATTCATTTTAAAATGAAGCCGGAATGGCTTAAACGTATAAAGGGAAAAAAGAATGTTAATAGCGGTAGAGATATGAATATGATTAGATACGTATTATAATAATAATATATTCTCATTTTGTACATGAGGGACGCCAGTTTACAGGCATCATCAATATGATAAATTACATGTACGATTAGCAATCATACTTAATAATAATGTTTTAATAAAATGCAAATTTTTTTCCCACCTGTGTAGGACACATCAAATGTGCAGGCATGGATAAGCATTATTTAAATTTCATAAATTTGGTTTATGGTCAAATTACGTGGTTGATGACGTTTTTGTCTTTGGTTTGTGGGAGCAAAATGATAACCAGTCATTCAATGGAGCACATCATGAAATATAGGAGTATTGACTTCGCATTAACAAAAAACCCAAGTAAGTTTTGGATGGATTAAAAATACTTGGGAAAAATTAAAGCTTGAAGTAATTCCACAATATAACTTAAGTGTGTACAAATCCGAATCTCATTTTTGATTTATATCCAAATTGGGTATTAAGAAAGCTATTTTTACAGATACGATCAGGTATGTTATAAGTTACAATCGTGACGTTGTATGACAAATTGATACTTTTCCATTGGTATAAGAGTATATTCCACAAATGTAATCCAGGTTGCGTCGTGGAGAAAGTTAATTCGTTATTAACCAGGCAACTGAAAGATACGGGACCAATAATGTTTGCAGATCATTTGTCATTGTAAATGGTCAAACATCCACATTATTCATTCTCATTCAAAAAGTCAAATAGAAGCTAAAATGGTGAGAGAAAAAAGAAGACAAACAACAGCAAAGCAAAAGAAAGCAAGAGGAGTCCTTAAGAAGTGATTAATAAATATATACATGTATATTCTGCCTAGTAACTATGCTTATTTTTCTTCGCTAACTAACTAGTCCCGTTAAGCTAACTTTAATATTATGTGTGAACTAATATTACCGTTCTGTGTAGAAATGTTTATCATCTAGTTCCAATAATACTAAAATTTATAATTGCAGTTTGTTGTAACTACACGTTTAAAGAACCTAAAATATCTATGTAGGGTAAAAAAGAAGCTGTAAGAGTCAGACTTATAAGTGCATTGTCATCTTTGAGCAGTCTGGTGACTGAGAAGATGAACACTGGAAGTGTGTTTGCATCGCGCACGTTAGCTGGTAGTCTATTCAAAATGACTGAAAACTTATAAGAAAAGTTCACAACAGTGGTGTGCTGAATTTACCAACGTCATGAAATTTGCCTAATTCCATAGCAAAAGGGATGTTACCGGTGTTTTTCAGACACTGGGGGTCAGAAAGCTATATTAAATAAGAACTTGGGTTTTTACTTCGTTCAAGCAACATGGAAGCCTTCCTGGCATCTGTTCATTAAGTATTCTCTTTGGAACTGAATTTTGACTCACAGAGTTTCTCTGTCTCCATTTTTCACTTCCCGGTCCCTTTTGTATGGTGAGATTATATGTGTAACTACTTTGCTTTCTTCGACACTTCCGTGTTAGTCAGGCGTTGGGCGTGATAATAACCCTTAAAGCATGGTGTTTTGACAGAATTAAAACCCATTACATGTCCTTATTTCAGAATTACTACAGAATCTCTGTGGATTTTCTCCGCCATACAGATATTGTACGGGCTTTCCGTGGGCAAGTGTTCACGACTTGAGTCTTTTTTTAATGACAATCAGATATTCACCACTTGGCCTTTGATTTTCTGTTTTCCGTTCTTATTGATCAATACGAACTCCCTGTTTTCCGAAACCTTACAAGCATTCTACCTACTCACTGATTGATTAGTGTTGTGTTAGACCCCACTGATTGAGATGCGGCCGAAGTTTTGGACTTTTGGTCGCCATCTATTAATAGAGACCACTCAAAGCAGCAGTGGCCTCCTTATCAGGCCCCATACTTAGTGGTGACGATGAATCATAATGTTGCGGCAAACTAAACAGCTGTTTGTGAAAGAGTACTCAGATGTAGCTACCATGAGGTTTTATTGACTATAAATACCTGTCTGAGAACTATTAACAATAATAATGTGTTTTCTCATACAAACATACAAATTTGCATGAAAATGTATGCCGTTTCTACAGGCACAATCTAGTATGATATTATATCAAATCGTAGATTGTCTACAAGTCAGTAATGTTTCAACAGTTAAATATTTGATATATATATAAATACACATTGTCTGAACTAGGCTGTATAGTTATTGAATTGTACAGTTGTCCTCCAGGTTGAGCGGGAAAATCGACTTCGTTTCGTTTTCATCCCGTGGTTGTCGGCATACGATAACCAACCAATATTGAGGTAAGTACAACGTTTACAAGGGATTGAAAGCTGTTTTAGAAAAGTAAAAGTGCTGAGGTGAATCATTAAATTGTAATGAAATAGGTAAGTGCAAGTATCATTAGTAAATTTATTTATAAAGGAAACTCCCTAGGCTGACAACGTTCATTTGCAATGTATAATGCTACCCATATAGTTCTTACCATAATGATGTCCAATTTTGGTTTTAATGCATTTATCCTCATGCCGGATTTTTATCAGCTGGACCACGAAGGAGCACGGTATATGCTCCCCATAAAGTTTTCACTGTTCATCGGGAAAGAGATAGTTGATTTTGTGTGTATTTGCAGTTTCGAGCTGCCGCAATGAAGTGATTTGGGAAGCAGTTATAAGTGAGCACATTCCTTTGAATCGAGTTCCGAGGGAATGTAAACTTTTGATGTCTTCAGGCCCGTAAGATGTGATAATTTACTTTTTCATCCTGTCATCTAGACGAAGCCATGGTCTTCGGGTCATGTTGCCACGCATTAAGTTATCCTCCGAAAATATGCAGCTGAAATCAGAGACAGGAAAGACTAAATAATTTTGAAGGTTGGTTGGTAACATATTTGTTGTTCGCAATAACATGTACCAAGCCTGTGTTGCAAAGAAACACAGACTTGATTGCGCATAAGTGACTGCATATTAGCGCGAGCGGTTATAAATGCAGTTTGACGGACGCCCTTCGATAACGCGATGCCCCCATTAAGGGGTTCACAACCATTTCGATACGTACATCTCAATTTGCAGTCATCTGTCGGCATATGATGTGAATCAATATACACGTGGTTTAAGGCGATTTATTGGAATAATCACCAGCTGTACACCGATAGCTAATGAAAAACTAAACATCTAGGATTATTAATTTTGGTTGTATTAGTCAATGGTGTCAGCTGGTGTACAGCTTACCCAAGAAATGGAACATATTTGATTGTGTACGTCTCACACGCCCTCTGAATACCACGCCAATAGTAAAGATTTAAGATAGCAGCTCGTAATACTGGTATCTATCTCGCAGAAAAATATCACATTTTAACATCTACGCTCAATAATGACTGACTCATTTCTTACAAATCACGGCGTTTCACTCCATTGTATTCTTAGTGAGATAGCCACCATCTACCGCAGCCTGTACGTTCAACGTTGGTGTTACATTTTGGCGTTAGTTGTCTATATTCGTACAAAAATGTCTACAAATTAGTCACCTGTTAACTTGATGACTGATAGCACACATGTGCTTGCAGAAACCAGCAAAATGACTCCCACAAAAATGGAGGTGAGTCACATCAAGCGCCAATACGCCGCAAAAGTTGGGCTGACGCATCACCACCATCCACTTGGGATGGGCCTGGCAGCGAATATGCTGACAACTAGTAGTAGCATCGCTTCTACAAACTCAGCACCTGGTTCTGACATAGAGCTCTTCACTTCACTTTATGTACGTGTCAAAATACTTTAGGTACCAAGTCCAGCTTAAAAATTTACTTCAGAAATGGAACAACTAAAGCTGTCTACCTGAAGACCAAGATGAGGGAAATAAGGTAGGTTAAGGCTTGGAATTCAAGATTTTCAGAAAATTTGACCAGGATAACTCAGATATCAAAGCAGATTAGTGACATAAAATCTCAGATCTGAACTTACGAATAGAGTCCGCCATGCAGACAGAAATGGAGCAAATGGAAAATTCTGGAATCGACCTCGGCACCATTTAATGCAGAAAAACAATCCAACATGACCTCCTCTAGTTTTCGCATCCACGATCAAATTTCTTTCTTGTTATAAAACTACGATAAGACTGCTGAAAAATGGAATAAATATATGACTGATCTCAACATAATACATCAATAAACTTTAAGCCAAGGGCGCTGTTCACAACAAAGTTATATAGGAGAATTGACTTCAAACTTTTTTCCCAGATATCTGTATTACATTCATGTGATGTCTGGGTTTTTTGTTAATGCGAAGACAATATTTCTATATCTCTTTATGTGCTACACAAACAGACTTTATAGCAGACTGTTCCGACTGACTCTAGTGTCAGAAAGAACAACCAAACTGTAAACTCATCATACATCAAATCATGTGTAATTTATATAATAACTTATCCATGCCTGTACAATTGGTATGTTCCTGCATAAACAGGAAGGATTATATATTGTTATCTGTGAACTAGAATCTTAGAATCTTGGCCAGATTTATAAAACATGGCGAACTTGACGCAGAATCAGTAACTAAGGTAGACACCTTGATAAACTTCATCACAATTGAGGTTGTCAAAAGACTAGATACTAAACTAAGCATAATAGTCCATAGTATACCAGATAATGAGGTTGAAAAAAGTTCAAAGCCTCTTACTTAAGGCCTAAATCCCAGACGAAATGTCACAGACTGAAAACGAGTCAGCAGGGCCACTGCTGCCCTATACTCCTTCAATTTGAAACTCAGACAAAGGCTAAGAAATCCACCAGTTCACAAAGTATCCTATTACAGGACACGAGCCACAATTTATTTGCGGTAGCCATAATAATCATAGTCTCAGAGCTTAACATCAAAAAAGGAGGGAGGGTGGCGTTAGCTGATCAGTAGATATGGTGGGGGTCACTAAGGTGAATCGCCCCATTCTGCAGGAACAGCAATATACAAATTAAAGGCTCGAGATATTTCTGATTTTTATGAGGGCTTAGATCTTTATCTTGAAAAAGATAATAATGAACGCCTTGACAGATCATGCTTCTTCCTCTAAATATATACTATTCGCCTAGCCTATTGTTGAGATGCGACCATGTGGGATGTGCACAGATTTATGGGGCATCTTATAAACTAACTTGCTGTCCATTGACTGATCTTTAAATACCACTTCACAATGTCTTATCTCATTCATTTTCCAATAACGTCTTTACTTGATCCTCATTATATTCCATTAAACCTAACATTTTACAGCTCTTTATGACTTATTATATTCCTACTCTCTGAAGGGTACGGTTGTACATTAAATGCACAAAAAGGTATAAAACAAAAACAACTGGCACAACTGAGGATAAATGTATTAAAACCAAAAGTGGACATCATGATAGTACGAGGTATATGTGTTGCATTATACATTGCAAATGAACGTTGTCAGCCTAGGGAGTTTCCTTTATAAATAAATTTACTAATGATACTTGCACTTACCTATTTCATTACAATTTAATGATTCACCTCAGCACTTTTACTTTTCTAAAACAGCTTTCAATCCCTTGTAAACGTTGTACTTACCTCAATATTGGTTGGTTATCGTATGCCGACAACCACGGGATGAAAACGAAACGAAGTCGATTTTCCCGCTCAACCTGGAGGACAACTGTACAATTCAATAACTATACAGCCTAGTTCAGACAATGTGTATTTATATATATATCGAATATTTAACTGTTGAAACATTATTAACTTGTAGACAATCTACGATTTGATATTATATCATACTTGATCGTGCCTGTAAAAATGGCATGCATTTTCATGTGAATTTATATGTTTATATGAGAATATACATTATTATTATTATTATTAAATAAAAGCTGGAGAGGATAAGGCAGGGATTGAAAGACGGGCTTGCAATCGGCTCGCTCAATCGATTGGAAAGACACCGTAAGGCACCGAAATAGATAAACACACGGCCAACACCGTGGAACTCACAGCCTTCCCCTCTCAAAGCCCACTATAATAGCTCCACAGAACACGATGCCAACCGAAAGACTTGTGAATCATAATCTTACTCCTAAATTGGCCCCTCTACACTCTAACATAGATTTAAATGTCTTTGGATAGCCCTAGGACAGAAATCAATCCCTAAGTCAGGAACATTGTCTTCTTAACACGGCGTCGAAATTCAAATGAAAGTCGGTAAAAAACATGCTGAAATGCACACTTCTTAGTATAGTTGAAGACTGAAGGATCAATTCATGGTTGTTTGCTCAAACACAACTCTATATTTTTCTCGGGAGTCATCAATCCAGCGGTCATCGCCTCATCGTTCGCTGTTCGTTGTAAGGACAGAGAAAAACTATCAGAATTATTGTCGTGATTTATTGTTATAACATTTATTTTTAGACTAAGTGTACAATAAACTAATGGTTGGCTCTGTATTGGTGCAAGAATAAAGGGTTCTTGAGTCACCAATTTGTGTTTCGGTGTTTTGCGTTGGTTACTGAGCATAGTTCCTGAAAGTCTTCCAAGGACAGTGTGAAGTCCAGTATGGTTAGATGTGGACATTGTCACCACTTGTTACGAAATGTCCCCAACATTTTCAAACTCCTGGGATGAATCCACGCTGTGAGGTAAATAGTATTCGAAACTATGCTTATAACCCAATTGAAAACGCAAATAAGGCCATACGGTCAACAGTGATAACACAACTTGCTCTCATACTGTTCCAAGTCACACCGAAGCCCACACTTATAGCTAGTTTAGCAACACAATCACTTAAAATCGCACAAGTGGCAGTCCTCAGGGCTCATCTCCCAGCCACTGTGGGTATTCAGAGAACGACACAAACAATGACAGAATATGCGGAACCAGCCTTATGGGAATCAAATCACAGTGCAGAAATGCATATAATGAAACCTATTTGAAGACACTTAGAATGTCTTCAAACAATAGGCAGATTAGTAATTCATGGGCATTGAAAGGTACCAATGATTTTTTATCCATCACACTCCTGTCATCGCTGACCAAACCAGTGGGGATGTCAACTCGTCTTAACCCGTACCAATAATGCAAGCTCCCTGTCGGGAAGAAGACAGACGCAGTATGGTGCACACAACTATTAACCACATCCAACGCTTGTACAAATATAGGCCAACTAAAAACTCCCACCTACCCAGGTACTGCTTTATCCTGTAGTGGATCCAATAAATCATTTGATGCAGAAAAACAATCCAACATGACCTCCTCTAGTTTTCGCATCCACGATCAAATTTCTTTCTTGTTATAAAACTACGATAAGACTGCTGAAAAATGGAATAAATATATGACTGATCTCAACATAATACATCAATAAACTTTAAGCCAAGGGCGCTGTTCACAACAAAGTTATATAGGAGAATTGACTTCAAACTTTTTTCCCAGATATCTGTATTACATTCATGTGATGTCTGGGTTTTTTGTTAATGCGAAGACAATATTTCTATATCTCTTTATGTGCTACACAAACAGACTTTATAGCAGACTGTTCCGACTGACTCTAGTGTCAGAAAGAACAACCAAACTGTAAACTCATCATACATCAAATCATGTGTAATTTATATAATAACTTATCCATGCCTGTACAATTGGTATGTTCCTGCATAAACAGGAATAAATAAATGTCATTAATAAAAGAAGTAGATAGTGACTCAAATGCATAGGTGAATATGGTACTCCCACCAATAGCAAGACAAAGTTTTTATGCCACGCAGAACTGATGGATGCTGAACCACACTTGAGCCTGATAAACGAGCTTTAATACTCCAAAAATTATTTCAATTCTCAACTTTTCCCAATCCTTATTAGTGATAGATCTACACTGCAAAATACTGGAGTCCCAGCCAATTAGAGAGTAGTAAAGGTGCATATTGTGAACGTACAGATAAATCAGTTGTGATTATTATATTATTATTGTATCCTTTAGTTCCTAGAGGAACATAGGGCTTCAGCTGCACACCTCCATTTCCTTCTGTTTTCTGACAACTTTTTCACCCCGCTCCAGGTCTGTCCACATGCTTTCATCTCCTCCAAGTCACCCTTGGACGACCAACTCGCCGCCTCCCTTTCGGGTTCCACTCGAGGGCTTGTCTAGTGATGTCACTTGATGGTTTCCTCAGCGTATGGCCAATCCATCTCCATTTCTTTCTGCCTATTTGTTTCACAATCGGTTCCTGATTGGTTCGCTCCCAGAGATCCCTGTTGCTGATCTTTTCTGGCCATCTGATCAGTTGTGAAAGCTAGTGTAAATGCAGTTGTAGTTTACTACTACAAGTTGATAATACAATCCGTAATTCTGGTTTCACTGCTCGTATTGCGTCCACTGGCAGAAGTTGTTTTCCGGTTGTTGAATAGTCTTCACACGAGGATGGGGTGTTCCCACAAATCCCAAAGAATGCAATACGAATATTAGCAGATCAAGTAAAGAGTATGAATTAGTGATACAGTTAAGGAA
The DNA here is from genome assembly GCA_944472135.2 of Trichobilharzia regenti. Classification (NCBI taxonomy): domain Eukaryota; kingdom Metazoa; phylum Platyhelminthes; class Trematoda; order Strigeidida; family Schistosomatidae; genus Trichobilharzia; species Trichobilharzia regenti. The sequence continues at coordinate 33,460,953 of OX235266.1, forward strand.
CGGACAGCATGATTGTATTTCCATCAGAACTCCGAAGTTATTATTTTTTAAAGAAGTCGATTGAACAAAAGTTATGTTCAATGCCTCCGTTTTTAACATTCGACTAAAACTACACAAATTTATTTTGCAAGACTTCACAGGCTCGCATGATATTTTCATGAAGTTACTTAACATTTTGCTGATATGATTCAAACAGCCATTATGGATCAGTTTGACATAAAGCGTCTACATGACAATTCATTCTCGTAGTAATCGGATTACCAGGCCTTAATTCAAAAGTTTTATTTTCTTGGTGTGATTTTCTTAGGATGGGGCAAACACAGACACAAGTTTTTGAAGTGTCTTCGGAGGGATTTTAATTAACCTGAAGTGTTTCCCTAATTTCCGCGCGTGTAGGGTCGTAATATGCAATTGGTAGAAGTGTTATACATGTGTAATACCTTCACTTTGTCTAAAAGGCGATATATTTCTAGTTTCTGCATGCAAAAATATTCGATAGCTGAGGGAATGAAACTTACCCTCTAGTCACGAGATGAACCGAGACAATTAGCTGCACTAGAGTGTTAAGTGAAATGAACGGGAAAGAATGAACTGTGGAATAGTTTATATCACTATCCAAAGCACTCTAATGGATAGTCATCTCATCATTTATCTCTGAGGCCAGGCTTAGTTTAAACTAAGTTAATGGTTGTGTGAGTGTATTGACATGGATACGAACAGTAAATATCATCAGCAAATAGGAGTGTATCTTATCAGACGGAATAAATGTGTCATAGGACCGTAACCCACAACACTGTCCAAGATCTATTCAAATATTTTTCACACATAGTTTAGGTTTTTTCTTATCTTAATGTGTCAATCACGTCTCATAAACCGTTAATGCCCAGCTCTCGCTAAGCCGAGCCTCTCGCTGTCCCTCGAAGCCTTTCAGAAACGCTTAGTAATAACGGATGCAAAAACCAAAACACCGATTATCGACTCGAGAATTCTTTATTCTAACACCAACATATGAACAGCATAATAACTAAGGTCTTTGAACAAATATTACAATAATAAGTCACGATATTACTTCTGACTTCTTTCTGAACCGCGACCGATGAGACGATGACTGGCTGATTGATGCCTTCGCGAAAATTGGGAAGGTTGGGTTTGAGCAAACAACCATGAATTGATCGTTCAATCTTCAACTACATTGACAACCTGTATAACTGCTTTTATGGTTGAGCTGCGCCGAGTAATTTAAGGAAGATTTTAAGTCTTGATCCTTATAAGTAGTCGCCTGTACAAAGCGATAGCGTCCTCAAAGGATTACACTGACATAAAGTCACGGGTTCATAATTTGTGCAGCAACGTACGACTGAGACGGTATCAAAGCAGTTGGGTACTACAACCACAGTCACCGTAAAAGGTCTCAGAGCTTAGCACTAAAGAAGGAAGGAAGGAGGTGCGTGCCGATCAACAGATATGGTAGTGATTATCAATATGAATCACTCCGATCTGTAGGACAGCAAAATTCCTTTTTGACAGCTCGAGAATTAAACTTGAGTTTGGATCCCCAACATGACATTTAAGAGCAATAGTGATTGTACAGATCTGAATTATAAAAGTGCTTTTGCCCCTGACATCTACAAGCCTGCTCATCTTCTTGTCAAGATATTACCCGATGGGCCCTACACAAATTTGCGAGACATCTGACAGGTCAGCGAATTCTATGGGTTCTAATCTTTCAGGTTTTTGAAGCCACTCTTCACTGAGATGTCACCTAGGTGCTTCGCTATAATCTTTTTATATAAGTACCATCATACTCTATTTTATCCTAATCTTAAATATGGCGAAAACTTACCCTTTTCATTCACATCCTTCGCTCACTTAAAGTCTGGTTGCTTTGATGAAAAATAACAACATCAACGTCTGAGAAAGGCTATATATTTCCATCGAAAATGTTACAGTTTCCATGGTATGACCAATGTAGTTAGCATTAAACGTTGCAAATGCATGTTATCATTCCAAATATTCCCTAGGTCCTCGCATTCATCTTGTAAATACGCTTTCAATGACACATTATAAATAATCGTCTTTATATTATTTTGCAGTGTAGCGATAAATAATTTCCCAGGATTATTGACCACAGCAATCACTCACCACTGGATGCTGACACTCACTGTTTAAGTCGAATTGTTTAGCTGAAGGCTTCCGGTCAAGCATCCAGGCCTCTTGGTACTCCGTCGTGTCACGTTCGTGCACGATAACTAGCCGGCTGAGCAATCATCCCGCACTCTGAAATATATCTCGTAATTTGCGCAATCAAATGTGTTTTGCTTTGTCTTTGGTATACGCGGAGCGAATACTTCAGAAGTTGTGGTGCTATCCGTGAACGTCAATACCGTCAGCTTTCCGGGACTTTCCTCTCTTCCTGTAATTGCCCTGATCGTATTGGGGCATGGCACTTACCCAAACACAGGCTGGTCATTTGGTCGACCGTAACTATCAGCAGGAAACGAAATGTGGGTTGTCGCTCCACCTTTATAGAGACCTTATTGAAGGGCTTACAACTTAATATTTATCGAACCTGTTCTGATTGCTTGTACCACAATTCAATAATTTAAACTTCTGAAAAAGTCTTGATTTATGATAATTCACAATCGTAATTGATAACATAACTGATCGTGTCTGTAAAAATGGCATGCATTTAGTGGAAACTATTGAGTACCAACATAGTATGCCGTACAGCTAACGCGAGGATATCAAATGGTTCAGAAGGGTTTCTAGACAGAAGTTCCGTTTCATTATAATACAAGTGTAGTTCACTTACATATTAGGTAAAGGTCGAACGCCTCTGGCCACTTCTCGTGAAGAACCTACCACAAATCTGTTTCTGAACTACACCCAGATTTTTCCTGGTGAAGATTGACAAGCCTCGTTGAGTGAAGCGTTCCTTGCATGATTTATTTAGGATGACTTCCAATGTGATCAGACGTGCATAAGAATCTTCTGACGAAGACCAACGCTGACAGCCTCAAAATATGTGATTATTTATTAATGATAGTGCAAGTTGATGCAAAATGAAAGAAAACTGTGAGGCAGACCTTACTGAAATGAACTGACAGCATACGTCCCATACGTGCACACAAACACATGCAAATCAGTCTCTAAACGCTTTCCACCCTCCTGAGAAAACAGGCAGTTGGATATTTCCGCACCTATGGAGGTTTACCAGTTTGGGTCAGACTAACCTTAGGGGTCAGACAGGTATGATTAATATGGTATATTGGTCTTACAAGCATCAACACTAGCTGCAAAACATAAAGTATTATTTGTTCTGACTCGCCTGGCAGTGTCGAAGGCATGCTTTGTAACGTCCACCCCACCACCGGTTTTGTGCACAATGGCCACCTACTCAGAAATTCTCAAGAAACAATGCCTCGGTGCGCTTATTTTAAGACTGTACTTGTCGACTGATACTTCTGTGTATTATAGAAGGCACGTACTGCTTGCATAAAACTTTGCTGTATTGGCGATTTCTTTTGTCATAATCGAATGCCAAGAATATTTCACAAAACTTACTATTTACCCCTTTTAATTGGCGGGTTGGCCTAAATCCCATTTATGTGGCTGGACGGAATATCAACGTGGTAATTTATCCATAACAAGTAAATCTTTATTCTGAAGAGACTGTTTGCGACAAAACAAATTCAGAAGCTTATTCATTTCATTGCTTAGCTGCTGGTGACAGGTGTGATCCTAATCCCGGCTCTTTTTGCAACTATCTAAGTAACCTATTTTCATTCTGAATTAAGTTTTAGTAAGAAAGACTTGATATCGCTTTAACCACAAGTCAGCTGACTGGAATATTCACCAGTGCATGTTTAGAGGTTGACGGAATTCTCTTACACAGCCTCTAATTTATTAGTTCTCACGTACCAAAGACAAAGCAAAAGCCAATTTTTGATCGTCCAAACTATGTGACATATTTCGGGACCAAAACAAGCTGTCAGACGAACGCTTAGCTGGCTAGTGATCGTGCACGTGACACGACGGAGTACCAAATGGCGGGGATCGGAAGCCTTCAGCTAAACAAGTCGACTTAAACAGTGGTGATCAGCATCCATTGGTGAGTGATTGCTGTGGTCAGTAATTTTGGGGAATTATTTACCGCTACAGCTCACTGCCCCCCTAGTGGGGTGGTGAGGACCCTAAGACAGAACCACCCGGAAGTAAAAAATACTCGATAGTTCCCTTTCGGGTGAAAAAAATCTTCCGAGCGGCTTGGTGGCACGCCTACTGGTTTGTCTGCCTATGCTAATAGGGTGTTTGTACATTGCTTCCTTGAAATTGTTCGTTGGATCCCGTGCTTCGTTTGTTTCCTGTCCAGTGCCCGTCGCACCTGGAAAAGAAAACAAGAACGCTAAGAACCCCGTCGAGGAAAATGTACCATATCAGCTTTTTTTGTTAAAAAAATTATGTGCATTTACCATACAGTAAAATAATGCTAAGTTCAGAACATCGAAAAAATTACATCTAATAAAAAATTTTTGTGCCTGTTACATGTATTGTAGAAAAAAAATTTAGTTGTGTTTAGTGATACTGCATAAAAAAATTGATACGTCTAAAAAGAAATAGTTAGTACCACAAACGGATCAGTTGCATGAATCACACGACTTCGTTATGTCATATAAGTGTGAAGATATTCTGGGAACCTTACGGTGCGTCCAGAACGGGTTTTCTTAGGAGGCTCAACAAAAGATTCGGCAGCTGTCGCTGTGCTAGTGACTTCATCGAGGTCTAAACGATCTTCGGTTACTTGTGGATTATGGGGTACGTTAAGCTCTATGCTAATAGGATTACCCTCCAAGTAAGCCGGTTTCAGACGGTCAATGCTGACGGTGTCCTCGCAGCCGTTTTTGTCCAAGACAAAGGATTTATTCCAACGTTTAATTACTTTATAAGGTCCGTCGTATGGAGGTTCCAGAGGTCTGTGCACAGAGTCGCGACAAACGAATACATCAATGGACTGTGGACGAAGGGGAGCAGGTTTAACTGAACGCATTGCGTTTGTAAGCCTGCTGACATATGAAGCGTGATCTACCACTGGTGAGAAGCTCAAGGGAGAAACAAATTCACCAGGCAGTCGCAGTGTCGTGCCATATACTAGCTCGGCACTAGTACAACCAGCATCGGTTTTCAAGGCGTTTCGTATCCCTAGGAGAACTATCGGAAGGGATTCAGTCCAGTGGGTGTTGTTTGCAGCTGACAGACCAGCCTTCAGCTGTCTGTGTAGACGTGCTACCATACCGTTAGCTTGAGGATGGTAGGCTGTTGTTCGAAAACGCATGCAACCTATGATTTTAGTCAGGGCGAAGAATGAGCCACTTTCGAATTGCAGCCCGCGATCAGTTGTTATGAAAGATGGGCATCCAAAGTTAGCGATCCATCTTTCTACAAAGAGGCGTGCGACTTGATGGGTACTGCTTCCGGCCATCGTGTGAATCGATCAAAGCAAGTTAAAATATAGGTACATCCATGGATTCAAGAAGGGGTCCAACCAAATCTATATGGACGTGTTCAAAACGAGCGTCCGAGAGAAGAAAGGTGCCAAGTGGGCTTTTGGTGTGTCTTATCACCTTGCACTTTTGACAAGCTAAGCACGTGTGTGCCCATTCCCTTACTTCTTTATTAATGCCAGGCCAACAAAAACGACTAGTTACGAGCTTGACAGTAGTTCGAATACCTGGGTGAGATAAGCCATGCAACGTATTGAAGACGTTACGGCGATAACTTTTAGGCACGATGGGGCGAGGAGTACTCGTGGAAATGTCACATAGAATAGTATCTCTTCCCATACCTAAGGGTTTCTCAGCTAATTGTAGAGTTGTTTTCGACAACTCATGTTGAAGCTCAGTATCTTCTTCTTGAAGAGGAGCCAGTTTTACAAAGTCTATGCCGTCGATTTGGGTGAGGAAACAAACGCGCGACAAGGCATCTGCCACAGTGTTGTTGACTCCGGATACATGGCGAATATCTGATGTAAACTGTGAAACGTAATCCAGTTGTCGTGATTCCCCGGGTGAATACTTATTTGAAGGTGAGTTCAGAGAGTACGTCAGAGGTTTGTGATCCGTAAAAATTATGAATTCGCGACCCTCTACTGAATGTAGAAAATGACGTATAGCACAGTACATAGCCAGAAGTTCTCTGCCGAATGTGCTGTACTTCGTTTCAGCTAATTGAAGGCGCCGGGAGGAAAAGGTGAGTGGTTGCCACTCATTGTCAACTAGCTGTTGTAGAACTGCGCCGATTGCAGTGTTTGATGCATCAACCGAGATACATAACGGTGCCGTTGGATCCTGATACATCAGAAGTGTGGCATTCGCAATGGCTTTTTTAATCTGGGTAAAAGCATTTCGAGCAGACGCGTCAAGTTCTATGGACTTGTTATTCCTTCGAAGGAGGTCTGTCAATGGCTGAATCAGAGAGGCACAGTTGGAAATAAAGCGTCGATATTGACTTACTAAGCCATTAAAAGTGCAAAGATTTTTCACCGTCTGTGGCTCTGGAAAGTTCAGTATAGCCTCGACCTTAGTAGCCAGTGGGCGAATGCCATTGCAGTCAATAGTGTTACCCAGGAAGTCGAGTGAGTCAATACCGATTCGACACTTTTGAATATTAATGGTAATACCATGTTGGTGTAACCTTTCAAATGCCAAGTCCAAGTGCCTAAGGTGAGTTTCCTTGTCTGGACTGGCAATGAGGCAGTCGTCTAAGTATGCGTATACAAAGTCGAGACCGCGAAATACTTCATCAATGAAGCGTTGGAATGTTTGGGCTGCATTCCGAAAACCGAATGGCATACGTAAAAATTCAAAAAGTCCGAAAGGCGTAATGATAGCCGTTTTCGGGATATCTTCTGTTGCCATCGGGATTTGCTTATACGCTTTAACCAAGTCGATTTTGGAGAATATAGTCGCTCCAGATAAGGTTGCCGTTAAGTCGTGTATATGAGGCAACGGGTAGCAATCAGGGGTTGTTTTGGCATTCAATCGCCGGTAATCACCGGTGGGTCGCCAATCATTGCTATCCTTTTTCGGCACCATATGAAGTGAGGATGCCATTATTTACCGCTACACACGTATATTGGACCTGTAAGTTCGAATTCCTACTTCAGGACTTTGATTAGCTTCGAGAAGGAAGATGAAACCTGACTTGGCTAAACATGATTTGAGTTGGAGAATGGTAGCGAGGAAAACATATATAGAACCATACGAGCAGTGATACGGGAGAAAATTCAGGGCCAAGTCAATATACAAGCACCGAGGGAGAGAGGCTGCACCAATGGCCTAGAAACTCTCAGTTAGCAAGTTAGTGATACCTGGCAAATACCATCGTAATGATGGATAGAATATGCTTAAGGGAGTTTTATATTATTAAATGCGATATCCCGTTAGTTTTGGATTAGGTTTGGGCTAAGGACAGGTTTGAGTTAGGTTTTTTGAGGTTAGACTGGCCTTTGTCCAGGGATAGTTTCGCTTTAGGGTCAGGTTAACGAAAGATTAAGGTTAGAAGGTCTAGATGAATGCACATGTAAAATGTGGTTTAAATACTCTGCCGGCATTCCGATGCAAAATCGAGAGGCGTTTTCTTCAGAGTCAGAGAAGGGCTTCTTATGGAATGGTTCCATATGATTTTACCCACTTTTCTTGTAGTATATGTATTTTATGCTCCAAAATCGTCTTCTCCTTTTGTTTAGTGTGTGCAAGGTCATCGGGGTGTTTTTACTTCTCGGTGCCTAAATTTTAACTTCACTGAATTATGTACTCAATACAAGTTAATTACCTGCGTTGATAAACTAAATCGAAATTAATTAAAGTCACACTTATTCAGTTGAAGTAAAATGTTCTAAACGCCCTTGAAGGGGTCGTTTTGAAGGACAACAAGTGGCGGAATGGGATCCGACACTTCAGAAGGCAAGACTTTGTTCATTAGGTGAGATGCTAAGTATTTGTCGCTGTCGTCGTATTCCAAGCTTTTACACGTGATTCAAATGACGCATAAGCAAATTTACAGCTTTGGCCCTCTCGTTTTAATTTTAGTTAATTAACTGTTAAGAATTGTCATTTTAAGAAGCAACAAGTGTAGCTCAAAACTGAAGGTAATGGAGATGATTTATGAAGAATTCATGTACCATCTAAACTTGTCGCATCCACTGAGTAATTCCTTATCAAATATTCATTTTCCACCTCCACTGTCAGACGAAAACGGGTGGATTGTTAAATAATAGTTAAATTGAGCACGACTTTAGTCGAATGATAAGAATGGTAAAGCAGTGAGCGATTCCTGACTTAAAGATTTTCAGAAGTGGAAAGTGTTGTCCATATACCGGTTAAAATGGATAGTATTGAATGACTAATCGGCAAACATTGGTTAAATTAGGGTGAAATATTAGTTGAGTGATAGGATAATGTCGGTCCAATAATTGTAAGGATTTGGTCAAGTATTGGTTGGAATGGGAAGATTATGTCATAACCGGAATGTGCGAATTCCTTACTATTGGACATGCCGGTTGATGGGCTTGATACAATTTGTCCATTATTCACTCATATCTTACCAGTTTTGTCTGATCGGGTTATGTCCTCCTGTTTGCACATACATATGGATGTGGTATTATAAAAGTGGAATTTCAAATATCGAGACTTTCTTAACCAGGTTAGAGTCCTCAATTCCTCCGTTCATGTGGCCTGATATACATTGACAAACTAGACCAAGCTTCTGTCGTCCATAAGTTCACATGCAGTGAGTCGTTAAAGAAGTAAACATCATTGTGACTTTCAATATAATGAGGATACAGTAAGTCACACTAGTTTTCCCACGAACTGAAGTTCATTTTAACTTTACCGCATGGAAGGACTGTGTAATTCTTCAATCCTTTGAGTATGTGTTATGAAGATCTCATAGATATGTATTAGAAGTAAGAAGCTGTTTTTCCTCAAATAGGGAGAATTGGCTCCATGAATTCTATTGTAATATGAGTAATACTAGGGACTGGATTGAATCAAGCCGTGTGAATGAAAACTCACTTTTAGCTTCTGTATTTATCATAACTACGATATCCTATTCATCTTACAGTTCATAGATTTTCTCAATATCCTTTTGACAATTCGGTAGGTTTATGAAGTGACAACATTTATAGTATTTGTTTGCATAAGTTCTAATGTGGTCCCGAATAACATTTTGCAGGAAAACTGTAGCATGTCTTGAGTAATTTATAATTGTAGCATACTTACACTTGCTGTAAAAAAAATAACGACTAATTTAAACTGAAATGCAAGGTTGACACTCCATCAATGAGCGGTTAGACGATTCATTTTAATAATTTTTCATTCATTTAACTCACTGTTAGACAGTCATCATTTGTGTTGTCACCTACTGTGGAATATATAACCTCATGGTATGGTTTCCCCAAAACGGGTTCGTAGTAGGTTTGTAATGAGGGATTTTCTACTCCCGGATGAGCACTATTTTTTCATCATTATCGCTGACGAGCCACGAACATTCCCATTCTGCCTTTCCTTTCGTAAGGATATCCTTGTCCATGTGAAGGTAATTATAGGGTGTGCCTGGTAAAGTTTATTATAGCGTAGTCATGTGGAAGCGTTTTGAGCTGAAGGTCAGTAATCTGAGGTCGTTTAAGGGAAATATAATAGTATGGTTAAAACTTAATGGTTGTTTCATATCCATATTGTTACACCATAGAAAACATGTTAAATACTTATTAAATGTAAATGTTAGTGCATAAATGTGTTATATGGGCATGCAGACCAGTAAGAATTATGAACTTTATTACTGCTCCTATAGTTCATTGAAAGTTTGTTGTTCCTCATCCTGCAGACGGTATAAATTCATTTCAGTTGGATGGAGTAGAAGCTTTAAGCGTGTTTATAGATGGTTTTCTGTATGAATCTACAACGGTTATATATAAACCATGTAAAAGTGTCTCGCTATCTCCTACCAGTAGGTCTAATCTCATTGGTGAAAGGAAACTTTTATGTGCAATGTGTTTGTAGGTTAAGAAAAACCCAATTAAGTATAAAGTTCAATAAAAAAAGTCTCTACTAAGAAATGCAACTTAATAGCCTTGAATTAAATGTCAATTTATGAATATTGTTCTGAACTATAATTCATCTGCCACGACTTAACTGCTCCATTTTTATTTCAAGTTACTATTACTATAATGATTGGATCACCGATTTATATGCTTGTCATTGATGTTATCAATGTGATTCTACTTTAAGTATTATACTGTATTCTGCTTCGCGTACTTCAACAAGAGCAACTGGGGAGCACCACCAACTGCCAAATATGTGGCCCAGAACTGGGCACCTGAGTAACCTTACCCGGGCAATTGTGTCCAAACAAAGCGAGCATAATGTATTTATTTCCTGAGGCTATGTCATTAGCAATTCTGAAGACAAGTCCGTAATGTATATTACTGTTTACCGTCGTCACACTTGTGCACGCATTTCAAGAGTTTAATTTCCGGATCACTGGTATATCCTTAGGTTAAATGTTTTTGCTGATGAATTATTTGTAAAACTATATTTATCTGTTTGTCTGTCTGTTTTCGACATAGAACTTTGCACTGATGCGCGGCAGTTCAAGTCGCCACATTCCATTTAGCACACAAAGCAAGAGAAAGTAGAAGAAATGCATAATAGAGACAGTAAATATAGGTGTGAGACAAAGGAATAGTAGTTGCGAAGAACAATATAGTTTCATGGGAAATCACAAGTCACAAGGAGTGGATGCATCTGCGCCACTGAGAACGATTTTGAACCATATCACCAATTGTTTCCAACCATTGGTTTTTACCGTCCCGAGGACCCCAACCAGGAAGTCTACACCTTCCTACGTGGCTTAGACTAACTGTTGTAGATTTCATTGACTGGTGCCATGTTTTGGTTTGACCGCCGCTAGCTCTTTTCCAGCCTGACCCTATATCAGCTAAGATTGCCCATCGAGGAAGGCGATGACTAAACATACGTAACACATGTCCTAACCATCTCAGTCTATGTAACTTCACAACCTCGTCTATTGATTTCCCCTCCTTACCTAGAACTCGATGTCTAACCTCAATATTGCTCATCCTATTATACCACTTCACATGGGAGGTAGAACGCAGGCATCTATGATCAGAGACAGCTAATCTTTTCATGTCTTCCACTCTCAGTGGCCAGATCTCGCAGCCATAAAGGAGGACGGAGCGGACTGACGAGCACTACACCCGCCCTTTGGTCGATAGCCGGATATCACGTTTACGCCAGAGACGGCGTAAACTGGCATATGCGAAACTAGCCCTCTGTATCCGTGCTGAGATTTCGTCAGAGATCAACCCGTTGGGGTTGACGGTACTTCCCAAATAAGTGAAGCGGTCAACGTGCTCTATCACTTCACTTCCTATTTCTAAGCTAGGAGTCAGTGTGTAGTCCAGTCCTGTAACATCATCTTGCATTTGGTGGGAGCGAATCGCATGCCAAACATTCGTAGATTGCAGCTCAAGGTGTTTAGAAGACTCTGCATTTTGTCAGCGTCCTCGCCTAGAAGGACTATATCGTCTGCATATTCTAAGTCAACGAGATTATTCCCTGGTAGCAAGTCAATCCCTGAGTCGCTGAAGTGAGTTAGGGTTAAGTCCACTAGTACATCTATGATGAAGTTGAATAGAAATGGGGATAATGGGCATCCTTGACGGACACCACTAGTCGTCACCAGTTCAGATGACAACTCGCCGTAAGCCCTCACCTGGCTGTATGAGTACGAGTAGAGTGCCTTAATCAGTGCAATATATTTTCTCGGAATTCCCTTTACAGCCAAGCATCTCCAGAGAACTTCTCGATCGACAGAGTCGAATGCTGCCTTTAGGTCAAGAAATATAATGACTGTTGGACGCCGGTAGGAATGCCTATGTTCTAGAATCTGTCGGAGGGTGAAGATATGATCAATACACCCTCTTCCTGGTCTAAAGCCTGCCTGGCTCTCTCGTGTTTGTGCCTCCCGAGCACCACTCAGTCTACGCATGATTATTGAGCCTAAGACTTTAGATACTATATTAGTCAAGCTAATCCCTCTGTGATTATCACAGGAAGACTTGTCTCCCTTCTTGTATATGGGGATAATCAGTGACTTACACCAACCCGATGGGACTTCTTCTGATTCCCAGACGCTGCCTAGTACCTCAGTTAATGCAGACAGTAAACTGTCTCCACCGTACTTAAATACCTCTGGAGTCATTCCATCAGGTCCCGCTGCTTTGCCTAGTTTCAGATTGGTGACAGCTTTAGTAACCTCAGTTAGGGATGAGGACCTGTGTCTATATCCCATTCAGGGAGGTGTTGGATGTTCGGAAGGTTGAGCGTGGCTGTGGGCCAATTAAACTGCTCCTCATAATGCTCTTTCCAACGATCCAGTCGTCTATCCTGGGAGCTAATTATAGTGCCATTTTTTTCCGAGATTGTTTCACTTATGATTTGTCTTCTCCCACCCGTTTCCCTGATGAGTCTAAAGAGTTGCCTGGTGTTGCCTATCCTCGAAGCTTTCTCCATCTCTTTGGCTTTTGTCACCCACCACTGTTCACGGTCCTTGCGGAGACTTTTCGTAAGTTTCTTTTTGTGCAGCTTTCGCTCCTCATTGAATTCGGAGCTCGCCGGAATAAGTCTTCTAGCATCTATCAGTTCGGATGAGGCGGTGGAGATCCAGTGGTTTTTACTCACCTTTGGGTTTACCTTATTCACAGCTTTTACAGCTGTATCTATGGCTGCCTGGATATTTTTCCAAGCTTCTTCAGGGTGAGCACAGCTGTCGAACACAGATATGTGTTTAGCTAGTTCTTCCTCAAATACGGATTTAGTTTCCTGATCGAGCTGGGGACGTGATGGTTTTACCGCCAGCTGTTTCCTACGTCCGTTCAGTCGTAAGCACACCCGAGCGCGGACCAGTGCATGGTCGGTATCTATACACGTGTTCCAGAAGGAGCGACAATCTCCTACCGACCCACGCCAACGATAGCTTATTGCTATGTGGTCTATTTGTGTCCAGCGTTGGTTTGATGAAGGGGGTCTCCAAGTCAAACAGTGTCTCTCCTTGTGTTTGAAGTTAGTGCTTACAAGAAACAAATGATTATCTGAACAGAACTGTAGGAGACGGTCACCGTTGTCGGTTCGCTGGCACGGAACTCCATAGGTGCCACCGACATCCTTCTCAGATTGACACAATTTCCCTACTTGAGCATTAAAGTCACCAGCTAGAACGACTATGTCTGAGCGTTTAGCCTTTCGCACCAAACTAGACAGCTTTTGGTAGAACTCATCCTTCGTTTCATCCGAACTGCAGTCAGTGGGGGCGTAGGCGGAGATTACGAAAAGGCATCGGCGAGTAGTGCAGTCCTTTCTCCTTTTTACTGATCCGTTCAGACGGACAGCACACATTCGGCTATCTACCGGGATCCAGTCAAGTAATGTCTTTTCTGCCCTAGTACTCAAAGCTATCCCTACACCAGCTAATCCTCGTGAACTAGCTGTGGCATCTCCTGACACCCTCAAGGTGAATTTTGCAGATTCAACCTGTTGGCCAGGTGGGGTTAGGTGAATAACCACACTTGGGTCTTGTATGCGTGTTTCTGAAACACAGCATACATCAATGGCTCGTGATGCCAGGGTCTTGGCTAGTGATGCTTGTTGTCCTATTTGGCAAAGTGTCCTAACATTAAATGCTCCTATATGAAATTGGTGGCATGGCTTTAGGAGACTGTCGGTGGTGGTTTTTTGGCTTCCGTCGTTTTTAGTGGAAACAGAGTGGAGAGGAAGTGAGGAGCTATCAAGTAGAGGAGTTGCATCAGTGGAAGGAAGGCAAGATGATAGAGATGAAGATGAAGACAAAGATGAGTGAGGATTAGAGAGGTTTCGTGTGCATTTCGGATTGTGAGGGCGATTGTTACTTCCCGGCTGCCCACACCGTGGAAGTTGGTTGCGTGACCGCAGAGCCCAGGGGACAACTGCTTGAGGCCGGTCACACGCGGCCTGTTTTTGTTTGTTCTTTATTGTTTGGTGTGTCTCAGTAGCATATTTATCACTTCTGCCCTGTGACACGGCAGCAGGAAGCGCGGTCGTTGTTAATCCGGGCCCCGACCGATCCGGCATGATATTTTGTGAGTTTGTTTGTATCACAGTATTGGATTGGGTAGCTGCTTTTTGTCTAACCGCTATCCAAACAACCTTTCTGGCATTGTAGGACTTCAAGAGACACAAGTCTCAGCCAGTATAGCTTGTTGGGACATTGCGGTGTTCAAGCCCGACCACCACGTCTAGGTAGCAGCTTTCGGTCGAGGTTTATCTGTTTAAACATTTATCTGTTTGATTAAACAGCTACAATTTTTAAGCCTAATACTTTGTGTTCGATTTTATTAAGGTTCCTTTCTGAAATATAGTAGCTTAATGCACTTATATAGCTTACTTTTCCAGCAGAAATATAAAAGGAACTTATCATTATGTATTTACTTATTTCAAGGCAAATTTGGTACAATATAGATACCTCAGCATTACTCCCCAAATTATATGACTCGATGCCTCGATAATGCTAACCGGATTATAAAATTTAACAGGGGACATAAAATACAAAAACCTAACGTCACAGACAGCTAAGCTTTTCATATCTTCTCCTTTCAATGGCGTCTTATGACCATAAAGGAGGAGAAACCGGGCTGTTGCGTAGTCCACACTTCCTTTTGATCGATATCTTGATCTCATGTATGCACCATAGATGACGTAAGTTGGCAAATGCTTCACGAGCCTTTTGTATCTGTGCTAATATTTCGTCAGCGATCGGTCCATTAGGACTAGTGCGACTTCTCAAATAAGTTAAAGTGTCCAACACGCTCTATCACTTCACTCCAAATCTTTAAGCTTGTAGTCAGATCAGTACTACCCGACAGCATCATGTTACATTTGACATCAGAAGCGGATCACATGCTAAACACCAAGATTTCTGCTGAAGGCGGTCAAGAGACTGCATTTTGTCAGGGTCGTTACCTAGGAGGAGTATATGAACACAAAACTTCTATAGCTTTCCTAATCTATCAAAGATCTCATAACTGCTCACAGAAAGCTTTTATAAGACATTGTATTCAGACTCCTTAGTGACTGTTCATGAGCAAACTGAAGCGAGTAAGTGTGGGAGGAAACACTTAGTTTCATATTTTCGGATAAATAGACAACAAAAATTACTGACTGTTTCCACTTTACTAATCACATGGTTACTTGTTTTATTTATTTTCTTATTAATTCTTAGGAATTTGTCCTTTGATGTTGAAGAAGATGTATTATTCGATTTTTTCACGAAATTCGGTCATTTAGAGTTTGCCAAAATTGTTAAAGATCCAGCTACACAACATTCTCGTGGTTCAGCTTTTGTGAAATTTTTAAGTGCAGAAGATGCATCAAGTGTTTTACAACAGTCTGCTAGACCAGAGGTTAGTTGTAACACCTTATGATGTTGATAAGATAGCAGAATAACTGTAGTTTATTGTTTTTGTGATGGAATTTTCTTAACTAATCGTTTTCCTACTTTTTTTTAATTACAAATGTCTGGTTTTCATTTAGTGTGCTCACCAGTTTGTTCTGGATAATCGAACGTTAAATATCTCCATTGCGGTTTCTAGAACTGAGGCAGAAAATTTGCGTAAAAGGTCAACTATTGATAATGAGCTAGATTCACCAGAGGACACTAAAACTTCTGTATGCGCTTTAAAACACAAAGGACGCAATCTTCACTTAGCATCTATTGGAAGTAAGCTGGTCATATACACTTTTAAATAATTTACTGATCACAGTGTTATGATAAATTCACCTTTGATTTATGTTAGTAATCAGAAAGCATAGGAAATTATACATTTGTTAATGTAGTCCCGTTCTTGTCACCTTTTTTTCACTCCTTGGCATTGTAATCAGAACACAGGGCTTTAGGCTTTGAATTTTCAGCAGAGCTTGTATTTGTATTTTTGCGGCGTGGAATAGCTAGCCTCATTTCCAACTTTCCCTCTTTTCTGAGCAAGGTTTAGAAGTGCATCAGCTGGACTACTTATAGCGTGGTTGACGAGAATTCTACCCATGAGCCATCCACGCAACGTTTTGTTTTCGATGGGGATTAATATTGTGTCGAACCGAATAATAATAATCACTTTATTCCAAACAGTAATAATTGTACAGAATGGAGTTTTTAGCATTGTTATACATATTGCAACAATCTAGCTTCTTCTAAGTATATTCACATAATTTAATAAATCAATAGTAATATTAATAAAGAAACCATTATAAGCTAAGTGTAGGGTTTTGTCCAGACGAGTATCGAAATTAACTAGTTTTTCTTGACCAAGTAATACAAGAAATCTGTGATCACAAGAAATAAATCCCACACAGACTATTGATAAGGCATATCCAAAAACAGGAGCAGCCGATTCAGTAAATTTGACTGTGAAGGTGGATAAATCAGAGGAGTTGTAGTCGAGTCATATATATATATATATATATATATATATATATATAGTGTCATTGGAAAACTTAAAACATACATGAATAAACGCAGACCACTTTGTTTTGATAAAAGTGTCTACCCCTCCACCATGCTTTCTCTTTGAACTGCGTCTGTCCTGACGGAAAACTTTATATCCATTTAATGAGATTACATTATCGTTGTATTGCTGGTGGAGTCAAGTCCCTTGTATACCATTTCAATACACACTTGAGGATATTAGAGATTGGCAGTAGTCCACTTTGTTAGTCAGGGACCTACATTTAGCCCTAACAGCTTCGCAGACAGTCGTACGATTAGTTTCTGTACGTTTTAATGTACACTGTCAACCATATTGATGTTTTTTCCTCAGTTTTTGAGGATGACTCAGCGCGGTTAGTCGGAAAGATTTTAAAAATACGCGATTAAAAGTAATACGATTTACAGACATTGATTAAAAGAGAACAATAGGAAACAAAATATAATTTGATGGAAAATGGTATTTTATGGCAGCTAAAAATTTAGGCAGGTCGTTGTTAGTGTTTAAGAGTGAGTTTCCATTTCCAGTGTAATATAAACAGATCTATTTATTGAGTTTGGGGTGAAGCGGGACAACTCATCTTTTAAATCTGAAATGTGTCATCATTCATTTTAATTTTCTAGTTTATGCTTAAGAATAGTGGATTCTTTCACTGAAGGTTAATTATGCATGAATAAGTTTCACTAATGTATAGATATATTATCGGCTCTTCGATGTAAATACAACAAACCAAACAATCCCTTTAAGAAATGATTTTGTCTCCTTTCAATTCACAGACTTTATAGTTAATATTGTTAGATGCAATGTTCCGTGTGTGCTAAGTAACAGGACTATTACTGAAATTGATTCGGAACATCATCGTTCCAGGTTGTGACTGTCAGTTATCTTTTATGTGTTTTATGTGTTTAAAAATAGACTTAATTTATTCTCATAGGGACACAGTATAGGCGGAAAGAAAAGAGATATGGTGTTATATACTATTGATTAGTTCACATGAGTAGTTGCATACCGCCCAAAGTAACTAGTAGTACTGCTTGCTAGCCAGCCACCTAGATCAAAGCTATCTAAATACATGTGAATGGCAATTTCACTGGTTTGAGTCCTGGCTTATTAACAGTGCACCTGGTTTAGCTCCGATAGCGCCGATAACTGAATCAGTCCTAATCACCCGAATTTCGGCTAGTTAGATAGCTAGCTGGACGAATTGGTAATACATTTGGTGAATCAAACTCGCAGTTTACAATTTATACATTTTAAGGTGGAATTTCAACACAGTTTTTTTTTCAAAAACCGAAATTATTCAGATCCCCCAGTATGTGCGAATTCGACGGATAGGAGAAAAGCATTTTTCAGTTTTTCTATTTAACACAGACAAATATGCCTTTCAGAAACTTCTCCTTTCCCCATGTTTTATTTTCTCTCTTGTAAAAATCACTTGATGCCTTTTCTCTCTTTCGTATTTTTGTTTCCTTAAAATAACAACTATAGTCATTCGTCCAGGAACAATTGAAGCTAAGGATTTGAGTAAAGAAGATTTAGCTAAACGAGATGAGCTGTTACGTGAAAAGAAGAAAAAGTTAACGGATCCAAACTATTTTATCAGTGATATCCGACTGTGTATACGTAACCTACCATTGAATATTGATGATAATGATTTGAAAGCAACCTGCTATAAATATGTAAAAGAGAAAACTTGTCGAATTTCAGAGGTTAGTGGAATATTTCAGCATTCTCTGCCCATCTCCTCATTTACCTCCATCTTTTTTTCTCCTGACTTTATGTTTTAATCGCTTCTTTGTTTTTGTCAGCGCGGCATTTAATTCCACTATGTTTAGTTTTGTCGTTTTGCATATATATACGATTTCAGATTTCATGGTATTTAAATGCAGGTGAACAGTTTACTTGTGGTTGTCGACATAGTCAGACAGTATTTCCTGTCTACTATAAAAGTGGTAATAAGAAATTATAATCACTGATAATCAGTAGTGTCATTCAAATCACTAGGTTGGTAGACAAAATTATCCCAGCAAATTTCTATCTTTAGTTTCGTTAGGTGATAAAAAAGGTCAGTGGAATATGCCTAATTGTGAGCAGTCATGAGGTGGAACAATTAACGTAGCGGTTAAATGAATTCAAGCTTGGGATCTGAAGATTCAGTAGTACTGGCAGTGTTTGTGGTGTTCATGCTCAACCTTCCCTCTTTATCGGACTTACCATCGGCTGAATAACGTTTAGGAGTAGGTCGGCTGGAAATTGAACCTCGGACTAATTGTGGTGTGATTGGTGGGTATTGTAACACTGAACCACCGACGCACGAATGTTTTTCATTGTGACTGACTGGTTTCAACATAGAACTTTGCACCGATGTGCAGTAGTTCAAGTCGTTCCATGTAGCACACAAAACAAGAGAAGAAAGTAAAAAGAAATGCAAAATATTGACAGTAAACAGAGATATAAGGCAAAAAAGTAATTATTATTATTGTATCCTTTAATTCCTAGAGGAACATAGGGCTTCAGCTGCGCATCACCATTGCCTTTTGTTTTCTGCCAACTTTTTCACTCTGCTCTAAGTCTGCCCACATGCTTTAATCTCCTCTTCACATGACCTCCTCCAAGTCACCCTTGCACTGACGACCAACTCGCCGCCTCCCTTTCGGGTTCCACTCGAGGGCTTGTCTAGTGATGTCATTTGATGGTTTCCTCACAGTATGGCCAATCCATCTCCATTTCTTTCTGCCTATTTGTTTCACAATCGGTTCCCAGTTGGTTCGCTCCCGGAGATCTCTGTTGCTGATCTTTTCTGGCCAACCATCTGATCTTGAGTAGTATTGAGCGAAGACAGCTGTTGATGAAGGTGTGTAGTTCTTTGCGAAGCGCTCTTCATGACGCGCAGTGCAAGTCTCTGTTCCGTATAGTGAGTAGCACTGACTGACTTTACATTGAAGTTGAAAATCCGGATCTTATTTTTGATGCTAAGTGCTGTTGACCTCCACACAGACTTGAGAGTAATGAAAGCTTGCCTTGCTTTCCCGATCCTCGCTTTGATATCCTCGTCAGCTCCGTCGGCCTGTAGTTGAAACGATACTTCCCAAGTAGGTAAAGGAGGTTGTTTCTTTCAGTTTCCTCCCATTTATGCTGGCTGACTGTTGTCTGTCGTTGTTGTTGTTGCTGTTGGTGTTGGCCAGGAATCTTCACCACCTCTGTTTTCTTTATGTTCACTTGAACTCCTTCCTATCTTTGATGCTACTTCTGCCAACTTGTTGCTTTTCATCACTTGCATATCTTCCAGTTTGTGGGAAGTCAGACATATATCATCGGCGAAGTCCAGATCCTCCAAGTTTTTTGTGTGAGTCCATTTTATGCCTGTTTCCTCATTGGCCGTTGTCTGTCGCATTATCCAGCCTACCACCCGAAATAAGGAAGATCATTGGCGATAGTAGACAGCCATTCAGCTTTGTCTCACTCCCGTCCTCACTTCGAAGGCTTCCGTAAGTTTCCCGTTGTGGATTACTTGGCATGCAGCATTGTCGTATAACTGTTAGACGAGATGTATAATTGTCGATGGGACCCCGTAGTAGCGAAGTAGTTGCCAAATGATCTCTCGATCGACGCTGTCGAAGGCCTTTACGAAGTCGATGAAGTTGAGATAGAAAGGTGACTGCCATTCCAAGTTTTGTTCAATGATGATCCGTAGTGTGGCGATTTGGTCAATACATGACTTGTTTCTCCTGAATCCAGGTTGTTCCGGTCGAAGTGTTTCATCCAGGTTGGCGTGTTTGATTCTCTCCAGGATGATGCGGCTTAGTACTTTGCTTGGGATGGACAGGAGCATAATTCCGCGTCAGTTTTTGCATTGACTTAAGTCTCCTTTCTCTGGCAGTTTGAATAAGTATCCTTTCTTCCAATCCTCGGGTACCTTGCCCTCTTTCCACACTTTCTCTAGTAGTGGTGTCATCAAGCCCGCTGTTGTCTCTGGATCCATTTTCAATGTTTCTGCTGGGATTCCATCTGGCCCTGCTGCTTTTCCAGCTTTTAGCATCTTGATTGCCTTCAGGACTTCTGTTCTCGTTGGGGGTTGATGTTCACTGGTAGTTCTGCTTCCGTTGTTGGTATTGTTGGGCGCGTTGTAGGTGGCAGTCGATTTAGAAGTCTTTTGAAGTATTTAGCCCAGTGTTTTCTTTGCTCCACTTCTTTGGCGATTGACTTTCGATTGTCATCCCTTACTGGCTTAATCTGTGTCGAACTTTTTCCCGAAAGGTGCCTAGTTGTTTGGTAGAGTGTGGCGAGGTCTTCTTTGCCTGCAGCTTGTTCTGCTTCACTTTCCATGGCTTCATAATATTTTCTTTTGTCCTCCCTGGCACTCTTCTTCACTCTTTGGTTCCGCGTATTGTAGCTTGCGTTCAACTCCTGTTTTTGTTGCTCATCGGTGCACTGGATAATCTTTTATTTCACCATCCTTCTCTCCTCTGTTAGTTTCCAAGTGTCCGTAGGGAGCCACTGTTTGTCCTGTCTCTTTTTTCTGCCTAGAACTTCCATGCAGGTTTGACTACACACCGTTTTCAAGTTGTCCCAGTGCTTTTCGACGCCGACCTTTTCGCTGATGTTGATTTGTGTCTCGGCTTTGTCCCTTATGTTTGCAATGAAGATGTCCTTTGTAGCCTGGTCCTTCAGCTTTTGAGTGTTGGACTTGGCTTGTGGTCTATCTGTAGCTCCTGTTTCCCTGAAAGCTTTTAATTTGATTTGGATTGTCCCTTGTACGAGATAGTGGTCTGAGCCAACGTCTGCTCTTCTTACTTTTGTGTCCAGTAGACTGTGCCTCCACTAGATTGTATAATTGACACTTTCCTTCCTTTGGAGTTGAATCTGGCGGTCATTATCCTGGGCGAGATCGCCTCCCATTGTATCAGGGCCTTCGTTGCCGTTGGTGACATCATGATAGCCACACCCTCGGTGTGCTTGTGGTTATATTCTGGGTGACCGGAGTAGATCACTGACTCACCCGTTGACAATTTGGTGAGTCCATTCCCGTTCCATCTGCTTTTACATATTCCCATTACTTGGATTCCGTATCTTTTCATCTCGTTTGTGATCTGGGCAGCTTTGCCAATCTCGTGCATAGTGCAGACGTTCCATGTCCCCACACAGACTTTTTCTTTTGGCGCAAAGAGATTCATCGTGCTGAAGTTTCTGTAGCAACTTTATTAACAGGGTGGGGTTGCTAGCCTCACTCATGAGAAAGGGAAAAAATAGTATATTATTATAAGTCCCAAGGAGTGGATACATCTGCGCTGTCATTGAGAACGATTTTGAGCTAGCCATATCACCTATTGTCTCCAGTCATTGGTTTTTACTATCCCGAGGACCCCAACCAGGAAGTCTACACTTTCCTTCGTGGCTTAAAATAACTGTTGTGGATTTGATTGACTGGTGAAGCCATGTTCTGGTTTGACCACCACTGGCTAACTGTTTTCCAACAACCTGATCCATCCTATGTCAGTCAGCTAACATTGCCGATTGTTCAAGGAAGGCGATGGCTAGGCATGCGTAACACATTTCCTAACCATCTTAATCGATGTAACTTCACAGCCTCGTTTATTGATTTCCCTTCCCACCTACCTATCACTCTTCGCCTAACTTCAATGTTGCTCACCCTATTATACCACTTTTTTATTGTGAATCTTTCCCCCCGGGATATGTTAAGGTTCATTTTATACTTTAATAATTGTTTATTTACTTTAATAATACATATTTTTATTAATTTTCTTTTTAGTGTCGTGTTATGCGTAATCTCCAACCAGGAAGACAACAATATCGTTCACTTGGTTATGCATTTGTCACTTTTGATAATCATGAAAATGCTTTACGCGTATTAAATGGCCTGAACAATAATCCAAATGCATTTCCATCAAGTAATCGTGTAAGTTAATTTATTCCTTTTTTATGTTGCCAGAGAGTCATCTCTGGACTGTTCTTTAAAAAAGCGACAAGTTTTCCTTTGATAACTCACATGGTATCTAGGAATTTTCGATCCCATGATCTTTTGGGGATTAGGTAGCATTTACGAAAAACAAACTCGTGAAAACTAGACAGGTTTTAGTTCCTTCTACAGAATCTGGATCATAGACATACCTACTGGTGTCCATCATCCCATACTAGCTTATGTCTGCACACTCAACGTTCATAAAAAAGTCACATGATCTGTATGCCTATCCTCAAATAGGACGAAATGCACATCTTGGATTCCACTGTTTGCCACTGTCAACCAAAACACCATCACGTCAATCTCCAGACATCGTGGAAGTGGCCCTACTAGGAACATTGCGGTATAACAATGAAATCAGTCCGCAAGAAATGCCAATTAACTTGAACATTCATGTACGCTCAACTGATTCATTGTATATTCCCCTGAAGATTATCTCCCACATTTATTTTTCAAATATATCACCATTTTATAGGTTCATTTCTAAATTTAACTGAAAATATATAAATTAACAAGTTTTAATTGATCGTAAGACAGTCCGTCATGGACTAACTGACTGGCTGATTGGTTGATTATCATCTCAGAACTATGCACATAAGCTCTGTACTTCAAGTTGCCATATTCCATTTATCATACAAAGAGAGATAAAAAGGAGATTAGAAGAAACAATAGCAAGCAAAAACGGGGAGGAGAAAAAGTAGTAACGTGGAAAAACACCGACCACTATTTTCAGCCCTATCACCAGTAGTCTTCAGTCATTGGTTCTGAGCATTCTGATCCCCAACTAGACGGGTGACACCACCCTATGAGGGTGGCTCAAGCTAACTGTCAAAGACTTCATAGATTGATGCCATGTTTTGGTTTGACCACTCCTAGCTCTCTCCCAACGTGATCTCATGTCAGCTAACATTGCTCAATAAGGAAGGTGGTGGTGGTGGCTTGAAACATTCAACACGTTTCCTAGCTATGTCAATCGATCTGGTTTCAAAACGTCATTGACTAACTTATCTAAAACTCTCCGCCTAACCTTAGTATTATTCACTATATTAAGCCAATTAACATGGGAGACAGAACTCAAACACCTTTAGTTGAAGATAGCTAGACTCTTCGTATTTCCACTCTCAGTGGCCATACTCACGGTCATAGGTGACGTCTGAGTGAACTGCTGCTGTGCAGTACACAATTTCTTCGATCGACAGTCGAATACTACATTTACGGGAGAGATAACGTATGCTGCAAATGCTACATTGGCCTTTCTATATCCTTACTGAGATTTCATCAGCAATCATTTTCCTACCAGGACTAGTACAAATCTGGGATTGACAAACCTTTATTGATATGTAGTTGGTGATGACTGTTTCTGATGATTGTCGTCGACAGGAGAAGACGACTTAGTCTGGGTAGGACATTCATGTGTCACTCATTCATGTAATACATCTAAGCACTCATTACCCGTGATGATTTCAGTGAAATTATGATCTGGTTAGCAGCTGAATGTTGTAGGCTCAGCTGTAGTAGCACTGTTATTAGCAGGACTAGTGACTCTGTGGCCACTAGTTGTAATCCTGACGAGATCCAAATTTTCATTTCATCTTTTCAGTCATTATGCATAACAGGCAGTTACCTGAAATAGTCTGTTATAACTGAAATGAATTGAATAAATCCGTTGTTACTTTGTTATGTCTGCACCTGTTAATTACTTTGGCGGTAATCAACTGGACTGGTGCGCTAATTAATACGTCTATTTGTCCGTTGGCTGGCCTGTGACTGAGAGATTATTGTATTGTGCGTTTTAGGGAGCAACACATGATATTTAGACATTTTCTTTACTTTGATAAAGCCGGCTCACAGCCTTGAGAATGAATTATTCTTATTGGCTGGAAATATCTATTCTGATTCGTTGAAGATCCAACAAATATCAAGGTGAGACAAAAGAAGATGAGTTGACAGAACACTAAGTTGCAATATGCGTGAGAAATGATAGCTGCACATAGTAACTACATCACAAGATAGATCTTACGATTGATGAGAAAGGATGATATACCATTTTATGCTGTGTTCTATCATAGTCCAACTGTCAAATTGGTATATGATAACCATAATGTATACATTCCAATTCAGCACTTGCTTTGGTAATTCATTGTAAATCACTCCATTATACATGCTCAGGAAGATAAAATGCATCTAGTCTCCCATTAAGGTAGGTAGAAGGAAATCAATGACAACCTTAGTGGTCATTGTTGGCTGTCTGGAGAAGAAAGAAGGAGTAGCTTTCTCAAACGAGAAAAAAATAAACACTAATCTCTAAGGTCTATTTCTTGTTATTTTTCTATCTATGCTCGTCAATTTTTTTTTGAAATTTTTCTCTCAGAGACCAATTGTTGAATTTTCAGTAGAGAATATGAGAGCACTACAGTTAAAAGAGAAAAGAGCTCAAAAAAGTTCTGTAAGTTGAAACGAAGAGATCATTCCATGTATTTATTATTATTATTGTTAGTATTAGCATAACTGTTATTGTCCCTCTTGTGTTATGAGTGGAACATAGGGATTCAGCAGCATATGTCTATTTCACTCTGTTCTCTGCGGTTCTTATTAACTTACTGCGCATAGACTGTCATTTCTTCCCCACACAATCTCCCCCATCTGCTATCCTCAAAGTGATGTCTAACTGGTCGTTCCCCATTTGGTCTGCCTGGTGGTGCATGGCGTCAGTCGACGGTGTCCTCGCCATGTGTTCAATCTTATCCATCTTTATTTACTTCTTCACAATTTTTTGACAATAGGGTCTTAGTTGGTCCGTTGCCATAGTGCCTTTTTGCTTATGCGCTCTAACCATATAATCTTTAATTCTGAACCTGCCATGGAACTGATATGTGTTTACGTTGATTGGTCAGTGAAGTGTGTTACCGGTGTCGTCGATGTGTGTATATAGTGTTCATTGTTGCTGCTGACTGAACTCTGTCAGTTAACTTCTCAATGTGTTCACCAATGCGATGCGTTTTGAATAGTGATGGTAGAAAGTTAGAGGCAGTCAGTAGTATGGATGTCGTTTATGGCTTATTTAGAAAATTACAATTCGTCTTTTAGCGGTAATTTACAAAGGCATAAGTTGAAATCAGTTAGACTTCACTGTATGGTACTGATTCGTATTCATTTTGTATTTGTTGATGTAGAGTTTCATTGATATACGACTAGAAATTAAGTACTTTGTTAGCGTTTAATCCCATCATGGAATTTAAGTAAGACAATCGAAAAATCTGTTAGTTCCAATTTAACTAGTCTTTATGCTAATATACTAATCATTATGGCTTTGGAATCAGCTAGAGATAAGAACTAACTGCTTATCCTGAACTCATTCATAGGACAAAGCTATCCATTGAGGAAATTATTTTCCTACGTCTACTGTCTTCCAATTCCAGGGCAAAATATATCAACAAATAGATAGATGGAAGTAGCAGTGGGATTATCAGTATTCCCAATCGTAGCAGATATCTTCATAGATATTTGGGAAGCTATGGCTCTTGATACATTTAATCCCACTCCAAAGGTATGATGAAGTTATGTGAATGACATTTTCACCATGTTAAAAATGGAACATATCTTCAGTGTTGTTTTCACGCATATAAACTCGATAGTAGAGGGAATAAAACTTACATTTAAGTCAGAAATTGAAGAAAGAAAATTAGATTCTGAAATAAAATGAACAGAAGAAGGTATAGAATGGATTAGTGTTCAAAAAATCCCAACGCATCCCAATAGATATTTAGACTTATCCGTTATCCGTAAAGGTAGCCTTAGTTATTAAGTGTCTAGCGAGCCGAGCAATAACCCTAAGTAGTACATCATAAAACCTAAATGATGAAATGAAATAGACAGAAGAAGCGTTGATGCTAAATAAGTATCCTGTGAAATCCATTATGCAGATCACAAAAGGTCAAAAGAAAATTTTTAAAAAATAGTAGTGGGACTAGTAACGATAGTGTAAATAAGAAGGAATTTGAGGTATGCACAGTTTTACCACATCAAGGGGAGACATCTGAAACCCTGAGTAAGATTCTTAATAAAGCAGGAATTAGTGTGGTGTTTCAGATCTACAAGTGCACCCAGGAACAACCTCTGCAGGCTGAATAACATTATTGGCGACCCAATTAGACAATATAATTTAAAGTATAAAATACCTTGCGATGACTCTGATATCAGCTGTATTGGTCAATCTAGTAAATAGAGATCAGTCAGTTGTTGGGTGGTGACTAGTACTGGAATCCACTAATGGAATTCAAGATACAAGACTAGACATCGTCAAAGCATCTGTACAAGAAGCCGACATGTCAACTTGAGACTGAGCACTTCGGTCCAATCAATCGACGGGAAGATATAAAGTGAATTGAATAAGGGATCAATCAGTTTATGGGAACATAGGAATTAAGCTAAGTTTACAATGATTGACTCCATGAAGATGAATAGTTTGGAGAGAAAAAAGTTAGCTATCACAACCCATGCTGTCTGTCTGTTTTCGACATAGAACTTTGCACAAATGTGCGGAAGTTCAAGTCGCCACATTCCGTGTAGCACGCGAAGCAAGAGAAGAAAGTACAAGAAAAGCATAATAGAAACAGTGAGCAGAGGTGTGAGACAAAGGAGTAATAAAGAAATACAAAACAGTTTCATTGAAGATCATAAGTCACAGGGAGTGGATGCATCTGCGCCACTGAGAACGATTTTGAGCCATGTCACCAATTGTTTCCAACCATAGATTTTTACCGTCCCGAGGACCCCAGCCTGGAAGTCTACACCTTTCTACGTGGCTTAGACCAACTGTTGTGGATTTCATTGACTGATGCCAAGTTTTTGTTTGACCGCCGCTAGCTTTTTTCCAGCCTGACCCTATATCCGCTAACATAGCTCGTCGAGGGAGGCGATGGCTTGGCATACGTAACACATGTCCTAACCATCTCAGTCTTTGTAGCTTCACGACTTCGTCGATTGATTTCCCCTGTTTACCTAGAACTCTACGCCTAACCTCCATGTTGCTCACCTTATTATGCCACTTTACACGGGAAATAGAACGCAGGCACCTATGATCAAAGACAGCTAGTCTTTTCATGTCTTCCACTCTCAGTGGCCAGGTCTCACAACCATAAAGGAGGACGGAGCGGACTGATGAGCAGTACACCCGCCCTTTGGTCGATAGTCGAACATCTCGTCTACGCCAGAGTCGGCGTAAACTAACAAATGCGAAACGAGCCCCTTGTATTCGTGCTGAGATTTCGTCAGAGATCAGCCCGTTGGGGCTGATGGTACTTCCCAAATAAGTGAAGCGGTCAACGTGCTCTACCACTTCACTTCCTATTTTTAAACTAGGCGTCGATGTAGTCCAGTCCTGTAACATCATCTTGCATTTGGCGGGAGCGAATCGCATGCCAAACATTCGTAGATTGCGGCTCAAGGTGTTTAGAAGACTCTGCATTTCGTCAGCGTCTTCGCCTAGAAGGACTATATCGTCTGCATATTCCAAGTCAACGAGATTATTCCCCGGTAGCAAGTCAATCCCTGAGTCGCTGAAGTCACCTAGGGTTAAGTCCATTAACACATCTATGATGAAGTTGAATAGAAAAGGAGATAATGGGCATCCTTGACGGACACCACTGGTCGTCATCAGTTCAGATGACAGCTCGCCGTAAGCCCTCACCTGGCTGTATGAGTACGAATAGAGTGCCTTAATCAGTGCAATATATTTTCTTGGAATTCCCTTTACAGCCAAGCATCTCCAGAGAACTTCCCGATCGACAGAGTCGAATGCTGCCTTTAGGTCAAGAAATATAATGACTGTTGGACGCCGGTAGGAATGCCTATGTTCTAGAATCTGTCGGAGGGTGAAGATATGATCAATACACCCTCTTCCTGGTCTAAAGCCTGCCTGGCTCTCTCGTGTTTGTGCTTCCCGAGCACCACTCAGTCTACGCATGATTATTGAGCCTAAGACTTTAGATACTATATTAGTCAAGCTAATCCCTCTGTGATTATCACAGGAAGACTTGTCTCCCTTCTTGTATATGGGGATAATCAGTGACTTACACCAACCCGATGGGACTTCTTCTGATTCCCAGACGCTGCCTAGTACCTCAGTTAATCCGGACAGTAAGCTGTCTCCACCGTACTTAAATACCTCTGGAGTCATTCCATCAGGTCCCGCTGCTTTGCCTAGTTTCAGATTGGTGACAGCTTTAGTAACCTCAGTTAGTGACGGAGGACCTGTGTCTATATCCCATTCAGGGAGGTGTTGGATGCTCGGAAGGTTGAGCGTGGCTGTGGGCAAATTAAACTGCTCCTCATAATGCTCTTTCCAACGATCCAGTCGTCTATCCTGTGAGCTAATTATAGTGCCATTTTTTTCCGAGATTGTCTCACTAATGATTTGTCTTCTCCCACCCGTTTCCCTGATGAGTCCAAAGAGTTGCCTGGTGTTGCCTATCCTCGAAGCTTTCTCCATCTCTTTGGCTTTTGTCGCCCACCACTGTTCACGGTCCTTGCGGAGACTTTTCGTAAGTTTCCTCTTGTGCAGCTTTCGCTCCTCATTGAATTCGGAGCTCGCCGGAATAAGTCTTCTAGCATCTATCAGTTCGGATGAGGCGGTGGAGATCCAGTGGTTTTTACTCACCTTTGGGTTTACCTTATTCACAGCTTTTACAGCTGTAT
Organism: Trichobilharzia regenti; assembly: GCA_944472135.2. Classification (NCBI taxonomy): domain Eukaryota; kingdom Metazoa; phylum Platyhelminthes; class Trematoda; order Strigeidida; family Schistosomatidae; genus Trichobilharzia; species Trichobilharzia regenti. The sequence goes on from OX235266.1 coordinate 33,490,220, forward strand.
CTATGGCTGCCTGGATATTTTTCCAAGCTTCTTCAGGGTGAGCACAGCTGTCGAACACAGATATGTGTTTAGCTAGTTCTTCCTCAAATACGGATTTAGTTTCCTGATCGAGCTGGGGACGTGATGGTTTTACCGCCAGCTGTTTCCTACGTCCGTTCAGTCGTAAGCACACCCGAGCGCGGACCAGTGCATGGTCGGTATCTACGCACGTGTTCCAGAAGGAGCGACAATCTCCTACCGACCCACGCCAACGATAGCTTATTGCTATGTGGTCTATTTGTGTCCAGCGTTGGTTTGATGAAGGGGGTCTCCAAGTCAAACAGTGTCTCTCCTTGTGTTTAAAGTTAGTGCTTACAAGAAACAAATGATTATCAGAGCAGAACTGTAGGAGACGGTCACCGTTGTCGGTTCGCTGGCACGGAACTCCATAGGTGCCACCGACATCCTTCTCAGATTGACACAATTTCCCTACTTGAGCGTTAAAGTCACCAGCTAGAACGACTATGTCTGAGCGTTTAGCCTTTCCACCAAACTAGACAGCTTTTGGTAGAACTCATCCTTCGTTTCATCTGAACTGCAGTCAGTGGGGGCGTAGGCGGAGATTACGAAAAGGCATCGGCGAGTAGTGCAGTCCTTCCTCCTTCTTACTGATCCGTTCAGGCGGACAGCACACATTCGGCTATCTACCGGGATCCAGTCAAGCAATGTCTTTTCTGCCCTAGTACTCAAAGCTATCCCTACGCCAGCTAATCCTCGTGAACTAGCTGTGGCATCTCCTGACACCCTCAAGGTGAATTTTGCAGATTCAACCTGTTGGCCAGGTGGGGTTAGGTGAATAACCACACTTGGGTCTTGTATGCGTGTTTCTGAAACACAGCATACATCAATGGCTCGTGATGCCAGGGTCTTGGCTAGTGATGCTTGTTGTCCTATTTGGCAAAGTGTCCTAACATTAAGAGCTCCTATATGAAATTGGTGGCGCGGCTTTAAGAGGCTGTCGGTGGTGGTTTTTTGGCTTCCATCGTTTTTAGTGGACGCAGAGTGGAGAGGAAGTGGAGAGCTATCAAGTCGAGGAGTTGCATCAGTGGAAGGAAGGCAAGATGATAGAGATGAAGATGAAGACAAAGATGAGTGAGTAATAGAGAGGTTTCGTGTGCATTTCGGATTGTGAGGGCGATTGTTACTTCCCGGCTGCCCACACCGTGGAAGTTGGTTGCGTGACCGCAGAGCCCAGGGGACAACTGCTTGAGGCCGGTCACACGCGGCCTGTTTTTGCTTGTTCTTTTTGTTTGGTGTGTCTCAGTAGCAGATTTATCACTCCCGCCCTGTGACACGGCAGCAGGAAGCGCGGTCGTTGTTAATCCGGGCCACGGCCGATCCGGCATGAAATTTTGTAATTTTGTATTGGACATGATGTTGGATTGGGTAGCTGCTTTTTGTTTAACCGCTATCCAAACAACCTGCCTGGCATGGTAGAACCTCAAGAGACATAAGTCTCAGCCAGTATAGCTTGATTAGGTCATTGCGGTGTTCAAGCCCGACCACCACGTCAAGGTAGCAGCTTTCGGTCGGGATGCATTAACACACGATTACACAATTTTGTAAGGGAGAAAGGTATAGTTCTAAAAAGTCATATACCTAAATAAAATCAAGGGATAAAGATAATGCAGCTATTTAATTCAATCAGGTTGACATGTCGGCTTCTTGTGCAAATGTTTCGACAATGTCTGGGCGTGTAATTAGAAGTTAGTTGGTGGATGGTGACTAGCAGTGGAATCCAGGATGTGCATTTCGTCCTATTTGGGACTCGTCAACAGGATGTACCTGCACTCTGCGGTCAGTGATGATGTTCTCACCGAGGCTCGAACCCCGAGCACTTTGCTCCAATCAATAGACGGGAAAATCTAGAATTCAATTAAATAATTAATATGACCCGTCGCACAGTAGGTGGCTCTCGTGGCCCAAGTGGTCTAGTGGATGACGCTTTGGCGTTTGAAACCATGGGCACTAGGTTCGAGCCTCGGTGGGAACATCATCACTGGCCACAGAGTGCAGGTACATCCAGTTCACAAGTCACAAATAGGATGAAATGCGCATCCTGGATTCCACTGCTAGTCACCATCCACCAATTAACTTATAATGCAACTATGTGCACGAAGATCGGAAATAGGTTATTTGAGCATCTGGATATATGACTGTGTGCAATGAATTTTACTCGAAATGTTGTCATCAGTTAGTAATACTGTATCACTATGTGCATTGATATTAAATATTCATATATATGGTAACTGAAAAAAAATTATTTTGATATCTGTTTGTTTTATCTGTAAAAATACATACAAACAGGTGGTTCATTCAAAAACAAAAGATACTACGTCAACACTGTCACAACCTTCTACACTGGCAAACATCATCAATAATCCTGAAGTATACCAGAAATATAAGAAAAATCTAAAAAAGAAGACACCTTTAATGAAAAAGAAAAATTCATCCCAGAAATTAGGCTTACCGAAACATTTTGGCGCTAAAAAGCGTCATCGTAATCGCGGATTGTCGTCTACCGGCAGTGGTAACAACAAACCGAAGCAAAAGAAGAGTCGAAAACAGAAACGTATGCAAAAAAGCACGATGTAACCTATTTCCACATGCTTATCACAATAGTCAGTGTACAGAGAATATGTATATAAAATACTAATAAAGGTTTTAAATACTTCTGAATCTATTGTTGTTATCTGGGCTGTTTTTCGGAAAGAGGGTGAGGGCGAGGGTGAGGAATCAGTGTTGTTACTACTTCTGTTGACTACTATTTGATTAACTCTACTCAGTGCTCAATACTTCAAATGGGTTTCAAGTTTATGTGGGTATACATGTATGTCTGAATCTCCTATCTCAAAAATGGTGGTGAGTAACATTTAAAGTGGGCTTAAGGAAAGCAAGTCAGTCGATGAGGTCGATGAGGCTTCGCATCGCGTTCCTTCGCCTTCATCAGCGAGCATTATTAACTGACGTAGGATTAGATTGCAGAAGAGTTAGAGGTAGGTCAGACCAAAACTCGTCATTAATCCATAAAGTCTTTGACAGTTGGCTTGAGCCGACTACGTAGGTAGGTGTAGGCTTCTTGGTTGGGGTCCTCAGGTTCCTAACGACAATTGGTTGGAGACTACTGGTGATATAGTTGAAATCATTCTCAATGCTTCAAGTGTATTCACCCTTTGTGATCTCAGATATCCGTTAAACACTTATGCTTTTCCATCTGATAATTCTTTGTCTCACGCATTTTTACTTTTTATAGTCCATTTGAATATGTGTTTTCCTCTCTTTTGTCAACCTTTGTGTGGTACGTAGAAGGTGCCAACTTGAATTGCTGTCCTTCTGTGCAGAGTCTTTTGTTGAGACTCAATCAATCTTTTTATTTCTTGGTGCATATTGAATTCTGTTAGCTAAGTGTGAAATGTGGTCATCAGGATAGGTGACTCACCATCATGGTGCGCTGTGAATTGATGTTAGGTGATTGAATACAATCAGGTGAATGTGCTGAACCTAGTTTTTGAGCCTGTTGAAACTTTCATTTATAAGGCGCATCTGCAGTCTTGATGGAAACGATGTCCTCTTGGGGACTTGAATCCGTCTCAGTTGAGCTTTAATTATTTTCAGTGAACATCTTGTCGTTAACCGACATCATCGACGAGCAGTGGATAGCTGTTTTGTCCTAGTTTAAGAATATTCTGTATGTATTCGAGGATTTGACCAGAGGCTAGGTCTAGAGCCTTCATGGTATTGAATGCAACCATTTACAACTATCCAGTCAATAGGATAAAATTCACTGACTCTTACAAATTCTAACTTCTGTCAGTTCGCGATAGAATGAATTAGACTTTAAGGAGTACAGTTAACCATTTAGGAAGCCAAGATGGTTTAATCAACTTTGCGTCGTCGAATTTTCTCTAGATATATTATTTTGTCGACTATCAGACAGAAAAAACGTATCAATCTTTCAAGACTCATTATTATTATTGCTCCCTTGGGTTCCTAGTGGAACATAGGGCTTCAACTGCACGTCTCGATTTGCTTCTGTCTTCTGCTGTACTTTTCGCCTGCATCCATGTTAGTCCATCTTCTTTCAACTCCTCTTCACACGATCTCCTCCATGTCACCCTTGGACGTCCCACACGCCGCTTCCCTTTCGGGTTCCACTCGAGGGCTTGGCGCGCGATGTCACCCAGAGGTCTCCTCAGCGAGTGAGCGATCCATCTCCACTTTCTCCTGCATATTTGTTGGGCGATTAGTTCTTGCTTTGTTTGTTCCCATAGTTCCTTGTTGGTGATTCTTTCCGGCCATCTGATCTTCAGCATAGAGCGAAGACAGTTGTTGGTTGATAAAGGTCTGCAACAGGCTGTTGGAAATATTCTTTGTGACCCGCCAATTTTCTGATCTGTATAGAAGAACTGATTTTATGTTTGTATTGAAAATCCGAATTTTGTTGTTGATGCTGAGTGACGAAGATTTCCAGATTGATTTCAGGTTGATGAATGTGTTTCTCGCCTTCCTGATTCTCGATTTCATTGCCATCCTCGTCTGTTCCTCCTGTAGTTGAGACAATGCTCCCTAGATAAGTGAATGAAGTAACCTCTTTCAAATTCCTCCCGTTGATGGTGATTGACGCTGGATGTTGCTGTTGTTGTTGGTTGGTTGGTTATTTTCATAACCTCCGTCTTGTCTATGTTCACCTGGAGTCCTATCTTCGCTGGCTGCTTCTTCGACCAGTTTGTCGGTTTTCGCTTGTAAGTCTTCGATGTTGTGTGACATCAAGCATAAATCATCCACGCGCGAAATCCAGGTCTTCTAGGTTCTTCACGTCGGTCCAGGATATTCCTGTCTTCTTGTTTCCCACTGTCTGACGCATAGTCCAGTCCACCACAATTAGGAATATCATTGGTGATAGTAAGCACCCTTGTCTGACACCTGTGTTTATTCCAAACGCCTCGCTAAATTTTCCGTTGTGGATCACTTGACATGTGCTGTTGTCGTACAGCTGTTGAATAAGGTTGATGAATATTTGGGGTACTTCACGGTCAACGCTGTCGAAGGCCTTCTCAAAGTCTATAAAGTTGAGGTAGAGGTCTGATCGCCATTTCATGCTTTGTTCGATGATGATGCGTAGAGTTGCAATTTGATCAGTACATGATTTGTCTTTCCTGAATCCAGCTTGTTCTGGTCGGAGTTCTGTCTCCAGTGCGTCCTTTAATCTCTCCAGGATGATGCGACTCAGGATTTTACTTGGCGTCGATAGGAGCATGATTCCTCGCTCTCGTTGGAGGATTGGTGTCAACTTGCAGTTGTGTGCGCGCTGTTGTTGGTATTTCTGGACGGGTTTCAGGTGATGGTCGGTTCAAGAGTCCTTTGAAGTGATCCGCCCATTGTTTGATCTGTTTTTCTTCCTTGGTAATTGAGTTCCCTTGGCTGTCTTTTATAGGTTTCGCTTGTGTTGATCTCTTCCCGGATAGAGATTTGGTTATCTGATATGGTGTCCTCAGGTCCCTTTTGCTTGCTGCCTTCTCAGCTTCAGTGGCGAGGTTGTCGTAGAATCGTCTTTTGTCCTTCCTAGCACTCTTCTTCACTTCTTTGTCCAATGCTTTGTATGTTGAGCTCATCGTCTCTTTCTCCTGTCCGTCCTTGCATTAAATCATTTTCTCTTTCACCATTCTCCTCTATTCCATTAGTTTCCAAGTGTCCGCGTTGAGAGCCATTCCTTGTCTTGTCTCTTCTTTCTTCCTAGAACCGTTGAACACGTTTCATTGAGAATCGCCTTCAGAGACTTCCAATGTTCTTCCACTCATGATTCTTCAGTGATGTCACGTAGTGTTTCCTGCTTTGCTGTGACAGTTGCAGTGAAAGTGTCCTTTGTGGTTGTGTCCTTCAGTAATTGAGTGTTGAACTTGCATTGTGGCCTATCCCCAGCTATCCTCGAGGCTTTCAGTTTCACCTTAAAAGTCCCTTGTACTAGATAGTGGTCTGAACCCACATCTGCTCCTCTCCTTAACCTTGTGTCCAGTAGGCTCCGTCTCCACTTTCTTGTGATTGAGATGAAGTCTATTTGGTTTTTGGTGTTTCCATCTGGTGAAATCCATGTCGTCTTGTGTATGTGCTTGTGTTTGAAAACGCTGCCACCAATCACCAAATCATTGAAGGCTCAGAAGTCTGAGAAGAGTTCACCATTGTCGTTCATTTCACCGAGGGCCTCTCGACCCATGGTGAGTTCTCTTTCTGTGCTGTCTCCTCCCAGCTTCGCATTCATGTCGCCCATCATTATTTGGGAAGTTGTCCATTGTTGCTTGTAGTTGTCTGTAGAACGCCTCCTTCTTCTCTTGTTCTGAGACGTTTGTAGGCGTATAACATTGAATGACTGTAGCTCTCCTTCCTTTTGAGTTGAACCTGGCTGTCATTATCCTGGAGGAGATTGGTTCCCACTGCATGAGAGCTTTGGCTGCTGTTGGTGACATCATGATGGCCACTCCCTCGGTGTGCTCGTGGTTGTCCTCTGGGTGACCGGAAAAGATTACTGTCTCTCCAGTAGGTAATTGGCACCTTCCAGTTCCGTCCCATCTGCTTTCGCAGATTCCCAACACTTCTATTCTGTACCTTCTCATTTCAACGGCTATCTGGGCAGCCTTTCCAGTTTCGTACATTGTACGAACATTCCAGGTACCCAATCTTTATTTTGCTTTCATCGAAAGAAGGCACATCGGCTGACTGGCTTCCCGAAGGCTTTCACCAGCCTGCGTCATTTCACTTCCCCGATTCCAGCGAAAAATAAGGCTATTGTTTATATTTTTAGAATTTTTAATATACTTATTCGTTGAAGTTTCTGTAGCGATTTGGTTGTTTTACAGGGGTGGAGTTGCTAGCACCACGCCCCAACCCTCCCTCTTTACCCGGGCTTGGGACCGGCTAGAAAACTAGTAGGCTAGTAGCCTAGCAAGCTAGTATCTGGCGAGGTTTCAAGAACCATTGGTTAACTTTAATTATTAAGTTAACCACACACATTGTGATATGTATCCACATATATATATTTATGTGTGTGTGTGCATGTTGGTCTCTCTTTCTGTTTGCTCGGTTAGTCTGTGACCACTTCACTTGTATGAACTTGTCTCCTTTAATAATGTGTATTCTCCTTATATTATATTATATATAATATGAGTGTTTGTTGACAGTCCGTTGCTTGGTGACATATATCCATATATGTTGTTGGCATGTCTGCTATATTCGCTATGTATAATTGGATCGACACTCCATTATAATTAGCCATTCATGTTAAGACTGTCTAATGATTTTTCCCACGCTTGTCTGAATTATTTATATATATTCGCATTCACAATTTGTGTGAACTACTTTACTTTACAACTACTTGACTTACTTACCACTTTGGTGTGAGACCATTTATTTTCGTCTCCTTGTGTTTGGACAATAGAAGTATCATCGCAAACCTAGTGGTCTTCTGATTTCCGCCTTCTCGCGTCAGGACTATTAGTTTCTCGACCAGTCCATAACAATAATTTAGCGACGAGTACATAACAATTTGGCGACGGGGAAAACTACTATTAACCACACAGCAGCAACAACATAACAATTTACTATGGATCCTATTAAATTGGAATTATTGTTTGAACAACAATTGAAATTAATGGAAATGTTCGTCAACCAACAGACTGGTCCAGCTCCACCTTCAAGCAATCCCAATCATACCATGCTACCATCTGTCGACGGCATTGTGAACAGCATTTCACAGTTCAATTATGACCCAGAGGCTAATGTCACTTTTGACACATGGTATCAACGTTATGAGGATTTATTCACTGTTGATCTCGCCTCACAAGACGATGCCTGGAAGGTGCGAGTTTTGCTACGTAAATTGGGTCCGGCAGAATATGAACGGTACTGCAACCTAATTTTACCACAGAAACCACGTGACAATTGTTTCGATGATACAATAAAGTTGCTGCGTGAACATTTCGGAGACCACTCCTCATTATTCAGTATACGTTATCGTTGCCTCAAGCTGGCAATGAATGAAAATGATGATTTTCTTACTCACGTTGGCACAGTCAACCGAGAATGTGAGAGATTTCGACTCAGGTCCTTAACAGATGATCAATTCAAAGCCTTGATTCTCATATGCAGTCTCCAATCTCCTCGTTTCACAGATATCCGAACTCGACTGCTCAATCAGCTAGAACAAAATCCCAAGTTAACATTACATGACATAGCTGATGAATATCAACGGCTGATTAATCTGCAGAAAGACACACACCTGGTCGAATCAACACCTTCGAGAAGCTCTGATATTCGTGCATTACGAAAGAGCAAAAATCTCTCTCATCATCTACTCCTGACCCACCTTCTTCTAATGTTCCGCGGAAATCTACAGATACTCGTCCAACTTCACAAAATACGACAAAGAAGACCCCACCATCACCATGCTGGCATTGTGGCGCGTGGCACTTTGTAAAGTCTTGCCCATACAAAAATCATCGTTGCAGCAAGTGCAAAATCATCGGTCATAAAAATGGTTTTTGTCAGCCACGCAAACCCAGATGTCATAATCCAGCAAAAGCTCAACAAAATGTCGGTCCTAAATCTCCAAAAAGATCACTGAGTCTACGTGCAACCTGTCAAGTCACAACACCAGCTATGCGGAAATATATTGACCTTCAGATGAATGGTCATGATACTCGTCTGCAGCTAGATACCGCCTCTGATATTACTGTTATATCAGAGAAACTTTGGAATTATATTGGCAGACCACCTATCACCAATACTTCCCAGTCTCTTCTCAGCGCCTGTGGTGGGCGGCTCAAACTAATTGGTGAACTCAAATGTTCTGTTTCCTTCCGCAATACCAAATTCACAGGAATTTGTTACGTCACGAAGAATGATTTAAATGTTTTGGGACTTGATTGGTTCGATCGTTTGCATCTGGCTGATGTCCCACTAAATTCTCTACGCAATACAGTGAAGAAGCATAAAATGCTAGACAATTCCGGACGGAGCCGAAGCCGCAAACCCAACACTCAGACGAAACGACAGGCGTCAACAACAAGCCCAAAGGTCCCAGATAAACCCCCAGGTAAACATCCTACTAATCATCCATCTTCTCAAAAGGGGAGGTGATATGTATCCACATATATATATTTATGTGTGTGTGTGCATGTTGGTCTCTCTTTCTGTTTGCTCGGTTAGTCTGTGACCACTTCACTTGTATGAACTTGTCTCCTTTAATAATGTGTATTCTCCTTATATTATATTATATATAATATGAGTGTTTGTTGACAGTCCGTTGCTTGGTGACATATATCCATATATGTTGTTGGCATGTCTGCTATATTCGCTATGTATAATTGGATCGACACTCCATTATAATTAGCCATTCATGTTAAGACTGTCTAATGATTTTTCCCACGCTTGTCTGAATTATTTATATATATTCGCATTCACAATTTGTGTGAACTACTTTACTTTACAACTACTTGACTTACTTACCACTTTGGTGTGAGACCATTTATTTTCGTCTCCTTGTGTTTGGACAATAGAAGTATCATCGCAAACCTAGTGGTCTTCTGATTTCCGCCTTCTCGCGTCAGGACTATTAGTTTCTCGACCAGTCCATAACCATAATTTAGCGACGAGTACATAACAATTTGGCGACGGGGAAAACTAGTACATAACACATTGTTTGATGGCTTTCGAGACCGAGAAACTGGAACTCTCACTCATTACCCTTCGAAGAATAATTCCATACAGGCGTGTAGAAGACAGTAAGAAGTAAATGTATTAAGAAATTGCTTTCTTTCAAATCGATTTCTTTTCAAAATCATGTGAAAAATTATTCTAATGAAGGCTTGAAATGCAAATCCACAGAGATAACCAAGTGTCCACCTATTAACAGAGATAATATATTAAGAATAATTACTGTATTTATTTAGAGAACTACCATGAAGTACTGGACACCTGTTCCGTCCTTGTTTGGGACAACTGTAACGACCTAAACTGGCTGGTTGTGGTCTGAAGACAAGAAACCCATCTCTGCATCCTACTCTATAGTTGACCCAAACTTCCTTGTGTTGTGCTCAATCACAAAATGCCCCAACGACAGTGAAAAGACAGTTATTTTCAGTAAAATCTGTGGTTCTATTCAACAAGCATAATATATCAAAGAGTCAAAATTACCTGAATAATTGCCTTAGTCGGATGTTCATGGCATATAAATTTCTAGTACAAAACAAGTACTGTAGGCTAAAATTCAACCGAAAAAAGCACCTTGAAATCAAGTAGAATACTCACAACAAGGTGGGCTGAAAACCCTACCCACAATGAGTCATACACCAACAACTCCCACAGATAGTCCAAGTTCAGAATGATCTTTATTCACTCAAACAAAATTGCAGTTGTAAAACAACACATTATCACTATCTTGCACAACCACAATGGCAAGCATTAGAATTAGAGATGAAACAGGAACAACGACAAATAATAAGGATTAAGTCAGCATATAATTTACAAACGTCAAGACAATGATATACAGCCTGGGAGAAAAAGGATGATAATTACAGAGTTAGTCGCAGCGTCCGAATAAGTATCAATATTAAAACTGAATCGTTCAGGAGAGATTTTCTAAATTATTCCGTTATGCCGGCCAGGGGTCGAAGTCAGGATCCTCAGGTTTCAAGACGAGCTTATATACCATTAAATCAGTGCGACGAGATCCCACTTATCCATCAGTTTTAACTTCTGTAAGTTCGCCAGTATAGCGTGGCCACTTATCAAAGTCATCGACCAACAGTTGTCCTCACAGCTAACTTGGTAGATCCCATTGGTCATGTCTTCCAACTAGGTAACTTCACCCTGTAATCAGTCTGTAGTGGGCATTAGATTAATTTTCAAGTATTTGTCTTTAGGGATATGATTGATTCCAAGATTGGTTACTAATTTTCTTCAGTTAGAGAACTATTGAAAGAAATAGGAGAGCTCTGAACAGCTACTTCGCCCTTGTTTGGGGCTCCTCAGCATCATCTTAGTTCGTGATAAGTTCTGAAATAAAAAAAATCACCTTGACAAACTAACACTTGAAAAATAAGATTTTTGTGGTGTTTTGCGACTTTGTTATTGATTATAAGAGATGTGGTAATTCAGAAAATTCAGCGAATTCAATATTCTTATAAATAATTCGGGAGAGTTCTTACTTTTTCATTCTGTAATACTAACAAGGAAGGATGAAACTTTCTGATTTTGATTATCCATCGATAGAGCAATCATACCACTTGATATGAACTGACCTATATATATATATATATATATATATATATATATATATATATATATTACATAATAGGTTTACTGCACACTTATGACTTACTCATAGGGGTTTAGAAGCCTACACACCATATCAACCCGAATAGTTCAGTGGTAACATCTTTGATTTCAGCACTGGGTAAGTCTGGTACTAATTTAAGAAACAACATGAGTTCCTTCAATATTGTACATGGGCCTTACCGAAGAGTGATGACAAGCAAGAAACCTAGATGGTATGCCTACTGCTGATTGCTTCCAACTATCTAACAAGATCTAACTTTTATTTACATAAAGCGTTGTTCAGTATTTATACTCACTTCAAAAGTGTTACAGACAAATATAAACTAATAACCATTACACAAAAGGTGACTACTCTTAGTGGCTTACTGCATAACTCTTTGGTCTTATGGGAAATCTGGGTGTTATGTCTAAGTTTCAGTAGAAAGATCAGATACACATTCAGCCGAATTTCACTACTAATCAGGTAACTATGGTTGTATTTGGAAGACAATCTCGACTGCTAGGGAATTGGAATTATCAGCCACTGAATTGTGAGACTCAATAGCTAAATGGTGCTCAGTGTTTCTTCAAACACTGACTGTTTTCAACCAAATATAGTGTGACTGGATGGGGAATAACTTCCCATCCATTCTCTCACCAACTGCTTGGTTCAGTATTCGTTTTAACAAAAATTTTTATGAGTCAGACAGTGAGATCACTCACTTATCAATAATCGAACTGGCCAGTTAGTTAATGAGAGCTTGAACCGAACTCTCCAAGCTTGTATTACGTTCAATTTGATATAAATTTTTTGCGTCAGCATAATCTCTTTGGCTACATTTTTTCAACGCTTTCCCTTTCTTGTTTATCATCTGTGAATAAACTGTGTCATTATTTTCACTTTTTACATCACGTTTGTGAAATAGTGTACATCGTGCTGGTGGTAGAACATTCTGACTGCAAAAAAACATCTCGGCTACTTAAATATCAATAAGTATTTTGAATAGTGAGAGGATTGTTTTTAAATGTGTGTACCACTTGACTAACGTCAGAAATGCACAAATGAGGACTTTACATTTTTTTAAAAAAGAAACCTCAGACTAGATATCTCATGCTATTTCTGACTTCATCAGCGACCTTTTTATTCTGGGCTAAAATATCAACAATAAAAGAAGCAGTCTTGAAGTTTTGTGGGATAATTGATTCACTGAAAATAAGTTTAGAGATCTCCGTTGATTTGATTCATACAAAGCATGTACGGCTTAAAAACGTTTACTTGGTTGTAATCATTATGGTTGCTATGGGATTTCTACTTCTATAATCAAATACTAGTTCCTCCTTGGTCAGCATCTGTTAAATATTTCATAAAAATATGAAAAGTAGTCGGTTTTAGAAGTAAATACACGTAGGCACAATTTGGAAAACGTACTACTTTCAAAGTAAATGCCTTCTCTCCATAGGGGATTTGCTTCAAGAGTAACCGTATTCATGGATTATACAACAGTCAATGGATCGGAATACTTTGAAAATCTTTGAATTCTATTTCAGATATTATCTTAAGCTGAAGTCAGATTATGCATTATACGGCTGAATTCTATTGAATTAAACACTACTCAGTGTATTCACTAAGCATTACGCAATCTTACCATGTATTCACATTACAATAGAACATCCATAGTAGGTGTGTTATTACATAGAGTGGCGAATTCGTGGGTCAATTCACCAAGCGTGGAATAGAATGATTTCACTGACATACCACTTTGTAGTAATGTTCCTAATACAGTCACCTAAAGGAAGAACTCCGCTTATTTTTGCTTACCGACAAGATCTCCGAAAGCCTCGAAGTCCTTCAAGAAGGTCTTCGCACACATCTCTTTGAAGAAATTGTACGACAACTTTTGCATCCCTTTTATTGTCAATGACACCAATTCATGATAGATGGGACCAATGGTAAATTTTAGTAGACATTGTCATTATCTTTCTTTTTGGTTCCGAGTGGAATATAGGCGTTCACCAGCCAATTCTAATTTCATTCTATTTTCTGCAGTCTTGTTTAGCTGAATCCACGAATGCCCATAAACTTTCCCTTTCTTCTTATGTGATTTGTCATCCTCGGAGCCACGCTCAACTCTTCGCTTCCTATTTGAGTTCCAATCAAGGGCCTGAGGTGTGACCGTCTGCTCAGGGTATTTCCAATCCGTTTTCTTTTCTTTCTGTGTATTTATTGAACATTCTTGCTTGATAATTGGTTGCAGCAGTTCCTTGTTATGTATTATCCCATATCGGCGATCTGATCTTCAGTATCGAACAAGGATGGCTGTTGATGCGGATCTGTAGTGGCTTGTTAGAAATGCCAGTGGTGACACACGTGCTTACTATATGAACCATACACAGAAGCACTGACTGATTTAATATTTGTGCTGAAAATTAGGATGTTGTTCTTTGCCCCAAGTGATGTTGATCCCCACACTGATTTCAAAGTAATGAAAGGCAATTTCGCTTTTCCTATTCTGATTTCCATAGACAACTTCATCCGTGCTGCCTGTAGTTAAAACGATGCTGCTGTGGTAGACACTGAGGAATTCAAGAAGCATGCATGGATATTATAAACTATAACTTATATTAATATTATCCTTTTCCGACTTCTTTTGGATTCTTCACAATGTTGTGTTACCTTCTAGCGTTTCTTCTTAACTGATTTACCCGTCAACACACAAACTGTTATTACTTTTTCGAAGGTGTTACTCAATATATTACTTATACGTGCATATTAGTAGCACACATTACAATACTAATAATCTGATGGATGATAAAATCTCTCGAATCATATATCTCTTTACACTTTCACAAATGATAGGTAACATTCTGAAGATTGGAGTCGGAACCTTTCAAGCAATTTTTCATCAATAATAACTGATATGTGACGCTTCACTGTTTTCTAACTGTAAGCAAGCTCTAAAAAGAGGGAAGTTTGACAGCGAACCAAGTGGTCTCACCTTGTTAAAACAACACCATCACCACAGAAAATTCAAAGCTCATGTATGATGCCTTATACTGCACTCGGAACGCAAAGCAATGATAGAAATCAGTATTATATGTTTTTCGCATAAAAAACACAGTTTTCATTATCACCACCTTTCAGGAATAACGAAGACACATATGGAAAGATATCATGAATTGATCATTCCCAATCAAATCTGCTATCTGTTCAATGAATTCAAAAATACCCTTGATGCTTATGTTTTACCAATTAACTATGTCTATGAATATGAGGATTATGATGAGCAAACTGTTCACATCAACCAGTAGTATTTGATAGCCAGACTGACGTAATCTAAACACAGGACAGTTGTTTCGCTCGTTTGGGGGTGGTGCCCATCAGAGGTATACCCAGTTTAAGTTACCTCGAAGAGGTAAATCAGTCCAAATCACTTGATTTCTGGCTAGCTAATAGGGCAACCTGGTAACACCACAATTCAAAATACCAATTTGCAGTTTACACAGTTTCCTTTAGAAACTGAAGTTATTGATATAATAATATGTGATCCGCTTGACACCGTAACTGGTAACCAAGATAGCAAGTTGCTGGCCAGAAACCGGGTGATTTTGACTGAATCTCCTCTGTAAGCTGATTCACAGCAGGTTCACCGATGATGACCTCGGCATCAAATGACCTAAACAGCCATCCAGCTTGGCTAGGAAGCAGGTGATATACAACTATTCATCTGAATCAATCAACAGTAGATGGCTTTACGCGCACATATGCCTTCCTTCTTGATCACTATTTACTTTATCAAGAAAATTTCATACCGTGATCTAGATAATTTAGTTTTCCAAAGAAAATCAGACTTAAATTCCACATCTAATCATGTAATTTGCAAATTAGTTTGCGAACTGAGAGACTATATACTGCTATACAGTCTTGAAATCAAATAAAATTGCCTGACCGGTGTTTCCAGATTTTCAACGAATTTCTATCTTTTGTCGATTTCTGACATCAACTACCTGAAAGCGTTTATTTACTACCAAACTTCAATTATCAGTCTACGGTCAGATAAATATCACACATTTTCTCTATGAAATGATTCTTCAACAGTATACGAGAGGGTAGTAATACGTGATTATGTCTCACAAGTCACTGAGCTGTTTCAACCTGTTGTTTTAAGTTAGACAAACAAAATATCTACAGTCGTTCCCAGTAAACTTTCCTATTCTCCGCATTTATTCAGTACACTTTTTCATGCCTTTGATTTCCAAAAAGGGAATATAGGGCTTCAAGCTTTAGACTCTGATGTTTTACAGGCACTCGTGATGTTCTTACAAAGTGAAGTTGGTAGCCTCATGTTCACCATTTCCTCTTTTCCAGAATTACTACTGGTTAGACGAGATTCAAAGTTGAGTCGGTCAAGAATGAAATCCAGACAACATGAATGGTTGACTAGCTTCCTCCCCTTGAACCATCGACGCCTAATTCAGCACATATATACGTACATATTGGTACAGTCTTTTAGCATTATGACGTCGATGAGATTGATTCTTATGTGATATACACTCAGTCCCCATGATCATTTCAGAAAAAGCAAGAACGAAGACATTTTTTTGGATAAAAGAAACTCATCTTTTATTCAGTGTCATTTCACCAGCTGCTAATAGCCTAAAAGTTATTATAAATGTGAATGTATATTTGACATACTTCGAAGTTATCTTAACTCAAAGGAAGTTTAATAATTCTCAGCAACATGACAATGTAACAAGAAGTATGCATACAAGACAGTTAACAATCACCGTTCAACAATAAGGTCAGCTCAACAAGTGAAATTTAAAATTAAGTGTCGATTGTCATGAAACTGTTTACCTTTGGAAAGTTTCAAGTCAATATACTGCCATTTTTATTTCATTTCTGAATTATTACTGCAATCCAAACTTAGTTGAAGATTCTGACGATAATTTCGAGAACATAATTTTGCTTTTTGTCTTTCGTGAATTTTCCTACTACTTACAATTTTCAAGTATTAGTTTGTAGGGATTTTGATTGATTGGTTAAAGGATTTCATCATGAGCTGAAATAGGCCAGAGAACCATTGGAAAACCTCGGAGTACTGGACAGCTGTTTCGTCAGACCAGTCTGGGACTCTTCATCAGTACGCAGCCACACTGCGGGGTTCGAACCCAGGACCTTCTGGCTACAAGGCGAGCTCGTATACCAATAAGCCACTGGGATTCGATCCAATGGGCTGTGAATTCTAACTTCTGCCAATTCACGAAATAGTCCCAGTGGTTTAAATAGTTTACAAGCTCACCTTGCAATCAGAAGGTCTTGGGTTTGAACCCAGGTGGGTGAATACTGATGAGAAGTCCCAAAAAAGGACGAAACAGCTGTGCAGTACTCCCTGAAGGTTTTCCAATGGTTCGCTGACCGATTTCAGCTCATGATGAAATCCTGTGACTTGCAATTTTCTCGCAAAGTATTTTGATTCATGTCTCATAAATCTGAGTTGAGTCTCCTCCATTTCCAAACTAACTGATGAAAACAATATTGGGGATTCTATGTAACACTACAAACTATATCAATCAATATTATTCTCTGAGGTTTTGGGTAAAACATAGAAAATCAGCATCATACCCCCATGTCAGCCCGTTCTCTGCAGACCATTTAGTTGCTTCCATGGTTGCACGTAGGCTCTCATCTCTTCCTCATACTATTCCCTACAGATCACTTTTCTGCCCCAACTCGTCGTTTTCCATTCGGGTTCCACTAGAGAGACAAACGCACGATGTCACCCAGTGGTCTATTCAGCGTGTGTCCAATCTACTTCTACTTTCTTCGGGATATTTGTTGATCAATAGGCCACTGGTTACTTCCTTGCCTAACGTAGTTATCTGTTGCTTATTCTTTGTGTCCACTTTTTTTAGTGTACCATCCTCTTTCCTGGCCAGGAAGACGTCTAGGAGTGAGATACGATCATTCCTATCTCACTCCAAGTTAAATTTTATTGCTGAATGCGAATCACTGAACTTATCGAAGATGTCTTTTGCTTCATCCTTGTTTTCCATAATTTGAAATGTATCACCCGTATGTCGATAGTAGAGTTCCAACTCAATAATTACTCCTTTTCAGTGGTAAATTCTCTAACTTAGAGAGGAAAAAGTCAGCTGCGATTGAACCTAATGGGGAATCTAAAGCTACACGATCAGTTTGTAGTATTCCTTACTGAACAAGAAATGAAAATTGACTGTGCATCTTAAAATAAGTTGTTTCATGGAGGATGTGTATCTACCAGTTTGTCTTCAGCTGAGGAGCCAGCTGCATAGGGTGTACAATTAGACAGGTTCATCATCGTATTTCCGAACATCATTCGGCATGGTGAAGCAAGCGACAAACAAAATCTATACGTAGCACACGCTGAGCATAAATTTGGTGTTTATACAGCATTTAGAGTTACTTATCGCATTCCTACTAATCATAATTTCGCTTTACAAGTTCGTCTTCTACCTTCAGCTGAAGTCATATGAATCCACCTTAAGACTCCAGACCTGTCTGTCTAGAAGAAATTCGTACAGCTACTATCCTTAACTTGGCCGTCATTACATAAATGTATAAACTGGACTAATTCGCCCTCCACACAAGCCTTTTAGGAATTATTACTCTCCAGATTATTTCATTAGTATGGTCGCTTCATCTTTAATTACGAATTATCAATGTCTGAATCATTTCATCTATCTTTAATTATCTGTTATCAGCTTAAACACTCGCTTATCCTTTAGTCACTCTCCATCCCTCCAAAATTACACATTATGCAATCCACTTGTCGTAAGCATTTCTACCTTTTAATTATGGGTATTTATTTTCTTCTTTAATTGTTACCCCCTTGACATGTTGATACTGCCTAATTATTGTTAACAAACATATCACCATTTGATTGGTATACTTTTGTGTATTTTAATAAAAATGCTATGGATATATATTAGAGTAGAGTCAGAGATGTCAATCTAATTGAAAAGTGAATATTTCTTCACTCAATCCTTTTGCTTTCACTAAAACTGCTCCTTTTGCTTTCAGCCTTATCTGCCAACTTATTGGTTTTCGTCTGTAGACCTTCAAGTTTGTGTGAGATTGAATCAAGATGAAGGAAATAGGAGGAAAGTTACCTGTAAGTTACCAGAGATACTGCTGTCTGGACAACTATAAAAAGTCATCTACAGGATGTTGAATCTCCCAAGCTAGGTTGGGGAAGCTTCAGTACATGGTCCATACCAACACATCCAACTTCACTTAGTCACATCATGTACTAAGAGAATTTTGATGTTCTTCACTAAGTTAGTTAGGCATCGAATGTGTGTAGGGATAGGGAACATGTGTAAAGTGGAATAAAAGCACTCAAAACTTGTATAATCATATTCTGAAGAGCTCTCTTTCTATTTCTATGCTGATTGATATCTGCTTTTATTTACAAGTGTATATTAACTGTTACTAGTGTAAATACTTCATTTGTGTACTATATATGATAAGCAATAAATATATAGCCTTGTTCTAAGCTTACATCATTAATGTCACCATCATATTGTTAACTTCTAAGGTCAAATAAAATATATGCAAATATTGATAATTTATTCCTCAAGTTTATTTTTCTCATTTTCAAACCCTTTTTTGCTTGTGGATATACGATATATCTCCGTTCAATACATAACGAAAATCCCCATTGAGACATTTAGAAGACAATAGAATTGAGTGAAGAAATATTTACTTTTCAGTGAGATTCAGTTTTATGTTCTTAAAGTAAAGATAAACTATCTAACTTCACCTCCTCTGCGTGCATCTACCAGTTTGAGAGGCTTCTTGGGGATCAGTTACATAAGGTGTGAAAGCGGCTATCTTTCTTATGAATATCATCATCCTACATGGTTAAGTAAGAGACAAACCTGATCTGTTCAACTCATCCTATGAATACTGAACATAAAACTGATGTTAACAAGGCATTTAAAGTTATCTCTTATCGCATTCCTACTATTCTCAATTTTCCTACATACAGCTAACGCCATCGGAATCCACGAGAAGAAGTCAAACTTGTATCTGTGTCTAGACTAAGTTAGTGCAGTCATTTTCCTTACCTTGAACTTGATTCCATGAATGTGAAAAGCTGCCAGTTTGCCCGTCCATCTAAGTCATTTTAAAGTTATCATTGTCCTAACCATTTGATTATCCTGGGTATTTCATCCTTAATTGTTTATTACGCAATCAGTTCTAACATTCATTTATTTTGCAGGGATTAGATTGGTTACAGGATTTCATCATGATGTCACTGATATCAGTTCATGATGACATCGTGTAACTCATTTATTTCTTAATTATTCCTCTTATTTAAAAAAATTATGCATTGTGTAATCAACTTGTCAAAATTTTTGAAACTGTTTCGCCTCCTCACCTATCTCATTAACTTTCTTGGTTAATAGTCACTTCATTGACAAGTTAATGTTACCAATTATTGTTGATAAATTTTTCACCATTAGATTGGTATATTTCACTATTCTAATAAAATTCCTCTTTAAATATTGCGACTCTTAAATGGTTGGAAGCAGTAAGAAGGAAGCCTTAGACTGACAGAACTCAGTTTTTCACCAGAAAAAGGACTAGATATTATGACATCGCTTACCACCTAATTTCCAATCAGAGTATCCATTACAGTGCTGCAGGAGATCAATCACGACCCCAGTGATAACACCTCTGATTCAGCACTTGGTGACACAGATTTAAATCTGAGAAGGGACACAGTCTGCTTCAATATTGCAAATATATCATGTTGGTAGGTGCTAACCAAGGTTGAAGGCTTCCAACCACCTAACAATAATACAGAATGCACTATCGATTGTGAGCAACCTCATACTATGGTTGCCATACTGCAAACATGAAGGAGAGAATTCAGTCTGCACCAAACAAAGGGGACTAGACACTTGATACTACATGGTTACTACCTAGTGTGTAATCAAAATTTATACTTAACTTTTTATACCTTACAGCCAGGAATTTGTCTAGAATTAACTTTGTGACCTTGACTATGAATAGAATTATTCGGAAAAAGTGGCCGTAGTTATTATCTTCCCTCAAAAGCAGATTTCGTAGATAGATTGTTGATGCAGAATGAAATTTTGTCGGAAAGATGGTTGAATCCAAGTTGACAAATTTCGAAGTAATACTGAAATGAACTCATCTCAGTTGATTAAGAGATAAAATCGATAATTCAGCTCCAATGAAGTTTAATGAAAACGTGTTAATCAGTGAACAAAGCGAAACTGTCAGTGGTTTTGTAACATGTCATATAAAGAATTAAATCACTGACGCTTATCATCCGATGCATGCAAGCCAGACACCCTACAACTTTCATATATAAGAGAGGTATTCAGAAAATTCAGTGATCGGTTAATGTCCTGATTTAATGTGGTTGTCAATGTGATCACCATTTTCCCATGGAATCCTGCTTCAATTGACATATTCCCTGTTTGCGAAGGCTACAACTTAGCATTTATACCACAAACCTTAAATATCTTGGTAAGATTGTCAACTACTTTGACTGGTCTGCTTTCGTCATCTATTACTCTTCGCCTAATTTCAACTCTGTTTGTTTGCCATGTTGGTTGTATGAACTATGAGCAGTGGGATCAAGGAGGCTGTAATTAAAATTCCGTAATTTTTAAGAAAAAATTTCTAAAGTCTTAATGCACAGATGACTGCTTCTCAGTATATGTGTGGCGAGTGCCACTCATAAGATTCATCAGTAGTAAAGAAATAGACGTACATAGGCATAAAAACATCAAATAGCAAGGAGACACATTTGATGTCAGAGAAGGATAATGATGCAGCGTTGTGGAGATACATGGTAGACATGAAAGGAATACAAAAACAGTATGAAGGCCAGAAGTGCCACTACACGATGTACACAGTTTGGCTATATAGAGATACCAATTTACTAAATGAACATTCCTTTATCAAGTCTGTCGTCTTCTACTGTTTCATACTCTCTGTTTGATGGATATTCAAATGTCACTCCTTCATTAGACGTAGTATAAAATAATGTATACATGTCAAGGAATAGTAATCAGTCAGTTTGTGAGGCCATAATACACTCATGGCTGACTACTGTCATAACCAACACTACAAACCAGACACATGACACTGGTTTTCCTCCCTGGTGTGACCAATCAGTGCACTCCTCACAATCTTGCAGAAGGTGAATTTTAGGCTTATATAGATCATTGGTAGCTTCTCTGACATCTCAGAGGGCATCTCTGTTCCTTTCAAAGTTACACATACACCTTGGTGACAATCAACCAGATAGAACTGCGGGTCCAAGACTTCCTTCTGATGGTTTCTTACAAATTCAGTAGTTAAAACTTTGAGCATAAAATGGGGAAAAGATGATTAAAACATCACGATTTCTGGTTTATTTAAATCCGTTATTTTCAAAAATATACATTTCTATATGTGTATATATATGCTTTTGCTGGTTATCTGTTTTATTTTAACAAGCGGAGAAAGCATTTGCATACTTAATTCTATCTTCATATTTATGCTTTAAAGGCATACAGTGTTGACAAATGTTTTCAACGCAAGTGAAACGCGTATGCGTCTATCTGACTTTTTGATTTTGTTTGAAAGATTGAGTCAGTACATCAGAGGTATGTGAAAAAATATTAGAAGAGATGAATTTCAAAGAAGTCATCTGCACACACACACACACTCATCCCCCAATCCATCCATCTACAGATAGATGGTAAAAACAACAGAAATTTGAGTAACTTCTCAAGGCTGCATGTATATGGATGAACGGTGATAATTAGAATCGAACATAAAGCTGAATACACCACAATGACATCCTGTGTTCCTCTCTAAAAAATATCCCCTTATTATTATAATGTCTGCATTCGAGTCTGAAGCTGAACCACTAAACAGAAAAGCAGGCGCAATTCAAGTCGACCAGAACCTCATGAAATAATTGTACATGATGTAAAATACAAATTAAATGTTCAAGTATTGGTTTGTTGGGATTTAGTTGATTGGTTACAGGTAGGTAGTTACCTGGGGTTCCTGTGGGAATTCGTGACCAGTAGGGTGCAGCAGGTCGGGTGTGAGGAAAAATACTTGTCGAAGACATTGACTGGCGGTTGCCCTATATCGCGAATTGGCAGAAGTTAGAATTCATGGGCTATTGGATCGGGTACCAGTGGCTTAATGGTATACGAGCTCGCCTTGTAACCAGAAGGTCCTGGGTTCGAACCCCGGTGGGTGAATACAGTGAGGAGTCCCAAACTAGGTCGAAACAGCTGTCCAGTACTCCGAGGTTTTCCAATGGTTCTCTAACCAATGTCAGCTCATGATGAAATCCTGTAACAAATTAAATGAAATTAAGTCTCTAAAAACGGTTAAACCTCCATCAACGATTTTAAGTAACAAAACAACTTTTATTGTTTTGTTTTTTTATTTAGAAGTATTATGATGCATTTTTCAAGTACTCATCAAATCTGTAATTAATAATTCCTATGAACTCATAATAATGATTGTAATAATAATAATAATAACAGTTAAAAATAACTTTTTTAAACAGATAAGGTCAAAATATGTGTATGAAACTGACAATTGACACATTGAAGACAACAAGATATAAACAAACAATTGAATAAATAAACAAACTCTGGATTTTTTGCGCGTAGTTTAAATATGTCTTCTGGATGTGTATATGGGCTCATTTATACTGTAATTTTATTTGAGTTTAGGGAGAGAGCGAGATCAATAACTCTGAGGTTGAATAAGGTATTAAAAAATATAAACAATAACAGTTACAACAACAATAATAATAATAGCAGTAGTATGATTAAAGTAGTATTACATTAATGGAAAATAACATCACAGAAAAGATGGTTAGTCTGGAAAAATCAAAGACAACATTCTGTTTGACTAGTTTAAAAAATATCCTATTGAAATTCGCCTAAAATGTTGCATCAACCGAGTTTATACGTATTCATCTGTATAATATGTAACAAATATGTCTGATAAATTATAGGATTGCGTGCATTTCCATCAGCTATGTTGGGTGACGACATTGTCTTCATACTTCATTTTTGTTCCATTTTTAACAAAGTCCAAGAATATTATCAAGATCGTCAAGATTTACTTCATTTTCAATCCAACGTTGATGTTGGATATGCTGTTGTAGGTGATCATTGTCATCAAGTGGATTCTCGAGTAGGGCGTTCTCATGATGTCCTATTGTTGCATTATTATTAGTAGTAGTCAACGGTATATTATTACTGAAAAATGCATAATCCTGTAATGATGTTGGTAGTTTTATGAAATCACTGGTGACGTCATCGCACTCAGGCAGGATAGTCATTAGTACTGGTGGTGTAGATTGTATTTCTGTTGTCGATGGTAATGATAATGCTGAACCTGAAGATGTCATCTGACAAGGACTTAATGACGATGACGGTGACAGTGACGCTTCTTCTACCGCTGCCGCAGTCAACTCTAACGGTAATGGCATTTCATCATTTGTTAATGAGAAAATAGACGATGTAATTGCGTCATCATCATTATCATCAACGTCATCACCACTGATCTTCTCAACATCTTCATGTCCGCCTGCTATATTTTCATCTCCAGTAACATTTCCACCACCACCACCACCCAATGTGCCATTAATAAAGTTAGTCATTGATTCAGTTAAATTATTTGACCACCAATCAGGTGTATATTTGACACTATGGCCACGTGTAGTTAGGTCAAGTGGATCAACCAGATCGTCCAATGGAGGTATATCATTCAAACCGCTGGCTTTTGATAATTCTACAACTATTCTATTGTCTAACTCGTTTAATCTCATTTTAGATGGAATAAAATCAATACTATTGATGCTTTGTTCATCAGATTTGTGTGTTTCTTCAATTTCACAGACATTATTACATGCATTATCATCGTGATTATGATAAGGATCATCTCCGCCATCAGGGAATAATACATCCAAATCATCGCACATTTCTTGTTCAATTAATTTTGGTGGTGAGGTGTTATACGTATTGCAGGAATGGTGTAACGCATCACTCCTTAATAATTCATCATCAGCACCACAACCGTTAACATCACCACTGAGATCGCTTACACCGAAAGCATTCAAATAGTATTCATTTTCCAACAACAAGGCTGGTGATGTATCTTCAGGTAGTAATTCCGGTGGGGGTGTTGTATTTGTTGTCGTCGGTGTTGTATATAAATCGGATAATGCTGGAGATGAACTAGAATTCGATTGTAATGTTGTATCTTTAGGGAAGCTATTCATAGGTAGTTTTGTCATATCATTTAAAATTGTATCACTAATATTATTGTCACTATAATTACTAGTGTAATTTTCTATAAAGGCATCATAGGAACAGTTAATGCGTCTACGCTTCTTCATGCATTCATTTAAATCGTCATAAAGGTTATCTGATAATTCGAAGGATTCGTTGACTTGGATTGAAGATGAATCACTGTTAATTCTTTGATAAATATCCTCCGATTGCAGTGATGTTGACATTGACTTTGGTGTAGTAGATGTCTGTTGTTCAACAAAATCTAGTAAATCAGGTAATTTAGATATTATATTATTATTAATACTATTTTGCCATAATTGTAAATATTTCTTATGAATTTTATTCTGTATTAATTGATTTTGTAATTCTGGATGAATACGCCATAAATCACCACGACCATTCGGTTCTTCTTTACGTCTTGGAACACGTTGAAAGCATCGGTTAAGTGTCAGATGTTGACGAATTACATCCTAACAGTGATAAAAGAATGCATAACTTAATAAATTCACTAAAATAAATTAACATAACTATATTATTCGGTAAATAAAACAGTAACTAGTATCATCTTTTTAAAGTCTTTCCTTAATGTCTGTGTTGAGTGAATGCTATCAATCACTTGGCTTGAGGACTCAGAACCGCAGTACAACTTTTCATGGTTAGCCGCAGTCGGTAGGAGACGCACTGGATATGGGTTTTCTGCTTCCTGGTACTCGTGAAAAAGGCGTATCTACGACGTCAAAGGAAGTGTTGTGTCTTCCTGGGGATATTCCAACCAATTCTGCCTAGTATTGTGGATAGAGGTGGTTCCATGAAGTTGTTTTGGCATATGACTGACCTCATGTAGCAAACTGTACTGCTCCTATTAATTATTTACTGGGAAGCAGTCAATTGCAGACACGCCTTACTGATGAGTGCTAATAATCACAAAACCTTGATCTATTGTTTTCTGCTGATTAGCTTCAACATTTTATTTCTATTTTATTCAAATATATTAGATTATCTACACTTTACTGTCATTAGTACCTATCAATGGGAGAAATGTAAAGGAAGTCAACTGTTCCACCTACTTAGGTGGCATCGTTTCAACTACATGTGACACAAATAAAGACGCCAAAATCAACGAGGATTAGAAAAACAAGACTGGCATTTATTACTCTGAAATCAGAATGAAAACCTACTGCACTTAGCACGAGGTACAAGATTAAGATATTCAACACTAATGTCAAGTTAGTCAGTGCGTCTATATGGTTCAGAGACCTTCAGAGCATGATGCATCAAAATCATTTCTGACAGGTTACTGAAGACTTTCATTAACAACTGCTTTCCCTCCATAGTGAATATTAGATGGTGAGCAACTAATCAACCGAGAAACTATCTCCAAACTAGTATGGAGTTGAGTGGATTGGGCATAACGCTAAGAGGGCCATTGAATGACATCACTCACTAAGCAGACCCACGAGTTAAACCCAAATGATACTAGGCTAGTTATTATCGGAGTGTTACATGGTGGATTTCGTGTGATGGGAAAATTAAGGCTTGCGGGCAATAAATAGTACAGCTAGCTAAGAAAGATTTCAGAGAACAGAATGAAATGGAGATGTGCTTCTGAAGTCTGATATTCCACTCAGAACCCAAGGGAGTAATAAACACAAATAAATATCATATACTAATAGGATGTACAGAAGTGACTTCATTCTTCTTTTTAATAAAAGCAATAATTCAAGACGTTGAATGTATTTTTAAACTCTTTGCAAGATGCCTGATTAGTTAATAATGTGGAATTTGTTAGTAACACGATAGGATATTAATATCTGAAGCCAGTAAAAATAATACAATACTGATGTGACGAGTAAGCTTTGAAATGTAATGGTAAGTGTTAAGAGGGTCTCTATTTATTTTATTATTTTATTTTTTTGATTACAGCTTGATTCCACACCATATTTTTGGTACAAGTATGGAATTTTCAGCATGGATATCGGTAGCGCAAATTTTTCAGGCCGACCATAGATATCAGGTGTGCATCGGCAGGGGATCGAACCTCGGACCATGTGCATGGTCGGCGAGAGTCCTAACCACTGTGCCACAGACGCATATGCATGTAAATATGCAGTCCCTGGAGAAATTTGAACAAAAATGGCAAACGAGACTCTGAGATAGGTATGAATACAATTTTTACAGATATCTACTTTTGCTTGGCGCTCAATGTTGCTTGTCGAGCTATTCAGTCAAATCTTGATTAGAGTTCACATAAATAATGATGATAACATTAATAGTGATAATGTCAAACAAACAGAATCCGTAGAGTACTCAATAAACGCAACACAAAATATTCTTCAAAACACCAGACACACTAAGAAGAAAACTTGTTCATGTGAAAGATCGAATCCTAATGTATTCACAATCTAACTGTGTCAGTAAAATAAAATGCATCGTATGAGGTGTGATAAACGTTGAACAAACCACGCGAGAAAGCAACATCAGAAGAAATGAACACTGCAGAGGTATAATTCAACCATCGAGAATTCTAGTGAAACCAGAGAAGCTTGAAAAATCGTCACGCATGGGCTGATATGTTATAGAATCAGATCACGAAATCGATTCTGACAATACTGAAGTCACCCACAAAAATTTCAAGTCACAAAAACCACGTTTCATATCAAAAGCGTTTCATTTGAAAGATAATCTAAACGGTCTGAATAAGGATGACAAATTACGACAGAATTTGACCTGTTTGCGAAACCCCACCTCCTTGAAGTGACATAATCAACACAAATATGATCAGTGATTGCCTTATGTTAAAGACATTCTGTTTTTATAATTTCGTAAACTTATCTGTACATGATTTGTTGTCTTCACCAATTTACCCACTTGACTACCTAGAAATTAAATTAACTCACTCTGAAGAACTATGATTATGTTACTTGGTGTATATAAACTAAGACTTTGTAAATTCAGGCTTAATACTAATTTGGTAAAACTATCAGCACTGAATAGGGGAATGTCAGTAAAAGCAACAATATTATTTTGTTTTTTCATTCATTCAGAAATACAAAAAATTCTATAATAGTGAATAATAATCCCCTACATGCAGGAGAATTTCTCTTAAAGTACAATAATGTCCCATAGGGCATTATATATCAGAAAAATAGATGATTAGTAGGTGAGCTCTTATCATAGCTCAAAATCTGAGGTTTCCATCTCCAACGATATCATTATGGTTCATCTGCAGAATGCCCACCGGCCACCTATGTGGTCCGGGTCCGATTCCAAGGCTATGCACTACCTAACGGTGACTAGTTGACTAGCCGGTAACAAACAGGTAAATGACGGCGAGAGTTCAACATGAGGCTACGGACGTCACACTGTGAAAACAAAAACACTATTGTTACTGAAACTTTGAAGCCCCTGCTTGAAGCTGTTTATATTCCACTCGGTGAGTAAGAGGAATGACGAGTGAACATTGAAAATGAATGCCAATCAAGTGTTTAATTAATAAAAGTAATAATAATAATAATCACCTACTTGCCAGTCTATATCTTTTAAATTACGATAAAATGCAAAATGTACTTGAATCCATTGACATATATCATTCAATGTTATTTTATTCTTTTTTAATGAATTCATAGCCATATAAATAAGGGTTGAACACTTGAACATTGGTTTACAGTTAACATCATAACGATATTTATCCTTTTCTTGAAAGTTTAATTCATCATAATTTTGAAATAATGTTTGATTCTTTTCTGTTATCTCATTTAACTGATAATAATTCTCATTATTATCATTATCAACATCGTTATAAGTATCAGGAAAACAGAAGTTGAAGTGATTTTGTATATTTGTTGGTAAGGTGTGATTACAAACACCATTTATAATGCTTACATTATGACTATTCACATTGCCATTCGATATATAGTTAGTGTTTAAATGAACCGGCAAATTTATATCTTTGAAATTTAATGGATAAATATCACTTTTAAATATTCTTTGTACGCTATTTGGTTGTAAATAATGATACCCAATTTTCAAGGGACTATTATGACGACGATTTAAAGAGTTATATGAATTACTAATGCTATAGTTATTAATGTAATTCAGAGCGTAATTTGAATTCGCGCGTATTTCATTATCACAAATAACACTGTTAGAACGTTGATCATTATTATCAATAAAAACAGGATTAATTATAGACGTTAGGTAATTTAAATTTGATTGTAATTTTGAACGGGAGATAGCATTGGTATTGTAAAAGTTTCGAATAGGATTAATAGTATTTGAAGCATTATTATTATTATTATTATTATTATTATTATTATTATTATTATTGATAACAGTAGATTCAGATGAATTAGAATTACATTGAAGTGAATTAGAACTTGCATTGAAATTTAATAAGTTATTATTACATCGTAAAGGTGAATCTTTGAAATGTCTATTTACACAACGTATACCGCTATTACTACTATTATGATTGTCATTATCAGTAGTATTATTCAGCGTAACATGTTTAGATACATTTGTAACCGGTTGATTCAAAGCTGTATCAGATGTACAATTAAATGTATTCTGTATTTCTATTGAAGAGGTTGCTTTAATTACATTTTCAGTAGGACATTTTGATGAATAGATTGTCTGTGATGAATTGATCATGGACGGTGGAAATGCCCCGTTGGGTAATAATGAATTTGACAGGGATAAAGGAGGCGTAGAAGGTGGAGAAAGTGGTTGACCCGTAGAAGCCAATTCACGAATATTTAAAGTCTAAGTAGAAATGAACAACAGACGAGTTGATAGAAGAAATGCTGATTACTGCTAAAATATAAATGCACCGGGAAATATCTTCACATCGGGATTGTTATATAGTGCAATTTGTATAGCATACATCACTTTCTGCACTCGACACTGAGCCACGCCTCCTGTTTGAAGACAATATTATGTCTAATATTTCACTCAGAGTAATCAGATTTCCAAACTATCATGGTCTAATACATAAAGTGTAACAGTTAAACCAAAAACTCCGAAAAAATACAGTAGATTTTCAGCTCAAGTGTATTATTTCTAGTGTCTTTCTGGTCAAAGTTTCCTGCAGTAGCATCAGTGTATAGTGATCTTTTAAATTTCCTCAACCTGAAGCAGAAGGTGACTTGTTGTCTTTGAAGATTTCCTTGCATTGACATTGAAAGTGGTCATTAGTAATACAAGAAAACAACAAAATAAGAAAATCTTCGAAGATGACTAATCATGTCAGACCACATCAACAGACAGACAGTTATTCCATTCATGGAGAATTCTTGAAGGTCACTTTATACTAAAGCTGGAACCGAAGGTGTTATCTAGAAGGCGACAATAAAGATGCCTCTGTAAAAATGCCATTAGCTACATTAACTCTACCATCACATGATGACTAATATCCCCTTTCAACTCTCAGTGAGGATCATAACAATAACACTGAAACCTTTCTGCCAAACATCATCTTTATTATTACAAAAATCATTTCCATCATAACATTCCGGGACTGACTAGTAGACTTTCGCACAGATATTATATCACATCATGTTACTACAATTCGCCAGAGCCCACAGCCTAACAGTGATATGATGAATGATATGACAGGTGTATGAATTTAACCAATCTCTAGCTTCTTGAATATTACAAACAGGCACCTAAACAACGCAAACAAATAGTCAACAACTGTATGCATTGGTGCCATGTTTCTTTCAATCTCTTCGTCCGTCAGCTGACACTGATCGTGAATAGCTGTCTAAACCACAGAAGATTCATGACTTATCATCTACACTGAACAGTATGTTAATCTTAAAGCAAGAAACACTTGATAGAAGAAGTGTGTTAGATTCAGCAAAAGAGTAAATAAGTTTTTCGATGCACAAATTATCTGGACAAAAGTTAAACCAATTTGTATCAACGTCTCAACAAATTGACCTTGTTAGATGGAATGAATGTTTGTTAAGAGAATTCACATCAGTGACCAAACTTATCACAAGTTATACCACGAAGTGATACCACTTACAGAACCAGTGAAAGCCACTAAGTGTGGTGGTGTGACACACACACAGATAATGTGCGCCAACTGAATATGATTCTCATAAATTCCCACACTTAAAGACAGCGATAGCAATCGAATACAACATTTATCTATTTGAACATTCTATTTGATGTTAGAGACAGAATACTTTTCAAACAGTTATATGCTACCGTAACAAACGAATACTATGTATATTTGAACATTGTATTTCATGTCGTTTGATGTAAACTCAAATCACACGCTCAGTGATTGGTTAGCGAATATAAACTGTAGGTATATAAACAGCGGTATAATTAATGAAATATACTTTGGCTTCTGTGTTTTGCCTTCTGTTGTTACATAAGGAGTACTGGACAGTTGTTTCACCTTGGTTTGCTACTCTTCAACACTGCACATCTTCTTCCTTACGGGCGACCTAACCTAAGACTGTCAGCTTACAACTTATGTGTGCGCTTGTGGAAGTATGTTGGTGATCGTTACTTCCTGGCTGCCCATAATATTGAAGTTGATTTCTTCATGGAGTACGTGAAACAGAAAAGGCATTCGTGTTACTTGACGTCATAGCCTAGGTGGAAACTGTTACTGGCTGATGACACAAGAGCTGTTAGAAGCGGTTTTGGAAAGTACATCCGTATCAGAATCATATCACTACAAGGTAGCTCAGGATGTACAATTTTCGAATAGACCATTTCTAAACTCGGCGCTATCCAACAATATAGCTAGCTAGTTATTTGAAAGAAACTCCTTACAGCCGCCATATCATGGCGTTCGTTAGTAACACGACTAACCTCTAACGATTTACAAAACGAATTGAAATTTAGGTGACCATGACTTCTATTGAGTGAAAAATAAATACACATGAAAATATTATTTGTAAACCTCGCGGCGATACTGTGTAATAATATACTTGGGCCAACTAGTGAAATTGCACGCGCTGTCTTAGTGATACAATGTTCAGCTATTCCATTTCAAAGAAGTAAACATAAAAGGGTAGGAATAATGAGTATTTAATGAATCCGCGTTAGTGAAAGTAACTTCATCAAATGTTACTAACGTCCTCCAAACAATAATACTCAATATCTAATAGACATGAGTCAGACAGTCGTCATTGTGATTGAAATCAACAGTTAGAGTTTTCATGAACTAGTCTAATTACTCCTAGCTTTTTTCCAGTAGAATCCTTCTTTTGGTGAAATTATGTGTCGAGGAAACTGATTTCTTGGTATGCTGAAAACACACGCTCCAGGCATCTTAACTGATCCACCTCCTCATTCTCATAGACTGACTTCTCTTTTGTCTAACAGTCTCTGCCAGATTTTATTGTTTTGATCATACTAAACCATTTAATACCAAATAATAAATACACACATCTATGGTTAATAACGACTAGCCTCTTTACATTTGTCACTTTCAGAGAGCATTTTTAACGGACATAAAAAAGAACGAAGCAAACTTATGTGCGACACACATACGCACACACAAACACACTCTTTGATCAATAACCGGATATCACGTCTGTAATTCGGATTTTCAACACAAACGTGAAGTCAGCCAGTCGGTTTTGCTATACATGTCAGAAACTTGGCCTGTGTCTAACGAAAAGGATTTCCAACAGGCCACTGAAGACTTTTACCAACAGCTGCCCACTTGGCTAGCTTCACTATACTGAAGACCCTATGGCTAGAAAGAATTAACAAGGAGAAACTTTGGCAAAAAAAATAACGAAGAGGCAATTACTCAACAAATTTGTAGTGGAAAATGGAGATGGGTCAGGCATACGTTAAGGAGGACATCAAGTGACATTGCTCACCAGCCAAGCCATCACTCGAGTGGAATCCCAGCGGGAAGTGATGAGTGGGTTGTACAAGAATGACATGGAGGAGATCGTGGGATGTGAGGAGGAGATAAGAGATTATGGTTAATTGTGGACCCAGCTGAAGAGGATAGAAGAAAGTGGAGATGTGTTGTTGAAACCCTACTTTCCACTCGGAACCCAAGAGAACAATAATAATACGTCTGTATCAAAAAGATGATGCAAGTTGACAAAGCAGGCCTTTTGTTATCTGTGTTGGTGAGTGCCGACAACTGAGAAACCTAGATACCGAGATTTTCATGATGACTGAATAGTATAAAAATGTATTTTTATTCATCGCGTAACACTCCTTACTTTCTTTAGGATTCACTTTACTTCAATATGCCAATAAGTGGTAACAAAACTAAGGACAATAAGACATAAGCATAGATAGATCAGTCGTATATATGCATATATTTTA
This sequence comes from Trichobilharzia regenti, assembly GCA_944472135.2. Lineage (NCBI taxonomy): Eukaryota > Metazoa > Platyhelminthes > Trematoda > Strigeidida > Schistosomatidae > Trichobilharzia > Trichobilharzia regenti. The sequence goes on from OX235266.1 coordinate 33,523,220, forward strand.
TTTCTCCAGCTTATTTCTCCTTTCTTTGCGTTTATTTACTTATTTTATTTGTTTGTTTGTTTGTTAGCTTGCGTGTGTTTATTTTGTTGTGTTATTACGTAAACTTGGATGACCTGAAGTAAACAGAAACAACCTTTGTCTACAAGCATGATCACATCTGTTTAAGTTAACTCTTATTTTAACTACTATTAGTTCTTTTTATTTTGTAGTACAATTATTAATTCATCGACTAATCATCATTGTTATTATTTTTTGTTTATTTTTATTTAATTCTCCCGCATTTCATCAATAATTGATTTACTCTTGAATTTCTAACTAAATGAAATTAAACACCTCAAGAAATGGGTACATCGTAAGCTGTAAAATAAAGCTAGCTTGCTTAAATGTATAATTCAGTTGAGGAGATCACTGAACACCAGGGAACCAGGGACGCTTCACCCCACTAGGGATAGGACTCGGGATCTTCATGTTATGAGACTAAACTGTTTGACCATTCAGCCAATTAGGCCTGTGAATTCTTACTTCTGTCTGTTCACAACCGAGCGCTACAACCGACTAAAGCCTTCTGTGAGAATCCACTTCACTTTAACATTCTGGACTTCAGTGGCCACGACTTCTCAGTACTGCTTCAGGACACCCATCCAGTAGCCATCGATGAACTGCTGGAGACTGATATTTATATTTGTGAGGTTGAATAAATTTCACTATGAATTTCACCACAAAACAACAATAGTTATTAGTCTTTGAAAACTAAGGGTAAACAGTGATGCTCAGTGCTACCTAGTGTTCAGTAATCTCTAACTGATATTGATTCTTAATGCAGTTTATATTTAAACTATCATTATTAATTATTTTATCACTACTGTTGTAATTAGTATGGTCTACATAAATGATTGACTGAAACAGTGATTAGGGCTATTTAGTTATTCTCGTCATCTTTTCAAAATGTCATATTTATACTAAAAAAAAAAGAAAATTAGAGCTAAACAGAGTTAGTTTGTACGGATCTGATTTGTTTGAACTATAGTCACCAATTGATGCCAGTTACAGAACCAATGGAAACCAAGGGGTACTGGACATATCTTTCGTCCTAGTTTTGGGGATTACCGGAAGTACTCACCCACTGGATTTCGAACCTAGGACCTACCGGTTACAAGTTAAGCTCGTAGACCATTCAGCCACTGGGACCCAACTAAATTCTAATTTCTATCAATTCGTGACTTTAGCGCAACCATCAGCCAGTGTCACTGGTGAGTATTTGTCCCAACCGGGTGGACTCCACTGGTCATGACTTATTACTAGAATTATTTTATTACTTTAAGAATATTTATAATGTGAAAATATTGTTTATGCAAATCAAATTTATGTAACATCAACAGTTGACAGAAATTCAAATTCAGAGGTATCGAGACTGCACCGCAATGGTTAGAAGCTCGATGCGTTAACTTATGACCTAAAGATCCTGAGTTTAATCTATATATCTTTTGGATTATGGGTAAATATTACTGTAGAGTCATATGCTAAGACAGAATGGTTATCTAGTTTTTTTTCTAGGCTTTCAATACTCTCCTAGTTGATGTCGGTACGAGACATAACTAATCATGCAATTTTATATAGATTCCTCAATCATTAGTGTCTAGTTTCAAGTTAATAGTTAAAGAAAAGTTGTTTATTTTGCCAATTGCTAATGGGCAGTGATGCACAAGATTAGAGGTGTATCATTAATAGCCATAAGATCTGTCAGGAAAGCGAAGTATTCCCATCTTAACAAATACCAACCGTAAGCAAGATTTCCACTCAGTCTAAGGTGATATTATTTCTACAGGTCAGATTCTAGGACAACTACTCACCACCGATGACTCCGGCTACTGATCGCTCTATATCGTAAATTTTCAGAATTTAGAATTCATGGGCTATTGGATCAGTTGCCAGTGGTTTAATGGTCTATAAGCTGGCCTTGCAGCCGGAAGATCCCGGATACCCATTCTGTCGGTGGATGGATACTGTGAAGAGTCCCAAACTAGGACGAAACAGCTGTCCAGTACTCTCAGGTTTTCCATCGGTCCTTTAACCGATGTCAGCTCACAAAGATATCCTGTAAAGTTCTTAAATTTGAAACGTAAAGACCATCTACATAAATTGCCTGTTTATGACTGAAAAAAATTTATTATCCAATTCATCTCTTTCTTCGCCTTATCTAAAATCCTGAAATTAAAATTAACTTTTTTGTTTTACTATTGTTAACTTTTACACAGTTCAATGTAAAATTTCACCAGGTTACCTTGAAAAAATTGAAATTATTTGCATCACAATACCTGTGTTCTGCTTAATACTGTCAATGGTAATCAAGAAAGCAAACATAATTTCACGATGCTCCATACACTACTGATGGATTGAGATAATTAGTTGGATGCTACTCAAATCATCCAGTAAAGCCTTCTTTACAGATTTAATTGATCTAAATAACAAATGGGTGTTTCGTTCGTTTGTGGACGAGTTCAGTTTTGGTGTACTCAGTGTGATTTATTTCACAGAACTGAACTATAACTGGCTAGCTACTAGGATCAAATTCACTAATTAATTCACGATTTGCAATTTCAACTGGTTTTGAAGTTATCTAGTTCTCCAAACTGAGTCAAATTGGGTATTTCAATGACTAACAAATGTTGACTCCCTCATATACATAAACGTCTACACCAGTTCCTTCCCCTGTTCTTGATATAATCATACAATTATATGAAGCTTGTAGCTAATAAAATTCAATCTGAACACTAGTCATGAGTACTCCTTACTATATATTCGTTTTTCTTCATGATCAAATCTGATGTTCAATTTAGTGTTACATTTATGCATACTGTCACATACACACACATATTTCGAACTGTAATCCTTTTGCATATATATCTCTTGGGATTCACATGTCGGTGAATCGATGTTTTTTAACAAGAAACCATTAATTTTACCTGATAAATGGGGACTACCACTAGAATCCAGGAGGTGTATTTCTTCATATTTTGGGACTCGTAGTGTGGATTTACCTGCATTCCCCAAGGAGTGATGCTGTTCGTAGTGAGAGTCTAATCCAGTACCAAGCGTTTCAAACGCCGAAGCGCTATCCTATACACCACTTGGGCCACAAGAGCCACCTCTTGTGTATTGTGGATAAGTTATTATATCATTTCCTGTTTTTCCCACTGATTAACTGGGCCGAAATATTTGCCTTCTGTTGGCATTTTGGCTCCTAATACAGACGTTTCAACGAAGTCTGGGAGTTGACATTTACGTTATTTTAGTGGATAGTGACTAGCAGTGAAATTCAGGAGACGATATGTCAATAAAAGTGAAATATTTCGGTCCATCCAATCAACAGGAAAAGCAGAATTTGAAGACAAGCGTCAGTTTTGTCGATTGTAGTTGTTCTTTAAGGAGTATGGATAATTTTTGGACCCGATGAAGAAGAAGTTATCAAAAAGAATATTCTTTACTCACTAATAATCAGTCTTTTAATACCCATTTATGTGATTTCTCCATTTCTGTATGTCACATGAGTGGTATTTCTGTAGGCTACATCTATTCTGATTTCGGTCATACTACATTCCAAGCTAACCGATGCGAAGTGATTAGTCCTCATAGGCTTCTGACAAAAAGATGAACTAAAAACTTAAAATGCAAAGTATTAAAACCATTTACAACGCCCGCGAACAAATACGGCTGATGAGAGACAGAAAAAGTCGACACAATATGATAGCCGTCAACCACTGAGGTTTATTAATGGAATGGGTTCATGAAGACTTAACGTAAATGAAATGTTCTCTGTGATGTAGAATGTATCTTCAACAATTTCCTAAAAAAGATAGCTGGAATTATGGTAAAAACACTTTTAGTAGTGATTCAGTCAGTGTAAAGCTGCAGAACAATCGCCCACTATTTTACATCAGGCTACATGTTATGTAGAAATCAGTTGTCTAACTTTAGCTGAGTTTGAAAAAGCTGTCCACAATCTAGAATGAGATGAAGCAAAAAAAACCTGACGTTATGATTCCAGAGGTGTTATGACTGCACTGAACTTAATAAATCCGTTGCCACTTTGTTATAATTTTGCTGCCTAATTGTTATAACGGTTATGAACACGACTGGTATGCTAATACACCTATTTGTCCGTTCTACCTTACGATTCACTGAGCCACGCAAATATCAATAGACAAAGGCTGGCCTGTGACTGTAAGATATTGTATCGTACGTTTATTGGGAAACAAAGCGTATTCATACATTTTCTTTACCGTGATAAAGCCGGCTTACAGCCATGAGAATGGATTAATCCTATCAGCTGGAAATTTCTATCCTGATACATTGAAGATCCGATGAATTGACCAAACACTAATTCACAATATGCGTGAGAAATGATAGATGAACATAGTAACTCCATCACAAGATAAATCACATGATTCGTGAGAATGTATGATATACCATTTTATGCTGATTACTATCAAGAAATGCATGCGAATGGTGGTGCTGAACCATTGGCATATTAAAAGAAGGTATCAACTAAGAATCAGGGACATTGCAATCACAGTACTATAGATTATTGATCATCCCAATAAATACAATAAGCATAAAGAATCAGCCTAAGTAACTTGGCATCTGAAACTCAAGATTCAATAACACTGTAGAAACTAAGGCTAGCTCAGGTAAAATACCCCATGTTGGTTATGGTAATGCCATTCTGGGATACCCGGTGTCATGGTCCATATTCTGTTATTATTTATGCCTTTCAATGATTGACGTGTAAATAAGAGAAGTCCTGAATGACTCAGATTTCATAAGATGTAGCCCAATTACTTGGAGAAGTTGGAAAATTAGGGAGCTTCTTTAGCTAAAGTCTCCTTACATTTGTTACACAGTCTTGTCCAATCGAATTTAAAGCAGTTGTTTATGACTGAACTACAGAGACTCCTAGCTTAGGAACGGGTAATAAACAATTTATCTGTTTTTAAAGTTGCACTATCCGTAGTGAACACTTTTATTACAAGCGTGATACCGGTCACTCATCAAAGGAATGACATGTTGTTTGTGTATAACATTGTGCTTACAAGAGATGGCCGTTGAAAGTGAAATATGTCAGAATATTGGAGAATTTTTCCATATTTGTCTTCCCTGGTTACATGGGGGTAATACGACAAATAATAGTCAAATTCGTTAAAGACACGAATATTCACCTGGAGCTCTTCAGAAACTGTCTCTGTTTCAAGCACAATATCATGTGAAGTCGGATTAGATTAAAGAATAAATATGCTATCAGTACATTAACTTATCAGCTATTCATGAGTCATTTAGATAAGGGACGAGGGAAATCTCCTTGGAGTCATCACCACGCTGATCTCTCCTCCATTCAGCCAGATGAAAATCAGCTATCGTTATGAAAATAAGGTCAATTATTATGCCATTTAAAAGAATTTCATTTTGGTTTGATGGGTAAAAAGGACATAATGGGGCATGTTGTGACAAGATTTTTGACTATGTGAAGAAAGGAAAGAGTGAATATTTCAGCAAATAACGAGGAAATTCCTCCAATATCTTAGACAAACGGTAATAAGCCGCATCACTTACTTTTATTGTTCAGTATATTACCCCTCAGAAACGTTGTATGCAACCTAACCCAAGCTGTTGTTACAGATACGGAATAACACTGGGGTTGTTTTACTTTGCTGAGTGGTGTATTAACTCTACAATAATTGGTGCAGCTTGGTAACTTCTTTTTTCTCAATTCAATATACCAAAATATACTTTACATTTCCTATCCTTAAACCAAATCTATCTACAAAATAACAATGAAACACCTTCTTCTTTGTAAAGAGTTGGTTTGCAGGGATTAGATTGGCTACAGGCTTGGTCACGACTTGACATCAGTTAGAGAACCACTGAAAGTCAGGGAGTACTAGGCAGTTGTATCATTCTAGTTTGGGAATCATCAGCAGTACGCACCCACCAATAGGATTCGAAGCTACAACCTTCCGTTTACAAAGACCCGTTTCAGTGGCCCATGAATTCTAACTTCTACCAATTCGTTATTTAAACCGACCACGAGCCAGTGTCATCGGCGGGAACTTCATCCTCACTCCCTACTGGATGAACTTCACTGGTCATGACTTCTCACTAGAAGTCCAGGAAACTCCGTCCAGTAGCAAGTCATTAGCCAGCATCAGATTAATTTTCAAGAGTTGATTTGTAAGAATTAGATTTGTTTTTCGAGTTTGACCACGGATCGATATCAATTGGAGAACCATTGAAAATGAAGGAGTACTGGACAGCTGTTTCCCGCTAGTTTTGTAACCTTTCAATAGTACATTTATATCACTTGACTACGAATTATAACCAGGATAGGCAAATTAGGAGTTAAGTGCGATACCATTCAACCAGTTGGTAAGATCCCTAATGGTTTCATGAATTAGCATTGGGTTGTCTTGTACTATCTAGCTATCAAAAGATCTCTTAACTCCTATCTGTTTGAAGGTAAAATACAAACCGAAAAGTTGAGTATTTTGGAATATAAAACTGTAATCCCACAACTGAACTGCATATAATCACTGAGGATTAAAACAAAAGTATTAGTAGTTCGGTTGTGAATGGAAGGTATACATGCAGTTCAAAAAGTTTTGAAACATTGAACAGGTCTGGTGTGGTCTGTTGAAATCACAACAACAGATTTTGTCGTAACGTGATGTCCGATAGTTTGAAGACGAGGATAAATGGTGAATATATATATATATATATATATATATATATATATATATGCATCACTGGTTTTCAGACCTTTAACAAACCTGAAGTGAAGTACACAATACTTCCCATCAAATCTGCGAGGTAAGTAAAAAATCTTTTGATTTACTTGAACTGCTTTTGAGGAAGTCGTCGTTACAAATAGCGAAACTGACAGTTGAAATCTACTAGTTTTATGACAACCGATACTGTAACACTCCATACTTTTGATGCTAGAAGCGTTACTTATCCAATAAAAATGAATATTTCTTGCCTTCTCCAAGAATCAAGACATATTTCAGGGATTAGTTTGTACATAGAGGGGTTGACTTGAAGATTAATTTCATCAAGCACTAACATCAGTTAAAGGACTACTTAAACTTATGGAATACCAGAAAAGTAGCGTGTCCTATTAGTGGACTTTCCAGCAATACGCATCTATCATCCTCTCAAAAGTAATGAGCATGTTAGCATTCAGTCACTGGGTTCGAACTCTGGTAGTGTTACAAATAGCATTTTGTCTAAGAGTCTTAAAGCAGGACGAAAATCTTGTCAGCAGTTTCGTAAATAACTTCTGTTCATAATGAAATTTAATTTAAAATCACTATCAAATCTCTAAATAGTAAAGTTTGTCCATAGAAATATGCATTGCACAAGTGAATCACATGTAAACTTACTTGTAACCAATTCAAATTAGTCAGAGAATCATCCTGTTCTTGTCCACTGAATACTGATTCTTCAGAACTACGTGTTAACCAGTTTTCTCTTAACTTTTTAGCCAAATAATCACTTGTATACTCAAACATCATTTTCTGTGCAGGATGATAATAATAACAATGAAAAAATCACACCGTAATAGTGATGAGAATGCAGGGGGAAAATTTCCCCTTCACAATATAATTACTGCAGTAATAATAACCATAATATTAACAATAGTAATCGTAGCTGATTAGTAATAATTATTATGTGTATATGTATAATACTAATATTGATTTCTTTGATATAGTAGTAATTTTCAAGGCGAAATCAATTCTCATTCAATCATCATCATTTTCATTAAATTCTACTAGTCAAACGGGCTGGATTGGCAGCAGTTTTATTTATCTTTTTTTAACAAAAAGAATGACTTATCAGAGTACATAAATACCTTCACGATCTCGACTTAACATTTCATGAAATTTATGAATAGGATATACTTTAAGTGAATATTATGTCCAAACGAAGTAAATTACTCAAGGACGAATAAGAAAACTGATTAGAAATATTAGTTCTATTAGTATCTACCATATACTACTTCTATAGGATTCAGACACTTCGTTTGCATATCACACTAAGCATTTCTAACACGTTTCAGACTTTCATGAACAGCTGCCTTCTTCTGTAGCTCTACAATGAAGATCATATGGCAGGCTGGGATGGATTAGCAGCAAGTGATTCTGAGAAAGAACTAATCAACAACGCACCACTCAACAAATATGCTGAAGAAAATGAAGGTGGATCAGATACATGCCAAGGAGACAGTTGATTGATATCTCCTGCCAGGCAGATCCTCTGTTAAAGCCTGAATGGGAAACGATCAGTTGGAAGTGGGTCTGTGGGTGATGTGGAGGGGATCGAGCGAGGAGGAGGAACAAAGCTTATGGACAATCCTTGAGTCATCTAAAGACAACTACAGAGAACAGGATGAACTGTAGATGTGCTGTTGCAGTATGACTGATGTCAGTTAACTGATAGTGGTGGTATTCACCAGTAAGGCTAATTTACTAAATCAAGGGAAATGATGTATTTTCAGAGACTAAAACAAACATCCCTAAGAATTTCATTTAGTCCAAGACGTCACTAATAAATTATTCGGAATAGTGCAGCTGGACTGTATGTGATATACTGACTGATTAACAGGGTTTAATCGATCATCTCTACATAGTCTTCAAGTGTTGGTCGTGACAGAATCTAATCGATGAAGAGACACATGCAACTCTTGAATTTAGTTGTACTGAACCCCACAGGTAGGGAAATGTGTCAAAGCTCAACCCAACGGAGGCCTCATGGTGTGGCGCTTAGCGCCCCGGGCTCTGAATCCACCGACCCGAGTTCAAGTCTCCGTGAGGTATCGAGCAAAGTGCTTCTGCGCGTCTGTGGCACAGCGGTAGAATGTTCACCGACCACTCAAGTGGTCCTGAGTTCGATTCCCGGCCGACGCAGCCTTTTACCTCACTAAGCTAGTAATAAGACTAGTAAAGAAGGAAGACTGGAGTTGAGGCTAGCAGCCCCATGCCGTAAAAATAAATACAACTACCACCGAAACTTCAAGTCCTTAGCTTGAAGTCCTATATTCCACTGGAAACATAAAGGAATAAAATAATAATAATGAGTCCAACAGGCTGAAATGAACCAACGCACTTGGAAAGAGCAATTGCACTGAAGGGGTAAATCTGGTCATTTGACTCAACCCTAAAGCTTATACATCCATAATGCCTCCTTAATTAGATTAACCTAGCTCTGACCTGTCCTTAGTTCAAATCTAACTCTAATCTCTGACTAAGCTGAAACTAACCAGCTGCCCTGTTACAGTCATCACACTTCACTTAACGGTTTTTAAATGGAAACATTGTTGTTTATTTAGTTTCACTGACTTGATCTGATTAAGAGTTCCAGAGCCATTGGTACGTTAGCATCTGTTTAGTGTCTAAAGCTTAACTTTGTCGGAAACATGTTAAGATGACCACGTAATCGCGATATATTCACCACTGTTCGTTAAAAGAATTTAGCTCCTGTTGTGGAATAAATTACAAAACTCAATGATCTAACTGTTCAATTATTATTGGTTTTACACATGAAGTTTGACTAAGAAATCAAGTTTTATTTCCTCTGCTCAGAATGATAATCAGTAACCCTAAGAATCAATATCAAGCACTAGCTAAGCTATTGCTTACCTTCAGATAGTATGACCCTACTTTCTTTCAAATGAAATGGATCAGCTTTTGTAGCTACTTTTTTATTTCATTTCTCCCTAGTATTTGTCTAATTCAATTGTTCTCAGGTATTGGTTTGCGGAAATCTGGTTGATTGCAGGATTTAATCATGAGCTGACATCGGTTAGAGAACCATCGGAAAACCTGGGAGTGCTGGACAGCTCTTTCGTCAGCCTAGTTTGGGAATCTTTAGCAGTACACCAAACCCAGAACCTTCCGGTTACCTGGAAAGCTCCTAGACGATTAATTAAGCCACTGTGACCTTATCCAATACCCTAAGAATTCCAACTTCTCCCGATTCACGATATAGTACGACTACTAGCCAATGTCATCAGTGGCGAGTATTTTTCCTCACACCCAACTAGCTGTTTTGTTTATCTTGATAAATTTGTTGTTAATTTTAATAGTCAAGCTATTATTTCAATAAGAACTTCGTGATGAGTTGACGTTTAATGAGTAACTACTGGAAATTAGGGAGTAGTGGTTAGCTACTTTGTCCTAGTTCTTGACTTTATAACGGTACATAACCGTTACCCCATCAAGGATTAATTCTAGGATTTCCGAATTATGAGATGAACAAGTTTAAAATTGCGTCATTACATCAGATGCCGACTACTCATGAAATTTGATTCTTGCTAATTTGTGATATATAGTATCACTTCTATCCACTGTTACAATCGAATATCTGTTTTCACATCTGACTTAGTGGAATACCATTATTTACGACTTCTCCTTAGAACTACAGCGTTCACTCACCAATATGTAAGGGATTAATTCTCAAGCATTGATTTGTAGGTATTTGACTGATTTTAAGGGTCAGTTTTTATCACAAACTGGCATCGATTGGAGAACCATGAGAATCCAAAGATCGATCTTTGACAGGTTCCTGAGGGCGTACTGTGGAGGAGTCTCAAGCTAGAAAGAGGCAGGTTTCTAATAACCCTTGCTTTTCTATAGTTATTAAAGTGATTTCACTTAGTGATGCAATGTACAATGAAAACGATCAAACCCCTGCAAATCAACACTTGAAGCTTAAGTTAATATCACTGATGCATTTCAGTACTGGCTATTAAGACTATCTGAGATAACTGTTGTTTTGCAGCCTGTCATATATGTAATTCATGTTGAATGAATGTGAACCTGTGATTTACAAATACGCAGCATGAAGGCCACTGATTCGAATCCTGTAACCATCTATGTTGACATTCTACTTTCAGTCAATACTGACTGTAAACTACTTTAGGGTATTTGGTGAGACTTAAGTGTAAAACCTAAATTTCGTTGCGCATACAGTGATATATTTACTTCCTCGAGTAACTTCTCAAACTAAGAGTAAATATCTAGAATCAGGAATAGCTAATATCTTATCGGTTTATTAAAATACATCAGTACGTTTTTATGGTTGCAAAAAAAAGTAGTTTTATTTGTAATATTGGACAAGTTTTTCAGTAAATATTTAAAGAAAAACAAAATTTTGTGCAGTTCTTTGTAAGTATTTCAGCATTATAAAACAGTCAGTTGTGGTAATGATAAAGCTATTCTAGGTTATTTCATTTCTCTACGCTCTTTTCAGTGAATAGGGATAATGAGCAAAATTTTAAGTCAAACTAAGCAGCTACTCATGAGTCACCAGTCTGATACTCTCCTGGACGGGTCACTGGATCAGTAATACAGTTTTGCCTCCCAGCAACAGGCCAGTTACTTTATCCTTTTCTCTTATTCTAAGTGTAATCCTAGTAAATTATCAACGACCGATTTCTTCATTAGGCTGATTAAGATAGTTTTGGAAAGTCAGTTTGTAGGAGTTTGATTGGCTTCAAGTTTGATTAGATAGTGATATTAGTTAGACGACCGTCGAAAACCAGGGAGTATTGGAGATCTTTTGCGCCAGTTTGAGACCCTTTATCAGTATGCATCCACCAGAGTTCGAGCCTGGACCTCTTGGTTACAGGGCGAGCTTGTAGACCATTCAGCCATTGAGACCCAATTCAGTGGGCTTTGAATCCCAACACCTACGAATACGAGCTTGCCTTGTAACCATTAGGTCCTGGACTTGAACCCCAGTAAGTGCATAATACTGGAGAGTCCTAAACTAGAGCGAGGAGGCTCTCCAGTGCTCCCTGGGTTTCATTGGTTCTCTGACTGGCATAAATTCATGATCGAACATGTAAATGAGACCGTCTTAATAGTAACTGTTTATTTAACGATGATGTGTGGATTTGTTATAAAAAGTCATGATGGCTATTATGAAGAAAATAAAAATTAATTCAGCGAAAAAAATTTTTTCCTTATCGACGAAATCATATCAGAAGGCTGTACAACCTTACTTATATAAACCAAGAGCATATAGTAGTCTACTATTAGACAATTGACGGTGGCGATGACATTGATGCTCTCACTCAAAAAATGGCTTGTACAGATAGCGTATTGCGTGATAGTAAGGGTTTGGAACTCATTAAAGTGAAAATTGTTACTCGATGAGAAGCAAGGTAGTTGAACCTTCACTTGACACGTGTAAAGAAGGAGAGAAAAGACTTAGTGAACAGCACAAAAGAAACAAGTGAGAGTGATAGTAGTGAATTAGTTACCAGAAATAAACCAACGAGTGGGAAAGGGCTTAAGAGCATGGTAGGATTAAAAAGTGAACGAAATTTTTTTGTACACAGAGTTCAGCGTTACATTGACGGGTCCCTAACATCTTCATACACAAGTGATGAAACCTAACTCCCCTTCTGCCGCTTCGTCACCAGAGTTCGCTGGGTGCACAATAATTAAGCTAATAATTTTCTTGTGTTTTCCCCTTGATAATTATGTCGGATAGCGTTCAGAGATGCGTATAGAAGTGTCAGCTTTGTGTGACCGATACAACTAGCTCCATATGAGTGATGTAATTCACAAACACTCATTGAATTTGCCTAAGGCTGCAAACTGTCTTAGTAGTTGCATCATTTATATCACAACTCCTCTCCTCACACTATTCAAGAATAGACTGCTAGATTTTCTTCTTGAATATAAATACTTTCGCACAGCACAGTCTTTGAAGATTACTTCATCGATCATGAGAGTTTTCCTCTCTAAAATGTCTTCTATTCGCCTCCTGACTCAGTGGCTGTTATAATTAACTAATCAAATTAAGTTACTCACGACAAATTTGGTGAAAGAATTTGAGGAAGAGGTTGTTGGAGGAAGTGACATGAAGTAGCAGAAAAACTAATCTGAAACACAGATACACAACGGGACTCTAAACACATACATACTCATTGACAAAATGAGTAGAGATTGAAAGGTGGAAAAGTAAATTTATTTTTTGAATATCATTAACATATTATTACTGTTCTTTTGGGTTCCGAATCGAATGTGGAGTGTCAGTAGCGTATCTCCATTTTGTCACCTTCTCGGTGTCCTCTTTATCTGGCCTATAGTTTCTCACTTGCTCCTACGATCTCCTCCATGTCACGCTCGGACCCAACAGTAGTCGCATCCCATTCGTGTTCCAATCGATGATTTGCCTTGCACAGGACTTCATTCTACGATGTCCTCAGCGCGTACGCGATCCATCTCGATTTTCTTCGGCATTTTTTTGAGCAATAGGTTACTGGTTGATTCATTACCATAGTTTCTTGTAACTAATTTGTTCCGGCAATTCGATCTTCGGTATAGAACCAGAGATGGCAGCTGTTGATAAAAATCTGCAGTAGCGTGGTGGAAATGCTCTTCGTGATGTACCAAGTTTCTGAATAACATCATTCAAGTTTAAAAATGTTTACAAGGCATTATATGTATATATACTCATCACTGAACAAAGCTTGGAATGGCAGTCACCTCCCTATCTCAACTTCATCGACTTTGTAAAGGCCTTTGACAGCGTCGATCGAGAGGTGATTTTGCAACTACTTCTCTGCTACGGGGTCCCATCGACAATTATACATCTCATCCAACAGTTGTACGACAATGCTGCATGCCAGGTAATCCACAGCGGGAAACTCACAGAATCCTTTGAAGTGAGGACGGGAGTAAGGCAAGGATGTCTACTATCGCCAATGATTTTCCTGATTGCAGTAGATTGGATAATGAGACAGACAACGGGCAATGAGGAAACAGGCATAAAATGGACCCACACAAAAAACTTGGAGGATCTGGACTTCGCTGATGATATATGTCTGAAAAAAAAAAACGTGAATATATGAAAAAAAAAAAAAAAAAAAAAAAAAAAAAAAAAAAAAAATCTGAGTTCAAGTGAACATAGATAAAACAGAGGTGATGAAGATTCCTGGCCAACACCAACAGCAACAACAACAACAGACAACAATCAGCCAGCATAAATAGGAGGAACCTGAAAGAAACAGCCTCCTTTACCTACCTGGGAAGCATCGTCTCAACTACAGGCGGAGCTGACGAGGATATCAAAGCCAGAATCGGAAAAGCAAGACAGGCTTTCACCACTCTTAAGTCTGTGTGGAGGTCAACAGCACTCAGCATCAAAAATAAGATCCGGATTCTTAACTCCAATGTGAAGTCAGTGCTACTCACTATACGGATCAGAGACTTGCACTTCGCGTCATAAAGATCATCTCAAACAAGCTTCAGACCTTCATTAACAGTTGTCTTCGCTCAATACTCAAGATCAGATGGTTGGCCAGAAAAGATCAGCAACAGAGATATCCGGGAGCGAACCAACAGCAGGAACCGATTGTGAAACAAATAGGCAGGAAGAAATGGAGATGGATTGGCCATACTCTGAGGAAACCATCAAGTGACATCACTAGACAAGCCATTGCTCTAGTGGAACCCGAAAGGGAAGCAGCGAGTTGGTCGTCGGTGCAAGGGTGACTTGGAGGAGGTCATGTGAAGAGGAGATTAAAGCATGTGGGCAGACTTGGAGCGGGGTGAAAAAGTTGGCAGAAAACCAAAGGCAATGGAGACGCGCGGCTGAAGCCCTATGTTCCTCTAGGAATTAAAGGATATAATAATAATATATACTCATACCATAAGTTATTGTCTTACAGTGTGTCTCTTGTACCTTATCATGCTGCAACTGTTCCTTACTATTATTGTGAACTTTAACAATAGGAATAGTAGTTTATTAATAGTGACAATAATTATTGTAAAATTATAAATAAGCGTTGCAGAAATATGTGTTTTCCTAACAATAACACTGATATATATATATATATATATATATATATATATATATATATATATATATATATATATATATATATATATGTATAATGGCATACAAGGATTGATAGATGCTCTAAATTGTGCTGAGGAAAGAAGACTCTTTAAATTAGTCTGGAAGATGATACAGTTAACTGAATACCAAAATGTCTTCTCTTCTCTATAATTCCTTGGGAAATATTCAATTAATTGTTATTTGTACAATTTAATTTTTTATCTACAACTGACTGATTATATTAGGTAAAAACATTTGGCCTTTGTTGACAAACGGACTCCTGATATTGGCGCTTCGACAATTTCGGTGAATTAACATGTTGTTATTCGGTGGATGGTGACTAGCAATTGAATCAGTGATATGCATTTCGTCCCGTTTAAGACGAATCAACCTGAAATTCCCATTGAGTTATAGTGTTTCCACTGAAGACCGGACGCAACATGTCAAACTGCTGCAAACTATGTCACTGGCCTATGAGAGTAATCATCGCTTTCTGAGGGATGAATGTACATTAAGCTAGTGAATTCCGATTAGGAGGAAACTGGCATCCTGTTTTTCACTGTTAGTCGCCATTCACCAGAATAACATCATGTTAATAATCAGACTGTGTTGAACCATCCTTACTAGGATCCAGCATGTCAACACAGAGAGAGAGAGAGAGCATTTCAGTCTAGGGAGTATTACCCAGCGAGATATGCAAAATAACTTAAAGAAACAACTGAAGAATCATTCATAGAAGTACTTGACTGTACGACTGTAGTTCTTTAATGTAAATCAGCTGTAGTAATCTTGAAAATCAAAGAATTTTGGGTGTCATGGAAATATAGCTGAAATGAACAGGTAATTGTTACAGGTTGATAACTATGACAGTGAGTAATAATAATAATAACAATAAAGGCTTTATTCCAAACACCACATCTGAAAGAACATTTTTATTAATACAAATGGCAATAATATATAAAAGTAAAAATAAATTATAGATTAACAGGAATAATGGCAATATTATATATTAATCATAGGGACAATAAAAAGAAGCTGCTTACTCACTTACTATTTCTCAATAAGTCAATAGCCTTACACTTTTCTTATCACATCAAACACCTGCTAAATAACGTATAGTTGAAGTTTTTATCTTTTAGTTGTGAGAGCATAAAGGGGAGAGTTATGATTAATGGGAGATTTCTCAAAATCAGACAAGATGATCTTTCCCCATTTCAAGTGTCTACCAACAACATTACTAACCAGTTAGCTTAGAGGCACACATCTAGTCGCACTACGGATACCTTTTAGTATTATTCATTATGTAACAATGTTTTTTTGGAGTAATCCAGAGAAAATTGGGCTGAAAAGGAATAAAGAATAACAGATAGAATGCAGACATTAACAAACTGCAGAAGTAGAGACTGACAGATACCAGATTATGTTAACTTCCTGATATCGAAGGATGGAATGCATATTTTTTCTGCACATCAGTAGGATGTTAAATGAGGAGAAAAGGCACTATCCACGATATAGAACAACTGGCTTAATTTCGACTTTAGTTGTCGTCTTCAAGGTTCCATCATAGATACTTTTAACTCGTTGATTCTATTTTAAACCCAATAAACAAATGACCTTTTGGAAACTGATTCCTTTTTTCTATGGCAAATTGGAGAAAAAGACTTTTGTTGTTGTTCAGTATTTTGGATTCAGACTTCCTGTTTTTACGCCCAAGGAATTATTACGTATTTATGTTTGATTGACAAATATTTAAAGATTGATCACGAAGTGACTTCAGTTAGAGGACCAGGGAAAACCACACGGGGATAGTGGATAGCTGTTCTTCCCTACTTGGAGACTATTCAGAACTACCCGCTCATGAATTCAACACTAGGCAGTTAACCCAGGACTTTCATGATACACAGAGTGATTGTTGGCGCTTCACCCAATGAGACGGGACCCAGTGGTCAGACCATGAATTCTAACTTCTGTTATTTTGCGGTATTTATGTCGTTACATTTGAAATATACGTGTTATTCACATTTTGAAGGGTAGTTAAACTTTTTGTTCATCTTTTTCACTTAGTATTACTGTTACTGATAAGTGACCTCTTAGCTCTGTGAACATTAGCTCTTTCTGTAAGATGATTACAGTGTTTTCCAAATATTTCCATGTTACGACAAATTTAGGAAAATAAAAGTAACAGGAAATGGTACTGTAAGCTGATCTGATTGACAAAATCACACATTCATATAGTAGTATACGTCGAATTCGATTAATTCAGCGTTATGCTGCTGCTAATAATGTATTTCTGTAAGATATAACATGAAAAATAATAAAGTGAGAAACACAGCTACAAAACATTAGTATTGCGTTCACAGGTGAATGAGGGATTTAGCCTTGGTTTGGCAATTTACATTACCGATTTACCTTCGGGTTACTTACAATCAGCAGGAAGTAGATTCTGGAGAAGTCACATGGGCTCTTTAAGATGACATATGAAGGCTTGAAAAAACTAAAAAGTTATCACTATCATCATCGACCTGAGTTACAAATCTTTTCCGTCGTCATAAAGTAAAGTGACTTTGTGCAATTCGGGAAAACATGCTAATTGGATACATAAAAATATGTAACTGGACTGGAAGTATTGTGCATCTAAAGGGATACTAAATTCGTTTGAAATTTTAACTTAGACCTTCCCAAAGGTTCAAATTCGTAGTTTCCCGTTCATCAAACCATCGCATTATTGATTTAAGAGTAAAAATTACCTACTGACTACTTTTTAATGACGTTTCAACCATCACACTCAGCTACTAAACGATAAGTAAAATGCCACTATTTTTACCATCAACGAAAACTAAATTAATGTAAAGTTAAAACTACACTGTCACCCCTGAAAGCTCACTAGTCTGAATCACAATATAATCTCATTGTTTATTCTAATTGTAATTATTGCCGTATTCTATTGATACTTTTCTGGTAGACTTTAATGTCTTAGATAATAATTGCCTGACACGGAGTTTCTGTTCTCTTTGTTTTAATCCATACAATAAATATGATGCATTCATATTTTTCATTTATATGTTTTCCGAGAATTTTGTATCACTACCTAAATTCTTATGGCTTAAATTACTCTCTTTAATAAAACATCTTTCAATCAATTTTCGTTAATGTCTTGTACATTTAACGAAATACGAATTCTCTATCTGTTGCCCTGATTCTATTGTGTACCGTTTTAAAGTGAGTTAATTTGAAACGACACAGGCCTTCATTCTGTTGTTAAAACTAAATGTATGGACCCATTTACAGACTTTTAAGGTATCTGGGCTTATTTATGGGTAAATTGGGCTAAATAGTGAAGTATTTTGGGGTATTTTTGGAATTAGGAGAAGTTTGACAGTTATCAGAGGTAATTAAATGGAAACTTAGGAAGATGTTATGGGCATTTTGGGGTTTTCCGGAAATGTATAATTTTTCCGCTAACTCCAAATGCCCCCAAATTTTGTCACTTTTAGTTACAAATAAAGTGTGCTTTGTTTCTAAAAGGTTGAGAAGACAAATGTCCGTTTCTGTAAGCCAATAAATGTAGCAATGCTACTATGAAGAATATTGATATCATCTGATCAATCTATCAATTTTAGGAATGATGAGAATCTGAAATTCAGCCTACCAATATATAGGTAAAATAGTAAACATGATTGAGTCAAAGTTTGACTAGATTTCACTTTGGTAAGTCCATATCCTTTTGCTACTGTCTCGAATAGACTCATTTTAAAAATAGCCTGGTTTTATTGCTTACGAGAGGAATTATAAGCCTATTATTCGTCAAATTAATATTCAATAGAAAAGAGCATTTGAGATAGCAGGATATTTTTCATATGAAATACAAACCTGGTCACTAAACTCTACAGCTAGAAATCCCAACTCTGAGCAAGCTGTCTATAGAAAAGCAAATCATGTAAGTACCAAGGTGTAACACTACGAATCATCCAGGATGAGGAAATAGAATGGCATTCAGCTTCCTGTCTCAACTACATCAACTCTTAGGACTGTACTGATAGCGTTGACCAGTTTACGTCAGACCTGCATGAAGACTGTAGAAGATGTGGACTTCAAGGACGACTCACGTCTTATGTCACACGAATTCGGAGATCTACAGGTGAAAGCCAACAAGTTGACAATAGGGGTAGAGGAGAAAATGCTCCAAATAAACATAGGAAAGACAAAGGTGACGAATATGTCTAATCAGTAACAACAAGCATAAGTCACCATGAATGGAGAAGTCTAAATGGAGCACCTCTTTCACTTACTTAAGCAGCATCGTTTTAACTACATGTGGCACAGATGAAGATGCTAAATCCTGGATGGAATTAGTTATGTGAAAGTCTGTTGCACGCAGCATACGGGAAAAGATGCGAATTCTCAATACTCATGTCAATTTAGTCAGTGCTTCTATATGGTTGTTAGTCTTAGCATTTGAGTCACGTAAATCACTTCCAACAAACTACGGACCCTCATCAAAAGCCACCATCGCTCTATACAGAAGATGAGATGGCTTACTGGGAGGGACAAGCATCAAGTAAATCTACCAGGTAACAGATTAACCGTAAAATTCATTTAGAATTAATATTAACTTAGGGAAAAGTAGCCTGCATTTACTGCGTGACTAGTACGTAGAAACTGTGCTAAGTATTTACAAGACCTATGGAGATGGGTAATACTATCACAAGCTTAGTTCAACATTTAATATGATAAAATAATGTGACCAAAGAAGCAAGATGAATTATTTTGTATGAAAGGTGTCTAGTGAATGATTCATAAACACTGTGCAATCCAGTGCTCTTGGTCAATTGTGACAATTATTCATAGATGAAAACTTCATGAATAAAAAATAAAATCCCAAAATTTGGAACAACAGTCAGTCTTTAAAATCGAGTGTCAAAAAAAATATTTTCACCCTTAGAATCTACCATATTATTCCTGTTAATTTAATCATACTTTTATGTTCTGTTTAGGACACCAAAATTACATAAGTTTGAGTACGATTTATTTCCACCACCCGAAAATTTGCTTTTTTCCACCTCTTGAATTTAATCATCTTCCAACTACTTTTTATAACTTTTTTATAGTATCGACTCAGATTCTCACTCAACACGTGTCCTTTAGCTGACAGACTTCATATACTTTTTCCAGCTTCAGTTTTATTAACTACAACTCCTTTAAGAGGACCTCTGTTCGCAAGTCACGTAAATTAAACATACTGAAATATTTGTCCTCCATATCTCACTAAATTAAGACCTAAGCTTTTCCTTACAATCAACAAGACAACTTTGGTTGCCTTTTTATACACCTTTAAAATATACATCACACATTTATTTGATAAGTTTTTTAATTAAAACACAAGCACCTCATGGACCTGAAAAAGCTAGTAACATATATGTCATTTATATTTAGACATTTCATTTTTACAACTACATACAAGGCAGATATGAAAATAACTAACTTTCAGTGAAAACTTTGAGTGCTTTCACTCCTAATAAGATGCTTACACTCAAAAGTTTCCACGGATTTCTATGTGAAAATAAAGTTATTACATGATTAAACAGTTTAATGTAGACGTACACGCATCTACAATTGGTCAAAATACATTTTCTTACATGTGCATTTATCGGCTAAGTTTAAGTCGAACTCTACCATTTTCAGTAGAAAGTGGTGAGATATTCTGTAACACTCAGGTATCCCTTCAAACTGTAACTCCTAACCTTTAAAACACATAACCATGTTCAAATAAACGCCAAAATTCAATATCCAATATCCTGATCACGACATAGTGTAAACCAGCGACTTCTTTGAGCTCGCTTCTTGATTGTGAGGTAGAGGTTCCAGATCTTCGGTGAGCTTCTGCGTAGTAAGTTCCGCCACTCGACTGCTTTAGCTCTGGTAGACTCCAAGAGGAGTGGTGCGGGGATTGGTCGAGATGTGGTTTGTAGTATGCAGTATGTTAGGACTGTATTGCTGCCGTGAATGGAGTTTGACCTAACTCCCTTGGTCATTCGGTGTAGTCATAAAAGCAGAATAGTAATAATAATAATAATAAGGTTGTAGTGTAGATAATATAGGTTGAGATAAGTGGAATAATAAAGGTGACCTAAGGAAAAGATAGAGTAGAGTGAGAGAAGGCAGAACAGGTCGTGGGGATTTAGTTTGTACGCTTATCCATTGACAGTGTGGTTTTAAGTTTTATGAGGATAAGCCATTGAGACACAAACCTTGCATTTCTGCATGATTGTCTAGCTTCCGCTTAAAAATCTCCACAGATGGCGCTGTAGTCACGGCCGCCGGTAAAGCGTTCCAGAGACGGCAAACACGAAGCGAAAAGAAATGTGATCGCACTCGAGTCTTTGGTCTCTGGTGTGCTATCCTTAGCGGGTTACCTCGTGGAAGCCTATAATCACTTAATGGCAGGATGCTTTTATTTGGGTGGGCCTGGTCATTTAGGATCTGGTAGACGGTGATGAGGTCTCCCCTGTGCCTACGGTAACTAAGTGTGAAAAGACCTAATTTCTTTAGTCTTTCCTCATATGATTTGTTGCGGAGGCCGATCACCCATTTTGTCGCTCGTCTCTGGACACTTTCTAGAATGTTAGCATCCCTTTTGAGTAGCGGAGGTGCAATGATATTATGCACCTCAAGGTGTGGCCTCACATATGCCTTATATAACCTTAAGAACAGTTCGGGAGTGAGAGCTCCCAGCTGCCTATGCATAAAGTGTAAAGTTGCGTAGGCTTTGGCGACGTCCCTCGAGTAATTTCCACTGGTGTCTAGCTTTTCTGTTAGAATAAGACCTAGATCACGCTCTGATGGAACACAACTCAAGTTCTGGCCACCAAGGGTGTAATTTACACTCTGTGACCTGCCGGAATGAAGTTGCACTACTTTGCACTTCTTTAGATTGAAAGGCATTCCGTTAGCCAAAGCCCAATTTCCCAGAGTTTGCAGGTCAGCCTGCAATCTATCTGAGTCTTCCGATGAGTTTATTGCTCTCCAAATCTTTACGTCGTCAGCGTAAAGAAGCGCAGAGCAGTTTAGTTGGGGGGCAGGTCATTGATAAAAATCAAAAACATCAACGGCCCTAGGATAGAACCCTGAGGAACCCCTGATGCCGAGGTGTGCCAGGATGATCGGATGCGGTTGACTTTGGTGCAGAATTCTCTCTCGCCTAAGTAATCTTTCAGCCATGCGAGAAGTGCTCCAGAAACTCCCGCCTTGCCTATTTTGTGAAGGAGCAGACCATGGTGAACTGTGTCGAATGCTTTCGCAAAGTCGAGAAAGATCACGTGGGCTGGTACCTTTTTGTCCCAGGATAGTGTCCAATCGTTCCAGGCTAGTAGAAGATTCGTCACGCAGGATCTTCCCCTCCTGAAACCGTGCTGTGCTTCGTGAAGAAGGTTAGTCCCATCGAAGTATTTTCTCATGTGGTCGTCAATGAGACTTTCCAATATCTTCGATATCACTGGAAGTAGAGCAACTGGTCTGTAACTGGTCGCATTCTGCCGGTCACCACCCTTGAAGATAGGGGATAGGATTGCTCTTTTCCATTCACATGGAAGTTTCCCTACATCAAGGGAGTGTTGGAACAGATCACTTAGGGGTTGGCACAGACTTTCTGAACACTGCTTCAGGACAGATGGTCTGGTTTCATCACAACCTGAGACTTTCCCGAAGCCAACCTTCCCAATTTTGCAAGTACCATAGCCGGGGTAATTTGAAATGTACCCAGCAGGTTTTCGCGCGTTGGTTTTGCGATGTAATCTTGATGTTCTGTGGGGTAATATCCTCGTTACTGTTTAGTTGCCTGTGAAAGGCTAGGCTGAATGTCTCTGCCATTTCAAGACTAGTAAGAGATTTCCCATCAGAACCCACTAGATTGCATGCTCCCTGGTTGGTCGGTTTTCTTTCGGCCATAAACCTGTATAGGCTTTTGGGGTTCACGAGAAGCTTATTGGCCCTGAAATGTCCTTCTATCGCTCCGGACTCGTATGTTACATCGATTCCTGAGTTCAAGGTACACTTCATGTTCGGGTTGACTCTTCGATCGTCGCCACGCAAACCAGGCTTTTCGCTTCGCCTGCAGAAGGCGTTGTGTCCCCTTTTTAGCCATGATCGTTGCTTCCTAGCTTTTGGTGTGACTAAAGGAACAGTGTCTGAGACCGCCTGGTGAATGATCTCCTTTACCACTCTCCAGTGTTCTTCTACTGTTCATTTTTTTAGGCCAATGTGCTTCAGACAGAAGTCTTCGCATTTTGGTGTAATTGGCTTTGTTATAACACAGATAGGGCTGTGTATTGTCCCACTGTAAGCGCTCGCGGAGGACTATGTCGAATACTATGACCGCGTGGTCACTACTACCTATGGGAGTCGTGATCTGAACGTTTTCCACTAGTAGCTGGTCACTAGTGAGCACGTAATCCAGTCTAGAAGACTTCCCATCAGGGCCCCATCTAGTATCCATCTTGACATTTTCAGTGAATCCAGCCTTCCTGATGGTATGCAGCAGATTTCGATCAAATCTATCATGGGCTTTTCCCGACACCAAGTTAAGAGATGGGGCATTGAAGTCACCAGCTATGACAATTTGATCATAACCCATGTCTTGAGCCGCTGAGATTGTATTTAGCAGTACCTGGTTGTGGTCTGCTCCACATGAAGGTGATCGATAAATGCTGCCCACTAGATATTTGCAGTACCCAACGGTGAAGTGGCACCATATGGAGTCAGGGAGCTCTGTGAAGGGAGGGTCCATCGCGTGAACACATCTGAGCTGTTTGTCGACGTATATGGCGACTCCACCTCCTTCTTTCAGGTCCCTATCTCGCCTGACTAGGACCATATCATTTATACTGACTTCGCTGTCTGCCACCGTAGGGGTTAGCCAGGTTTCCGTCAGTATCATGATTTTGGAGTTTAGTTGTGATTGTAGGTGTCTAAGTTCAGCTATTTTGCCTCTTGACCCTCTCACATTACTGTACAGGCAACTGGTAGCCAGTCTCACCACTTCCCCGTGTTGGGGAAAAATTAAAGATTATTCAAACGAAAACCTGATATTTTACAAAATAAATTAAGTTCTCTGCCACGTCCATTTACGTCGCGGATCTAGACTTGATATCCAATTATCTTCCTGATTGCAATAGATTGGATAATGTGACAGACAACAGGCAATGATGAAACAGGCATAAAATGCACTCACACAAAATACTTGAAGGATCTGGACTTCGCCGATGATATATGTCTGAATTCCCACAAACTGGAAGATATGCGAGTGAAAAGCAACAAGCTGGCAGAAGAAGCATCAAAGATAGGACTTCAAGTGAACATAGATAAAACAGAGGTGATGAAGATTCCTGGCCAACACCAACAGCAACAACAACAACAGACAACAATCAGCCAGCATAAATAGGAGGAACCTGAAAGAAACAGCCTCCTTTACCTACCTGGGAAGCATCGTCTCAACTACAGGCCGACGGAGCTGACGAGGATATCAAAGCCAGAATCGGAAAAGCAAGACAGGCTTTCACCACTCTTAAGTCTGTGTGGAGGTCAACAGCACTCAGCATCAAAAATAAGATCCGGATTCTTAACTCCAATGTGAAGTCAGTGCTACTCACTATACGGATCAGAGACTTGCACTTCGCGTCATAAAGATCATCTCAAACAAGCTTCAGACCTTCATTGACAGTTGTCTTAGCTCAATACCACTCAAGATCAGATGGTTGGCCAGAAAAGATCAGCAACAGAGATCTCCGGGAGCGAACCAACTCAGCAGGAACCGATTGTGAAACAAATAGGCAGGAAGAAATGGAGATGGATTGGCCATACTCTGAGGAAACCATCAAGTGACATCACTAGACAAGCCATTGCTCTAGTGGAACCCGAAAGGGAAGCAGTGAGTTGGTCGTCAGTGCAAGGGTGACTTGGAGGAGGTCATGCGCGGAGGAGATTAAAGCATGTGGGCAGACTTGGAGCGGGGTGAAAAAGTTGGCAGAAAACCAAAGGCAATGGAGGTGCGCAGCTGAAGCCCTATGTTCCTCTAGGAATTAAAGGATACAATAATAATAATAATATTGCAAGGATGAGTTTCACATAAAGTCAATGAGAAGTAAGTAATTCCCTCAGTCCTCCCCAAAATAACATACAGACTGATATTCACTCAGCGAATTCACATCCTTTCGAGAATAATATTTCTCTTTTGTGGTGGTCCGAAACTGGGTGACTAATAAGACTCTAAACTGAGGTCAATAATGTCCACAATGGAGACATAGTAATATTGGGAAGAAATTCCAATATTGATGGAACGCAGGACTCAAGCACCTTCGCCTTTAAAATTTTCAAGCGATTATACTCTATTAACAAAACTTGGACAGCAATTCGCTCAGATCTGCTGAAATTTTCGGGATGTTATATCACTGTTAAACTGTTAGGTAAAAAGCCCACAAGAGTCATAACTAAATCAAAACACTCTATTTGTCAACCTATGTGCTGGAATCGAGCTATGTGCGTTTTAGCGTCATTAAAGAGTAATTTAGAACCACTGTTTAAGATAACGCAGGAATGTCATTCAAATATAATAGTAGCAGTAGTAGTATTAGGAGACCTAGTACAGTGTGATATTTCCTGGTTCTAGCGAGGTATTCAGATTTGTAGGAGTCTGTGTTTACTGTATCCGCAGTATCACTAATAAGAGGCATACTGCTTTTTTAGTGACGAGCTGTGATATACATAAAGCTGGTGTTCCTGCAGTTGTTTAGTCCGCAGCCCAAAAATGTTGCTGAATTCAAACTGTAGAAAATCATAGCCATTAACTTTAACTATGTAACTAGGCAGAAGTCGTCACATAATATAAGAAAGTGGTTTCCCACGAAACGTTTGGCGAGAATTTGTCACTTCTTCAATTGACAGAAAGTAGAAAACGGTATGCTCAAAGAGTCTCTTGGATACTCCAGAAATAACTTGAGTTACGTTTCTGGACCTTGGATGGTAGCGTGTATTTAATTTACGGTTACTCAGTGAAGTTTCCCACAATTCTGGTTACGTGACAGGTGACAATAGCATGGGAAAACAGCCAAAAAATTGAGATTTCAGAGGACCTCATTCATACGGTAACTGGTCTTACTAATTTTGTTGATGAGGTTTTACTCAGGTTAACAAAATCCTAGGCTAGGCGTTATCAAGGACATTTCAGGCTAGTGATGTCAAATGACACCACAAAGTATCGGTAATGTTAAAGTTACGGCTACCGGATTTTCGTCCGCTGATATACTGTTGTCAGTGTTCGTTTGTTCCTCCTGAGTAAACTACTGTTTGCTTCGGAAGTGAACCAAGCCTAAGTGACCACGAGTGAAGTAGGTTGTCTTATCGGCAATGGGGACTGAGTCCACGCCACCACTTTAACCAAGCACCTGTTGCAAATGGAAACCACAACAAGACCAACTGTGTCACACTTTAAACACTCATTATGTATTTACTAAAGGGATAAGAGTGGACAGAAATATGATATGAAGTAGGTTGTACTTTTTGAACACGCCCTATCATTAAATCCCTCTTATTTTCAAACCTCGCAAGTTTTTGACTGTTGCTTCGAGACGATTTACCTCTGGACTGATGACTGCGACAAGCTTACTAGTTTGTGACTCGATTTTTGCATGTAACAGCGCTGAATGATTTTGTAAAAAAGGGCAATGTGAACTGAGCACTAATCTACCGTCTGCCATTTTCAAACTGCCTCCATGCGTATTCTGCTGCACATATTTTCAAGTTCACAGCGCGGGAATTTTTTGTCTTGCCAAACGTTGAAATAATGCTGAATTCTGAATTACTTTCTTGGAAAGCCCGATCTTGCTAGCTGGTAAGCTTTTTTAGCCATTTCGTCCAAGCATTACTTCTCTGTGGAATGTCCGAATATTCTGATATAATGCTGCAGATTCAAAAGCATTTGTAGCACCATTTCCTTGAATCGATAATACTAACAAGATATGTGGGCCTGCATTATGATTTATGTTAAACTAGATGACTACAAATTTAGCGGTATAGCAGAAAACCTTTTTTTGCATGCCTTACCGGCCGTTTTTCTTATTCCACTGGTCAGCCGGTCTACAGGAGTAATAAGTAATAACACAACGATATATTCCGGTACATTAAGATTCATCGCGGCTATATATTCGGTGGAGAATGCTGACGCACTTGAGAGGAAGCAGTAAGAATTTTAAAAATAAAGCCGTCGCTGATACCGCTCTAAGCCTGCCGGGCACAAATTTCGTCCTGTTATTATAATTTGTCACAAAATTCCTACATGGATAGGAGTAAATGTTTTATTACTATTATTAAGACCTTCGAATGGTTTTCTGGAACAGCAGACAACTATTAAGTCTGTTGTCCTGTATAAGCCACATGGCCTGCGGATGCAAGTTTAGTATTCACCAGTTACACTGATGAGTTAGATTGAAGTAACCCGCGAATTTCATTGTGATACGTGTACTTACCCTATTGTCTCACCAGAGCCTCGAGGCACGTCCAATTGATAAAAAACATGACAGGCGAATCGCTAATAATTTTCTAAGCCTCCAACCACTGCAGTGAAACATACTGAGTAAGAAGTGTGACAACAGAAGACAAGGGCCAGGCAACAGATCGTTTGTTAAGGAAATCAACACGTATTTATATATATTTCATGTACATTATTATATCTTATTCAAACAGAAAAAATACAGTCTTCTGATTGGTTGTTTCTTACAGGAAGTTGGCCTTGCATCTCTTTGTGACTGTTTCTTGAGAGTCAGGTCATTTATATATTAATTGTATCTCTCTACGCCAAGTCTGCTGTGATTGGTTGTTGAATCAGTCTTGTTTATATTTTCTCACTACCAATATTTGCAACATACCCATTGACGTAAAACGCTGTTTACCATTTTTAGCTAGCCTGCTCTCACCACAGAGGTCCAAATCAAGTATAATTTAAAGCACCCAAAAGCACACCTAATAGTAGTTCTACTCATATGAACCCTTCAGACGTACTCCTAGAAGACTGTCTGCAACAACTACCAAGAATAAATTTTGCAGAGAGTCAGTGAATTGAAGCAGCACAAGGTTGCGAATTTTAGAGGGGACAACAAGCCACTTAAACACAGAATAATCCAGGGCCTGATAGATGAAACGGTCACATCACATTAAACGCACAGCTACTGCCTGATTGGCAGCAGGAGTCTAAGTTGCGCAGAAGACTATGGCTGAAAATACTGTGTAACGCTATTTGGCAAGTTTGAGGATGCTCAAGATAAACTTATCACATTATCAGCAAAGCTGAGGTCCGCTGTAGATGTTCGAAATAGATTATTATTCCACCAAGTCCTGTCTAAAATGAGAACTTCCAGCGTACTAATACGATGCGGAAAGGAACGGGTAATAAGGCGAACGACGAGGTAATCTACCTCTGCGGTCGTATACGACGTCCCAGAGCCAGACGAGTGCACTCACTGCGAGAAAAGCATGTGAGATACATTCCCCTGGAGGTGGCTGTCTTCTGAAATAGCCTCTGATTGTCCGGCATAGTCTGTGTCTGTAGGCGATCTTCTCGTGCTCATTCTGTGAATTAGGAGAACTATAAGTCTTTTATGTATCAGTGTGAGGGGGTTGAGAGTCAGCCTTGACCTCAAAACATCCATACTGACAGGAAGATGAGTGACTCCGTCGTTCCCTGACAACGAAATTAGAACACACGATATGGTTCTTTTTGGGAGGGAAGCGAATAATATGTGCTGATTCAGAGTTACCACATGCGTTATCAACCAACTATTCTTTTGACTGGTGCCATGCACACCCAGCTCACGGAGATATGGAGCCCAGTTTATGACCAAGCAGTTACGGTTGGCTACCACAGAACTCCACCCTCTCATCTGAGTTCAGGATCCCCTAAACCAGCTTTCAATTTAATTTAATTTTTGACTACAGCTTGATTCCACACTGTATTTTCGGTACAAGTACGGAATTTTCAGCATGGATATCGGCAGCCCAAAATTTGCAGGCCGACCATAGATATCAGGTGTTTGTCGGCAGGGGGTCGAAACTCGGACCATGGTCGGCGAGAGTCCTAACCACTGTGCCACCGACGCATCTTTCGATTGAAATCTACTAAAAGCCATTAGAAATACCGGATGCGTTTAAAACATAGGTTGCGACACTACTGTTCACCTTTGTCGATAGTCATCAAACTGAATTATGTCCCAACTAGTAACCACTTACTAGTAGAAAATATTCATGTAGCAGCAACAATGTAACAAAATTGCTTGATCAAGTTCTTTGCAAACTCTTACAGCACCATCCTAGACCACAGAAGAGATGACGGGAGCATTAAGAATATTTCTGTCCAACTCATTTCCACGATTAGGTCAAACTGTCAGTTGATGAACAATGAGAAATGATGGAAAAGGATTGTTTACACAACAGTCTCGAACACCATCCACAAGGGCAATAAAACCACTGGAACCAATCCATGTAGTTATTGTGAGACGAACATTATAGACTCCAGGACGAAAGAAAAGCCTGCCATAGGCACTGACTTTTCAGGAAGCAAACTTACCATGAAGCACATAAGAACCAATACGACACAAAGACCCAGTGCGGCAAGAAGTTATTTACCGGCAAACCTCAGGTGCTTATACTAACTAATGTCACTGAGAAAGTCTTTCACTCGGGGAATGTGTATAATAATAATGATAATCACTTTATTCCACAACAATAACAGTTTACAGCATGGAATTTTCAGCGTTTCTTTTACATATTGCAATGGTTTAGCTCTGTTTATAATTATATAAATGTATCAAATGTTAAAATATTGATAGTTAATAGGATAAAATAAAACCCCAACAAAATCACACCATTGCTAGGTCATAGTGAATAATAAATAAACAATATAACAAATAACACATGCGTTAATATGCATCATTACATTTTACAGTTTAGTTAATGATTTAGAAGTTGTAAAAGTTCTTTTCGGGTGAGGATATAGGCTGTCTCCAGGTTTTATCGCGCAATGCCATCGGTTACCGCGCTCACGGCAACAGACGTTATAATCGCCTATTTTTTTGGAAATAGATTATATTTCACTAGTTTTAGACTTCTGTAGCCGGATGGCAGTATTTTGCTGTATTTTGTTCTTAGTAGAGCGTAAAATTGTATATTATAGCTCGGACGAATTATCAATGAAGAAGTCATCCTTTTTAAGAAAGTTTGCATAGAAAGACTATTATTTGCATTATAGTGCGTTGAGGGTTTGTTTTTTTGCGAGTTATTTCAGATCTTAAGGTTGTAAATATACTGCAGGCAATGGCTGTTGTCATTCCAGTGAATCTTTTAGAAAGAGAAATAGCATGCAGACATAGGTTATATGTGTGCTTTCAACATGTTAAACTTTTCTGTTATCATCCGGGATGACTGAAATACTCATAACACATCGACGACATTATGCGATGAATGAGATAGGCTGCTGAATTTCCTGGTGATTATATCTATTTTGATGAAGTTCCTAGTTAAAAGTGCTTTGGCGAAGATGTGATAATAGTTTAATTGACATTTGCAGATGGAGTTTCACAAGGCCTTAATTGCTCAGTGCATGAAATGGCATCAGAGTATATTGACATCAATGTTCATCGTGTCTCGAAGAATACTATAAATAGTCCTTCTAAAATGTCAGAGTACTTGAAATTAGTACCAGATTTCTGTCGATTAGTAGCTAGCAGCTGTCATACAACTACTACACCTGTTACATAGGTTCACCTATGTAACAGGTGTAGATTGATATAATTAAGATTGATATAATTATATCAATCATAATAATTATTTTGCTTCACATCACTAAGATATTCTGAGATCCTTAATGACTTAATTGTGGCTATGAAAGATGTAGAAGATGCACTTTTGGCTCATATATTTAAAGCAGTTATTATTAAACAAGTTATCTGTAAGCAACTTGTGATGTTCTGAATACTGCAAACTGTTGATAAGAAACTGCATCAAAGGAAAAAAATTCTGAACAGCTAGAAAATACTACTGCCGTTTCGTTGGTTGTTACCTTTTGCACTTGTAACTCATCCTCCCAAAGCTGCGGTTGACGCCAAACCATCCAAGGTACCCGACAGGCCCTATAAAAATTTGTGAGAGATCTTACATGTCAGGTAGTCTTCCAAGTTGTAAGGTTGCAAATCTTTCAATTTACCTCTCACTGAAATATCACTTATCTACTTCTGTCAGTCACGTCTCATAAACCGTTAATGCCCAGCTCTCGCTACGCTCGGGCCCACGCTGTTCCTTGAAGATTTCAGAAACGCTTAGTTATAACGGACGAAAAAACCAAAACACCGATCTGCCGCTTGATATTTCTTTATTGTTACACCAACATATAAAAAGAATAAGTGAACTAAGGTCTGAAAACAAATATTACAATAATAAATCATTACATTACTTCTGACGATGTTTCACTCTTCTTTCTGAACAGCGACCGATGAGACGATGACTGTCGTATTGATGCCTCCGCGAAAATTGGGGAAGTTGATTTTAAGCAAACAACCAAGAATTGATCGTTCAATCTTCAACTCCATTGACACTCCCCGGCAAAAAGTGATCCAACCATTTTTCCTTCACGACCAATACACGTTGACTTGGATGCCATTGCGAGAACCTGGGTCACACGGACAGAGCTGAAATGGAAAACAAACAGAAAAGCCAACACACCACAAGCATACCCACAGCACAATCTCACACATCGATGACGACCTGCGCCTCCAGACAGAGACCTCCTCTTGACATCTTCCAACACAATCGCCACTTACTAGAATGACTCTTGCAGAATGCAACGTGACCATGGCAGCACCTCACGATACTCTACGCACATCCTCTTATCTACTCACTACCAATTACCACTGCAATCGCTTGTCACTCATTCTGCCTCAGTTCTATTAGCGGTGACGCATGCGAGCCTCAGTCGTTTACACTCTTCCTCCCCGGCGTGTCGGACCGCAGCTAACAATTATCTCCGTGTGCATTTCATTCTCAGCAATAGCCTCCCTGGCGTATACGACCCATCTGCTGTCCTTAACATCAACCAATTCATTCACGGATGTAGAAGACTCGAAACAACTTCAGAAGTAATCCCGACCAAAATTTTTACAAAATTACGCAATAACAACAAGACACGAAAACAACGAGTAAACACAATGAATTCAAATAACACCAATTGATATGACACACCACACATATATACAAACAGTACACACAAACTCGCATTTCATGTCTTGATGGAATACCCTTGAAGAATTGCAGGACTTACACCAGTACGCCTACAACCCTTCACAGGTTGACCATTGTAAGTTGTGGAATGTCCGGACACAAACAGAATTACCAACAGCTAGATGACAGGTGATACCAATTCAGTATATACAATATGAACATATGTACAAAATCACACACCGAGCACATTAGACTGCTCATTGATGCGCTACCCTTTGAAGAATTGTAGGACTTACAGCAGTACGCCCACAACCCTTCTCATGTTGATGCTCTAGGTTGGAAAATCGTCGCAGAGTTCATTTGCTAACTTCCTTCTATCAGCTATATCCTCAAATCTGAACGGCAACACGCCCATGTCATTGTATCGTAGAATATAGATGACCAAAAAACACACGACATATCTCATCAACCAAGTGTAGAAACAGAGTAATTTACACCAAAGATAATAACATTCAAATAGTAACTTGAAACTAGAAATGCCTTTATTCGTGCAAGTCAATTTAACAATTACTCTCTCGTTTACACTTGGCTTATCCTCACTAAACTGACCATTGATATTCGTCCTTTCAAACGAACTGATACTACCATAGTCATTGCACAAGATACTTGAGTTCATGGGTGTCTGTTTCATTGTGGATGACAGCACCAACGACGACTGATTGATATCAGTTGATGAACTTAGCAGTGGATCAAAAGCTGTTGTTGCTCGACTTTCAGAAATTTGTCTACCTGCAAGACCACCACCACTGCTGTCTTTTACTATCAGCTCAGGTTTAGCACTAGTATCTGATGATAGGTGGGCTTCACTCTGATCAATTACACTTACGGTTTGACAAGTATGCATGCCTTCTGCAACTGCACCTGCATTTATTTCTACTTCACGTTCAAGTTGTACAGAACCTTTATTTAACTTAGCGGTAGTAGGCATTCCCTCCATTTCATCATGATCAACCAAAGACAAATCTGCACTATCATGATCATTACCACAAATATTCACTTTACCGTCAACTTTATCATTTTCAAACTCTTTAATAACAGAAGTAGACAATTTTGGTTCCTCCTCACAAATCCCTAAGGATTTTATACCTTCACTCTGACTAGTAATACCTTGTAAACTTGCAGGGTCAGAACTGCACTCTGAAGCAGTAACTCTATTCTGTGACACTCTATTCAACAATGGCTTACCAGTTGCAACTACAGACTTCCTGACCAAACCGTTATCGTCACACAATTCGGAGTCAGACCTTGATTTCACACTTAACTTGCTCACTGATTCACAGTTCACCTTTGTATGCGCCTCTTGCAAACGTGTAAAACACAACCGTGCTTGTCTTGCATCTTGCAACTTATCTGTTGAGGATGTACTACGAAACCTGTTACACTCACTAGATCTATATGCATTACTAGACATCATGGAGCCTTCTCGATATCCACCTCTCTGAGGCCTATTCGTCATCAATGATTGCGTTTTACCCTCAGACTGCTGTATTCTGGGGGTGAGATTCAATAGACTGGCAAACTTGCTCATAGATTGATTGACACTATCTTTTACTAGTTTCAGGATATCATCAAATTTTGGCTCGATACCCTCATCCTCCATACGGGAGCTTATCGTCACCTACTTCCTTTGCAGTCGAGTAGGTAGGCGTCTTGCTATTACTTCTAGTATAAAACTCGAGTTGAGGTCACTCATGCGATCCATCGAAATCATTCCATTCTTGTAAATTAGCAAATTATCTAAAAACTCAGTGAGTGCCTGGGAGTCATCCTGTAATTGACCACCATTTCCCTTAACAGCCTGGAATAATTTCCCTGCAATCATCGAAGGTCTTCCAAACCTTTGACGTAATATGCTCATAGCCTCGTAGTAGCCCTCTTTCGGCTTCATAAACTTACAGCATTGTATAGCTCTTGCAGCATCTCCAGTGCAATATCTCATCAAATACATTAACTTCAATTCATCATTTAATAAAAAACCACTCAACATGATCTCAAACTCCTTTACAAATTGTAAATAATCAGCCGGGTTTCCATCGAAACACCGTGGTTCTAATTTAGGGAGTTTGATGTTCCTATTATCCCTGAACGGCGAAACAGTAACATCAACCATGTCATGCTTAACATCAGACACATCGTTACAATTAACAGACAAGTCACCATGACTTACTTTCCTGTTTGCATCCAAGACACTCTGTCCCTTCTTTGACCCAGGCATTGTTGAACTTGACCCAATTCCAACAATGTTCCAGATACTGCTTGTTCAAAGAGGACTTGACCGGCACCAGGAAAAATGAACGGCGACTATCCAAACTTTCGCCAACTGTTTGAATCCGCCAGATCTGTTTCTATCGTCAGAAACTGTCAATCACGTCTCATAAACCGTTAATGCCCAGCTCTCGCTACGCTCGGGCCCACGCTGTTCCTTGAAGATTTCAGAAACGCTTAGTTATAACGGACGAAAAAACCAAAACACCGATCTGCCGCTTGATATTTCTTTATTGTTACACCAACATATAAAAAGAATAAGTGAACTAAGGTCTGAAAACAAATATTACAATAATAAATCATTGCATTACTTCTGACGATGTTTCACTCTTCTTTCTGAACAGCGACCGATGAGACGATGACTGTCGTATTGATGCCTCCGCGAAAATTGGGGAAGTTGATTTTAAGCAAACAACCAAGAATTGATCGTTCAATCTTCAACTCCATTGACAACTTCACTATGGTCTTTTCATTTGTGCACTATTACACTACATTTTATGTTAACTTGATATGCCTTTATTAAAGCTGAGACTTACTGTTTTTGCCTATTAGTTGCTTGCTTACAGTCTAGTTGCCTCCATTAGAAACACAACAGCACCAGTGTTTGAACAAAGCTGTATTTTCATGGAAAACGTCATATTTTCTATGCTTACACCGATATGGTTGGCATTAAACATTGCAAATGTATACTAACATTCCAAGGACATAGCACTTAGCCAAATGTACAGTGTTCATTGTTAAGGGTTTACAATTTAACTCTTATAATTTATGATACTTCACGATTGCAGTTTATAACATAACTAATTGCGCCTGTAGAAATGACATGCATTCTTTGTAAACATTGCTTTATACGAAATATGAAATTATTATTATATGCTTGCTGCTATCCTTTAGAAGATGAATAATGTGTGTGGCAGTGAAAACCCCAGAAGAATGCTGTCATGAACAAAGAATGAGAAAGGAGAATGAACCATTTTCAGCAAAGGTGGGCAAATATTAAGCGTTTAACTTTGATATTACTTCTTTCCTACTTCAGCGATTTAAAAAACACTTTGTTTACTTATTTGTAGATATCCGGTAACGTCAGTCAACCCGGTCACAGAGATTCGACATTGCCCAAATTATTACGACAAACGACTGCGTAAAGACATTTGCTTGTTATTATTTTTCATTAAATACATTTAATATCCTGCTTACCAGACCTTTCTTATTATATCTGAGTGTAGATATATTTGTCATGATGACTAGATGCAGGCGCGACTAATTAATGAGACCTGACGAAGTAATTGGTGGCATATTTTAGTGTAAGCTAGATCTAAATACGATTGCTAAAGCTCAACGAATTCAATAATTCGTCTGGTGTAGACTTTAATTAACGCTACATGTTAACAGCCTTAGTCATATGGATTCACATCACGCTTTAAGTGAAACATTAGTAGTGCAATACTTTCGAATACACGTAACCGTATAAGAACTGGAACTCGAATGCAGTGCCTAAGTTATGCCTACTATTGTCCCTAAAGACTTGTATACGACTATGAGACGTATGCACGTTAGCTAACTGAAATAATTATAATTTAACACGTATGACGACCGACATCGTTCCTAAGCAATTACACTACGTATAGTTAAAGTCCTAGAGAGCACCGGTCTAGCATGCCGTGCTCAATAAGGGAACACGTGAATTGAAAGACAATAAGATTGACATGAAAAATTTATTTTAATTATGATACAAATTCAGTTTATTTACATATTCAGAGTACTATTGATTCCTGCGATTACTTCTACTGAATAATTCCTGGCAAACACTTCTCCAAATTTGTCATTAATTTTCCTAATGCCCGTATTCATAATACTTATATAGGTTTCCAATGGGGCACTTCGATTTTGAGGGACAACAGCTGTCCAGAATTGCTGTTACAAACGACTGAGGGACTACGACTCTTCTCAAGTAGTTGGGGCCGGGTTGAACACACAGGATACCATTCACTAGTACTAACTGATCCCATAAGGCCCACAAACATCTGGTTTCCCAACTCTTCCCTTTCACATCAGCTTCAACTGGCCTACCAGTCTGATTCGACAGGGCATGATAAAGGAGTGCAGTCTCATCGTCAGTAGCTTGGATGTGTGCCCACTGTTCTCTGCTTAGACCTGCCAACGAAATAGCACAAATATCAATACTCTCGCAAGACGGGCAGTCTCCGTGCGGTCTGAAAGAGCGCCTGGATAGCGCGTCAGCATTGGCATGTTGCTTGCCAGGACGGTGTACACATTCGAAGTCATACTCCTGAAGGTATTCCTGCCATCTTGCTGTCTGTCCTTCAGGGTCTTTGAAATTTTGCAACCACTGAAGAGCTTTGTGATCCGTTCGCAAAACAAACGGTTTACCAAGTAGATAGGGTCGGTACTTACGAACGAAGGTAACAGCGGCCAACATCTCTTTACGGGTGATGCAGTAGTTCTTCTCTGCACGGCTCAGCGTGCGGCTGCCATATTCGATAACATGTTCTTTGCCATCCCCACCGACCTGAGATAACACGGCTCCGATGGATGTGTGACTAGCGTCCGTGTCCAAGATGTATTTACCAGCCGTTGGTGATGTATCTGGGAATGCTAAAATGGGCGCCGAGCATAATGAATCTTTCAGCTGTTGGAAAGCACGGTCACAATCCTCTGTCCATACGAAGGGAATATTTTTCTTAGTCAAACTCGTTAGGGGGCTAGCGATCTCTGAGTAATTTCTCACGAACCGGCGGTAATAAGAGGCCAACCCTAGAAAACTGTGTAACTCATTCACGGATTTAGGTACGGGCCACTCTTTGACTGCTGCAACTTTTTCAGGATCGCTATGAACGCCCTGTGCACTGACAACATGCCCCAAGAAAGTGACTTCGGTTCGGAATAAACGGCATTTAGTGGGTTGAACTTTGAGTCCCACCTCCTTCAAACGTTCCAAGACAATCCGCAGTCGCTCAAGGTGTTCTTCGATGGTGTGACTGAAAACGATAATATCATCTAAATATACGAGGCACACCTGTGGGACTAATCCTTTAAGTACTGTGTGCATCAGTCGTTGAAACGTGGCTGGTGCATTACTTAACCCGAACGGCATGGTCTGGAATTCATATAAACCGGTGGGTATAGTAAAAGCAGTTTTGTGCCGATCACGAGGGTGGACTTCCACCTGCCAATATCCAGAAGCTAAATCAAGGGTGGAAAACCAGACGGCACCTGATAATGCTTCTAACGTCTCATCTATTCTAGGCAATGGGTAAGCATCTCTCCGGGTCACTGCGTTTAATTTTCTGTAATCAACACACAAGCGCAGGGTGCCGTTTTTCTTCTTAACTAACACTATAGGCGAGCCCACGGTGAGTTCGACGGCGCAATTATTTTTTTCTGTAGCATTTCATCAATCATGCTTTCCAGTTGCGGACGAAACTTAGCTGGGACTCGGCGAGGTGTTTGCCGTATTGGAGCACAACTACCGGTCTCAATAGTATGTTGGATAGCTGTGGTTCTTCCCAGGTCAGTCGAGGACCAAGATACGACCTCCGAAAACTCGGACATTAACCGATGTACCGCCTCTTTGTGCTCTCGCGGGACCTGTGTTAGCATACTTTCCATCAGGGCGGTATCAATTGCATTCACACTCAGCTGTAAACAGGTATTATTAATATCTGCTCCAAATAGTAATGTAGAACCTAGAAGGGTGAGCTTTTGGGATTCAATATCAATTGACGCGTTGCAACCGCGTAGAAGGTCATAACCTATTATTAAATCCCACGACAATCCGTTAACTACCAAACACGGATGCCACATACGACCATGTTTACCTTCCCATAAGACTAACAGCTCGCCCGCCACTTTCATGCGAGACCCATTTGCCGTTTGGATGTTAAGGTGGGGTGTGGCAGTTTTGGCCATAGCATTACAATATTTGCTGGACAACAATGTGCGAGCTGCACCTGTGTCTACCAACCCAACGAGAGTTCTGTCATAAAACTTAACTAGAACAGTGGGCAGTTGCTTAGCTACATATGGCT
The DNA here is from genome assembly GCA_944472135.2 of Trichobilharzia regenti. Lineage (NCBI taxonomy): Eukaryota > Metazoa > Platyhelminthes > Trematoda > Strigeidida > Schistosomatidae > Trichobilharzia > Trichobilharzia regenti. Next base: position 33,561,751 of record OX235266.1, read on the forward strand.
CGTCTGATAATGGCATGACATTAGATAAAAAAGAGGGAGACTCACCAATCTCTTCTGGGAGGCGAGAGTTTATCCAGCCGCCTTGGACGTGGTTGGTGTGGAATTTGTCTTGCTTTCGGGGAAGATCGGGACCTCCACTCAAGATGTGGTTTCGTACGATGCTCACGAGGCGTCCTCGATTCTTGATATTGTGATTGAGTATAGGGTCCGTCTGTTGGTCGCCGATTCTTACGAAGCTTAATTAGAGCTTCCTTCTGTTTGGCAACCTGTAGAGCCTCCACGGGCGATGTAGGGTTGCTTTCGATGACCCTTTCTCGTACTTCGTCGTGCAACAACCCTTCTTCGAATTGGTGGAGAATACGGGAGCTGATTTCGGTTGCGGAGTCTCCTTCAAAAGCCACTGGAGCTAACTCTTGAAGTCGCCAGAGGAATTCCTCTGTACTTTCGCCGCTCTGCTGGACACATGCGTGAAAAGCAGCCCGCTGCCCAAGAACATGGGTATGCGGCGCAAATGCTCGACGCATAGCTGCAAATAGCTCCTCTACTTCCATCGTCTCTTCTGTGTCAACGCCAGCTAGCTTGAGGCGTTTCAACGCAGGTATCGACAGTAAACAGATTACAGCACTAGCTCTTTGTTCTCATCAAATTGTTGTATATAGCGACGGCACTGCTCCTCCCACAATGTGAATGATTCCCCTGGGACGAACTTTTCTGGTGCTGGGAATTTAACTTGAGGTTTATTGTTGGAGGACGATGAAAGTGTATCCGACGTCATCAATGCTATTCTGAACGCTGCGACCATTGCTTGAATCATATCTGGGCAGGCGTGGACGTCGACGTTGTCGGTGAGGTTGATGACATTACTGGTGGCGCTCTGTTACCATTTTCCGAGTCGCAGGCGTTGGCATTAGCAGGAGATTCAGAGTCCTTCACTTCGCGCTTTAGTTTACGCGAGTTGGGCCGGCTCGCCATGTTCTATAATAGAACAACACAGACAGTATCAGATATCAAGCACACGGGGTGAGGTGAGAAGCAGAACGCGACAGGAAAGTTCAAAAGATGTATATATTTACAACAAAGAGCTAGGCCTTCAGTATTCAGCAGCCACCAGTTTTTGAATTTGCGCCTACTCTTGAGTTCGACTTACTACACCCCCTATGTTCAAGCGGGCCGCCCAGTTTCGAGAATCCTAAATGGTCAGTAACTCGCTATTACGAAAGTACCATTTTAACTTTTGACTTGCAGCTACACAGAAATTTGAGTATTACTACCAGCCGCGGGGCTCGCTTTTTCCAGTCATCAAGAAAAAACTCAATGGTTACGTTCCAGCGGTTCTAGCATACTCACCCCTGGGATGTCCTGGGGCTTGTGAGGACATTTGACCACTGGTTCTTAAATTTTGCGCAGAAGCTCCCTGTACCATTTGGGTGAATTAACCTACTACTCCATGTATTTATAAATAATTCCCAGGTCGTGAAAGGAAACTATCCCAAATTCTGTCTCCAGGGGTACAGATCGGCAAAACACAATGTATCATAGACCAACAGTACTACTACCACTTGTATCCAGGGTTTTGGAAGGCCTGGTTAGTGATTGCACTGGGAACCACCTCGGCGGGAACAACACGCTCCATTAAGCAAAACACGGTTTCACGAAATTCCGCATGCGATAAACCCCCCTACATGCATCAAGTTACTGGATTTCATACTGGGATACAAATGTCCCAGGGCTTGAGATCTTTCTTCACTTTGCAAACACATTTGACATTATTCTGCATGATACCTCTTTTCACATAAAGACCAAACATGTGTAGCGGTAAATAATTCTCCAAAAATATTGACCACAGCAATCATCACTGAACATTGGATGCTGACACGTAGTGTTTAAGTCGACTTGTTAAGCTGAAAGCTTCCGGTCAGGCATCCTTGCCATTTGGCACTCCGTTATGTCACGTGCGTGCATGATCACTAGCCAGTTTAGCAATCAACCCGCAATCCGTTTTGGTTCCGAAATATATCTCGTAATCTGGACAACCAGTTCACTTGTTTTGCTTTGCCTTTGCTCCATGAGAAACGAATACTATAGAAGTTGCTGGTATAAGATCTTGCGTCAGTGTACTCCGTACAATTCGCGAACGTCAATACCATCAGCCTCTAGACATGTATTGGTTACTCACATCTTTGACTGCTGCAGTATGAGTTACCAGGGTGACATGGCCAAGGCGTAAACGGTTATACATTTGATGCATAGAGTTAGTAACATCCAATCCTGACCTTTCTCTAGGATGACACAAAACATCCATACGGCCATAACTTGAGGTTTACAATATCATTGCTCTAAAGTCACTTGAGAGGAATGCCGACTATTTGAAGAGGATCCAAGGGGGAGTGACAGTATAGATTGTAGGCCTCCAAATGAAACAATATGGTGAAAAGTTCGGGAAATTTAGCTCTTTTTCACCTAGCTGCCTTTGACTTGTGGTTGAACTTATAATCTCTTATGAGAATAGAATGATAAAAATCACTGACCTAATAGTATACCACAATCGGGTCATTGCGGTTTTCTTCGTGAAAATCAACAGATGATCGCGCATCAGACAACAAAGACTCACTAACGATCCCTTTTGTTTTTGCCTAAATTTCACCACCCAGAGAATTCTGACCATCAACTCTACTTAATTCACCTTCGGTGAAAAGCATTGATTGGGGGCTCAGTAATCATACAACGCCCCTAACCTACTGTGCTCTCCCAGTGGGCATAATTTGAACTCTTCCTTTTGCCCTGCTTCATCTCAATCGTCTCACTCTCCTGATTACATTGCCTATCCATACATACACTGCCTGATTATATACTGTTTTCATTGTCTTCTGGATTTTCGACAACACAAAATAATTAACGGGTGAAACAATTAGCTCCAGTCACAGAAGCGCCGTAGTCGCAACAAACCATAAATAATATATAATCCACCTCTTATTTTACCTACTTCAGCTTCAAACAAAGTTGCAGTAGATGAGTGCCTAAAGTGACAAACTACACAGAAGCCCACAGGAACTCGCACATTAAAGCCAAGATTCGATTCCACAAAACCGTCTTGGTTTACAAGGGCTCGCGAAAATTATATCGGACAGAAAGATATACAGCGCTTTGTCAATGAGCCACATGGATTACTGCTAGAAGAGTTACAATTAGCAGTTCATGCAATGCCAACAATTAAAAAACTAACCACATTAGCACTGGAAATTACTTTGCTATGTACGGACCTTCTCGTGGAGACTTGGGGAATTAAATAAATGCCCGCCGAAAACTCTGAAGTGAAGGCAGGAAAAAGACCAGGTTGCCTGATACCAGCGGTAGTCTTTCTGACAGTGATGGAACAGATCATGCAGTAGACTGTGGGAAGTTAGGAGACGAACATACTTCGTACGCTATATTCCCTTGGTGAAATCGAACAAAGCAAGTTGAATAAACTGAGCTATTCATATGTTGTCTGTATGTTTATTTGTATTCATATTTATATATATTCATATTCATCTGTCATATCTTTTAATTTTTTCTTCAGCAAGACTTCACATAACACTGCGTTTATGTTTATTCCCACCTAGTGTTTATGTATGCTTAGCAGGTGATTTTATTTCAATCCCGTCACTTGAATTGATTTTGAAAAAGTCACTCAACAATGCCTAATTTATTTTGGTCTTGTCCATGCTACTGACTGGAACATTTGGCTTCAGTCCATCTCATCTTTACTTCATTCACTTCAAATCAAGGAAACTCGTAAATTCTGCTTGACACGGGTTACCTAAATTTTAGCAAATCTAATTAGTGTTTAACTCCTGCTGTTGACTCTAAAACACTTTTAAAGTATGCGGATATTTTGTGTAATAATAATTTATGTTACGTATCAACGGGCGAGTTTACAAGAAATGAATGCCACTTTTACTGGCACGATCATTTATGCTACAAATTACAATCCTAAAGTATCATAAATTCATACTTTTCCAAAAGTTTAAATTGTTCAATTATTGTACAAGCAATTTGAAGAGGTCCTTCTAAATGTTAAGTTGTAAACCCTTCGTGCGAGGATATAGGCTATAACCAGGTGCTATCGCGCAAACTCATCGCTACCGCGTTCAGGGTTACAGGCGTTATAATCGCCTATTTTTTCGGAAATAGATTATATTTGACTAGTTTTAGACTTCTGTAGCCAGACGGCAGTATTTTGTTCGTAGTAGAGCGTAAAATTTTATATTATAGCGCTATAATATAATATATACATATATTATTGATAATCCGTCCGAGCGCTCGGACGGATTATCAATAAAGGAGTCATCCTTTCTAAGAAAGTTCGCATAGAAAGACTATTGTTTGCATTATAGTGCGTTGAGGGTTTGTTTTTTGCGAGTTGTTTCAGATCTTAAGGTTGTAAATATACTACAGGCAATGGCAGAGAACTTAATGTCCGAGTACTTAAAATGAGTATCAGCTTTCTGTTGATTAGTAGCTAGCAACTGTGTCATACATTTACTACACCTGTTACATGGGTTATATCGATCTTAATAATAATTTTGTTTTAGATCACTAAGATATTCTGAGATCCTTAATGACTTAATTGTGGCTATGAAAGATATGGAAGATGCACTTATGGCTCATATATTTAAAGCAGTTATTACTAAACAAGTTATCTGTAAGCATTTTGTGATGTTCTGGTTGCAATGCTAGAGTGTATGGGGTTATTGCCTGCTTCTGTGAGTTAAGGGATATTTGGTGAAAATCATGATACAATGAAGGTTCCTATAATAATAATTATTATTGTATCCTTTAGTTCCTAGAGGAACATAGGGCTTCAGCCTCGCGTCTCCATTGCCTTCGGTTTTCTGCCAACTTTTTCACCCCGCTCCAAGTCTGCCCACATGTTTTCATCTCCTCTTCACATGACCTCCTTCAAGTCACCCTTGCACTGACGACCAACTCGCTGCTTCCCTTTCGGGTTCCACTAGAGCAATGGCTTGTCTAGTGATGTCACTTGATGGTTTCCTCAGCGAGAGATCTTACATGTCAGGTTGTCTTAGGAATTGTAAGGTTGCAGATATTTCAATTTACCTGTCACTGAAATATCATTTATCTACCTCACGATGGTCTTTTCATTTGTGCACTATTACACTACATTTTATCTTAACTGGATATGCCTTTATTAAAGCTGAGACTTACTGTTTTTGCCTATTAGTTGCTTGCTTACAGTCTAGTTGCCTCCATTAGAAACACAACAGCACCAGTGTTTGAACAAAGCTGTATTTTCATGGAAAACGTCATATTTTCTATGCTTACACCGATATGGTTGGCATTAAACATTGCAAATGTATACTAACATTCCAAGGACATAGCACTTAGCCAAATGTACAGTGTTCATTGTTAAGGGTTTACAATTTAACTCTTATCATAACCTGTTGTAATTATTATTATTTGCTTGCTGCTATCCTTTAGAAGATGAAAGTCAACATCAAAATTAAGCGACAAACCAAACTTCGTTCCGTTTCCTGCTAATAGTTATGGTCAGCCAGTGAACAGAGTATATTTGGGTGAGTGCTGTGCCGCTATGTGATTAAAAGCTATTTCAGGAAGAGAAGAACGTCCTGGGAAGCTGGACAACGAGTGGTATCAGATACAATTATGAATAATAAACCATTGAAAGTACATTTATACGATGTATAAGAGAAGGTGGAGACTCCTTTGAATGATGGTAAACATTTGCAATGTTTAATGCTAACCATATTGTTATAGGCAAGGAAACTATGATGTTTTCGATGAAAAATATACCTTTGTTTAAACACTGGTGTTGTGTTTTTAGTCAAAGGAACCAAAATTAGGCAAGCAGCAAAAATGAACAAAGAGTAAGTTTTTGATTTAATAAAGGCCTAGGTAGTTAAAATAAAATAGAGCATAATAGCGCGTAGATAAAAAGATTATCGTGAGGTAGATAAATGTTACTTCAGCGAGGAGTGATTTTAAAGATCTCGAAGATTAGAACCCGTACGACAAGCTGACCTGTAAGACGTCTGACGAATTTCTGTAGGGCCCATGGGGTAGCATCTTGACAAGAAGCTGAACAGGCTTGTAGATGGTAGGAGCGAAAGCATTTTTTATAATTTAGATCCGTACAACCTTTTTTTGTTAAAGTTTCAGACTAATGTTTAATTCTCGAGCTATCAAAAGGGTGTTATATGCATCTCATAAGAACCAACGAAATAAAATGACGTTTTTTTAACCAACTCAGTGTATTATACTTTTATTTTTCAATCAAAGCATACATCGCAACAACAAGAAGACTTTAGAAGATTCGATTTTCGTATATGTTTTATGTCTCATGTCGTAAAAACTTCAAGATTGGACAAAATAGTCAACAATTTGGTAGAAAAGGCAGAGAAGACAGGGCATCACGTAGACTTAACGAATTCAGACGTGGTGAGGATAACATACTGAAAATAAACACCGCTCATCTTAAATGAGCGTAATCAAAAGCACTCTTCTGTTCAGTCGCCTAGGCAGCACCAGTTCAACCACAGGAGACATATTTCAGGAAGTGAAAGACAACCATAATTGAAAAAGTGAGACAGGAATTCATTACATCGAAATTAGTGTGGAAATCTACAGTCTTCAGCAGAAAAAGCAAGAACCGAATTTTCAACCCTATGTCAAGTTAGTCAGTTCTTCCATAAAGCCAAGTGACTTAACGTGTGCGTCACAGAAAGAATCTCTAACTGACTACTCCAAACCTTTACAAACAGAAGCCTTAGTTGGTTTGACACTGAAGATCAAATGGTCGGTTGAAAAAGATGAGACACAACGAGATGTAGCAGGCAGCGAACTAAATAAGAACATGTAGACAAAAAAATATGCCAAAGTAAATGGTGATGGATTGGGTTTAGGTTGAGAAGATTAAGTGACATCACACGCCATGAAGACATGCTACTGAAGCTCTATGTACAACTCGGGACACTACGTTGAACAGTAGTAATAATAAAAGTAAATGGGATTCACAGGTTATATCATAGACATGGAAATATGTCCTCTGCATTCGTTTATAATGGGAGATATTCTTTATGCAGCGACACTCAATTTGAAGCAGTATACGTCTACTACAAAATATCTAGACACCATTTAACACAATTAGTTCAAGCGCAGGCATACAGGACATGTTTTTGCGAAGCATTCTGATTGAGTATTCAATCTTGATGAGTCATGTATTTATTGTTAAATATCACTTAAGTGTATCTTTGTCCATATAATTAAGCAATGAACAACGGCGCTAATGTAACTCCCATTACTACGCATACAGACACCAGAAAATTGTTCAGCGTTCGAAAAGCATAATGGTCAGCTACACGCGCAGAGATCTAATATATAGATCGGTTAGTCTAGCTTGTTAGAATAAATAAATGTAGGAAGCGTGTATGTGTAATCAGAATGTTGAAACAACTGGACTTCACTCAGCATTGGTTGTGTTGAAAGTATACAGTGTAAGCCATCAGCAGTCATTCAAAGATAATGTGTAGCACAGAGATAGATATTTTGAACCTGGTCACACGTAGACAGACTATTCATTTATCGGCCCATAAGGCACATTTATTGTGCGACCGCTAATGATACTGCCCAGACTCAAATTCACACTTAATTATGCCCGCAATCCTCTAAGTTAACTCAAACGTGTAAGAAACTGTTCTGAATATAAAATGGGAAGCAATTTTAAGTTAAATTTAATTTATTTCCAGTTAAGTTACAAAATGACACTAGGTAGAGAATCACTGAAAACTACCAAAAAGTACTAGACAGTTGTTTTGTTCCACCTTGAGACTCTTCAGGAGTGCGCACTCATAACCCCATCGGGGTAATAGGGAGGGTTTGTTGACTATCCAACTACAGAGACAAAATCTGAGACCCAGACTGTGAATTCTAATTTCTATGCATGCCACCGCCGGAAGAATGCCTTGAACTCACTTATTTCAGGAAATGTCTTCCACTATTACTAGTAAAAAAGAAATATATTGAATACGATAAAGTAAAAGTGTAGACATTAGCTTTATTGAATTAACATACACTATCATAACTGAAGTAAAATACATAGATACAAAATCAATGGAGATCAGACAAATCGAAAGAAGCAATCTAGAGCTAATGGTTCAAAGAATAATCTGAATGTATATTTGAATTATGACAGTACAGAAAGCACAGGTGTAAATTGTAAGATGTGTTGAAATTCATTATCAAAATGACGGAACAATAAATACGTGGGACAGTTCCCATTGGAGTTAAACTTTAAGCACCAAGAAGTACCAAAATAAAGTCACCGCACTGATGACCTTGCAACGCTGAGTTAACCAGTTCGTGAAACCAGGTAAAATATACTGTAATCATGAATAAAATATACTCAATGAAATATAATGATATTAAACAGGATATCAGGTAGTTTTAAGTTAGATTTGTTAAAGATTAATGTTAGGTTAGAGAAAAGTTAGCTTTAACTAATTAGGGAGAAATTAAGGTTGGCTAGAGTTAGATTAGGAGATGATCTCGCGTTAGAGTTAGTCTAAGACCCATATGAATACATGTGTTGAATGTCTTTTAATTACCCAATAACGCTCCAATGCAAAACTGAGACATCTTTGTGACGCAACAGTAGGATATCCTGTGTAACAATTTGACGCCTTTTTATTCACTATTTTCATAGATATATGCATTTCATACGCAAAAATTGCCTTTTTATGTGATTGGCACGTTCAGGATCATTTGTCTATTGATTCATTTTGGTGCTTAAAGTTTAACTTTGCCTAGTGCCCTGAAACAGAAATACCTGGCAAGGAAGATAGACTTTATAAGTACTGTGTTAAAACGCCAGGTTATTTCACTGTATACATTCGGTCAAATGAATTCTTTGAAACAGTCATAGTCAACAGCGAATGTGCAGAGTCCAGACGGCATACAGCGCTGGGTTTATACCTGACTGACGGAACGACCCGAAATGTCGAGTGCTGAAGCAGAGACTGCCTCACATATCTGAAACCAAAATACGGTGACTTGATAGACTGACATTTCATTTTAAGCTTCTCTAAGAGTCTGCAACTTGCCTGGTTCGAGATGTCGAGCTCACTTAACAACCATTTGCATTTTTGCGTAATTGGCAGTAAGTTACAGTAGGTGGAGTACGATTCGAACCATTGTTCCAGTAATTGGAAGATGAATGGCTAGACGATTGACTTACAACCTCAGAGAACAATTAAGTATGCATAATGAAGTCAAAATGTATCTATTATCAGTGTTTTACATTCACGGTAGATATGAATTTCCACTAGCGAAAGTGTTGTTTCATTTTCCATGGAGTTCAGTTGCTAGTTTAACGCTCAACCACTCCCTGTTTAACAGGATTATTACCGGCCGAACGAGGTTTAGAAGTCCAACCGTCGGGAATTGAACTCAGACCAGGTGGTGGAGCATGGTTTGCGAGCACTCTTCCATTGAACCACTATACACTGAAGTACTCACTATACATTTAGTTTGATATATATATTTTAAAAGGAATCAAGAATATTCCACTAATTGAATTTATTACATATATATCAAATTGAAAAAGGCACAGAAAACAGAATGAGAACAGAGCAGTAAAAAGCCGTACAGGATTGAATGTGTCAGAAATCAGAGGACAGTTATGTGTATATATTAATAGGTGTACGGTATATGAAAATAGGAACAAGGATCCATGAAGTTATTATACACATAGCACATGTGGAGCAAATAGCTTACAATGACAATACATCCACAGGATAAATGAGCAGGTCAGTGTGTGATTAACTGTAAAGGCATTTGAATAATTAGGTAAAAAATGACGAGTCAATGACCAACACTATTTATAAGTAGTAACAGGTAAAGTTTAGAAAAATAAATCCAGCGATAAATAAATTAAACAGTTGTTGCGATTATTGTTTATTAATTCCTTTTAAAATTGTTCGATTTCGGATTTCAAAATATTTAAAAATGCAAATGAAAGCCAGTTTTATTCCCAATGTTTCTATAATCCGAACTTATACATAAGTTGAAAGACACATGCACACACAGATAGACTTGGGAGGGAAAGCCATCTGACTTCTCCATCCACCATTGTGGCTGTCTCAGTTTACAAACACTTCATTTAACATAATCAAGCTCGCTTAAAAAGCGAAATAACGATTACAACACACTTATCTCTAGAAGCAAGATGAACACATATGAGACGATGGTTCATGTTAAGTAGGCGGCGGCGGGGGTGGAGGATCTTGTAATAAAATCGAATCATTTTCCCTAGAGTATCTTTGCCTCCCCCCCACACACACACCCAACCCCTGTTATCATTAAGATTTCTATGTAATTTGGTTAAGATAACTAGCGGTGAATACAAATTCTGGTTGACAAAATCAAACAACCGTGAGGAATAACTTTATCAAATAAGTGAAATTATATTTACTATCGAAAGGGGGATATCCACAGAACTACAATATCCTACTGAAAAATGCGTAAGTGAGGTAACGTTGTGAATCATTAAAGGCGGTATAATTGAATATCGTTCCAGAGGCAAAGGTAGCGATGATGATGATGATGAGTGCCCAAATCCGCCTCCCACTAGCAAACATTAACGAGTGATACATTCGTATGAATAAACCGTTACAAGATTCATGGGATTTTCCTAATGAACTACTTCAATTCATATACTAGTGTATGTATCAGTAAGGACAGATATCATGTCATGTAACAGTTGAATTCTATAAAACAAACAAACTAGAGTTGTTTGACGCTCAAATTTTAAGATGAGCTAATCTGAAAACAAAGTGTGTACAATATTAAATATTGTAAGAGGAGGAGCAGTAGCTGGGCAGCAGTTAAATCACAGACACCACAGAAAATATATAAAAATGGACTGAAGTTGCTCTCACTAGTACTACTGCTATAATACAGTATTATATACAGTAAAAAAGACAGAATAAAAAAGAACCCTCGAAAATGTGAAATGTCAAGGGAATATAAGACGACTAGGGGAAAAAGTACAACAGAAATTATGTCGAATACATAAAAAATAAAAACACAGTGAAGTGAAACTCGGTAATCGGTAATCAGCTCTCCTCAAGTATTTCTGCCTTCCTCCTTTCCGTCTTTCATGTTGTACCGATATAAATTTCCGGTGAGGCTGTTTCAGCTGTAGTCAACTGTTCAATTTGATTATCAATTAACGATAATTTCAAGAGATCTAGCTGTTTAGTTATTAAAGACTCATGATGATTATTTTGTAAGTGCTGACTAGATTTCATCTGATGTGTTGAATTTGTCATGAAGTGTGAAGACTCAGCATCGTTGCTGCTGTCATCCTCATCATCAGTTGTTACATGTCCATTTGATATAATATTTGGATATTCTATTATAATCGGTGATAAGCATTCTTGTAAGCCGATATCATTAGTTACTGCATATGGCATACAACCAGACTGAAAGGAAAAAAAGGGAAAACAAATTCAGATATTTTTTCCCACGAAATGGTCTTGAAGAGTAAAAAGTTAAACTGCACAAAAGCTACTTTAATTGTTGGTGACTAGCAGTGAAATCTAAAATATACATTTCGTCCTGTTTGGGACCCTTTATTTAGATGCACCTACAGTCTCATTGAGTAATACTGCTCTCATGGCCCTCATGCGTAATGCTTTGGTGCTTCAAATGACAGTTGTGGGTAGAAGTACAAATATTCTCTACAATCCCTTTAAGCTGCTTCCACGAATGCCCCCACAACCTTTCACTACCACCTCACATGACATCTTCCATGTTATCCTGGGAGAAACGTCCAACTCGTTGTTCCTCGTTCAACTTCCACTCGAGGGCATGGTGCGTGATGTCACCCAACGGTCTCTCAGTGTATGGTCGATCCACCGAGATTCCTCCCTGTACATTTCTTGGACAATGAGTTCTTGGTTGGTTCGTGATCAGAGTTCCTTATTCCTCAACTTTTCAGCTAGTGATCTGTTTTTTTTGGTATCGAGCGAAGACAGCTGCTGATGAAAGTCTGAAGTAGTCTGCTGGGAATCCTTTTCGTGTTGTGTCAATTCGCCGAAATATATAGAAGCACTGATTGACTTGACATTAGTGTTGAAAATCTGGATCTTGTTCTTTATACTGAGTATTGTAGATGTCCACATAGTAACAAAGGTCTGTACTGTTTTTGTGATCCTGGCATTGACATCCTTATTCGTGTCGCCTGCAGTTGAAGCGCTACTGCCTAGGTAAGTGAAACAGATGACTTCCTTCAAACTACTGTCGTTGATGGTGATTCGTGTTTGTTGGTATTTTGTTGGTTAGGCGTCTTCATCACTTCCACCTTCTCTATGTTCACTTGAAGTATTGTTTCAGTTGCTTCTTCTGCCAACTTGTTGAATGTCATCTGTTGACCTTTGAGTTTGTGCGACACTAAACGCAAATCATCCCCGAATTTCAGATAGTGTACAGTCTTCTTGTCAGTCCAACCTATTCCTTTCTTCTGTATCCTCACGGTCTGAGACACGATCCAATTCACCACAATTAGGAATATCATCAGTGATAGTAGACAGCCTTGTCTTACTCCTGTCTTCTCCTTAAAGACTTCACAGAGCTTTTCGTTGGGAATCACTTGGCATGTGGCATCCATTATCATACAGCTGTTGCATGAGATTTATAAACGTTCGAGGTAAATGCACTCCGTGTTGTTGAAACAGTTTCCAAACTACTTCACAGTCGATGCGCTATCGATAAACTTTTACAAGTCCATGATGTTGGAGTAGAGAGTTCAGTGGCATTCTATGCTTTGCTCACTAATGATGATAATGCGCAGCCTTGCAATTCACTTCCTCCCACATGATGTCATTTTTTGCTGAATCCAGTTAGTTCCAAAAGGAGTTTTGCATTCAGAGCACCTTTTAGTCTATCCAGGATAGTTGATGTGTTTTGTGTATTATAAGCCATTGAAAGTAATAAATGAGGAGCCATAAAAGCCATAACCTTAGCAAATATTGTATTTACACAATTTAGAGTGCTATAATACTACAGATATTTGTTTTCTGAAAAATAAAAGCGATTAAATAAACAAAGAGATTCAGCAAATCCTTTTTATATCCTTCGTTTTTTAGTTAAGGAAACAAAAAGATTTTTGCTAGCCAAGAGTTATGGTATAACTGCAATAAACAATAATAATAACAATGTAAACAAAAAATAAAGTGCACAGTTCGCACAATACTAAATACCACCAATAAATAAATATACACAAGATCACATGAAAAAGAAAACCGAAAGCACACGCATACACACACATTTGAACAAATTCACCAACACAGTTATTGTTCAATCAATAGCACACAGGAGGCTTTCCCTTATCAGACACATTGCAAAAAAAGGAATACTTCACAAATAGAGAATACACACAATATAAAAATACGTTTATTTAGCTTTAGTTAACAAGTGCCAATAACAGAATAATTTAATAAACTAATCACTGAAATTAAGACAATTTAGTGGTGTAGCTGTGTTTACAACACGCATTAAATATTCAAGTTTCCCATTAATTTAAACAGTTGTTTCGGCCTACTTTTGGACTTTTCATGAGTGAACATCTATAGTACTACCAGTATAACTAAAGGACCATTCAACCACCGGGGTTTGAATTCAATGTTGCATGAATTCTAACTTCTGTCGATTAGCGATATAGAAACTCCTACTGGGGCAACGGGTGTGTACTGCCAAAGCTTTCCAAACTAGACCAAGACTACTGTCTAATGCTTCTTCGTTTTCAATGATTGTCTAACTGATTTGGGTTAGTATGCAATTCGCACACACACACACACAATAAATATATATACAATAGACAGTAACAATCAGTTTTCTTGTGTGTGTTTTTAAAGTTTGACAGTGAATGGAAATACTAAAGTGCTACAATAATAATTGTTGTATAGGATTATGAGTCACAATTGATTAGATATCTGAATGAATAACTAAATAAATTAAATACAGGTGAACCTAAAGTTCAATAGACAGTTGTGAAATAGATAATCGGAAAATAAAGTACATTCGCGAATGTGAATATGTGAATTTAATTTGATGGCGGCAAAGAACCTGAAGGCAAATCCACTAGAAGACGTAAATAACTTCAAATAATCAGTGCTAAATTTAACTCATCATTCCATGAAATCAAAACTGAAATTGCACCAGCATCTCAGCAAGGACATTTCATTCAATTAAAGGAGTTGAAGAAAAATGAGAATATCCTACTAACATGACAGATAAAGGTACAGATATTGTAATAATGGATTAGAAAGATTATACTGACAAAATGCAAAGCAATCTGTCAGACAAGACAAAATTTCCGAACCATGAACGTGAGAAGAACAAGCCAGAAATGATAGAGGTACAAATCACACAGGTTCTGAAACGAATGAATAATGATTCATTAGTGACAAACGAGGTTTATGAAAGGCTAAGATCTGGATCGATCATTCCTCGACACTATGGCCTGCCGAAAAATCCATAAATCTGGATTAATGATGCATCGTATTTTAGACACGGTAGATTCGCCGTATCACTTTGATGCAAAATGGATAGGAAAACTCTTGGAACCACTGAGAAGGCAAGTTTGTATTTATTCTTTGTATGACACTTTTGAATTTGTTAAATGAGTTAATGATATTAATTTTACTGGGAAAACTATGTTGACACTTGATGTATGCTCACTCGTTTACCAATGTTCCATTAAATGAGACTGTATGCTTCACTTGTAATTGCATAGATTTACATAATGTAAACGTAGGAATGCCCACATCATACCTGAAAGAGCTCATAATTCGAGGTACTTCCTCTAAATGTCCAATTTCCTTCCAACATTTGCGAATGTCCCATTTGGAGACATAAGATTAAGCCAAAACTTTGTGTACAAAAACAATTTATATGATCTCCTTAGTTAGCATGGTCTTAATTTTACTATGTATTTCACATAAAAACTTTGTTATCCTTCTTTCATTATAATAAAGGTTTTTTGTATTTCCCAATGAATGAAAAACAAAACAATATTGTTTTTACTGACGTTTCGCTATTTAATGCTAATAGCTATATCAAAGTATTATAATCCTTCTTTCATGTTTTGTTATCATATTTTAGCATTTTATCTAGTCTACTATTTTGACAACATTTCACTCCTCCTATATCTCCATCAGGAATTATGAAATTTCCGGGCTTTTCGATTGGTGCGCTACAATTGCTTAGTTACATAAAACTCTCATTTCGCTGGGTTTTTTACCACGAAGTTTTGGAAATTATTGCAATCCGTTTACTTTCGAACACTAAACCTGTGGATGTAATCTTGTTGACTACTAATACCTATAACTAACTGTTTGGCATTTTGTGACTTTTTAACACTAACTCATATCTGTAATTGTATATATTGTTGGATTTATATGTCCAAGTTGGCCCAAGGCAGTGAGTCTATGGTTTTGGTATCAGTTTAGTTAACTGTGCTTAACTGTGTTGTATGTTGTTGTATTTTATTGTTGGTGTCGCTTTTTGCCCTTTTTGCTGTGAATTGTTTTCCTTTTGCTGGTGTTGTTCTGACTGTTTCATTCCTTGTATTCCTTGTTATCCGATTTTAAGGGGAGCAACCCACAAGGTCATTTCTCTCTAAACTTTATCTTAATGTAACAATTCCTTTCTCAGGCGTCAGATTAGCAACCCCACCCTGTAAACAAAGTTGCTACAGAAACTTCAGCACGATGAGTCTCCTTGTGCCAAAAGAAAAAGTCTGTGTGGGGACGTGGAATGTTGGCACTATGTAAGAGATTTGCAAAGCTGCCCAGATCGCAAACGAAATGAAACGATACGGAATTCAAGTACTGGGGATATGTGAAAGCAGTTGGAGGAGGTCATGTGAAGAGGAGATGAAAACATGTGAGCAGACTTGGAGCGGGGTGAAAAAGTTGGCAGAAAACCGAAGGCAATGGAGACGCGTAGCTGAAGCCCTGTGTTCCTCTAGGAATTAAAGGATATAATAATAATATCTCCATCATGGGAATGTTCCATTTGCGAATGTACTTTATTTTTCGATTTGTCTATTTCACAACTGTCTATTGAACTTTAGGTTGACCCCTATTTAATTTATTTAGTTATTCATTCATATATCTAATCAATCTAATCCTATACACCAATTATTATTATAGCACTTAAGTATTTCCATTCACTGTCAAACTTAAAAAAAACACAAAACTGATCATTATTGTTTATCGTAATTCATATATATATATATATATATATATATATATATATATATATATATATATATATATGCTCATTATTAGGTATGTTTAATCAAGTTACGTTATCTCACAACTTAGATAACTTAAAAGTACTGATCAATCCCGGGAATAAAATAAATAACTGTGATGATAGACTTGAAAGAATTAAACAAAAACACCAATCTATGAATCAAAGGATTCCAATTTACACGACTCACCACCGGTGGCCATAAGTGTTCGACAAGAGCCATGAACTTGACGCGCTTCAAGTAAATACTATACATACAGCTCAAAATGTGCACTTTTGAGTGTACTCAAGTAAGTCATTTTGAGTTTACTCATAAATCGACAGTATTTTAAAGGGGAAATACACAGGTAGACGTGGAATGTATCGATGAGTAATTCGAACAGTTTTAATTTACCATTTCACTGTCAAGTATTGGATTGTATGGCCAGGTGTGATAGTGCTATCACTCACGCAAATGTATTCCAAATAATCAAATTTTAGCCAAAGCGTAAAACATAGTACAAGTTATCAGAATTTATACACTTACTGAATCTTTTGCGTGAATCGATGCTCCATAATCCAGCAATACTTCAACAATATCGGCATGACAACGTTGTGCAGCCCAGTGTAAAGCAGTCCAATGATTCTGATAAAATACAATAAGTGTGCAAAGTTTATTCTTTCCTAAATTCAATCAATAGCTGACTTCAGTGAGAACTAAACAGCTATTTCATCTCTCTTTAGCACTCTTCAACGCTGAGCACTCACTACCAGGGGTTGAACGCAAGACTTTCTGACTGAACAGTCAAAAAGCTCGCCTTGTAGCCTGAAGATCCTAAGTTCAACCTCTGGCAATGAGTACATGTTTTCATACTGGAAAAGAGTCCCAAACTGGGAAATAACAGCTGCCTAGCATTCTATGGTCGTTTTCAATGGTTCTCTAACTGATGTTAGTCAGTTTATGATAAACTGAAACGTACAGAAATATGAACATGAATTTGAGTTATATGAGCTGACTTTATTAAAGGATTTCGAAGTATTACTTAATAAACAATATTAGTTAACATTATACTATATGGTGACAAAGAAAATGAGTAGTAAGAGAACAAATGTATTCCATCCATTATGTTCAAGATGTGTTACATCACATACACTAAATTCAACATGAATTGTGATGTTTATTCGAAATATCAAAGGGATGTCTCGGCCAGTAGAGAACAAAAAAGTATGTAGGTTAGTTATAAGTTAGATAGTTTGAGACAATCGGTAGGAAGCTCTCGACATACATTTTGTGCTTGTTGGTACTCGTCAGGAAGGCGTATTTGCAACCACGAAAGAACTCATGTCCCTTGTGAGAATTGAACACATATAATTTACAGTGCTGAGCAGCCAGAGATTAATCGGATGCTTGATTCATCTCGTTTGAGAATAATATAGTTTATGATGCTGTATACCACCACTGATTGGTCGATATTAGTAGTGGGACACCACTCATATCACCCATAGAATTGCTTGCTAGCCTGCCAGATCCAAATAATCTAAACATCTGTGGGCGGCAACTTCACACGTTTTGGGCCGACCTCATCATGAGTGAACCCGGTTTGATTCAAATTAGACAACCGAATCATTTCAAACCATACAAATTCTGGCTAGCTATGTGGGTTAATGGGCAATACTCAAAGCTGAATTCCTAATAAATACAATTCGAAGTACAGTTTCACCACAGTTTCCGTCGTGAACCGAAATTGTTGAGATCACAATATGTGATCTGCTTGATTTGCAAATTGCGAATAATATGATTTGTAGTTAATGGGAGGAGGGAGGGCTCATCAAAGTTCATAGCAGTCTGTTTCTCATTTTTCTGATATCACTTCATTACTTGTTACCAATGTGTACTGGTTCACGTAGCGACATCAATTAGAGGATCACTGGAAACGTAGGAGCATTTAACATAGGGACATTTCAACTAAATGGTCGGTCAACGGGGTAACTTCTCGACTTGAAGTCCTTAAATCTGATTCGTTGTGAGGTTGTCGATGCGAATTACTCAGAGTCATTAAGCTAAACTGTTCACTGGTTTTCAATGATTTCGTAACAATTGTCGGTTCTTGACGAAATGTACATCAAAATTTCCATCTTCTTTTGAAAATATTGCTATTTACAAAACATGTAGTATTATGTAATTCTGTATTTTTAAAAAGTTGATTTGATATTAACATATAGCGAGTGATACAGTGTATTAATAACTGAATGGCGTTTCAAGCAGAGACTACTGCTCATAATCAAATCACCAATGTATTCACACGACATGATAATATAAGATTTATATAGCCCTACTCACCACTCCTGTTTTGCATTGCAATTTTTTATACATCCGCATGTAATTGGTGTTGATTCCATGGACGAAGACATTCGGTGATTAACCTCTCCCTCTCCCTATATATATATATATATATTACTTTTTAATTTTTTTACCATATTCCACCTTATTATGTGATTACATGTGAGTGAATGTATAACAATTAATTTTGTCAAATATGCTGATGACCTAACTGTATCTTTGCTTGTCAAATGCCAAAGTGACTGCTCCAAACTAAATGGCTTTTTATCAGAAATCAGCCAGTGGTCCAAGGAAAACGGTTTTACCTTAAACCTCTCCAAATGCCAAACAGTCAATTTCACCTTTAGGCACAAATCTGACTTAAACAAACTGGTTAGCACTCACGAGGTGTGCAACATAGATGGCACTAAAATAAAAACCAAGCCGGAAATTAAATGCCTAGACGTCATTCTATCTGCTGATATTTCCTGGTTGTCTCATATCTTGATGATTTCTAAGAAAATATTCCGTCTTACCTTCTACATCAAGAAGTTAAGACATTCTGGAATAACCCAACCCTTACTCCCACAATACCTTAACTCTTGCATCCTGCCTACTATTCTCTATTGTTCCCCCTTAGTTTTTCCTGGGCTACTGAAGAAAGACTATACCTTATTACGCAGGATGTTAAAGGTTGTCAGCAGGGTAAGCGACGTGCCACTTAACCAGCTTATTAATATTCTGGTTAACAGGCACTTGGACTCATGTGAAAAATGGGCCAAATCCATTTTATCTAACTCACAACACCCTCTTCATTCACAACTCTCCCCTTGCATCTCATCAGGCAGGCAGACCAAAAGCCTATTTAGAAAACTATATGCTCGCACTAGTAAGTACAAAAACTCAATCATACCCTACTTAGCTCGGGTTCTGTGTGGTAAAGAAAGCATTAGGCGTGATACCTTTAACTTATTAAATAGTCAGTAGAACAACTGGATCTCGTCTTTCCAACTCCTATCATTTATAGGTACAACGTTTTTCTTTCTTCCTTTTCCTTTTTTTTTTGTTTTTTTTATGTGCTGCTTTGTTTCTCTCTTCCTGACAAACTCTACTTAAAAATTCTTCCTCTTTCTTTCACACTCTGTATATTTCGACCTTTTGTTACCGCTTACGCCAGTAAATATGCTAGCATCTACTTTTCTAGCACCTTCAAACACTCTGTTCAATTTTAGCTTTGCTACCAACATGCCAATATGTTGTTGTCACAATGAGCTGAGATTACCTTAATCTATATAGAGAATTTTATTTATTGATAATGTACTAAGTGGATGCAATATTGTAGCGAAATGCCGAGAATTCCATTCTGTACCACAAGTAATGTTTTGGAATAGAGCAAATTATTATTATTATTATTATTATTAAACAATGGCCACGGCTTCTTTTTGTTTGCAGATTGTTTAATACATCAGGATCACTCACGCATGTTTTAGCTAAATTCCTGTTTTCATAATCTACGTGATCGCAATGTACTAGTTGCATCTATGCATATAACTGACGTCACAGTCATCACATGGTAATTGGTAAATTATATAATTTTCCCTAATTAGACCCAATTAGGTAATAATAAAAAAAGAAAGTGTGACCTTTAATTTACATTAAGGTTAAATGTCTGGTTTGAAGATTACAATGTGGGAAATATTAACGCATAATACGTCCCCTCCCCTTATCCTAACAACCATACCATATCTTCACGATGTGCAATAAAGATGACGCAATGCCTATGGTGGATATATGAAATTATGCAGGGAGTAGGACTATATAAAACAAGTCGTGTGAACACAGTGATATGGATTATGAGCCATTAATTTCGGTCAAACAAAACATTATATAGTTACTGATAATGTATTAAACAAACTTACCAAAATATGAAATTACATAATCTGCCATAATCAGTCCCAATTTTATCCTTATGTTATACATTATAACAATTTTATATAGATGCATGAATTAGACTAGAATTCTGTCAGCTTCTTGAAGATACCAGTCAGACAGACACAATCTCTACCTAATCACCTGACTTAGACCAATGAATAGTGATTTCGTAGGTTGATGAAAAGCTTTGGTCTGGTCTGACCACGTCTAACGCTTTTCCAACCGAATTTAACTCCAGTTATTACTACTAGCTAGTCGAGGAAGGCGGTAACTGAGCGAGCATAACACATGTTCAGGCCATCTGAATTAATTATTTTCTAAATTCGTCGATCATCAACTTACCTTCCTCACCTAACCCTGATGCTTTGCATGAAGAATAACAATGGATTTGAGTTCGTTCTTATTGTTACTTCAACACACAACAATATACAACTCATCACAGGAATGCTATTTCCATACTGAGAAAAACACAGAAGACTGTAAGGTAATATTACTAGGAAATTACAACTCTGTAAATAGTTATTTCCCATAATCAACTAATAGCTAGTTTTAGATAATAAAAAGCTCTTTTGACTGGATGTCATATGCCGATAAACATCCAACAATGCCAACGTTAAGCTTAAAATGTCTAGTTTATAAGTCACGTGGGAAATACGAACTCTAGTTCCAATAGCTATGCCAGCTAACACGATTAAGTGAACGCAGAAACACATATGATGAAAAACTTTAATCTTTTTGACATCTTTTATTTTCACTGGCCATGCCTTAAACCTGTAAAGTAGGAGAGAACGAACTTCCGTGTAGCAGCTTACACACACATACACTTTATGTGGATAGCCAGATATCCCGACAGCGTCGAGAAAATGGCACAGATTGTCAACAACATACAGAAATCCAAAACAGACAATTATCTCTAGATATGTACGCTCATATTAGTTGATTTCAATTAGTTTTGATGTTTAAAACTGAAATGACGGACAATGCGGGTCGATAGACAGAGAGATATAACACAATGTCAAAAATATTTAAACAAAATCAACGATCAGACTTCAGATATTATATACACAGTTTAGTTCACACTATCAATTTGTCAGAATGACAGCTAAGATAAGAGAGAACGGGTTTTAAATAAAAAAGAATAATCATATCAATAGTTGTAGACAGACTTAAAACGAAGAGAAAATCATATGGAGTATATATATATATATATATATATATGGCTGTTTAACGGCGCATGACGACAAACTGAATTACGATGCCCATTTTCCAGCATAATACGGCTTAAGTTAATACCTATAAAATTCATTATCCTAGTGGAATATATAGTACTATTAAAATTCATACGGCAGGTTACCCAATTACGCTAACCAACAGTTGACTTTGGGAACACACTTCCCTTCCCCACCCACCCAGCATATCCATTATCTAAATATTTAGCATCAATATTATGTACTATTAGAGATTGATCCGCATCTACACTAACTAATTCATGTGTAATGAAATGAAAGCTAGTGGAAATTCTCATACAATGGAATATAAAAAATGGTTACTTTTGATATAACAAGTTTGTCAACTAATATCCAAATTAATGCATCTATAGAAGCAGTTAGGAATGAACTAGAGCATTGAATCTGAACCCAAAAATAGAACTATGGTCTCGGTTGAATACATAGATATTATGTATACTATTATGTTTAGTCTCCATTGTATTCAAATTTCAAAATGAAATATACAAACAAACAAACAAATTAGGTAGCAATGGGATCACTAATATCCCTAGCTAGTACTGGCAGACATAATATTTATGGTTAGTTGGAAATGCAAAGCATTTGGAATGTTTAGTCCTACTCCGGGGTTGTGGGTAAAGATAAATGGACGATGTGTTCAGTGTGTTGAAATGTGCACATATATACATTCAGAAGTAGATGTGTAACCTAATTAACTTTTGAGCTAGAAAAAAATGGACAAAGTGAGTTAGCTATGCTAGACTGCAAAAATAAAATGGACACTGGCATTTATAGGAAACTATGACATTCTAATAATTAATTAGACATTAATTCATCTCATCCAGAATTGATAAAGATAAGTCAGAAGATTTGCATAATGAAATTAAACATAGAGAAAATATTACTGGAGAATAACTACCCACTAGAACTTATTAAAAAGGAGCCATAGAAAAACTATTAGTAAAAGAAATAACGAAAACAATATAGAATACAAAGCCTCTCTAGTACTGCCGTATTATAATGAAGGGAAGTCAGAGGACTTACGTAGAATTCTCAATGAGGCTGGAATTAGGGCAGCACTTAAGCCAACCAACTCTCACAAAGATGAATTGTGTAGGCTTAAGGACCCAATATATATTCAATTAAGAGAAATAATATAATTTACCAAATACCATATAATGACTGGGAGGTCAATTACACAGGTCAAACTAGTAGATCAGGGTGAATTAGACTATCAGGACAGAAATTCACCTAGAGGTAAAATGAATGACCGCATCAAGTCACATAACCTAAAATAAAATCCAACCATAGAGATGCATTCACTTGCATGTAATCACAAGGTGAAAGTATTAAAAAGTAACACATTTCATTGAATCAACCAACACCAAACACGTTCAATCGGAATGATGCAACTCTAATATCGTATATACAAAAAACTAAAATAAAAAATGGGAGGCAGTAGGACCATATAAAACAAGTTGTTAATTTGTGTGAATACCCTGATATGATTATGAGTAAATTGTGTTCGGAACGTCATCCGGTTATCAATACTGTATCAGTTGTTTGTGTGCTGTCTCAAATAAACTTATCTGATGTAGTATTTATAATTTCTAAATATTTATCGTGTTTGTTTGCTTCTACAATTAATCATAAACAGACAGGTGAGTTTTTCTATCATCCACTTCACGCCAACATGGAGAACCCTGTCAGTCAAGATTTCTCATTACAGCTTCACAACATCTATACAATAGACATCGATGAGATGAAGATTGATTACTCAGGTTACACGCTTTGCAGGGACTTGAATCCATTTTCAATGTAGATCTTGTAAAGAATGAATATGACAGTTAGCGAATCACTGGAAACCGGTGAGTAGTGCTGAAGAGCTGTTTCTTCCTAGTTTGGAACTCTTGAGTACGCATACATGATCCTATCAGGGAGAGAACCCGGAAACTTGTGATTACGTGGCCAATTCATCGACTATTTAGTCACTAGGTCAGAATTCAATGACTCGTGAATCCTAACTTCTATTATTTTTTATTACAGCTTTATTCCACACCGTATTTTTGGTAGAGGTATGGAATTTTCAGCATGTGATATCGGTAGCTCAAATTTTGCAGGCCAACCATAGATATCAGTTGTGCGTCGACATAGGATCGAACTCCGGACCATGTACATGGTTGGCGAGAGTCCTAACCGCTGTGCCACCGACGCACAACCATCGTCAAACAGTGTCACAGGTGAGGTAACTGTCCTCTTGTCTGACTTAGTGGACCCCATCGGATGGTTTTCCAATGGTTTTCTAACTGATTTCAGCTTGTGATCAATCCTGTAACCAGTCAAACCAATGCTTGATAACTCCAATTTGTATCGATTATTTTTCTTGACGCTATTCAAAACGATACTTAGAGACTAAAATGTTGTCTTGACTTAAAGTTGAAAACATTACAAATTTTGCAGAGAATGATGAATAAGTATGGCATACATCATCTCCTTCTGTTCTCAAAACTGTGTAGAACAGCTTGCTTCCTTTGTCTAACACTCTACATGTAACATTTGAGTTACTTGCATGATATTATCCCCTCACACCTAAGTGATCTTATGATAGTAATGAGATTATGATAAATTCTCAATATTTAATCATAATCTTTCTTTCAAAAGAATGATTTTTAAACAAAGAATATTCTTTTCGATAACTTCATCATCACGTTCTACAGTTGCACATACATAATAGTGAATAAAGTAGTGTTATTAACAACACTAATGTTGTTTAAGTAACATGGCATCAATAATAATAATAATAACATGAATGGATTACAGTTCAATAGCATCAACATAACAATACACTGAATATCAGACAGACAAATTAGCAAAAATAATAATAATACAAATACATGAATTTATAGTCTCGGTTGAAGGCCAGGGCAGAAGTAATATCTAGACTTGTTTCTTTTGCACACAGAGTTCCGGTTGTTTAAGGCGAATCGCGATAGTCTCTGCTGCTTTGAAGTGTGCGGTACCTGGTTGTTCTTGGCAATTTATTTGGTACCCGATAGATGATGCAGGACGATTCTTAAATGTCGGTTTTGTGGCCCGTTTCGACCAGATGGTCTAATATCGAACTGTTAATGGTTTTTACTACCCCCTTACTTAGCCACTAAGAAAATTGAAAAGGACTATTCACTATCCGTAAACAAGAAGCTTTTATACATACGACTACATTCAAGGGTGACATACGTAGCCAAATAATCATGAAGAAGTTAAGAAAAACAGTTCAAAGAACTTTAAGTGCTGGGAAACTACAAATCTTATTTTCTACACGACCAATGGAGATTCCCCAACTGAAAGATGAAGTACCAAGACTAGACACTTCTAATGTATCTACCAATTCAACTGTGCTTGTGGTGCGAGTTATATTGACTGTTGCTTGATATTTCGTGCTCAGGAACATCAAACTGTGTGGTTAGATAAGGGTGTAGTAAAAACCATTAGTGGAATTATACTCTATCACAGTGGACAAGTAAGTATTCTTATATCAATAACCATGATCAAATGAACATTTAAAATAGGCAAAAAGTGTCATGAAAGACTAGAATTATTTAATGTGGAATTACCTTATCTGTAACAGTCACATCGACACCACGATTTAATAGAGTTTTAACCAGTTCTAGATGTCCATGATAACAAGCAAACAAAAGTGGAGTAAAATCTGCCTAAAATGAGAAAAAAAAAGAGAGATGGCAACTGAAAGTGAAGGATACAATAACGTTAGTTGTCTTTGACCACAAATGTCTGCATTCCATCTCCAGTGTTCAATAGCATAATATGATCATTAATATTGAAATTAAGGAAGGGAAGTCAGCTGATGAAGTTTTGATGTTACACTGATCGAGATGGCTACGATATATGTGTGTTACACATGCCAAGCCATCAACTTTCATGTCAAGTAATATTAGCTGATATAAGATCCACAAGGCTGGAAAAGAGCTAAGTGTGGTCAAACTAAAACCCGATATCGATCCATGAAGTCTTTGACTACTGTTTTGAGCCATCTACGTAGAGAATTGTAGACTACCAGGCTGAGGTCTTAGAGGTGTTAAGAACCAATGCCTAGATACTGTTCGTGATACTTCTTTAAAACCCTTTCCACTGGTACAACTGCATTCCCTCATTGTAATCTACCATATCCATTAAATCATTATGTTTGCTCACGTTATTATTCTTTCTCCAGCAGATTTCTAACCACTAAATTTCTTTTGAATCTCTTTTCTCTCTCTCTCTCATTTGTCTGAGTTTGTGGGCTATGTTGATTATGGCAACTTCTAAGCAGAGCTTTCTACTGAAACTCAGTCAGCCAGTCATTTAACGACAAAAACAATGCTACTGGGTGCTGAATGAAAACGGAAAGAAAATCGGGACTGCAGCAGGATTTTAAACCACTTGCCTCAAAATTATCAGCCTAGCGACCCAATTAGTTTGTGCATCTAGATAGTTATGGTGAGTGCTGGAGGGGGTAACGGACGAGACTTCTAACCGTACAGTGAAAGCAGAGGCGGCATACACCAATTAGGGTTATCTCTGGATCTCGAAGGTCGGGTTAATGATGATTCGGTGTGTTCACTTTCGCTAAACGTCCGTGAAACCTAGCCTCGTTGAGATGAAGATATATGGCGACTATGTGTAATCGATCATTGCTACCTCCGTAGGATTACTTGAATCTGGTGGCACTTGATGTCCCGCAGCGTGTATTTGGATACAGTGGAGGTCATCTTTCACTAAGTGTTATCAGCCTGGTTGCCTGCACCTATACTACAAATGTCATCCCAGAGGCCCTCACAGCGCTAGATATTTACCTGCCCTTAGAATGGATGGAAAAGGTTAAGAGATGATCATTAGCCATGGATTTAAGCATATGTGTTACGTTACCATCCACTGGTGTATCACAACTCTGTGGGTAGGATCTGAGAGATAATTCCAGTCAGTGTCTCGAGACTTCGTAAAATATGGCCAACTGCCGTAATTAATAACAAACATGTTGCAGTTTCCTCCTTTCTTCCCTTTCTGAAAGTAATATGAAGCAATGAACCAACATTTGAATTGTATTGACAAGAATGTTTACTTGCTAACTGGATATGGTCTTTCACTTATAATATCCCGTATATATTGTTGTTTTATTATGTTTTGTGTGCCGATATTGTGTTTCAACAGCAATAGTAATAATAACAATAATATGATAATAATCCGGAGCTATGTAAGTCGGACTACGAGACCAAAATGTTAACCAAGTCATCACCAACAATTACCCATCACTAGGTTATACATCATCAAACTAGTCTGAAAACCCGAAAATATCTCAGACAGTCTCATAACCGAAGTATTAGCCCCCCTCCCCCCCAAAAAACGACCTGCTACGGCCAAGGAGGGATAGACCTATATCTTAATCTCGAAATCCTCACATAAAACCATGCATTCACAGCCTCGTTCAGCCAAGCCCTATTTACTGCCTTCACGCGGCGGGGATATTCCTCAGTAAAAGTGCGTACGTCTGACACTTACAATAGGATTGATGCAGGACTACCTAGGGGGCTGAAAAATCCTGACTCCAAAATTAAGGGTTTCAGAGTCCGAAGCGTTCGTATGGCGTATGAATCTGTTTCGGTCATCGGCAACCACAAGGACGTAGTTCCTGACGCTACTCCACCGTCTTGTGAGCAGACTTTAAGCCAAAGGCTCGGTGAGGAGTGGCCTCTTAAGGTAACCACATGCTTCGGTGTCGACATTCCGGTAATATCCCAGCCCTCACATACTTACTTACTTTACTTTACTTCGGCTATCTCCTACGGGAGGATGAGCCGGCTTCATGAACGTCTCGAATCATCGCTGCCCAGGCGCGGCAATTTGTAAGAGAGTTCACGAAGTTTCATGGGAATTTGGTACGAGTGATGTCCCCAGCATCGCTCGGCCTTTTGTTTGAGAGTGCAGCTCTAGCCTTTACACAGCCAAGTGTGACCTACAAGGCAGTAGGAGTGGAGTAAGGAGTCCACTATCCATTGGCAGCCGGTGACCGGAGTTCGGTTCATACGCCTTTTTGAATGGGGCCAGACATCCAGGACATCCAACAAGCCCTTTGTCCATACGTCTGCCGGTGAGCCCCAGTGAGCTTCATACGCCAGTCGTTGGAGGTTTGGAATCAGGGTTTAGCCATCTCCCCTAGACCGTCATCCAATGGACAGTCAACCCGGTGGAGAGCGCCGGGCATCCGCTTTCGCCCTCTCACTTTGGTGAGAAACACCTCCGCCACGTGAAGGCAGTGAGTAGGACTTCCTCAGGAGAGGCTATGTAAGACGCCCGGTCATATGGGAGCATTTCAAGAGGTGTGCGGAGGGGTGGCCAACCCGCAGCGCAAGGCACCCACCCCCGACCATCCTGAGGCTTTGGAGCCCTCACATAGACGACCAAATTTTGTGTTACGCATCAATTGGTGCCCAAATTTGAATTTTAATAATAATCAAGGCATCAATAGCATCAGTTATCATAACAACACTTATTGTTGACCGTAGAATCATCAGTCTACCTACCTCTGAGTCTAAATCATTTTGAGAGTATGCTCTTAAACTCATATTATTCAAGTTGATTGCATTCTCGTCTAGTGTACTTTGATCGGGATCAGTAGTAGTGTGTTCAATTGGCGCTTGATTAGATAATTCATTTTGTTTACATTTATTCATAGAATTAAGTAGCAAGTCAAGATTTTTCAGTATTTTTATAGAATCTTTAGATTTCGTTCGACACAATTCATGCAGCGGAATTCGACCATTCTGTAAATACAAAAGAATATAAAAGACAAAAAGATAAAAGGCAGATAAATTAATTTTTGAGTGAAAAGCATATGAGAAGTATTGTTTTCTATGTATTATTTATCGAAATTCACAAAACAAAGATTGTAGTTGTCACATATTGTAATCACTCAACTACAAAAAAAAACACTATAGTACGTGACAATGTGTTCAGTGCTTAGTTTAACGTGCTGCAGCCCTGAAGATGTTGTTCACAAGGAGGAAAATGAAAAATTCACAGTTAAACTATCCAACTATCAAAGAACACGACAACATCGGCAAACACCCACTTGAGCTAGAAATCTCCCCTAATACTTTAAAGTAGTTCCCGTTACTTATGCATCAAAAATATACAATCAATGAAAAACAATTACATGAAATTATTAAAATATTATTCACTATGAACGAAATATATGAAGCCAAAGAGATGCTGAAAGCGGTAGTACTACAGGAAGGAAAGTATTAAATATATACAACAAGAAATTGAGCAAGCAGGAGAAGGAATCATCCACGAGGTGACTAATTGGAAACAAACTCAAAAATTTAATAAACTCATAAACACTGAAACTACAGAGGATACATATTCAACAACAAATTGGACTGCTAACGTTTTTCCTGTCTATCTGTCTGTTTTCGACATAGAACTTAGCACAGATGTGCGCCAGTTCAAGTCCCCATACTCCCTCCATGTAGCACACAAAGCAAGAGAAGAAAGTAGAAGAAATGCATAGTAGGGACAGTAAACAGAGGTCTGAGACAAAGGAATAGTAGTAACGAAGAACAATATAGTTTCACTTGAAATCATAAGTCACAAAGATCGGATGCATCCCCGCCATTGAGAACAATTTTGACCCATGTCACCAATTGTTTCCAACCATTGGTTTTTACCGTCCCGAGGACCCCAACCAGAAAGTCAGCACCTTCCTACGTGGCTTAAACCAACTGTTGTAGATTTCATTGACTGGTGCTATGTTTTGGTTTGACCGCCGCTAGCTCTTTTCCAACCTGACCCTATGTCAGCTAACATCGCCTGTCGAGGAAGGCGATAACTAGGCATACGTAACACACGTCCTAACCATCTCAGTCGATGTAATTTCACAGCCTCGTCAATTGATTTTCCCTCCTTATCTAGAACTCGACGCCTAACCTCAATATTGCTCACCTTATTATACCACCACTTAACACGTGAGCGCAGGCACCTATGATCAAAGACAGTTAATCTTTTCATGTCTTCCACTCTCAATGGCTAGGTCTCACAGCCATAAAGGAGGACGGAGCGGACTGATGAGCAGTACACCCGCCCTTTGGTCGATAGTCGGATATCACGTCTACGCCAGAGACGGCGTAAACTGGCATATACAGAACATAATCAGATGTAAGGTAAAAGTGTTTTTAGCAAATCAACACTTATAATAAGGACTAAAACAACACCAGAAGGATATTATGGACGAATAAAGAGAGAGTCAGTCTGTATTCAATGACCATTAAAGTCAAAATAACAAAGAATAAAAAATTTAAATGTAATAAAGAAGTTGACAGCGCACCTACGGAACTACGAGCGGATAAATCTGCAGTAATCGCTGTGGGAAACAAAGTAAATTCCTCAGCGATCCTTAGGAAAGTAATTAGTATAATGACAAAATAAACATATGTGATACCCAGGCTTGATTCGATAAAATTCAAGGTCTGAAACAACTGCTGATAAACATTATTAGGACGAGGCGCATGCATATAGCATATAGCCTTCTTCAAACCTTGCACACAACCATTAGGTTGTGCACTATTCTACCGCCCTTGGCAGATTTGACAACAAAAGTCACGAAAATACCATCAGAGCATGTGATGGGCTTGGTACACCAAAACTACGAATAAGGCTACGAAAAAGTGAAGCAAACAGTTGGTAAGCCTAAATATTTCTCATAATTGTTGCTAAAATTGTGTAGTGAGACCTTGTGTGGTAAGATCTACTGTAGAATCCAAAAATATGCAAATGCATGTTATCAAGATTTTACTTCACCATACTATGAAGACAGCCAGATGCCTTGTAAATAAGGTTAGTGGATTTATTTGGAAGTGTGGAATGACTTAAAGACACTAAAACTAGTGAAGAGATCATTAACTAAAGTACTGACTACTTGAATGCAAAATTACCTGTACAACAACTACATATACACTGAAAACAAAAAGCTATAAGAATGACGGTCCATGAGACAGATCACAGTTACCTGTGCACTCATAATAAAGAAGGATATGGGGAAAATCCATTCACACATGCAAACTCATTAAAGTTCACCATATAAATAGAGAATGAATTTTAAGAACTGCCAATATAAGTGTTAAGTTCAAATAATAGGATACAATAGCTTGAAGCCAATTGTTTACAGAAAACAAAGGCACTGAGGAGGATTTCTAGACCCTCACTGAGCTTAAGCAATTACTGCAAAAATACAGGTGTTAATACATGGTCCTGTGAGCAGAATACTCTATATAACAACATACCAGACAACCAAAGGAAACCAGTGATGCAGATCCATACAATTATTCATTCTCCTGTTCATTTTCGTTCATTATAGTTCCTTTCAATTTTAATTCTTCACATTTTTGTGCTATATTGTGTGGTAACTCCAGCTGCTGTATTTCTATACAAAATTCTACGTTAAGAACTTAATCAGTCATATAACAAAATATAAAAGGAAAGATAAAACGGAAAACACAAACTGAAGGTGATAAGAAAGATAATTTATAGAGGTACTGTAATATTCATACACGCAAAAGACAGCAAAGGTAATTCAAGGAAACCTCAATAAAGTGGGAATTCAAAATAAGCTTAAACCAATTTTTCACTAGGAATAAACTCAAAGATCTAATAATTAGGTTGTAGAAAAATAATGTTTTATGTAGAAAGCCTAATGCTGACCTTGTCTTTAACTAAGTCGACGAAATATTGTTTAGTTGAAGGACAAACAACAAGAGCACAAGACTATTAAAATCGCGGAAGAAAGTTTAACTGGGACTTATTTCTGATGAAAAACACTGATGCAGGTAATACTTACATACAAAGGTTCAATATGTATAAGAGGGAAGAAAGATCGATGACAGAATATCCATTGACACACGCAATACATGGAACAATGAGAAAGGCACAACAGTCAATATCATAGGACGAATTTGTTGAAACACAATGCCATGGAACAGGCTTTTCTGTTTCGGGCTGTTAGCTACATTTATTTATTTATTGTGAGATGATACTACTCAGGTGGCCGAACTGAAGTAGGTGGAGCGGGATTCCAGATCGAGACACATGGATGAAAGCCAATAAAGTCACATCTAGTAGCACGGGACATAGCGCTGGATATTTATTTTAAAAAGGACCAAATATGGGCTAAAACGCTGCACACTATTGTCATCTATAAATGTGAGTATGAAAAATTCTCACAAATCTAAAATATTATTTAAATCAAAACTCATCATTGTGTAAACATTTAGCACAAATAAACTTATAGGCATTTTTAATCCTCTTCATTAAATTATCCACCCTTTCAGATATCTTTGGTTGATACTAACTACCATTGCAATCCAGGGTGAGCATTTCGTCCCATATGGAGATCTTCCTCTGAGTGATGGTGTTACCACCGAGACTAGAATTCTGCACCCACCTTTCAAATACCACAGCATTATCCACGAGAGGTACATCTAGTTGACGGATCTCAAATACAACTAAATGTACATCCTGGATTCCACTACTGGTGATGACTAACTAAAATAACATCATGCAGTTATTTATCAAAATTATCATCACGTAAACATAACTAAAAAGTAAACTCACTTTATTCTTTAAAAACGGACTAGAACCACTAGCTAGCAACATTTCAGTGATAGGTGGGTGATTCCAATACACGGAATTAAATAATGCCGTCCATCCATTTTTATTAGCTATGTCAACATCAACACCTGAAGACAAAAGCATGTTGACATTTTCTTCATTGCCTGACATAGCAGCATGATGCAACGCGGTGTTGCCACCCTGAAACATTATTATTACATTAGGCGAATATGCAAAACGCACACATACTGAATCGAGTGCATTAATGTTCGCTCCAGCTTGGATAATCATTTTTAATATACTGGGCTTTCCTTGAGAACATACATGTATAGGATAGCATTCGTACTGTATTTTAAGAATAAAAATAATACGCATAAAGTTAATTATACCACATAAGATCTCCAGTTAACATCTACACCGACTTCTATTAGTTTTCTAGCAGCTTCTTCTCTGCCAAAACTACAAGCAATCCAGAATTGTTCTTGCTTTGATTTATATCGCATTTCGAAATATCCAAATATTTCTGATATCAAAAAGTACTTAGTCACTACTGAGAAGGCAGTCTACCAGCTACAGAATATCTAAAAGGTAGGAGAAACAAGAAAACAATGTGACTCAAACAATATATAATTTGCAAGGTGAAAAAGAACTTTAGATGCGGGAAAACGTTTTGACAAGACATCAAATGATTGCCTTCCCTACGATAACACTTTACACTATGTTAGCACATAAGTTTACTTATAGTGTATGCCCCTTGTGTGTACTTTACCTTTTGAAATTAAATGCTTCATACCACTTAAAAACCTAATATTAACAATTTAAATACAAAGATACTGATTTATGATCGCATTACTTCAATCACAATGTAGGAACTTCAAACGTAAAATTACCAATGAAGATACATATCACGAAAAGTAAATATAGAATATGACGAATACATTTTTAATGTATTACGCTCTCCTCACACAGTTATATAAATTTTAGACAACTACGTGTTTTGAACCAGGATGATATATCTCCATAGCACCAAAAAGGTCGCCATCTAAAAACCACTTGTGTTTACATATATTGAAGGAGCTACATTCGTTGAATGAAAGTGTATTAGGTGAGTGGCTAGTACAAAGTGGTCTGAGTTAAACAGGAGATAGTAAGACTGGAATGAGAGGTGCATAGTGAGATAACGAATATGTTATATGAAACAGGTGGAGGCATATAATGTATTATACTATCTGACTGACTTAATTGCAACAGAATAGGCAGAATTTAAGGGCTTAACGATTGAAAGTCAAGTACCGACAGTAGAGAGTTTTTAGTAGTATACAAAAATGATTCCGTTTCCAGGATCCTTCAAGTCGGAAGTCAAGCACGTTTTCCCCCCAGTGACCATGTCATTTAAAAAATCTATTACTAAATAATAATTTAAGTGTAGTAAGTAAAAGATTAATACGAATCACTTTCAGAATTTACTACATTCCTAGATTTTTTCAAATCTCATAAAACCTTAAGCCTACGAATATAAATGTGCTTTTAGCATTTACTACGACTGCGCAGATGAAACAAAATATCCTAGGTGGACTAGTCTTCCTTCGATGTACTACACTGTCGACAAGTCCTGGTGAAAGCAAAGAATGAATACGTATTTGTTTAAAATGAAAACTTCAACAGTTTCATCATGACAAATTAAAATAAGATCATCCTGTGTCTTTTACCAGACTTGGTAAAATATATTAAGTTTCAACATTTTTTCTACAGATGTTAGTGTTTACAAAAAGGAAGGCATGCTGTCAGCAAAGTAGTGTATGAGAAGTCCCTCTCGACATACTTTTTATATACCTGGGCTTGGTCGGCTCGACAGATTTGTGTAACTATAATTGTTAATAGTCTGCTCACATAGCTAACACACCAGATACATTTCGACAACTACCGGTAAAGGCTTAACCTTTATACTTTTTAATGGGTTGCGTAAATTAGACACTGACTACAGATTGCCGGCAAAGTTAAACTAGCATAGCCTAAACTACAGTAACCTTAAACAACCAGAGTTTAAATGTACTAAAAAAAACTGCAAACATGATATACTACATAGTGGTTGCTTATACGTTGTAAGAATGCCTTCAAGTCACTACATACGTTATCTTCACAGAAATCATGCCGTGCGCATTGGATGCATTCATCCAGGTGACTATAGATCATAATACTTTGAGATCTATTGATATTTCTAACAATGTTCTTCGACCATAATCCCAACTTTAACCCTGAACCCTAATCTAAAAAGCCATAACCGTATCTAACAGTATAGGTTTACAGAAACTGTACCTAGAGAATAAGTGGAACACTGTATCTACCTTCTCCAAGTCCGAAAAGGCAGATGTGATTTGATTTGGAATGATGTTTCGTAGCATTCCGTGTATTCGACTATTTCTATAAGGTCAACTTGTGGAAGACCTGGGCTTTGGCTATGAAACGTTAACTTCGTATCAAAAGTAATAAGGGATATGGTGTGACTGGCTTCAACATAGAACTTTGCACCTATGTGCGGGAGTTGAAGTCCCTACACTCCATGTAACACAAAGCAATAGAACAAAATAAAAAGGAATGCAAATTAGAGACAGTAAACAGAGATATGAGTTAGAAAGAATATAGTGCGGAAACAAGTTGTATCGAAATACCCCTACAAAAGGTCCTTGAAAAATTTGCTACGTGAAAGCATCAGTTGGTGATCTTGAAATGCATGCAGTTAGCAAATTTGTAAGTCAATAATTATCTTCCATCCACTACCGCAAAATATACTCTTAGTATACGTGCATCACAGTTCGTTCGGAGGATTACGAGTTAATCCTCTTATATCATTATTTCGGAGAGAAGTAGCGAATTACGTTTGCATTTGAAATTCATGAATATTTACTGCATACGCTTCTATGCCTAGAACTCGACATATTAGGTTACATGCATATCTATAAAATGCCAAACCATTCATATGAAATTGGCTTAAGTGGATGAAGTAAACAATGATGTATAACATTGTAAAATGAACGTAGTAATAAGCGCATAGGCTAAGCATTCTGTAATTGGCTAACTTTGTGTTAATTGCAGCAATGAAAATTCCGACATGCGAGACTAAATAGTTGCTCTTCGATGTATTTTAAATTTTTTCTAGTTTTTCAAACTTCTGAAATGATAACAATGAACTGGAAAGATGCAAAATACCTCTATTAAGGCGAAAAATCTTAGTAATCTGTTTAAATCCTAAAATTCGCCTTACAATATCAAAATTACATGTGCGTCTTCTAGTTTGGTACTGTAATTCGTCACATGACTATTCCGAATACATTAAAGCTATTATTTATTTATTTATAGTCCTTAGATTAAAGGACTACAAACGCTATGAGTCTTACCACAAAACAAACATTTATTTAAAGTAACCTTGAGGCGTAGACCTAAATCTGAATATCCTGACTACGAGCAATCCAATATTCAATATCGTTTTTACGAGCTAGTATCCAATATCTAATATCGTTTTTACGAGCTAGTATAAACCAATTTGATTTCTTTGTGCTCGCTTCTTGATTGTAATGTATAGGTTCCTGATCTTCGGTAAACTTCTGCGTAGCTTGTCCCGCCACTCGACTGTCGTAGCTTTGGTTGACTCCAAAGGGAGTAGTGCTGGGATTAATTATATGTGGTTTGTAGTATGAGGTATGTTAAGACTGTTACTACTGTGACTGGAGTTGATCGTTTCGCCAGTTAGTCCCTCGGTATCGTCGACAAGAGAAAAGAAATAGTAATAATAATAACAGATATAATTAGTGAAGTTATTCAGACTAAGAGACAGAAACGAAAATAGGAAAGCGCAACAATAGTCAGCTGATTAAGTCTGAAGAATAATAATAATTATAACATTAATAAGATGTCAGGAGAGCGAGACAGGAGAGAATGTAAGGAAGCAAAACGACGAGTTTAATTGTCTACCCCTGAATGGTGTATGCGATTTTGAGGGGATAGGCAATTTGGATGCAGTCCTTGTGTCGCTGCATGGTTGTCCAGCTTTCGCTTAAAGGCGTCTATAGACTGTGCCATAGCTACATCTGCCGGTAAGGAACTCCAGGGACAGCAAACCCGCAGTGAAAAGAAGTGGGAGCGCACCAGGATCTTTGCCCTCTGGTGAGCTATCCTTCTGGGATTTCCACGTGGGAGCCTATGCCTACTCAATGGCAGAACACCTTTGTTTGGGTGATTCTGGTCATTTGTTATTTTGTAGGCAGTAATCAAATCCCCCTAAAACGACGGTAGCTAAGTGTGAACAGGCCTAATATCTTCAGCCTTTCATCATATGGTTTGTTTCGGAGACCAACCACTCCTTTTGTTGTCCGCCGTTGGACTCTTTCCAAAAGGTTGGTGTCTCTTCTAAGCAGTGGGGGTGCAATAATATTACGCACTTCAAGGTATGGTCTGACGTATGTTTTGTGCAGCCCTAGAAAGAGCTCAGGAGTGAGTGCACCTAACTGTCTATGCGTAAAGTGTATGACCGCATATGCCCTCGCAACATCTCCTGTGTAATTTACGCTTGTGTCCATTTTTTCCATTAGAACTGCACCTAAGTCGCGTTCCGACGTTGTGCAGGACAAGCTTTCATTGCACAGGGTGTAACTTGCATTCTGCAGTCTACAGGTGCGCAACTTCACTACTTTGCACTTTTTCAAGTTGAAAGTCTTTCCACTGGCCACCGCCCAGTCTTCCAGAAGGTTTAGGTCTTCCTGTAGCCTATCTGAGTCCTCCGGACACTTTATCGCCCTCCATATTTTTGCGTCGTCAGCGTACAGGAGAGTCGAGCAGCTCAGACGGCGTGGTAGATCATTGATAAAAATCAAAAACATCAGTGGTCCTAGGATAGAACCCTGCGACACTCCTGATGACGAGTTGAGCCAAGATAATCAGACTCGGTTAGCCTTAGTGCAAAATTGCCTGTCGGCTAGGTAGTCCTT
The DNA here is from genome assembly GCA_944472135.2 of Trichobilharzia regenti. Taxonomy (NCBI): domain Eukaryota; kingdom Metazoa; phylum Platyhelminthes; class Trematoda; order Strigeidida; family Schistosomatidae; genus Trichobilharzia; species Trichobilharzia regenti. The sequence goes on from OX235266.1 coordinate 33,599,187, forward strand.
TAACCATGAGAGAAGTGGCTCATTTATGCCTGCCTGGCTTATTTTATGTAGGAGGTCATGGTGAACAGTGTCAAATGCCTTCTCAAAGTATAGGAAGACCACATGGACTGGAACATTCATATCTCAGCATGATGTCCAATCGTTCCAGGCTGATAATAGGTTTGTTACAGAGAATCTGCCTTTTCTGAAACCTTGCCATAGCACTTTAGCGGTGGTATGAGACCAAGGGAAAAATGATAGGACACATCCGGCACTGAGAAAGCAGACGTCAAACCATAAGGAGGCGGCAAACTGAGGCTTAAATACGTCCCCAAGCTTCAGTGACACTTGAGCGATGCAGTCCTGAGAATAACAGTCTGTGTCACCCAAGTGTCCTGCCTAAATCCATGGAAAAAACTACAACAGGCCGTTTCCATTGGAATCGGCCAACTATTCCCAACATTAGGTCCCCTGCCAGCAGACAGCTTAAATTCAACTACCACACAACACACTGAGGTTGTGAGACTCACTGTCAGCTGCCTATACAGCAGCTGAGAGGGGCTGAGAGGAAAAATAGGTGAACTCCGAAATCTCCAGGTTGTGACGACATCAGGCCATCTCTTCTGAGACAGTGCGCCGAAGCTCTCTGTAGACCCCTATGCGACCTGTTGCAACAGTCGGTGGAATCGAGAAAACTACCAAGGGAGTGGAAAATAGCCATCCTTTCTTTGATTTTCAGGGGTGGGGACATGCGAAATGCCACCAGTTATAGACCAGCAGCTCTACTCTCAATGGTATCAAAAGTACTGGGAATTATCATTGACATTAACATCAGGAGTCATGACTTGACAGAATAGGCAGCCATGCAACGTCATATCGACGCTTCAACACTACGAATACAAATTTTTTGCCGTACTGATCTCAGTCGTAGCATTGAGGTGGGTCAAAATACTGGTACCAATTACGCCAGTTACGTATTCACTAATCTCAGGATTCCTGTAATTTCAATGCACAACACACTAGTAACAACATGACGAGATATTAATCTCACCAACATAAGTTATATCCATCGAGAAATAGACATCTCGTTTGGAAATTCGAATTTGGATATTAAGAAATTAAAAACAAATGATTCAGCGAAGAAGCTCTTTTCAAGCAGTCAATTATCAGGCTGCACAGCTATATATATATATATATATATATATATATACAGCACCTCAGAAATCATATCCTGTGAGTAAACTGAAACCAGGGTGTGCATATATCAAATAATAATAGTAGTGTGAAATACAAATTTTAATCGTAGTTGGATATCAATATACGACTCTTGTTACATACATTCGACATCAGTGACAAAGTTGGCTGGATATATGAGTGTGTGAAAGACTCCTGAGGTGACAGCAAAGCATCTCTATCTGCTGGTGAACTGTTTTCTGTGGAGGGTCATTTCCAGGTATGGTTGTTAGGTGAACAAATGAAACGAAACCTCAAATTTGCAAAATGCCCCGAAGTTGAACAGGAACACAAAACTAGTAATAATTTAGCTTTCAAGATAAAAGAGTGACACAATCGATAGATAAGTCAAAATATGAACAAACTAAGCTCGATTTACTGTAAGGAAGCGATTGTCGCGCTCACTGATTGTGACATACACAAGACAGAACAACATTTAGATAAGTTCTGTTGTCAGTCACGTCTCGTAAACCGTTAATGCCCAGCTCTTGCTACGCTCGGGCTCACGCTGTTCCTTGAAGTTTTTCAGAAACGCTTAGTAATAACGGACGCAAAAACCAAAACACCGATTGGCTGCTTGGGAATTCTTTATTGTAACACCAACATATAAAAAATATTTCTACTAAGGTCTGTGAACAAATATTACAATAATAAATCACAAGATTACTTCTGATGGTTTACTGCTAACTTCTTTCTGAACAGCGACCGATGAGACAATGACTGGCTGATTGATGCCTCCGCGAAAATTGGAGAAGTTGATTTTGAGCAAACAACCATGAATTGATCGTTCAATCTTCAACTACATTGACACTCCCCGGCTAAAGCGGGATCCATTCCTTTTTTCCATCACGACCAATACACGTTGACTTGGATGCCATTGCGAGAACCTGGGTCACACGGACAGAGCTGAAATGGAAAACAAACAGAAAAGCCAACACACCACAAGCATACCCACAGCACAATCTCACACATCGCTGACGACCTGCGCCTCCAGACAGAGACCTCCTCTTGACATCTTGCAACACAGTCGCCACTTGCTAGAATGAACCGTGCAGAATGCAACGTGACCATAGCACCAACTCATGATACTCTACGCACATCCTCTTATCCACTCACTACCAATTACCACTGCAATCGCTTGTCACTCATTCTGCCTCAGTTCTAGTAGCGGTGACGCATGCGAGCCTCAGTCGTTTACACTCTTTCTCCCCGGCGTGTCGGACCGCAGCTAACAATTATCTCCCTGTGCATTTTATTCTCAGCAATAACCTAGCCTCTTCGGCGTATACGACCCATCTGCTGTCCTTAACATCAATCAATTCATTCATGGATGTAGAAGAGTGGACACAACTTCAGAAGTAATCACGACGAAACTTTTAACAAAATTATGCAATAAAAACAAAGTACGAAAACAACGAGTAAACACAATGAATCCAAAAAAACACCAACTGATATGAGCCTATTTAGAAAACTATATGCTCGCACTAGCAAGTACACAAACTCAATCATACCCTGCTTAGCTCGTGTTCTGTGTGATAAAGAAAGCATTAGGCGTGATACCTTTAACTTATTAAATAGTCAGTAGAACAACTGGATCTCGTCTTTCCAACTCATATCATTTATAGGTACAACGTTTTTCTTTCTTCCTTTCCTTTTCTCTTTTTTTGTTTTTGTTATGTGTTGCTTTGTTTCTTTCTTCTGTTTACGCCAGTAAATATGCTAGAGCCTACTTTTCTAAACACATTCTAACACTCTGTTTAATTTTGGCTTTGCTACCGACATGCTAATAGGTTGTTGCCAAAACTAACTAGGATTACCCTAATCTATGCAGAACTTTATTTATTGTAAATGTACGAACTGGATGCAATATTGTAGTAAAATGCTGAGAATTCCATTCTGTATCATAAGTACTGTTTGGGAATAAAGCAAATTATTATCTTATCTTATCTCTTTGGCACTAAGTTTCACACAGTTAATGATCATCAGGCTTTGAAATTCATTTGCAGTCCAGAAGAACCTGTGAATAAGTCATCTGCAGCTATGTTTCTAAGCTGGAATTTAGAACCAAGTGCTTCTTCAAGAATTGAAAACATTTATTTCCCAATACGAATTTAAAACAAGCAATAAAGGTTAATAAAGCAGGATTTAATGAATTCATCAAATTTCGGTAGAACTCGTCAGCTGAATACTCTACATACACGAATATATATACTTTTGAAATTACATAGGGAGATATAAGACTGATAAGTTGAATAATCTACATACACGAATATATATACTTTTGAAATTACATAGGGAGATATTAGACTGATAAGTAAACAAACTACATTGAATTAATCATGCAGAGAGACAGGTGCGAATATTTTCCAGGTCATGTTCAAATAGATAAGGGGAGAGAGAGAGTATGAGAGATCAAAATTAAGATAAATTGCATTACGCTTCAATTACATCACTTAGATAAACAATTAGTCATTAGGGAATATAACGAGAATTGCAAACAGACTAATATCAATAGTAATAGTTTATAATAATAATAATAATAATAGTGTTGAAGTGAGTTAAGATAATCTTACGGATAAAGCATAGATTTAAATGAATCAAGTAATAATAATAATAATGGTAGTAATAATAACAAAAATAATAATAAGAAGAGGTAGAATAATAGTAATGACAAGTAGAGAATAATAAGTAAAGCGTATTACCATGGTAGATTCAGAGTGACGACCATCTCCTTTTGTATACAGAGGGCTGGTTTGTAAATTCGAATTGCACAAGCCTCTGCAATTGCAAGCATCTTCTTGTTTCTTTGTTTGCTGACGATGGTGAATGACTTGACGGCGTCGATATCATGTCCGTAATCCACGAGATGTTTTGTTATTGAGGATTTTGGGACTTTGCACTCAGCTGTTTTCAACCATTTTGGCAAATGCTCCATCATGCGAGTAGACAATCGCCTTTCCGTACGACCTATGTATTTGCTGCCACAAACGCACTCAAATTGATATATGCAGTTTGAAGTGTCGAGGATTGGCGACTGGTCTTTCCCAGATTGTTGAAGCACTCGCTTGGTGGTGTTAAGGAAAACAAGTTTTGCAGCATAATAAGTTCTCTTGATGGCTTTGTCAAGTCTTCGTTTCACTATTTCCTGTAGGTCATCTCCTTTGAATGGCAAATTGATATGGTCAAGTAAACTGATCAGTGTACAAAATGAAATAAATTTTGTATGTTATATTAAATTCACTAAATATCTGCATGCCACATCAAAAAAGACAAAAGAATCAGAAGAAAAGAAACTGAAGAAGTCACTTCATCCGGAACCGCCAAATGAAATTTTCCCAGTGGATATATCTAATTATGTTCACAATTTGTCTGATATTTCCCTATCGAAAGAACAAGCAGAAATTCTGTCACTGGGATTCAAATTCTGTGCTCCCATGAAAAAGATAAAGCAAATTGATATCGAATGCCAATTCGAAAATCTTTATGATCAACTTATAGGGCTACATGCCACGTCCAGTGACAGCGAAAGCTGGTTGAAAGCAAAGATGGTTGATATTGCTCATCAATTTCGAGTCATGCCAACCAATCAAAAGTCACATATCACCAAAGAACACTGGAGATCTTTAAACAAGCTCCGAAAAGACAAAAATCTTGTTATCTTACAAGCCGATAAAGGACAAAGTGTAGTGCTAATGAACAAGATAGATTACCTCGAAAAAATGAATCAAATTCTCTCTGATGAATCTAAATTCAAATTGGATAACCGTGCAAAAGACCAAACGTTATCAACCGAAAGGAAAATTGTGCAACATCTACGACAACTCTTCAAAAATAAATACATTGACGAAAACACATATAAAAATATCAAACCGATTGGGTCACAAATCCCAAAACTATACGGACGCGTAAAAATACACAAACCAGGAGCGCCGTTAAGACCCATACTCTCTATGATAAACTCACCATACCACAGATTAGCACAGTGGCTATGTGAACTGTTGCAGCCCTTGCTGAAACGTTTCGGAACACATATAGTCTCTGATTCATTTCAATTTGTCAATCAAATTAAAGATTTCAATGTATCCGATAAGCATTTAGTCTCTTTCGATGTTACCTCCCTTTTCACAAATGTGCCAGTCGTTGAAACTATCGACTTCATATGTAAAGAAGCTGAAGACATACCCATTCCAACATCGGAATTGAGGAAATTACTACTTTTATGTACTAAAAATGTCCAATTCCAATTCAACGGGCGTCTGTTCCGTCAAGTTGATGGTGTCGCAATGGGAAGCCCTTTGGGACCACTTTTCGCAGACTTATTCTTGTCACGCCTAGAAACCGGTACTTTGCAGCAATATATACAAGAAACAAATGCATACCTAAGATATGTTGATGACATTTTTATTGTCTGTGAAAGCAGATCAAAAGCGGAAGACATGTTAACAAAATTCAACTCATGCCATCCAAATCTCAATTTCACAGTAGAACACGAGGAAAACGATACTATTAAATTTCTAGACGTTCTTCTGACCAAAATGAATGATGGCACAATCGAAAGATCTATATTTAGAAAGTCCTCATGGACAGGACAGTACATGCATTTCAAGAGCTTTGTTCCAATCGAATACAAAAAGAACTTAGTCAGAACACTGTTCAATAGAGCACGGAAAATTTGTTCTGACAGTACTTTTGAACATGAAATAAAATCTTTGAAGGATATTTTATGTAAGAATGGATATCCTGAGAAGTTCATTAATAAATACTCTAAAGAAACTACCCCTTGCAAAACAATTCAGACAGTTCCAAAGAAACCTGTCTATATCAATTTGCCATTCAAAGGAGATGACGTACAGGAAATAGTGAAACGAAGACTTGACAAAGCCATCAAGAGAACTTATTATGCTGCAAAACTTGTTATCCTTAACACCACCAAGCGAGTGCTTCAACAATCTGGGAAAGACCAGTCGCCAATCCTCGACACTTCAAACTGCATATATCAATTTGAGTGTGTTTGTGGCAGCAAATACATAGGTCGTACGGAAAGGCGATTGTCTACTCGCATGATGGAGCATTTGCCAAAATGGTTGAAAACAGCTGAGTGCAAAGTCCCAAAATCCTCAATAACAAAACATCTCGTGGATTACGGACATGATATCGACGCCGTCAAGTCATTCACCATCGTCAGCAAACAAAGAAACAAGAAGATGCTTGCAATTGCAGAGGCTTGTGCAATTCGAATTTACAAACCAGCCCTCTGTATACAAAAGGAGATGGTCGTCACTCTGAATCTACCATGGTAATACGCTTTACTTATTATTCTCTACTTGTCATTACTATTATTCTACCTCTTCTTATTATTATTTTTGTTATTATTACTACCATTATTATTATTATTCTTGATTCATTTAAATCTATGCTTTATCCGTAAGATTATCTTAACTCACTTCAACACTATTATTATTATTGTTATTAAAACTATTACTATTGATATTAGTCTGTTTGCAATTCTCGTTATATTCCCTAATGACTAATTGTTTATCTAAGTGATGTAATTGAAGCGTAATGCAATTTATCTTAATTTTGATCTCTCATACTCTCTCTCTCCCCTTATCTATTTGAACATGACCTGGAAAATATTCGCACCTGTCTCTCTGCATGATTAATTCAATGTAGTTTGTTTACTTATCAGTCTAATATCTCCCTATGTAATTTCAAAAGTATATATATTCGTGTATGTAGAGTATTCAACTTATCAGTCTTATATCTCCCTATGTAATTTCAAAAGTATATATATTCGTGTATGTAGAGTATTCAGCTGACGAGTTCTACCGAAATTTGATGAATTCATTAAATCCTGCTTTATTAACCTTTATTGCTTGTTTTAAATTCGTATTGGGAAATAAATGTTTTCAATTCTTGAAGAAGCACTTGGTTCTAAATTCCAGCTTAGAAACATAGCTGCAGATGACTTATTCACAGGTTCTTCTGGACTGCAAATGAATTTCAAAGCCTGATGATCATTAACTGTGTGAAACTTAGTGCCAAAGAGATAAGATAAGATAATAATTTGCTTTATTCCCAAACAGTACTTATGATACAGAATGGAATTCTCAGCATTTTACTACAATATTGCATCCAGTTCGTACATTTACAATAAATAAAGTTCTGCATAGATTAGGGTAATCCTAGTTAGTTTTGGCAACAACCTATTAGCATGTCGGTAGCAAAGCCAAAATTAAACAGAGTGTTAGAATGTGTTTAGAAAAGTAGGCTCTAGCATATTTACTGGCGTAAACAGAAGAAAGAAACAAAGCAACACATAACAAAAACAAAAAAAGAGAAAAGGAAAGGAAGAAAGAAAAACGTTGTACCTATAAATGATATGAGTTGGAAAGACGAGATCCAGTTGTTCTACTGACTATTTAATAAGTTAAAGGTATCACGCCTAATGCTTTCTTTATCACACAGAACACGAGCTAAGCAGGGTATGATTGAGTTTGTGTACTTGCTAGTGCGAGCATATAGTTTTCTAAATAGGCTTTTGGTCTGCCTGCCTGATGAGATGCAACGGGAGATTTGTGAATGGAGAGGGTTTTGTGAGTTAGATAAAATGGATTTGGCCCATTTTTCACATGAGTCCAAGTGCCTGTCAACCAGAATATTAATAAGCTGGTTAAGTGGCACGTCGCTTACCCTGCTGACAACCTTTAACATCCTGCGTGATAAGGTATAGTCTTTCTTCAGTAGCCCAGGAAAAACTAAGGGGGAACAATAGAGAATAGTAGGCAGGATGCAAGAGTTAACGTACTGTAGGAGTAAGGGTTGGGTTATACCAGAATGTCTTAATGTGGTGATTGACAATTTCTATCTCTGTATTGTTTAAATACTTACTGTTGACTGTTGATATGTTTCTTATATGAATTGCATTCTAATTCCGCTAAATACAAATTACTGATTGCTGCCCTCTCTGGGTTTTGATTAGATTCCTATAATTCCGTCATCCCGGTATATTAATATTTCCAAGTACAATAAATTACTACAAATTGGCGTCGCGATGGAGCTAAGTAACCTGGGAAAATTCCCCATTAATGGGTCTCCGCGAGAGATTGCTGATTATTTGGAATGCTTTGATGCGTGGTGCATTTCCAAGAATGTTCGGGATGATAAAATACCTGCTCATTTCATCACCGCTATTGGTCTTGATGCATATAGCCTGGTGAAGAATCTGGCGTTTCCAGATAAACCCATTTCTATGCCATATGCTAAGCTCCGTGAACTTCTTATAGATCACTTCCATGTAACTACTTTTGAGACGAGAGAGAGGGCTCACTTCAACAAACTAGTACGTTCTCCCAATCAGAAGATTAGAGACTTCATTCTTCAACTTCAAATTCAAGCCTCAAAGTGTAATTTTGGAGATCAGCTGCATACACAACTACGTGATCGTCTAATTGCTGGAATCAACATTCCTAAATTAGAGAAGGAGTTAATTCAGATTCCTTCTTGTACGTTTCAAACTGCTAAAGAGGTATGTATTACATATGAAGATGTCCATAATGAATACTCTGCTCCCACTACGTCAGTATCTGATGTCATGCTGTCCAAAGTCGAAAATACAAGTGTTCATGGAAAGAAATCCAAACTGCCGTCCACAGGTAATAGAATGCAGCCAGAGATCAAAAACATTAAACCGTGTTTATCCTGTGGAAAGTTACATCTACGAAGCACTTGCCGTTTTCGGAGTGCTAAGTGCTATAAATGTGGTAAAGTTGGACACATCAAGACGGTTTGCAGGAGTTCGAGTACTTATGTTGCTCAACATTCTTATAATTCTCCCAAGCTGTCTAGTAAAATGGAGTCTATGTGTCTTTCAACTTTTCAAAATACTCAAGCTAATCCAACGAAAACCTCCACTGCAAGTTCAGCAACGCAAGTATCAACTGTATTCAAAAATGAGGTAGCTAAGTTGCAATGTGAACTGTCGAAAGCACGAAAAGACCTGAATGAGATGAGAGAGCAACTGAATAAAATTGAGGAATTACTGCATATGCATAGACTACGTCTGGTGAATCCAGAGCATACAAGTTCTTGTGAAAGTCCTGCAAAACTATTCAAATCTCGAATTCTCAAAAAGCATCTGATGTCCACTACTTCTAATGTACATTATTACAAAGATAATAACTACAGACCTTCTGTTGGAATTATACTACAAAAAATGGGAAATCGAGTGGTGAAGATATTAGACATCAAAGATCACTCAGTTCATAACGGACACCTGGACAAAGTGACAATAAATGAAGTAGGTCGTTCCAATTATAATATTATTGATTCCGCTAATAATCCTGATTTTGTAGATAATTCAGAAATAAGTCCAGATAATACTGATGAAAATAATATCACAGAATCAGTTAGCTCGAAGCTACTTGCAAGCAAACCGAGACATCGTTATAAATACGCGAGGAGATATTCGAGGTGTGGCGGATGTGGTGATTGACAATTTCTATCTCTGTATTGTTTAAATACTTACTGTTGACTGTTGATATGTTTCTTATATGAATTGCATTCTAATTCCGCTAAATACAAATTACTGATTGCTGCCCTCTCTGGGTTTTGATTAGATTCCTATAATTCCGTCATCCCGGTATATTAATACTTCAATTACAATAAATTACTACACTTAACTTCTTGATGTAGAAGGTAAGACGGAATATTTTCTTAGAAATTATCAAGATATGAGACGACCAGGAAATATCAGCAGATAGAATGATGTCTAGGTATTTAATTTCCGGCTTGGTTTCTATTTCAATGCCGTTTATGTTACACACCTCGTGAATGCTAACCAGTTTATTTAAGTCAGATTTGTGCCTAAAGGTGAAATTGACTGTTTGGCATTTGGAGTGGTTTAAGGTAGTACCGTTTTCCTTGGACCACTGGCTGATTTCTGATAAATAGCCATTTAGTTTGGAGCAGTCACTTTGACATTTGACAGGCAAAGACACAGTTAGGTCATCAGCATATTTGACAAAACTTATGTCATTTGTAGATGGTTGGCCATGTAGAAAGAAAGAAAAAAGAAGTGGGGAAAGTGCAGCACCTTGTTGGACACCAGCTTCAGCGCGCACAGCAGAGGAGGATTTGCCTTTGTATACTCTATACTGCATTCTGTTTGAAAAGTAGGAATGCAACCAGTTAGTGACCCAGGACTCAGTTTGTGTCATGGAGAGCTTATTTAGCAAGAGACATCTAGGTACAGAGTCGAAAGCAGAAGGGAAGTCGAGAAACGTGCAGCGGACATATTTGACACCTTTATCTAATGATGAGACGATACTGTTGTGTAAGACGGCTGCCGCGTCTAAAGTACTCCTACCCTGTCTGTAGGCAAATCGTTTGGGGTCTTCGAAGCTTTTAAGGGAAGGTTCAAGTTTAAGAAGTACTAGTTTTTCCATAAGCTTTAGAAACGGGGAAGTGATGGCAATGGGTCTGAACTTTACGTCCTTGCTATTTCCAGGTTTAGGGACAGGGACTATTTTAATGTCTTTCCATGGAACAGGTACAACGTTTTCGGAGAAACAAGCATTGGAGATATTAGTTAGAGGAGAACATAAAGCATCTGCCCATTGTTTTAGAACATATGCAGGTATACCATCAGGGCCAAGACTATATGAGGGCTTAAGAGTTTTAAGATATTTTAAAACATCGAGAGTGTTAAAGTTCTGGAAGTTATCAGCTACATGACTAGTAACGTTAGAAGTAGTTATAGTAGAAGGAGAGCGTATAGAAGACTGATTAAGAGCATTACCATCATAAGAAGGAAAAACATTACATCGCTTACTATTGCCAGTAATTTCATTGAAAAGTTTCTACATGCTGATAGGAGATTTGCATGATAAAAGTGTTTGGTTATAGATAGCATTAAGATTTTTGATTTCAGATTTGATTTGAGCATTAATCTTTTTAGGTCCTAACTTATCTTTGCGTTTATATAATGTTTCTTTTTGCCTGCGAATTTGTTTGAGGTGAGGAGAGGAGAAGCGGTCGACGCGTTGGAATAGTGTTTGTTTAGAACAGCATATGTCGAGGCAGAACTTGAGATAATCCATTATATTGGTGATTGAGTCATCTAATATACTTTCATAGAATAAATCCCAGTTAGTATTTTTTAACATGCATCTTAGATTGAGTAGGTTGTCAGATATGTAGGATCTTTGTTGTGCTTTCATAGACAGGTGTGAGAAGACTTTAATATGTGTTTTGCTGTATATGTTTGGTAAAACATGGACAATACAGTGAACTGAGTTTAGTATCGGTGAACGTCTACGTGTTTCATACACTCCTTAGTCATTAGTATAAACTAGATCGAGTGTTTTGTCAAGTCGAGTGTGAAATTTGACTGTGTTTGTGTGACCAAATGCTTCAAGAAAGGAGCAATCTGAGGAGTTGAAATCCCCAGTAATAACGGATAGAGAGTTGTCGAAGTTGGCAGCTGTAAACATGGTGAATTCATCGGCAAAATTAGAGAGATCAGATGGAGAGCAACTAGGAGAAATGTACATGTTTGTAATATAGATTTGTTTATATTTTTGGGGAGATGTTTGGGACGACATTTTACAGTAATACAGTCAATGAAGTCATCTGAGAAGGTGAAGCAGACAGTATTAGAAACAGACCATTTGGAGTGAATGAAAGTTGCAACTCCACCACCATTTTTCTTATTACAACATTGACGGTCTTGTCGAAATAAAATAAAGTCCTTTAGTGAGATAAGATTGTCATCACACAGTTCGTGGAACCACGTTTGTTGTAATGTAATTATGGCAGTATTATGATAAGTGTAAGTGCACATCAAGGACATTATCTTGTTTGGTAGAGAGCGGCAGTTTGTATTCATTATGACGGGGACCGTAGTTAAGTGTATTGGTGTACGTTTGAGAGCTCTCTGCCAACCGCTACGATGTTTCCTCCTTGGTTTCTTTGGAATATGGAAGTCATTTGGACGTAGATAATTGATAACGTTACGAGAGTAAATGATTCTTTTAGAATTCATATTTAGGTGATAAATAAATGTTGGCAAACAGTAGACTGGATTCAAAATGTAGATATTATAGTAGCTGGCCCAAAAATTTGAACAGCTCACCAAGGTCAAGAGATACCTGTGCAAGCGTTTTATCGCCAATACAACTGATGAGGCCTCTTTGCTAGTACCCTTGTTCACTCTCATTTGGGTCTCGTGAAAATCAAATAACAGAGTATCCATTTACTCTAGTACTGCAATTATTCATACAAGGGAAGCATCTGTAGTGGGAACAGATTTATCATTCGATGAGTAAGGTCTTAGGAAAGCTTGTCCACCAAAAAACCTCAAAGTTCCTCTTAAGATATTTTCATGTTTTTCCTCCACTTAAATTGTTCACTGGAGGCAATATCAAAGAGCGTACGTTACAGTTGAGTGAAGTTGTGAATGAATCTAGGGTAAAACAGAAGAGTATCAATCGAAGTTCTCAACAACGATAAGTTATTTGGTGAAGGTGCATGAATTAGAGGTGTCAGACGACTAGCATCAGGTCTGAAGCCCTCGAAGTCTACTGTGTATCCTAAGCATGATACGGATGACAAGGTAAAGTGGCAATTAGGCACTCGAACAATCCAAATGGAGTATTAATAGTCGCTAGGGCACTCGAAGCCTTGTCAAGAGGAATCTACAAACAGGCATATTTGGGACGTATTTCGAGCCTCGTAGCTTGTACAGAGTATCTTTAGTTTCCAGTATAGGACAGCTTTGCTGAAGCAGGTGACTATTGAGAGAAAGGAGGAAGTCACTGCAAATTCTCGGTGTTTTCCCATCTCTAGTGGCGTCACAATAGGAATCGCCTAATAAGAAACTTCAATCGACATAACTTTTTCCTGCTCAAATTCATCTGGCGAACTGTACGGAAACAATTTGCGCTTTCGAATGACTGGATCATTTTCCATTTCAAGACGGATGGGCTGAAATTGGCGGCCTGCTTAAATCTTGGGCTACCAATTACCTTAAACATTACAAATCATATTGCATCTAATTTCTCATTTCTAATTGATTTTTTAATCAACAAATCTTATTCAAATATGACCTCTAATCAGATTATTTATTCTCGCGACTATTTATTATCCTTAAAACCTACTGATCTGCAATTCGATAAAAAGACAAGAAAAAGCATCATACCGGCTGGCAGAGAGCATTAAAAGATACCCCTATTCAATTCATGACTGTTCCCGCAATTATGGGTACCAATTGTCGCTGCCTGCGCGCTAAAATTAACTGTCTTCAATCGCTGGTGTCTTCCATTATATATCATAATACTGGGATCATATCACTTCAAGAAACATGGCTTCATGATCTACATGATGACAGTCTAGTGTATCTAAATAATTTCAAATTATTCAGACAAGATCGGTGTAGCTCCAGGAAGAAACGCGGTGGTGGTGTCGCCATCTTCATCAATTCACAATGGTGTACGTCTAGTAATGTATTTTTCAAATTCTCTAGTGGCAATATTGACTGTCTCACCGTTAAGTGTCGACCTAAACATTTGTCAAAATACAACTACATTTACATCTCGAACATTTATATTGCTCCTGGATGCAACTCCACAGAATTGTCTTTATTTGCGGATGAATTTACCTCCCTTGCTGCCACCTCCTTCGGATTTCAATTCTAGTGATCACAGCTTCCTAATTTCACTTGGACACGATAACATTGTCAACTTCCCGACTAGAATGGACAACACTCTTGATCTTGTGTTTAAAAATGACGCAGGAATATTTGAAGCTCGAAAAAGAGCCCCACTACTAAATTCAGATCACTGTATCATAAGAATATTGCCTAAAGTATATGGAAAGCAGCACAAAAGGGTCTTCTCACACCTCGGAAAGAAAACACAACATAGATGTTATTCCTATGACAACATACTGAATCTAAGTTCCATTATAGATAAGATTTTATTTTGATAAATCGCACAGCGTTGTACAGTTATATGAACTGATGACGTTTCGAGCACAAACTATTGCTCATAATCATATCAAGTTACTCACACAACTTTGATCTCTCATTTATATACATATGTGGAATGGATTAGATATTGGATTAAAAATCAATGTGAGATAATGTACATTCAGAAATAATCGTACGAGTGTTGTTGATCAATTGCAATTAGATGGGAAAATTGGACGAGTGTTTTTACAGTCATAATAAGCTACTTGTTAGAATGTGTTTGAATTGAAATAGAATTTTAAGATTATTTATTATCTTCTTCTGGTTTGACTGATGCCAATAATACGAGTGTTATTGATCTACTATAATCAGATGAAAAGTACGACGAGTGTTTTAATAGTCATAATGAGTTTTTTGTTAGAATGTTGTGATGTGTTTGAACTGAAATAGAATTTTAATATTATTTATTATCCTCTTCTGATCTGACCTGCGGTAATAATATCTTCCATATCTCTGGTATTTGCATTGAGTCATTTCTGTTGCATGTGTTGGGTGTAGACTCGGTAAATAAGGATTCCGTAATCAACCTCTCTCTCCACTTAGCTATATTACTTTTTAGAATTTTAACCCTATCCCACCCTATTGTGTGGTTGTTTGTTATTGCATGAACTGCAATAGCTGAGCTTTTTTCTAAATTACTTATCTTTTCAGGGTCAACCATTCTTACCTTAGCTAAATTCTTATGTTCTGTTAATCTGACTATCCCTGACCTACTAGTTTGACCTATGTAGTTGACCTCACAGTCATTGCAGGGTATTTTGTAAATTATATTATTTTGTTTAATTGGATCCACCGGGTCTTTTAGCCTACAGAGCTTGTCTCTGAGTGAGTTTGTAGGTTTGAATGCCGCCTTAATTCCTGCTTTATTAAGAATCCTACGTAGGGCCTCCGATGTGCTTTCCTTATATGGTATAACAGTGGATGACCTATATTCCTTCTTATTTGTGTTATCATTAATAGTTTCACCATTATTTTTATTTTGCTCTTGGTTTTTACTGATCTTCCTAATGAATTTTATAGGATAGTTATTCAACACCAACGCTTCTTCTATCTGTTTTATCTCATCATTTAGGTCTTTTTTGTGCTACTTAGTGCTATGGCTCGATTTGTTAGACACTTTACTAAGCCTTTCTTAACAGTTAACGGATGAGACAAATTAAAGTCTAAATATCTGTTAGAATGCGTTGGTTTTCTATAAACACTAGTGTGTAGTTTGCCTTCTTCTATTCGTTTTATTTTACAATCTAACGTAGCTAATTCTCCTAGTGTGGTGAGAGCAGGCTGCTAGCCGATTGGTTGGCACTAATCTACGTTAAGGTCTAGGTCACTAATATGGGCCGTGAGAAAATATGAACAAGCCTGAGTCAACAACCAATCACAGCAAAGTTAACGTGGCAGAATATGATTCGCAGAGAGAACTCTATTTGTCAAGGAATCCCGAAACAACCAATCAGAAGCCTGCGTTTGTCTACCTAAAACAACCAATCAGATGACTGCGCTTGTCTATAATAATGTAGTTGAAAGATGTATAAATACGTGTTGATTTTCATAATAAAACGATCTGTTGCCTGGCCCTTGTCTTCTGTTGTTACATTTGGTGTCGGTGCCTACCGACAAATGAAAAGCCTATACCCTGCAGTTTTTGATGGAGACATATGGATCTTCGGGCAGGACTTCAAGGCTTCTGCGCAGTTGAGTGGCGTTCAAGATCTGTCAGCGATGGAGCTGCTACTTGGGACGCTGCTGGGAGGTCGGGCGAAAGCAGCATATGAAGGTGTGGGCCGAAGTATGGACGAATGTTCGACAGGGTCAGGCAAACAGTTTCCAAAGTGGGAAGGACCATATATGGTCACTTCGAGATGGGGTTACGCAGACACAGTCGCAATGGCGAACAATGAGAGGCGCGTGAACGTCAGCGAGCTCCAGAAATGGATACAGCGAGACAAGCCAACGATGACGCTTGCACCAAGTAGATCAAGCCGACTTCAGTCGCACGTATTTGACGGGGGGACGAGTGTGGTGAGAGCAGGCTGCTAGCCGATTGGTTGGCACTAATCTACGTTAAGGTCTAGGTCACTAATATGGGCCGTGAGAAAATATGAACAAGCCTGAGTCAACAACCAATCACAGCAAAGTTAACGTGGCAGAATATGATTCGCAGAGAGAACTCTATTTGTCAAGGAATCCCGAAACAACCAATCAGAAGCCTGCGTTTGTCTACCTAAAACAACCAATCAGATGACTGCGCTTGTCTATAATAATGTAGTTGAAAGATGTATAAATACGTGTTGATTTTCATAATAAAACGATCTGTTGCTTCACCCTTGTCTTCTGTTGTTACACTAGTTCATTTTCTGATTCAAATGTGAATTTTATTCCCTCTACTTGTGAGTTTATATGTGTCAGGAAGCTACAGATATGTTATGTTTGTAACACTGTGAAAGTGTCATCCACATATCTCCACCATGTTTTTGGAGTGGGGTTGAACGTATTAAGAGCACTACTTTCGCAGCTGTCCATAAAAATGTCTGCTACAATAGGGGATATTGGTGATCCCATTGCTACACCTTCTGTTTGTCTATATATTTTGTCTTGGAACTTAAAGATGGTAGATGTGAGACATAACTGAATCCCTAACATAATTTCTTCAATGGGCAGCTTTGTCCTATGATTCAGTTCAGGATCTGCAGTTAGTTCTTTTTTAACTGCTTCTAAGGCCATAATGACTGGTACATTAGTGTAAAGACTAGTTATATCAAAACTAACCATTTTTTCATCATTCTCTAGTTGAATGTTATTTAGCTTACTTTTCATCTCATATGAATTAGTTAGTCTAGAGTTTGAGCGATTTCTAATGGGACACAGTATTAGAGCTAAGTGTTTTGATAATTCATAAGTGGGGGTATTTCTAAAATCTACTATTGGTCTTATGGGATAGCCTGGCTTATGTATTTTAATAGTACCATATATTCTACTAGCGTTATTAGATTTAGGCATTAAATTAAACCATTTAGACTCACCCAGTGACGGCTTCATTCTGCGTATTAGTTCTGCTGTAGATTTCTTAACCTTATTCATTATTGTATCTACAGGCTTCTTAATTTCTTCATATGGACCCGTTTGAATATGTTCAGTAACTTTTTTGATATAGTCAGATTTATTCAGTACTACGGTGGCGTTTCCTTTGTCGGCTTTTGCAATGGCAGTATTTTTATCCTGTTTTAGACTAATTAAAGATTCTCTTTCCGATTTTGTTAAGTTTGATTTTTTTTTCTTTTGATTTTTCAGGGTTAACGCACATTGTGCTCTAACCTCTTCTGCTGTTGTCTTGTCTATTGAACCTAGTGCTACTTCTATGCTGGGAATAACATCCTCTGGTTTTAATTTATTAACTGTTACGTTAAAATTTAGTCCTTTCTCAAGTACTTTTTCTCACTAGAGCTTAGTTCTCTTGATGAGAGGTTGATCACCCATTTTGTTCTGTCGATAGAGGATGAAGTGTTGACATCAATTTCACTTGTTGTGTTCTTTTCTTCCATTAGTTTGTTGAATTTTTTGATTTGTGTGGTTTTTGATTTTCTTCAATCTCTCAAGCCTACTCAGTCCCTTGGTCCTGATGGTGTTCCTGCTGTTATCCTTAAGAAGTGTGCCGACATCTTGTGTTCCCGATTAACTGACATTTTCAACGAATCGTTTTCCAAAAGTATTATACCTGAACCATGGAAAAATATCAAGATCGTTCCAGTGCCTAAATCAACAAGTGGACCTAATGTTAGACTCATTGCTATTACTTCACCTTTTTTGAAAGTTATTGAAAGACTTATTTTACTTAATCTTGAACCCTCTTTAAAGCCTTTTGATGACCCTAACCAGTTTGCCTATAAACGTAGTAGGTGTACGTTAGATGCCGCTGTTGTCCTTTACCATAGCATAGTCTCTAGTTTAGATAAAGGAGCTAAATACGTTCGCTGTGCCTTCCTTGATTACACGTCTGCATTTGACTCTGTTCCCAGGTCTCTCTTGCTAAGTAAGCTTGCTGCAACACAGGCTGACAGCTGGACAAATAAGTGGTTGCATTCCTATTTTTCTGATAGGAAGCAGTACACCGTCTACAATGGAAAGTCCTCCACTACCTCACTTACTTTAGCTGGTGTTCTTCAAAGTGCTGTTCTTTCTCCCTTTCTGTTTTCGTTTTTCTTACATGACTTACCTCATTCTGATGTAGCCACTTTTGTTAAGTATGCCGATGACCTCTCTGTTTCTAGGCCTGTCAACTCTGAGTCAGATTGTTCCAAATTAAACAACTTTCTGTCGGAAATTAGTCAGTGGTCCTCTTCAAACGAACTTAAGCTTAATCCGTCTAAATGTCAGGTAGTCGATTTCACTTTCAGACGTAAATGTGACCTACAGCAACTAGTTAGCTCACATGGCCCCATTATCATTGACGACACAGAGGTTGAAAATACATCTAATGTCAAATACCTTGGGCTGAGTTTTTCTGCCGATCTTTCCTGGTCTCCCCACATCTTGCTAGTTACTAGAAAGATATTTCGCTTAACGTTCTACATTAGGAAATTTAGGCAGTCTGGCATAAAGCAGTCTTTGCTTTCTCAGTTTGTCAATTCTTGTATTCTACCCATCCCCCTTTACTGCTCCCCATTAACCTCTCCTGGACTACTTAAGAAAAACTTCGCTTCGCTGAGAAGGCCACTAAAAGCCGTTAGTAGGGCAAGTGGGATATCGTTAAACCAACTGGTTAACACTATTGTAGATAGACATATTATATCATATAAGAAACTAGCGAATACAATATTGTCGGACCCCGAGAATCCTCTCTATACGCATCTGTCTCCTTGCATTTCATCTGGTAGAACTAGAAGCAGCTATAGGAGGCTGGCTATATGCTAGGACTACCAAATACAAAACTCCACAATATCATACCTGGCACAGCTGTTATGTGATGAGAAATCCGTTAGGTATGACACGATAAACTTACTGCGGCACTCTAACAAATAGTCCCATTAGTTTTTGTTTTCCTTTCCTCGTTACTATTACACTGTTGTTCTCATCTTCTATCACACATCAACTTTATATTTCATATCCTGTGGTGCATTGTTTGAAATGTAAACTCTACGCTGTTTGTTTTTTTATTTTTATTTATCTTTTTTTGGCGTTGGTTTTTATTTATTTATTTTTTGATTTTAAAAATCTTATGTAATTTATGAGGTAATTAGATGCAATATACTGTAATGCACGCTGAAAATTCCATACCTGTACCACAAATACCGTTTGGAATAACGCTGTTATTATTATTATTAAATTTCGTGCCAACTACACATTGCAAAACTAATTCTCTGAGCATAGGTTCAACATACAACTTAGTGCTAAGTGATATTTGAATATTCAACAATCTTGGAGCCCTCAATCCAAATAAGGATGAAGCATATTCATCAACAAGAAAAGGAATATTTACAAAAGAACCACTTTCTGATTTCGATGAATTGTTGGCAGTAGTAATCAGAGTTAGTTTATGAGCAGTAATGCCTCTAATTGAACTGCTTTTGGAGTTTAGTTAAGTATACTTTAAAGCTATATTAAATCTGTATTAGAAATTATAGACTCAGTACTCCCAGTATCAGTCATAAAGGCGTGAAACGTGACTGAACGTCTGGTGGAGGTTATCATTCGGTTAGGTTGAGTATTGTTAAAATTTGGAAGATACATTGACCGCATTTCACCAAAACATTGTAAGAATCATGTAAGCTCTGAGTAGCATAATTATTGGGACAACGGCAAACAGACTTTACGCTGCTAATCTTACCAAACTTATGGCTGTGTACACCCTGTAAGCGGCAAGTAATTCGTAGATGAATCTCGTTACATGGAAGGAATGATTTGAAAATTTTATTCTATGTCTGCAAACTGTCAGATGTGGTGACAGTTTGAATTTCGTTTCAACAACACTTGCATTATCAACTTTGAGCAGCATCACATCAAAACCGACGCAACGGGAGCTTGGAATTCACCGTTGACATCTTCACATGCAATGCATAAACCCTAAGTGGTTTGAAAAGTGGAGAAACGAATACATGCAAGCTATTTCTATCTCTTGTATCGGCATATTGATTCCAGCGATTAAACAATTAAGTAGTTTAGTATGGAGCTGATCCTCACAGCTGCAATTCAAAGCAGCTATCAGAGGCTGTAGAATAAAGTTTCGAGTATTTCGGTAAGGCGTGGGAGCAAGTGTGTTGAACTCAGCACCCTCTCCTGTTTCAAAAAGACGTAACATAAAAGTGCCTTGCCAGAATTCTACGGACAAGTTATGGTTAATTTTGCTCATTTCATTGATAACGTTATCAACTGGGAAACTTCCCAACTGATGAACTAAATTCCTCAAGTTTAAACAACATCATGTTAAGTGTGAATTCGTCAACACAGAGAGGTATACAAGTAACTCAGAATGAGTTTACTAAATTCATCTGACAAGTCGGCGTAAGTTAAGTATTTAAATGATAAAATTGTGGTTGAGAGACGGATACTACGAAATAAAACAACACAAAAACAGTTTATGGTTGCCCTGTGCAAAATTGCAATCCGTTAGTTAAGCAAGATCTTGTGTCCTCTGTAGATTCCCTCTATATTTGATCGAACTTAATTCTATTGTCATATTCGAATCGCGTGAATGAAGCTAATTTACTAACCAGGTATTCACTTCGTAAAAGACCGTAAGTCATTGAATGAAGTACAAGCTACAGTTAGTAGCTGGTCAAAAAAGTAGTGCAGTGAGCAATATACAGAGAATGAGTGTATATCTCATGAAAAACGGTAGATAAGGTGAGATTCATCTAAATTACTTATTGTTTCATTCATCCAATTATATTTATTGATCACTGAACAGATTCGCACACAGTTTGACTTAGTTTCCAAAAAAACTAAAAAAAAATGAAGAATAAGCACAGGAAAATGACAAGGATAAGGGTGACTCTTAATTATAACAGATCAAAACGAAACTACCTCTAGCAACCAATCATATTCGTAAGAAGTAGAAGTGGGCAATTTGAAATAAACCTCTATATCTGTGTGGCCGTTTTCGCACCATAAAAGCGATGATCACTATTACCACTAAGACCATTGGAAGCATTACTGCTCTCCTAGAATCGGATAGTTTGAATTGTCTAGAGTGAACTGTTAAAATATTCAGTACACAAATTATTGAATAAAAAAAAGACCTGTAAAATTTCTGTTAGCTTTAATTACAACAGTGTTGTCTGTGAGAACGTGGAATATTGAATCGTACGATGAGAGCTTTTAGTAATTAGACCCCCAAATCACTACTAATTATAATCAATGTTCACCAGCCTACATATGCGAGAGTGATTCACCCACGTACCACTTTGTTGTTTTTATCAGAGAAGTATATAGCCTTATTTACTCTGCAATATGAAATACTCTTCATTAATTAGGTCAAATTCCTGTGCATTTTGTTGATGTTCAGTCATCACACAAATATATTCATTAAGTTGAGTCTACTACTTTTTTTACACAATTAGCATCACGTTGTTAAAACAGAGTAGAGAAGTGAAGGATCGCATTGAATCGCAGATAAATATCAGAGGAGATGACTGTGAGATATAGCGATAGTATTTGGCGCACTGAATCAGCTACTCACATCACGTGCTAACAACAAGAATACTTGTTCTAAAAGCAATCGCAATATCACACACATTTTCTTATGCAATGTCTTCTAATTCATTTCAAAGATTTTCGTGAAATACTCATCACACTGACCACTGAATAAAACTGTTTGTCTTCTGTCATATGTGATGAATGTTGGTGGGAATATTTTCAGATATTACAAGCACTTAAAATCCTAATTTATAAAATTGCTTCAATCGGGTATTCTAAGCATACTCCAGTAGTCGATTAGTCATGTTAGTTCTGAGTTGCTTTCCTTACTACTGACCCATGAGTCTGTCGAGCATCGTCAGCTAGTGTTTCACACAGTATCACAATAGCCTACAGGCTGTGTTGAGTTGATCTTAACATGCATCAATCTAGGTTCTCAAGGTCATATATGTGAACGACTATCCAGTGAATGCATTTCATGGAACACTGATGCTAGCAGGATATTCTGAAAATGTTAAAAGACCATCCTCACTCTTATTTGAGTCATTTGAAAAAATTTCTGCTTGATGAAGTTTGCATGATATTTCTATCCATCTTCACAGATGTGTCCCAAGGTCTTTCTTCTTCCAACTTCGCTTGTACTTTGAATGTTATTACCCTTAAACTATGGAGGTTGTGTGGTCTTATTCATATGAAACACATTGAGTGGCAGTTATTTTACGACGAGTAAGCCTGGTTTACAATGTAATCTAAGTGAATATCGATAACACTTCGTTATGTGATGTTCTGAAAGCAATTCCACACTCAGGAAGGCAATTTCATGTTACAAATATTCACAGACATCGTCTATGGTGATGATAATTTGAAATTGAATTTTCACTTCCAGAAGTACTTCTGAATCAAGTGTTTGCAGAAGTGAAGACTGAAGTAAGTTAACCAGATGAATGACCACTAAAATTATAGTCGAGTTTCATCAACATTAACCAGGAGTCGTGCAATAATAATGACTTGTTGTATAAGAGCGAATATTCATTGTAGCGTGAAAACAAGAGTCTTCTATTAATGCTGGACACCCACTTACTCACCTGCTCACTCATGCACACCCAATCAACACACTGACCTATTTGAACAAATGAAAAACTTTAGAAGCACCTCTATTTTATCAAAGGACAGACGGATTACAACAGTTTAACAGGCCACCAAGAACAGTATAAAATTTGGAAAGTGTAGCCAGACTAAATAAAGGAAACAGAGAAAATGTTCAACTCAGTGTCCAGTTACATATCTGTGATAATGCTGCTGGTATTCGCTGCCATAAGCGAAGGTGAGTATGTATTAAAATGACTGTGCATTTGTGACTCAATCTGATCGAATTTATCCGTTCTACATTATGATGAATATTCTTGATTTATCCTGTCAGTCTTATGTAAGACACTTTCGTGGTCATGTATCTGAACGAAAACTGATTGATGATATCTCCATATTTGAAATAGAACATGAGTGGAGTAAACATTCCATTTCATGCTCTCAGCGACGTTGAATCCTCCAACTGATATCCTGCTAATTATCATGTCTCGGATCTCCAATCAAATACACCAAATACTCACATGTCTCTTCATGCATTTGAAATAAACAGACTCTCACATCGCATTCACGTGTTATTGAAGTTTCGGTTTGTATATCAATTGCTGTTCTCTTCACTTTGTCAATTTTCAAGTCGAATCAACTAAGTTAGAAGACATTGAGAAGTTGCTTTCGAAGTCTAAAGGTAAGACGATTTACTTCACATGCGTTTTCAATTTTTCTTATATTCTCCTACACAGGCTTTTATGTAGGTACTGCTCCTCAATGTTTCGTCACATACTATCGCTTCTAAAATCCCTCTGTTGTAACTTATTCTAAACATGTTTGCCTTTCTCCTCCACAGATCAGTTACCCATTTCAGCTCGGTTTGTTATCAACAGTGAAGCAGCAATTAAACAGCTTCAAGGTAAACAATTATTCCATGTGACTACTTGATTTCTGCATCTCGTGTTTGCATGAGATATTCGTTATATTTTAAGGAGATTTTCCCAATAGGCTGTTTCGTGTAAATACATTGACTTTCAGTATTGAGAATACATGGATTGTTTTTGTCTGTCTTTTGCCAAACCACGATGGGAGATGTTCACTAACAAGTTGACTAAGCTGTCTAGTAGTAAGCCCAACATAACTGTCACCACAGGTGCAGTTGAATTGATAAATACACATAGATGTGGCAAAACTATCCAGCTTATCCTTCGTTTGCGTCCCAATCATTCGTCGGCTAGAGAATGACAAACATAGGTGTGCTGCGTAAAATGTTCTACGTATACTCCTTGAAAGTCTTTGGAATAGAATCTCACTTGATAAGTCACCATTAAATTGTGACTAAATAAATAGAGGTTTCTTACGTGCAGTCAGAGTCTCAGGTTTTTTCTCTGATGTTTTCATATGTTTCTTTATGAAACTACTCGGATAGCCCACCTCCGTCAAGGAATCGTTAATGTATTCAAATTCCTTTTGTAAGAGGTCATCCATACATATCTTTATTGCTCTGCTTGAGAGACATTTTACAACATTCCTTTTATATTTAGTGAGCACGTAACTAGGGAAGTGTGTGTATTGCACTGTGAGTGTGCCTTTTCAATACACGCTTCTTCCAAGTCACCCATCTTCTCGCCTACTTAGCAAGACATCCAGGAAATGTAGTTTATTCTCCTGCTTCTCTTCACAAGTAAAAGTAAGGGAAAAATGGATGTTGTTGAATTTCAGCAACATTTCGTCTATGTTAACATTCCCATCAGCTAAGATAAATGTAGCATCGATATATTGATAATACATATCAAACTCCTTGATGATGTCTTTCAATTTCCCGTTTTCAAGTTTTGCGAGAAAGAAGTCAGCTAACATTGGGCCGAATGGTGAACCCATGGCTATTCCATCTACTTGTGGATAGTATGAATTATTGAAGACAAAGTGAACATTCATTGTGCATTTAAGAAGTGATTCTTTGAGGCTCACTCACTGTTTCCGACATAGGGAATTTTGAACATATACATGTGTCCGATTTCATGCAGTTGATCTTCTCATTTCTCTTTTTCACTAGATAAGATTAATAATGAAACTGCAGTTAAAGGCAACGGCAACCTTGAGAACTGTGAGTGAAGATTTTTTGAATTTCGATGACTAAGAAACTCTTTCAGATGTCAACTGCTGGAGAGAGTCTTTTAGAAGCTTTTCTGGACTGACATTATTTGACGGTGAGTTCCAGGATTTGTCTCACCTGTGAATTCTTCTTTTATTCACATGGTTGTCACACGTGTTCGAGTTAATATTCTTGCATACATCTGGGTGGAGACGATGAAGTTGCAGCCAGAACACTCCAGCGAGGCCTTACAATAATGTAACTATACTGTCATACTTGAAACAATTATCTAATGAGATTACTCACTGATTTAGTATTGAGAAAAATGTGATGCATTGAAGTTGTTGGGAAGGAGACATGTTCAGGGTATCTCACTTTTACTTTGCTGGAGATGTATACGATACGCTTGCAACTTCAATCCAATTAAAATAATCATTCTGTGCCCATCAGATTTATAACCATGTACTACACTCAATACATCTATGCATCAACTGAAAGCCCTTAGGCGCCAATTTCGAGCCGTAGGGAAGTCAAGTCAACTAGCCATTCCAATGGAATGAAGACTTCATTTAATCGATGAGTATAGTTACCTCGAAGTCGGATGAAAACAGCATAACTGGAAATCAACGTTTGCTGAGAATCATTTGCGTCTTTAGAAGTAATTAGCAGCCAATGGTAGTCAAACAAAACATGGCTTCATCAGTCAATGAAAGCCACAACAGTAAGTATAAGCTAAACACGTAGGAAGGTGTAAACTTCCCAGTTGAGGTTCTCGGGACGGTAATCACCAAAGGCTCGGGACAATTGATGACACGGTTAAAAATCGTATTCAACAGTGCAGATGCATCCAATCCTTGTGATTCATAATATTCAATGAAACTATAACCTTCTCCGACATTACTATTCTTTTTGCAGATATCTCTGCCCACTGTCTCTATTTTGCATTCAACTTTACTTTCTTCACTTGCTTTGTACACCATATGGAGTGTGGTGATTTGAACTGCTAAACATTGCTGCAAAGTTCCATGCTGAAACTAGTTAGCCAGTCATTAAGGAATAATAAATCTGACGAGAATTGGATGATGTAGGCTCGTCAGTATAATCGCATTGTGATAATCAGTAGAGGAGATTGGTAAATTATTCCTGAGTGTTTTGATTGGACACTAGTAACTAGTGTCACGTGTCCAGCCCTTTCTTTTGTGCAGACTGAATTCTCTCAGTCAGGTTTATAATGTGGCCACCATTCTAGGTAGCTCACCATCACGGTTCAAATTGGTTTGATGATATTAGGTAGTTGGAGGCAATCAGCAGGAAGCCTCACACCTAGTTTTCGTGCTAGTTGGCAGATAATTCAAGGTTGCAGATAAGCTTTGCTGACGAGTGCCGATTGGCACGAAACATAGGTCCAAGACTACCAGCCGATTGACTCCAACTATCTAATATTCTTCAGTATACCGGGGAATCAGCCGGTTGTGAGGTAAATGCACATACATTTCAGTGGTGAAATTTGCGTCAGCACCTATTCCGTTGCATAATCTCTTAATGTCAGTTATCATTTTTTCCGTTTTCAGATATCAGAATCGGACTTACAAACCAACATGTACAATATGGTGAATTGAATTTATGTCAACTGACTTCTTGTGTATGGTTGTTACCACTTTGTATGCAGCCAGTATATAATTTGAGTCTTGTGAAATCCACATGGAATTCAACAACGAAATATTTACCTGAATGTGTGAATAGTGTATATACGCCTAATGTAATCAATAGAGCTTAACACATGTCATGTGATAATAAGCTACTACATTCAGGTGTTTAAGCTACCTTCGGGTATCGGGTAGTCAATTCATCTTCGACTCGAATAATACTCACCCTCTATTTATCATCCATTGCACCGTCTTTCCACAGTCTCCAAGACAGCTCCATCCAAAATACTTCCTTAATTATTACTTTAATAAATAATCGGAATTATTGCTACCCACTGGCAATCATTCTTCCACCACTCATGATCCTCATCGGAATTTCAATTATATATTTCACTGTCCATTTTATGGAAAACATTCATCATCTATATCCATATAGCCGTTTTAAAATATGTCCGATAGGAGCCTCTGTATGACTCAGCATTCAGGAGCTAAATTCACACATTTATCTTAAACTACTTTTCAAACATAATGAACATGACTTCATGTGTTGTTTGAAATACATCTGCATACAGGTCCATACGCAGAGGAGTATTCTCTTCTACAATGTGTCCAGGAAGAATCGGATGCTTACGAAGGTAAACAGTTTATCTTTGCATCCTTCTTTCCCACTTTTTCAATAAGCATTCCTATCCAATTTTACCTGTTACGTCGGTGTGAATTTCACTTTCAGACTCTCCTGATAATTTCAAGCACAAACCAAACAGCAAGGTTTGGAGATTTATTGAACAAGATAACTCAGTTCATATTGATTGGTGTGATGTTTTACCATTCGATAGTTGTGCAGTTGCATGAGTATTTGTTGATAGTGATAAGTTCAATGAATGTTTCCGTTCACATCGTTTCAATGTGCTGTTCTCTCCTTCCATTTCTGCATTAGCTATGTTGCGATCAGCAGAATCAGTCGACTGTGACGGTTATGGACCATTGGGAAACGAAGAAGGTAATCCATTAATGATAACCTGCACTTCAAATAAATTCTGTTAAATTATTTCATTGAAAAATGTTAGAATTAGATTTTTGTATTTCATCAGGTTAATTTTCGAAAGTCAAATGTATCCTCATAGGAGTTTAGTTCACAGGATTCACACATTTTTTGATCTGGTTGTGCTGTCAGTGAACTGGAAGTTGAACTACCAGTGTGCAGGATGGATTATCAAGTGCAAAACCAGACTGCTTTCCTTTCAAGTTCCTTATTACATATTACATCTGTGAAGGGCGATAACGTGAATTCTGAAGTCTGTGAAACTATTGAAATATAAGAGAGACTTGTCAGTTCACCAATAATAATGAATTCGAAATAATACGATTTCAACACATGACGAGATATTACTAGTAGGTGTAAGGATTATCACAAAGGTGTTATGACTGTCTTCAAGGACGTTCGGTGATCGACACTGAAGTGAATGAACACATAGACGAGTTAGTCTCCTGCTTAAACAACAACTCAATATATCAAACCACCAACTATTTCACAGTATTCTGCATAATCACCTTTCACTATTTGATTCTGTGACATTCAAATTTAACATGTCGGCATCATCTTTCAAATTTCAGATCTTCAGGAATTGCAGAAAAAAATAAAAGCTTCATATAAATACAGAATGTTTTATGGTCATGCAATGTGTAAGTGGAAACTGTTTTTTATTGTCCATAGGTTTCACAAACTCCATTTATGCGTCAACATCTATTCACAAAAACAAAGTACAAACGACTTCCTGATATTACGTATAATGTGCATTTGTATTGTGCGCACAACTCCAGGGGATTACATGAACATGCTTCGCTTGACAATGGTTATGCGTTTATAACTGAAATCAATTATAATTTCATTTGGGATTTTGAGATTTCCGCAGAGCTCTTCATCATTTAGTAGTCAGTACACAACGCTTGGTTGTATGTAGGTTTATTCTCTGATGAACGTCAAACGATCACAGAAAACTAGTTTAGTCTAGAATAAGCACTATCAGATAACTTTACCGACTGAAATCGCCAAACCGTCAGAATGAGGCAGTTTAGTTTCACACAGGTTGACCTTATGTACACACACAAAAAAATTTGACTACTACTCTGTTATATAGCGTAGAAACGTAAAGAAGGAACTAGATCAGTATGAATGTTTGCATGACAATGTGGTAAATTTAGAAGAGAATGATGAAAGGAATTTAGTTGAGGAGAAACTGTCCAATGTTTTCACGTGTGTATTTATACACTTCATGAAGACTAATCAATACATTTGTGAATATCAAAAACAGCAATGACAACGGCAGTGAATCCTTGTCACAATGCGGATTTTTGAATAACTGCTGCTTCCTACTCTATACAGGTGACCTACCTACACAATATAAGAAGTGTTGACTGATTGAGCATCAAGTTTCCTTCATCGAAATGCTTGTAGACGCATGAACTTATTCAATGCATTTTTTACTGCCAACCATATTTCATCAGTTGTATTAGAAAAATTTCACACACTGATGAACAAGGTTTAATTTTCTTTCATATGATACGTCACCTTTATTTGGCTCTTTCATTTTCAAGTGCTGACGAAAATTCATGAAACTGCTATCGAGAGGTTGAAACGTAAGTTTTGCCAACTATTACAAAAAATCTTTTCATGTTTCCTCTTTCAAAATCGACTGATGAGAGGAACTGCCATCCTGTCTTTATGTAGAAAAGTGTATAAGTGAAGTTAAAATCCAATCCGTGTGAATGCGATATTATTTGTATTGGGAACACTAGGAGCAAGAGTCATATGATTCGGTGGATCACCAATTTATTCACGTCATGTCATATCATATAATATAATATGAAATCATATCTAGTATTTTGAGGAGTATATGGCAATTTATCACATTCTTCTCAGCTGAACACCAGTTGTGGTCAAGTCGATGTGGACCATGTCAGACTTTCCTAACACACTCTCACTAACATCCGCATCCACACACACACGCACACCTACACACATTAGTGCGAATAAATTCATTTGAGATATCTGAAACATAATGAATGGATCAGGATGACTGGAGTCACTGACTCTTTATCATCCTTGGTGTGGAGTGATGCTCATAATAGGTGTTGTGAGTTCTTCAAGTCAAATAGTTTGCACAGATATTCAGAACTGGTCAATTCTCTTGTGTCTTCACATCATTCAGCGTTGTTAGCTTTCTCATGAAATCATTAATACCAATCCGCTCTTATTTTCTCTACAGGGGCAGGAAAAAGAAACTAGACGAGAATACGAATGTCCTGCACACGCTAGCATGGGAAATGTGTATTCTGCACATTACTGAAATGTATTTGTGTGCAGTGGATTTCGTGAACACTTCTAACTGAATAACTCACTTTCATAATAATGCTTACTGTCTTTCTTCTAAATACAATTTCATAATTCAAATATTTAACCTATTCCGACTTGTCAGATGAATTCCATGTTATCCTGGCATAGCTCGTCATCAGGAGTGTCGCAAGGTTCTATCTTAGGACCGCTGATGTTTTCGATTTTCATCAGTGACCTACTACGGCGCCTAAGCTGTCCGACTCTTCTATACTTTGACGACGTAAAGATATGGAGGTCAATAAAGTGTTCAGAAGACTCAGATAGGCTGTAGGTGGGCCTTAGGCCTCTGGGAGACTGGACGTTGGCCAATGGTATGACTTTTAACCTGAAAAGAGCGCAGAGTGGTGCAATTACGCACCTGCAGACTGCAGAATTCAAGCTGCATCATATGCAATGCGGTCATACATTTAACACATAGGCAGTTAGATGCACTCACTCCTGAGCTCTTTTAAGATGGTAAAAAACATACGTCAGACCACATCTTGAAGTGTATATTATCATTGCACCCCCACTGTCTAGAAAAGACGCAGACCTCTCAGAAAGAGTCCAACGACGGACAACAAAAGGAGTGGTTCGTCTCCGAAATAAACCATATGATGAAAGGCTGAAGAAATTAGGCCTATTCACACTTAGCTACCGCCGTCTTAGGGGGGATTTGATTACTGCCTACAAAATAACAAATAACCAGGATCGCCCAAAGAAAGGTGTTCTACCATTGAGTCGGTTTAGGCTTCCTCGTGGAAGTCCCAGAAGGATAGCTCACCAAAGGGCAAGGACCCGGGTGCGCTCCCACTTCTTTTCACTGCGGGTTTGCCGTCCCTAGAATTCCTTACCGGCAGATGTAGCTATGGCACCGTCTGTGAACACCTGTAAACGAAGGCTAGACAATCTTGCAGCGACACAAGGACTACGTCTAAATGTCCTGTCCCCTTAAAATCCCATACACCATTCATTGGTAGACATCTGAATGCGCCATTTTACTTCTTTACATTCTCTCCCGTCTTACTCTCCTGACCACTCTAACTACTACATTAACACTTATTATTATTATTGATACTGTAAACACATAAACATTTATATGTGTACATATATATCAACCTCAAATTTAACTGGCCGTCTGTTTTCATGTTTTCTTTATTTATTTTTCTGCCTTTTAGTCTAAATAACCTACACTTATTATGTCTATTATCATTATTATCTCTTTTTTGACGACAACACCGGAGAACTAACTAGTGAAAGGATCAACTTCATTCACAGTAGTAGTAAAGCCTCAACACACCGCATACCACAAATAACAAATATTTAGTCACAGCACCACTCCTTTTGGAGTCAACCAAAGCTACGACAGTCGAGTGACGAGCTACGCAGAAGTTTACCGAAAATCAGGAACTTTTAACTGGAAGTCAAGAAGCGAGCACAGAGAAATCAAATTGGTTTATACTGTAACAACAAAAAACAAGGGCCAGGCAACAGATCGTTTTATTAAGGAAATCAGCACGTATTTATTTTATCTCATGTACATTGTTATAGCTTATTCAGGCAGACAAACACAGTCTTCCGATTGTTTGTTTCTTGCTCAAGGTTATTCTGTACTGCTTGTGACTGGTTTCACAGAAAGTTAAGCCATATATCTGCGAATCGTATTTGCCCACGTTAAGTCTTCTGTGATTGGTTGTTGAATCAGTCTTGTTCATATTTTCTCACGGCCAATATTAGCGACATAATTATTGACGTAAACTAATGTCTACCAATTGGCTAACAGCCTGCTCTCATCACAATACTAGCTCATAAAACGATATTGGATATCGGACTATTGCCAATATTGGCGACTATAGTCAACTGGAATTCTGTTTTACCAGTGAAAAAGAGTTAAATCAACTGGAAACATCACTAAAAAAAGAAACTTTCAAGGGTGCTGACGTTAGTTTTCAATTGGACCCTGATGACGTTTAGATGTCAACAATGGTCGGCAAGCTATCGTTTAGTCCCCAGTCTTCTTCAAAAGGAATGCTCAACTATACCTAGGGGCCTAAGCTTCCAAGTCATTTCACAGTATATGGAGCATCAACGAAGTTAGCCCTCTTCAAATAGAGCTCTTGTCAAGTCATTACGTGTAAGGTTGTTTTATTTAAACATGTCTTTCAGTCGCAATTATTAGTAAATTCGTTTCTGCTGCATTGCCTGATGAAGACTCCGGAAGACAGCATTACGCCTACTTCCACGACCTCCGTGATCGCACAGCCAAAAGAGGAGGCCCGCGAAGAGTAATTAAACATTTTCCTGTCAATTTAAGTTATATATCACAAACAGACTCAATGTATGCTGCTCAACCAAATTCTGAATTCATTTTACGGGTCGGTGTATGCAACAAGAATACTGACCGGAGGAGCTCTCCCGTCAGCAGCAATTTCATTAAATTAAGGCCGTAAAATTTAGTCGTGCAACTGCCAGTAGGATTTAATTGTAAAGGTAATGATAATCAGTGTTGCCAGTTACATGGATTTGATGTTTGTCTGGCCGTTTTGTTCATAATCACTAAATTGTCATTATATGTGTAGTGAAATTTTCGACGTTAATCGAGTTGAACACACAATTACGTTAAAAAAGTAGACCAGTTATTTATGAATAGCTGAGACGATTTTTCCACAAACGTTTTAAAACTCAATCAACTCAATTAGCCATACAAGCGTAAGTTGAAATGTACTCGTCGAATTCTACCTTACCCACCAAAAAACGCTTACTTTCAAGGGTACTTCAATCGATCTATTGGATGATGGTGATCAGGCGTAATGTGGAATTCAGCCAACATAATTTGTGAATCTAACTGTTCGGTAATCTGAAACAATTAGTTTCGAGAAGGTTTGTCAAATTTGTTTCTATTTATATTAAATGACTTAGATATAAATTCTCTTTGACGAACATTTATTTCAATGGGTAAGGTTCTATTCTGAGTAAGCACGTTTACGTTTTTGATAAAATGCGTGATAGTTAGAAAACAACAATGAACAGCCTAATTCTATGAGAAAGACAGGTGATAATTGAATGAAGTAAAGCGAATAAGGGGGAAATTATCAGATGAAAGCGGATACAATGGAGACATAAAGCGTTCCAATTTTGCAAAATAAGAGGACATAATAAGTAATCTGGAAAGAGGAGCATTTAGCGGCAAAGTCTCCCTTATTTGCTTTTTTTTGTCCCTCAAATAGGTATCGAAATGCTGGTGTTTTGGCTATTTTAGTGACCTGGCTCCCTCAGTAGTATGACAGCAATCTAATTTCATCAAATTAGGATACAGCCTTCATTCAGGATAGTCAAAATTTAAAGAAGAAGGCTGGCGGAGAGGTCGGCACGAAGTGGTAGTACAAATTGGTCTACATCTAATCACGTGTAGTTTAATTTTTCAATGACAATATAGACTGTATCACTGTTAAGTGTTGTTCAAAACATCTAGGTACATATTCCTATGTATGCACAACAAATGTTCATATAACTCCAGACTGCATCTCCTCGGATTTATTCTCCATCAAGGAGGGATTTTCAGAACCTGCCTCATATATTTTCGATAATCCCTTATGAATAGCCTGGGGGAAATTTAATTCTTGCGATCACAGCTTTCTTAAATTACTTGGTCATGATGACCTTGTGTAATTTAATAGTCGTCTGGACAAAACGCTGGACTTGGTCTTCTTAAACAATAGTGACATATGCGAGGTGCGAAGGAGAGCTCCACTGTTAAATTCTAACCATTGGTTTATTCATATTCTGCAGAAAGTTTTGGCAAATTACACAGAAGGGCTTTTGTTCACCTAAAAAGGAGAACCCAAGGATGATCTTATTCACATGATAATATTCAAGCACTAGGATATATGTTACATGGTACTGATCGGAACCTTTTCTTTGATGAAGTGTCAGACGTTACTGTCTTTAACATCTCCACCTATCTCGAGTTGTATTTGAACATTTGCTGTTCTACTGAAACACCGTCTACCAAATTCTATAGCATCTCTTCACAACTAAAATAACTCAGAAGAGAAACAGAGAAACTGTATACATCACATCATAATTCAGGTCTTCGGAGAATAAAATCTCTGATGAAGTCTGAAACACAGAGACTAAATGGGATACATATTGGAAAATCTTAATCATGTAAGAGTGATTCCAAAATCGTGAAACTTTTTAACCAACTTACAAACAGAAAACGAATTTCACTTGGTGCTTATTCTGATGTAAATGCCTTAAGTTGATTCTTTATTGTACAACAAGATAATATGATTGGACCTGATGTTTCTAGTCACGTAAATGATCAATTCCCTGGTTTTAATGAATAGGATATATTGTCATGTCTCAAGTCTTTAAATCCACCACACCGCCTAGGTCCCGATGATGTACCAAGAATTTTACTTTAAAAGTGTGCTGATATTTTGTGTCATCCTTTTACGCAAATCTTCAATGCACCATTTCACGGGGATACAGTACCTGCTGCCTGAAAAGAGTTAAATGTGGTGTCTGTGTCAAAGTTATCTTCTTCATCATCACGTCCTTATTTATGAAAACTATGGAGAGGCGTCTTTCGCATGCATTTACACCTTCTTTGAAGTCTTTTAACGACCCAAACCAGATCGCTCACAAATGCAGTAGAATCACATATATTGTTTCCAGTCTTGATAGACATACAAATTTTATTCCAGTCTCCTTTGTAGAATACATCACTGCTTTTGAGTCTATTCCTAGGGCGCTTTTACTAAGCAAGCTGATTTCAGCAAGCACTAAGTCCTTGATCACAAGGTGGCTGTATTCTCATTTTGCGAGGAGAAAAACCCTATACCGTTTTGAATGGAGAGGGGCACACTTCGTTGCTGACGGAACTGGTGTGTTTCAAGGCTCTCCATTCCTATTTTTCTTATTTTTGGATGACCTTCCATATTATTCCAAAGCAACTACATCAGATATGCCGATGATCTAATCATTTTTGCTCCACTATTTTCTGTGTTGGATTCTTCTTTTATGAATAGATTCTTGTCTGAAGTTAACAAACGGTCCTATGCTGAATCCATCAAAGTTTCGTATTGCTGATTTTAGTTTCAGTTGCCAAAAAGACTGGCGTGAACTGATTAAATCGCATGACTCCTGTATTATTGACGGCAATGTGATAATAGGAAGTAAATCAATATCTCTCCTGTTTCGGCATAGGTTTCTCTTCGAATCTCTGTTGATCGTCTCATATCCTGTTGATTTCTAAGAAAATGTTTCCTTTTACTATAATATAAGGAAGTCGAGACTTTTTGAATTAACTTAACCCTCTCTATTGCAATTCGTTAATTTATGTATTCCACCCACTCACTCATATTAATATTTCTGAATGTACATTATCCCATATTGATTTTTATTCAAATATCTGGTCATTTCCACACATGTATATAAATGAACGAAAAAGTTGTATGAGTACATTGATATGATTGTGCTCGAAAAGTCATCAGTTAATATTACTGTGTATCACTGTGTGACTTATCAAAATAAAATCTTGTCGATAATGAAGTTACACTCCACCACAGTGCCCAAGTTTTTACTTATACCTTTATTGTTTGCTATTATTCTTCCTTGGACTTCTCAAAGAAGATTACATCATTGATATAAGTATAAAACTTGGGCGCTTTGGTAGAGTATAACTCCATTATGAACAAGATTTTAATTTGATGAATTATACAGTGTTATGCAGTTATACTAACTGGTGACGTTTTGAGCACAAACTATTGATCATAATCATATCATATTACGTAGAACACTGAATGCTGTGTGTAAGGTTAGTGTTGTGCCTTTCACTCAGTTAATTGACAATACTGTCTATAAGTACATCATTTCTTCCAAACATTTGGCTGAAGTCATCTTGCCTAATACATAACATCCTCTTTGTGATCCTCGACTTTCCCTTTTGTGTCTTCGGATAAAACTGGGAGAAACTTCATAAGAATTTGCGCCAGTACAACTGAATACAAAAACTTCACTATACCAAACATTTAGCACGGGTTTTATGTGAGGAATCACATGTCAGAAAAGAACTTATAAACTTTTTAAATCAATAACTCAACTGCAAAGTATAAACAAAGAGTATTATTATTATCTGTATTACCCATGATATTATCTACTTACAATTCATTATGCTTCCACCAACATTTTGTTTTTAGTGGTTTCATTGTTAATGTTATTATCACTACTTTAAATTTTATATACTTAGTTATTAGAGGAGCTCAGTTGTTGCAATATTTATAAAAACGCTAAAAATTCCATCCCGTATAATTATTATTGTACGGAATAAGGTGACTATTATTATTAAGCTTGTCATCCCGTCGTAGTCTACTGAGAATAAGCGGCCACAATCCTGAAATAGCTTAAATACAATTAAATAATCAAATCCTGCTAATCAACATCCACCAATTAATTAAATCCTTGTTTCACAGCCAAAAAAACTGTAAGTTATGCAACCTGAGAGCCTAAGTTTTATGCGTCTGTTACAGTCAGCTTGTTCAGAAGACGTGTAATTACTACAGTATCTGATACCGATATCAATGACTGAGTTGAGCTGGGCTAGTTTTCGTCCATTTGCTTCAGGAGTTGATTAAAGACTATTGTCGCCGGTGGAAATCCAGCCGCACTTACCAATCTCAGACTTCAGATAGGATTCAGTACGCCATGTTGAGAAACTACTTGGTTTAAGGCGTATTTTGCTTACCACATCGTCTAAGTCACTACTGTAGCAGGAGTGAACGACTTCCAGGTCGTCGCTACGCTGGATTGGCTTACCCGATGTAAAGTAGTCATGAATACTTTTAATGTAGACTGTAAATATAAGTGGTTGTAGGACACAATCCCACTTGTGATCTGCCTAGGATGCGACAATATAGATCTGACTTTATTTATTCCTACCCAGCCGCTTGGAAATGACTTTGACCAGTTAAGTAATTGATTGCGGATTCCACATGAGTACAGTATCTCAAGGAGAATATCACGTCAAATGCCCCTGATATGTGAATGCAGAGAAAAAACTAGTATACATGATTCGAGACCACTAGTGATGTCAAAGTGACGAGTAAAGCAGGACATATTTTAGAGAGACCAGTGATGAGATCCTGTGATAAGATCTTCCCTGAGTAGATAATCTGACAACTGATCTTTAACAGATTTCTCCATTATTCATGAGGTAACTGCGGTCATAATCATAGATCTGCAACTGCTAACGTTAGCCTTATCACTAGATTTGTAGTGTGAAATTATAAAGCTAGTTTACCACTCATTAGGTTAATTGCTAGTGTTGATAGATAGTAAGAAGAACTTGATAAGTAGGGGAGAAATTTCAAACCCACTGTTTTTGAAAATTGTCGAGGCAAGTCCCTTTGGTTTCGTGCTAGTAGAAGATCTAAGGCATTTAAAGGCTTGTTCTAATAACCAGCTGGTGAACACTGTGC
Organism: Trichobilharzia regenti; assembly: GCA_944472135.2. Classification (NCBI taxonomy): domain Eukaryota; kingdom Metazoa; phylum Platyhelminthes; class Trematoda; order Strigeidida; family Schistosomatidae; genus Trichobilharzia; species Trichobilharzia regenti. The sequence goes on from OX235266.1 coordinate 33,636,721, forward strand.
TCCTGACAGAAGAGCTAGTCAGGGGTTCAGTTTCATTAAGGACGTTTGTTCCAAAGATAAAGTCCGCAAACCATTAATTGAAAAATTCACAGACGGTTGCAAACTTCTTATAGATTTTTAATACAATTAGTCACTTTTTGGCAAGTGTTATCAGAAGACGGAGGTTATCTAAAAATGTGATGTATTTGCGCTATAAATTTAAACATTATGATCACACATTCACTTGTCAGTGAATGAAGATATACAAAGTGAAGAGAAGGATTCAAGAATAATAAGGATAATTAGCACAACGTTTGGTTATCCAATCGAATGAGGGTTACCAAGGCAGGCTAAGAGTAATAATGAATTGTTTTTAAACACAGAGAGTGGAAAGCTTAAATTTATGTAAAGCTTTGGCCTCAGTGTATTTCAGTAAGCGCCCTTGACATTAAAAGTTGTGTTAACATCAGTCCTGTGGTTCATATCGAATATTGTTTGATGGGATAGAAAATATGAAGGCAAGTGGTAGTGCCTCCCTCTCATGTATTGAAAGTTTGATTAATAACAAATTTGTCACATACTTATTAGGATTTACTAGGGATTGGTCTAATTAGAAGTCAGAGGTACAAGATTCAATAAATTTTAATCCAGTATTCTCTTTCACCTTATTAACAGCAGGGCTACAAAAATTAATGAAGTCTCTTCGGCAAATCAAATATATTTAGAGTTAATAAATGGAGTTCAATTATTCCACATAACTTTCAATTTGAACTATCAGAATGAGATTTTGTAAGGCATATAAGATTTGAAGAATTTGGTTGAAGTTTAGAAGATCGAAGAGATTTGTAAACTGTCTTCAGGAATGTGTGACTTAAGAAATAACATTTGTAAAAATCCAGTTTCACCTTTTCAGATGCTACTTGACACATAAGGTTAAGAAGCTCATCTAAACGTTGAACAGCGCATTGGGGTAGTCTTCTATCCAAAAGTTTTAAAACATTTAGTTCCTTTTATAAGTTTGGATAGCGTTATTAGAAGACAGAGATTATCTAAAAGTTGTGATGTATTTGCTCAATACATTTCGAACAATCCGATCAGATTATTCTAAAATGAGAATTGACTAAAAGTTCGATCAGGCAAGATGATGGAACGAGTCGGCTATTTTGGTATATGAAGAAACCAGGTCATCAAGAAACGTGGTGCGTGACACTCTCATTATTATTATATCCTTTAATTCCCGGAGAAACATAGGGTTTTAGCTGCGCGTCTCCATTGCCTTCGGTTATCTGCCAACTCTTTCACCCCTATCCGAGTCTAACCACACGCTTTCATCTCCTCTTCACATGACCTCCTGCAAGTCACCCTTGCACTGACGACCGACTTGCCGATTCCCCTCCGCGTTCCACTTGAGGACTTGTCTAATGATGTCACTTGATGGTTTCCTCGGTGTATGACCAATCCAACTCCATTTCTTCCTGCCTATTTGTTTCACAATCGGTTGCTAGTTGGTTAGTTCCCAGAGATCCTCGTTGCTGATCTTTTATGGTCATCTGATCTTGAGGATTGAGCGAAGACAACTTTTAATGTAGGTCTGAAGTTTGTTTGAGATGCTCTTTATGACGCCCTGGCCAAGTCTCTGATCTGTATAGTAGTATTGACTTCACATTAGAGATGAAAATCCGGATCTTATTTTTGGTGATGAGTGCTGTTGACCTCCACACAGAATTAAGGGTAATGAAAGCCTGTCTTGCTTTTCCGATTCTAGCTTTGATATTCTCGTCAATTCCGTTGGCCTGTACTTGAAACGATGCTTCCCAGGTAGCTAGGTAGGTAATAGAGGTTGTTTCTTTCAGGTTCCTCCCATTTATGCTGGCTGATTGTTGTCTGTTGTTGTTGTTGTTGCTGCTGATGTTGGCTAGGAATCTTCATCACCTACCTCTGTTTTCTCTATGTTCATTTGAATTCCTATCTTTGATGCTTCTTCCTTTGTCGACTTGTTGCTTTTCACTTGCATATCTTCCAGTTCGTGGGAAATCAGACATATATCATCGGCGAAATCCAGATCCTCCAAGTCTTTTGTGTGAGTCCATTTTATGCCTGTTCCCTCGTTGGTTGCCGTTGTCTGTCGCATTATCCAATCAATTGCAATCAGGAAGATCATTGGTGATAGTAGGCAGCCTTGCCTCACTCCCGTCCTCACTTCGAAGGCTTCCGTAAGTTTCCCGTTATGGATTACTTGACATGCAGCATTGTCGTATAACTGTTGGATGAGATGTATAATTGTCGATGGCATCCCGTAGTAGCGAAGTAGTTTTCAAATGACCTGTTGATCGACATTGCTCTATCGAAGGCCTTTTCAAAGTCGATGAAGTTGAGATATAGAGGTGACTTCCATTCCAAGGTTTGTTCAATGATGATCCGTAGTGTGGCGATTTGATCAATACATGACTTGTTTCATCTGAATCCAGCCTGTTTCGGTCGAAGTTTCTCATCCAGGTTAGCTTGTTTGATTTTCTCCAGGATGATGCGGCTTAGTACTTTGCTGGGGATGGACAGGAGCATAATTCCGTGCCAGGTTTTGCATTGTTTGTGGGTGCATACCATTGTATAACTGACACTTTCCTTCCTTGGGAGTTGAATCTGGCGGTCATTATCTTGGGCGAGATCGCCTCCCATTGCATCAGGGCCTTTGTTGTTGGTGGTGGTGACATCATGAAAGCCACGCCCTCAGTGTGCGTGTGGTTATCTTTGGGGTGACCGAAGTAGATCACTGAATCACCCGTTGACAGTTTGGCGAGTCCATTCCCGTTCTATCCGCTTTCACATATCCCCAGAACTTGAATTCCGTATCGTTCCACTTCGTTTGCGATCTGGGCAACTTTGTCAATCTTGTGCATGGTGCGGACGTTCCATGTCCCCATATAGAATTTTTTTCTTTTAGCGCAAGGAGATTCATCGTGCTGAAGTTTCTGTAGCAACTTTGAATACAGGGTGGGGTTGCTAGCCTCACGCCTGAGAAAGAAATTGTTACATTAAGATATAGTTTGGAGAGAAGCGACCTTGTGGGTTTCTCCCCTTTAAACCAGGAAAACAAGGAATACAACGGTCAGAACAACACCGGCAAAAGGAAAGTAATTCACAACAGGAAAGGCAACAAGCGACAACAACAATAAAAAATCTTAGCAGTAGTATCAGTCAGATACAGTTAACAAAAATGATACCAAAATCATGGACTCACTGACTTGAACCAAAATGAACATGTAAATCCATCAATATATACAATTATAGATATTAGATAATGTTAGACAGTCACAAAATGGGAAGCAGATAATTATAAGCATTATCGGACAACAGGATTATATCCACAGATTCAGTGTTCGAAAGGCAAATAATTACAATATGTTTCGCATTTTTTTCTGGTAAGAAACTCCACAGAAATAAGAGTTTTATATAACTACGTTAATGTAACGTAGTAATTGAAAAGCGCGCCTTAGGCATCTTCAATGAACTGTTATCCCATAAACTCTCATAAACAAATGAAAAAGTCAGAGTTCAAGCTAGTCCGCTTCTTTACAACACTTACCAAATCTGAATTTGAAGCAGGTACCAATCCTTAGGCTCTAATGCTTTGTTTTATTGTATTTGGAGTATATGGTATTATCAGGGATATTTGTAGATCCCACTTTCACCCAAAATACGTGGACATCATCTGTGAAATTCAGGATAATGCCCATAACACCTGTTCAGAATTGACTAGTACGGGATTGAACCTCTCGAAGGAAATCAAATTCCTCTTGATTGCAGATTTACTTTTCCTACCGACACTAACCAACACAAAATTTAAGCTCAAGGCCCACTGTTTACCGTCTCCAATCACTTTGCCATGGTTGATTGCTTCATGATTCTACAGGAAGAACCCGGCTCACAATAAGGGATAAATATCACCCTTTGGTCAAGACATATTACCGAAGTTCTGTGCAAAAAAATGGTAGTAGACGTATCACAAAGAAACTATGACTATTTAAGTAGAAATATTCGAATCTAGAGTAATGGTATCAACCAAATTCCTGTTGTAGGTAATAACGTTAATCGATTTCCAGGTGAGCGTGTCATTTTTAAAACTACTTGCTGACGTAATAGAAAACAACGTATTCATAGGACGACTAATATTTCCATTTCAAATCCCTTAAAATGCGTTTTGTTTACGATGGATGTAAGATAAAATATATTTTTCTGCTAACAATATAATCTCAAGTTTTTGATGTAAAGACACAAACTAGTATCGCGAATAGTTTAATCATGATGAGCATACCTGAACCAGGACAACCACTGAAGTATTTGTTTATGGGAGAATATGTTTTGAATCAAAAGCTTTTATTACAAAGGACAGTTAAAATAAATATCACTAAAGGTTTGATTACTTTAATAATCTGCGGGGATATGAAAGCTATTCACTTGTCCTGCTATTTTCCTTAATATGTGAGAATTTGCTTTAAAGGGAAAAATAAACCCTAAAATGTTTGGTCAACAATATAATATAACAACTCTTGAACAATGAACACCTGATAACTATATTATATGATTCGAATAACCAGTCTCTCCATTGTTAATGTCTTTGAAAGATTTTAACCGTGATAATACATGCTGTGGTACTAAACGTTGTCTAGTGTGATTTATGACAAGAGGGTGCTTGTTGGAGTTCACCGTCTCCGGAACAGACTTGTTTGAATATTTTAAAGTCGAGGTAAATTTTGCGGCAGGTTGCTTCAAATTTGCACTCCTAGTTGGATGGAATAAATTATCATTCGACTGAAATACTGGAATAGTAGACGGTAAAATTGATGGATGGTATTTCAGAGAATTATTCGATTCACTGCACGTCCCATTTGATATGCTTTTTGACCTGATTGTCTTTGATGCCTAAAAATCATATATAAGCGGTTTAATATTTATATCTGAAAGTTCAATCGGCAAGATGACATTGTTAAGAACCAGTGGTTTTTGTGAACCCATCTTCGTTATTGATCCACAGCAAAATAGTAGCCTACAAATTTGTTTCTATCATTTTTTTACTTACTTCACCAATTGCATTAGCTCGGAATACTTAGTCTCTGTTTGGCTGTAAGATATCGTCGCCAGCACGCTGAAATGTTACTCCCGGTTATTAATGCACGGCCTCTAGTTACTTGGCCACCCACCATTGTTTATTCCTGTTGATTCAGAAATATACTTTATTACTTTAACAACCTAGGTGATGGCATGTTTTGGTGCACGTAAAGTGATTACATATATGGATGGAGGATTATATGAGTGTTATACTGTGCAGCTGTGTAGCCTGTGCTCTTAGACACTTTCATCTCTTGGAGGGATTTTTGGAGCCCAATTCTAGTATTCCTCATGACATTATAAGTGAAAGCAGTGAATACCTGAAATTGTTTCAAACCACCTGTGCCGAATTTTAATTTTCATTGTACACTGATGTAGTCGTTCTTTCTTCACCCCTAACGTTTCGAAATTAACATAAGGCTTCGAGTTCTGATGTTTTTCTACGGATGGTATTATTTTCTTCACGGAGTGAAGTTGCTGACCTCACCGTCAATCTTCGTTCTTTTCCAGGCCTGCAACCGGTCAGTGAGCTGGGGAACGATTAGCAGTGGGTTGGCCAGGAATCGGATCCAGATCTTATGCGTGGTTTGCGGACAGTCTACCATGGAACCACCGGTACTTTTTTCGTTGTGTCTAGCCCCTGGCAGAAAACGTTTCATGAAAATGTGCGATGTTATCTTTTCAATCGCAGCCGAACATGATTTTATTCAGACAAACATAAGTTCATGTGTGCCGAAACGAGAGTAACAATGGACAGAACATTCAAATAAGTGAATAAATTACAATATCGGTATTTTAAAGGAAAAATATATCCATGAATTACCTGACTGTCACCATTTGTTGAATTTATTCTGGAATTATTCGTAGACTCCATTACAGTATCCAGCATGTTACCTGACTTATTTTTAACCGGTGATTTTCTAAATTCACTGAAGCGTTCATTATTTCCACTCAGTAGTGACTGACTTGTATCATAATGGTGACCGCTTGAACGATGGTAATATGTTAAACTACTATTACCGTTATGATTATTAATACCGTTGGTATAGTTAGCAGAAATAACTTCATCCATTAATGGACTTGCAGATGTTCTACGCAGTCTGTAATCTTGGAATAAATTATCCAAGTCCCTAGTTGAGTGCAATCTGATATCAGGGGTACCACCGGTTGTTGGGCCTATTACTGAACTTACTTTCGATGAATACTTCATTGAAATTGATGAATTGTAACCATTATCATGAGTAATGTTGCTAGCAGAATTAGTGGTAGCTGCAATGTTGGTAGTATTTTGGGGAGAAGATGACGACGAAGAAACGTTATTATTACCAGGGTGGTATATAGGTTTATGCTGCATTAAATATCCAGACAAGGAGGTAGGCAGCATTGGAGCTGATGAAAATCGTCGGTTTTGTGCGTCAGGCTGTAGAAAAATAAAGCTTTTTAGTTATCAATGTTATAACCACAGGTAAAGTCAACAGTAATGTAAATTCAGAAATGAAAATAAATGGACCAACAACCACAGTTTCAAGTATGAACAAAAATACGTGCCTGTTCAAAACTTCTTTTTAAACGTAAATGTTACTAAAATTGAAACGTATTTTGAAGTCAGTTAGACTGGAAAACTGAGCTCTACCAGTGGTACTGTAATGTGTCGTCCATAAATGGTAAGATATAAGGTGCAAACAGGCTGAGACTACTGAAATGTTGTTGTTACTGAGGTCTAATATTTATTCGGCAAGCAGAATGGTATTAAAAAGGCCTGCATGGTAGAGAAGAGGGCAGCGCAAACTGATTATCTGAAGAACGAACCAAAGGCAAATTGCTGAACAAATAAGCCAAACGAGATGGAAGCAAATGAATTTATTATATACTGAGGAGACCATTTAGTGAAATCACACAACATACAATTGGACAGCACTTGAGTGAAAAGTGACGGGTAAGTAGTGAGTCAGAGGACGAGGGGGAGAAGGTCAAGTGAAGAGAAAATGAAAGCTCACGGGTAATCCTGGAACCGGGTCGAAAAAAACTGTAGATAACCTAGTAAGGTAACGATGGGTTACTGAAGCCTTGAGTTCCACCAAGAAAACAAGGCAATGAAATGTCTATGCACACTAGACCCTGACTTTCAGTTACACTTTAAAATCCTTGTCTTCAGATTTCCAACCTTGTCATGGTAGTCGCAAGTTCGTAGAGATGATAACATAGGGTTTTTAAATCACTAGTGGTCTTATATTAGCCACCAAACATTCAAACGAATAGTGTCACTTATTGAAACAATTTATTTCAGGTTCGAACGTAACTTTTATTGAAAGATAAATTAGAGTCAGTGATATATAAGGAGAACTGGAGGGCATTTTTGGCGAAGGCAGTGACCCTCCAGTAGTGACCACTAATGACTCCACAAATGGTCGAATACGATATCTTCGGCTTACCAACCAAGAATATTTACCATTCAGTTATTATATTTATATATATTTATTATATTTATCATTCAGTTATTGATGAACTCCAAGCTCTAATTCTTCACCTGAAATTAAATTCGCCCACTTCTCATAGGGTTTTACTGAATGTGGAGACTAACGTGTCACCAAAAGTAATAACTGTACCGTTTAAACAAATGCTAATCTGTACCTCATTGTGGACCGGCATTATTAAGAGAGTCTCTTAAGTGCGACGTGCGCTTGATAGCTGATTTGAGGATTCTTACCTTAAGGTTAATCGGAATTCACCAAGAATATCATCTAGTGCCAACTGCACCAGACAAACCTTAATAAATCCTACCATCAAAATTTAAAATATACCACCGATTATTAATATCACTCGATCGTTGATTTTCCATTCATAAGAGCCTATCGCTCTTAACTGACTACATATATTCCCTAATTCTATCTATAAATGTAAGTACGACATAAATATCCACTATGCTTCCGCCAGTGTTTGGAGGACAGTTTTTTCCATTTATTCTTTTTGTAATAGTACTTTATGTTTTTATTTCAAAAACAGACAAGGGCAGGGGCAAAGTTGATTGTTTTAATTACGATGAAACCCGGATTGTGTTTCACCAGTAATGGCTACGAGAACTAAGACAGTTGAATCCTTTACCCAAGAACTTTAGCTTATGATTCAATCACATTGTAACAGCAAAAGGCAAGACATGGAAGTCAATGTGCATTTTCAAGCGATCAAACGACTATTTATATCTATACGGTTTATATTATTTACTCAGTTACTGAGCGTGCGATTTTGGTTTACATTAAACGACACGATACAGAATGTTCAAATATATTTAGCATTCCCTTGCTAATGCACTACTGGACTGTGGGAACAGTATTCACACGTCAACACCAAGAAATACAATGATTCTTACTGTGAGAATAATACTACGTCGGAAACCATTGTTTCTATCACACCAAAACAACATTACAATTCAGAACAGATACTAGCCAATGGTACGGGTCAGAGATAGCAACATACATCACAGACCGACATAAGATGAAATTAAAGGATCACTTTGCTTGAGTGGTATTACAAACGCCCCGTACACTGAAGGTCTCAGGTTCTACTGCTAGCTGATGGTTGCACACCAATGAAGACCCTCAATCCTGTGCGAAAATAACACCAAGTACATCCCGGATTTCCACAGTTACCTGGTTGGTGTAGATTCACGATGATATCTACATTCAAATCAGTCAAATTCTGAAAAATAACAACTATAGACTTTCAATTTGTTCGACAGCTGCTATCTGTGTACTGTACCCGAGATCTATTATTTGTCCAGTGAACGATCGCCTATTTATCATGCTGTTATACAGTTCAGTATTCACAACACTTTGTTTCAGTAAAATTTCAGCTAATTCAACTATGATAAGGTGTGTCGATATCATAAACTTCATTCGCAGACACGTAGCGAAGAAGTCACTAAACTCAGAACGGATGAATATATCGGTATTCCCCCTGGTATCCCGAGTACAACCTAGGGCTTTAGCAATACATGCCTGACTCACTTTATTCTCTGCTACCTTTCCTATAAACCTGCAGAGTTTCTGATGACTTATTCACGTGGTCTGCTCCGTGTCTCCCTTGAACACCAGGCTCAACTGAGACTTCACTCGAGGGCCCAGCATACTATGTCACCTAATGGTCATCTCAGAGTCCACACTGTCTACAACCTCTTGTTTACCCAGGATACCTTCAGCCAACAAACCATTAAGGGCACAGAAGTCTGCAGAGAATTCTCTGTTCCCACTCATTGAACTGAGAGTGTGTTGTCACAATACGAGTGCCTTTCCTGTATCTTGGATAGCGGGCTTTTGAAAACGATGGCTACCAGAAAACCCCATCTCTCTATCGCATAGATTTTCACTCGTTTGGTTTGTTTTAATCGGCTAAAATCTTATCTTCAATGATGTTATCTACTCGTGCGTGTATTTAAAATGTTTACGAGCGGCAAATTTAAGCCATTACGATGTAGTGGGCCGAATTCGAAATAAGGAGTCAGTTCAAAACCTGACGGTCACTGAACGGTTATAGCCTATCTCTTTTGTTGTACATAACTTTAGGTTCTTCTTCTATTGAGATGGTTGGTAATTATAAGGTAATTCAACCCGAGTCTGCGTTCTGCTTTTTACATCTTACCCCAGTGTGCTTGTTAACTTATTGTTTGTGCTGTTCTATTACAACGGACAAAACCGCAGTGACCTTGAACAACCAATCAGAACTTAGATGCACAAAGTCGAGTAATCGTTGAAAAATGCACTAAAAGCCACTGCGAACATCCCATTGTGCTACATAGCCGCTTATGTGCTGTTAAAATGTCTCCCAGTCACTAAATAGCTGATCTTAACAGAAATCATGCCATGCGCATTGGATGCATTCATCCAGGTGACTATAGATCATAACACTTTGAGATCTATTGATATTTCTAACAATGTTCTTTAACCTACTCCTAGCTCTAACCATAATCCCAAGTTTAACCCCAGACCCTGAACCCTAATCTAAAAAGCCATAACCCTATTTACAGAAAATGTACCTAGAGAATAAGTGAAATACTGTATCTACCTTCTCGAAGTCCCAAAAGGCAGATGTGATTTGATTTGGAATGACGTTTCGTAGCATTCCGTGTATTCGACTGGTTCTCGAAGGTCAACCTGTGAAGGACCTGGGATTTGGCTATCATACCTTAACTTCTCCAAGATAACTGTTCTAAATTAATGTCCTTTGGTCTCAAAATGTACTTCAGAACTCCTCATAGTTGGCTTTGAACTATATGTTGTGGATTTTTTGAAGGAGAAAAAGCAGAAATATCGTAATGGAATGGTTTGTGCTTCAGTTCAGAGACCATTGTGTCACAAAATATACTGTCAATTAATATTTTGTACGAAGGAAAAATACCATGCAATAAACTCCTGAGAATTGCGTTCATTATGCAATTACTGTCCAAAATAAAGCTGCTATTATTATTGAGTTTGACAGTCATATCACTGATAAGGATTTTCATATCGCCATTTAGAGCTCGGTTCATCACTGTTAACATTTGTCTGTGGAAGAAGTGATTCTCTTGTTGGTATGCGTTGTTTATAGGAGTATGGTACTGAATAAGTGTAACTCCCCTACCTTTTGAGTAAAATCTTGCTCTCATTGTTCTGGCGAAGATTGCTTCACATTGAGTAAGAGGCTTCAGTAGTTTTGATGGCGCCAGATAATTGCCAATCCCTAAGTGTGCTTGTGGTTGTCGTCTGCGAAGAAGACTGACCATCCGATTGACAATTTGAGAAGCCCATCTTCACTTCATCGATCTTTACGGATTCTTCGTACTTCAATGCCATATCCTCTCGTTTCTTCTGCAATCTGACAAGCCTCGTCTGCCAGCCCCAATATGATGCGGACGTGCATTCCACTTCTCTATGCTTAACTTTTCTTTCTCAGAAAGAAGACACAGCTGCTGACTGACCTCCTGGAGGCTTTCTTCAGCAGGTGTCACTTCGCCTACTCAACTTAAGAGTAGATTAAGTTCCTTTTTAACACTGTGTGTATACAGGTCTTCATGGATTTTCTGGGTTCAGTCCTTAGGTTGACACCCCAACTTCCCTGACTGACCAGTCTTAGGAACGGTTAATTAACTAGGAAACTGGTTAACAATGCGAGGTTGGGTGAATACATCCGCTAAGCAAATCTTACCTTCTCCTTTTGCACGAGTCTTTCCGCAGTGAATTTCGATTTGTTTCAGCGCAGATTTCCTTATTAATCGATATCAGCTAGTAAAACATTGAAAAAAGAGGGACCACATATGTTTCATCCTTGTTTAGGAGTTTACAGCAGCGCCCGCTCAGAACAGCATCACGTATAAGCCCAGAGTCTTTATGTTATGAAGTCGTAGACTCAGTTGGAACCCGGTGACCCCATAAATCAATGGTTGGGTGCTGCTTAGGATTCCGAAACTAAGGGGAAACAGATGTTCAGAGCTACTTTGATTTCAGATATTCTTTAAACTATATCAGTGTTATACACTATGTTTTTTTCTTTTTAAGTGCTTCCGCATTAATTATTAAGGCTGATTTACCAATGTCACTTTTGTGCCTATACCATGTCTAGATACTTGACATGGAACGAGCTTTTCACAGAAGTACGCAAAAGGAATGTGTCACACATGAAAACATACCACAGAAAGGTATATATATATACACAGAGAGAGAGAATGATACTACATTAATCGCTAAACATGTGGTCAAAAGATTGGAAAATAAATAAGTGAGGCACGGTAAAAAGTAGATTTACCTCAGCAGTTTTATTCTCGAAATTCGATTTATACTCTTGTTCTTTACTCAAATTTGAAGTAGTTTGATGCTTTTGACTCGGCGTTATATAACCACTAGTTGATGATGCATTCAAATTATTGAATAAGTTATTTGTTGATTTACTAAACTTATACTTATGGTAATTATCCATATAATTGAAATTTGACACAATATTCTGCTCAGATGAATTATGATTAGTTGTTAATCGTTGATGATATATTGATGAGTTGAATTTATTTGCTGTGTTGTTATTAGGATAGTTTAAGCATTCTGTCGATGATGATGCCGGTGATGATGTTGCAAGTAGATGATTCTAAATGAATAGTAACAGAAAAGAGACACATTGAGAATTGAACATCCACTTGTCTAGTTGGCTTTATATTGGGAAGTTTTTAGGCTTTTAAACAACGTTCACTACACATCAACATCAATAAACATCAACTTAAGACTTCTCTTACTATTGATCTATCAAAGAACAATGGTAACCGAGGTGAAGTCAAGTCACAGCAGCTATCCTCGTAAATGAGCCAGGAAAACCAATTAAAGTTACACGTTGTATTATAAAAGGGAATTATACATTCTGTTGTCGATTTGCTTAACCCTGTAGAAGATGGATTAACTGAGGTAACTAAAACATGCATATGCGGAGGAAGCCTGACAAGGTAACTGGTCCTGTTGAAGTTAAGTAGATTAAAGAACAGAATCAAAAAATTAACTTATCTCAGAATACTATGATCTGTGATCATCATTTTACTAATTCTGTGACTTCTCCTGCTTCCTTATACCGATGACGTCAGTTTTAAAGTTGGCAAAAGTGGCTACTATGGTTTGACTGCCTTGACACAATCAGGTTTTATAAGGTAGGTGTCTTATTGATTCTGTTTAGCTCACAAGTTAATATGACTTATCAAAAACTAAACGTTAACAATGTTTTACTAGCATAATAGGTTAGAAGTCGGCCTAATTCAGGAATAGAAGCTTCAGGAAAGCGAGGGCACCGACAAACTGCGCCACTAAAGTAATTTAGTAAAACAAGGTAGGAACCACCATATTTGTAAAAAAGGGTATAAGAAGGAAGGATATCTGACTAGGTAAAGTTTAATTTGGGGTAAGATTATAGCTAGAGGATCAAATTTAGCTATCATGCGCAATCGGTAGTTTTAAGGACAATTGTGTTGCTATTATTTAGGTTTCTGCAGAGTAACAACAAAAAGTAAAAATCGTTAAATTCCAGCTTATTTGTTGAGAGATAACTTGGTCTTCATTAGTCATCATACTTTCCAGCTTTTATACATGACACATGGCATATTCACTTATAAATTCCAAGACTCGGTAGACGCAGGCTGTCATCTAGTGGATTCTCTTTTATTCTATGACTCAAATGTCGTATGAACTACGAGATACTTGAAGACAACAGTACTTTTGTGTTTATTGCTAGAAATGCAAAATTGAGCTTGAAAACTCTCGTGTACTGAGCACTTAGTCTCACCGGAATTAAAAGTTCATTTGATCTGACAGATTTGCTAGACACCTTGAACATTAAAGAAAAGGTTATGTGTTCAATTGACATAGAATCTTTATTCACCAATGTTCCCCTTCATGAAACTGTTGATTTCATTTGCGATTAAATCACAAGCAATGGGATAAACTTACCTATTCCTGTAACTTACATCAAAGACATCATCTTAATGTGTACAGAAAATATTAGATGCACATTCCAAGAAAAGCCATACAAACAAATCGATGGTGTTGCGATGGGGAGCCCTCTGGGACCCCCGTGAGCAGACATATTCATGTCAAAATTGGAGAAATAAATGCAAAGTATGCTTGGAGAATTTATGCTGTATAAACGTTATGTGGATGATACTCTTATTATTGGTAATAATAGTAAATCTATTGAAAACTTTATTACCCTGTTTAATCATATTCATCCAAATATTCGAGTGACTTCCAAATTAGAATCGAATCACAAGCTCGGTTTCCTGGATATTACTATGACTAGGAGAGGTGATGGAACGATTCAGTACGATATTTTTCGTAAACAGAAATGGAGTGGACAATATCTTCATTTTACCAGTTTTGTTCCTATCCAGTATAAACGTTCCCTAGTGAAATATTCGTTCTCAAGGGCCCGAAAAATATGCACGAGTGATACATTGATGGATGAGCTTCGATATATACATTCAGTTTTATTAGCTAATGGTTATCCAGAAAACTTCATCACTCGTCACAGCGATGAAAGACCACACCTCGAAAAGACAGCTTCTGTACCAAAGAAGCTATCTTTATTAACCTACCATTCAAGAGCGACCTGATTATGCAGTTGACAGCTCAAAGACTTCGGTCAGCCATCAAATGCACATTCTACGTCGCATCTCTTTTTCTCACTTGCCGAACATTTTCGATCCCTGTACCTACGATTAAAGGACGAAATTCTGTGGACTCTACTTCAAACTGTATCTGCAAGTTCACCTACAGCTGAGGTAACACCTATATAGGTAGAACCAATAGAATGTTTCAACGTCATCATCGAAAAGAACATGTTCCAAAATGGCTAGTAAATCATATCGAAAATCCTAACGCAATTAACCTGAATAGAAATCCAGCATCATCCATTGCAAAACATTTATTAATGTCTTGTCACAAAATCAATATTAATGACTGTTTCACAATTATTTCACATAACTCTAATTCAAGGTTATTGAAGGTGATGCAAGCACTTTGGATTAATCACATACAGCCTAAACTGTGTGTACAAAAATCAGTATACTTCAGTCTTCGCCTACCCTGGACTACATGACCTATCTAAATATGATTGGTCATTAGCATGTACTTTTGTTTTTATGTTAAATAACTATGTTAACTGAGTAATTTTCATGAACTTTATTTCATCATTGTTAATCATGTTAGTTGTAAAGCGGTTGTAAAGAAATTACGAAATGAAGATATCATCTCGCGAAATTTGTCTTCTTAATTCCTTATTCAAATTTATTGGAATGAATTTTGTCCACTGATTGCCAAAACCTCAGTAAATTACGTGACTTTAGAAATCATTATCCAGATGGAGTGCGACTAAAATTGAGATCTAAATTTTACTCCATAATGACTTGAATACATGAACGTAAAAGTGACAGATGTGATACTTCTCTCCCTCAGATAGTATATGTAACTGTTGGAGCAGTGATAACAGCCTTCAGATGGCAAACTAGAGACTATTAAATCAAGTCTCTATGTGATGTAAACATAAGTCGACTGACTGGTGGAATTCAGTCAGCGCCAGAACTAAGGACTAGATACATGACACTGATTACTCCGCGGTTATTATTCTGTGCTATTTATTATTATTTAATTCCATTGTGTTGTGAGTAGAGCATAGGGCTGGAAGTTTTAGTAGGTATGGCTTTGTTTTAGCGAAATGAGGCTGCTACCAATATACACATCCCCACCTCATTTTTGGGCTTAAAACCGGGAATGGGACGTATCGGAGTGTGCCAGCCAGGAACGGAACTCAGACCTCCAAAGTATCTGACAAGCATTCTACCATTAGAACATCAAGGCATAATTAATGGAGGTATCCTATCATAATTATGAGTAGTAATCCTATAAACCGTAGTTGAATTAATAATTCGAACAAGTTCGGATGGCCCAACTGAGCAGCTATTTTGTTTAGTAATGAAAGGAGAGTCACTTACGGTTCATTCATATGATGCAGCCGTAGCAACACTCTAGTGAAGTCGAGAATTGTAATCAATGGCAAGGTTTTTCAGCTTAATCAGTAGACTGGCTAACTGATCGGCAACTTGGAGGCCTCTCCTTTTTCTTGTGTGAAAACTCATTCATATATCTATTGTTATTTGAATCACCAACCAAACATAATAACTTACTTATGAAAGCCAGTGCCAAGGATTTTTTCGGCTTACATCCATTCACCCTAAATCATTTCGAAGTGCACTGCAGTGGAAACTCACCTAGCTTTATTGATACATTGGTAGAATTTAGTCAGAAAGAAAATGGAAGACCAGACACATGAAACTGGTTACTGAATATTGATCAACCAATGCATCTACTACAGTTTCACAGGAGATAATTGTCTGACCTTAATAACTCATTCTGACCACAGGATTGTGTGACGCATGTTCCTGCGTCTGGCAGGATCATCAGTTTCTTAATGACTGACAAGTACTGATAAGTATGCAGCCCAGGTCCAAGACCTCCTTCCTCTTGTCTTCAGTCATCTAATGAAATTAGGATTCATACACTAAATTTAGATTATCGCAACTGTTAGCTGCGAAAGACAGACAGTTTCATGCTAAACCACCTTTGTTTCGACTATGTTTAGATGCAGACTCTGCATCGTTACCATTGATAGTGGGAACTAAAATACCTGAATGTAAAATAAATCCTACATTAACAGCGATGGATTATTTTTGATGAGTGCCAACTAGCACAAAACCTACGTCCAAATCTTCCTGCCGATTTCCTTCAACCATCTAATAACAATAAATTATAACTAAGACCGTGCGTCGGTGGCATAGCGGTTGGGACGCTTGCCGACCATGCACATGGTCCGGGGTTCGATCCAAGGCTGGCGCACTCCTATACCTCACTCAGCCAGAAGTAAAGCTGGTGAAGAGGAAAGGTTGGGCACGAGGCTAGCAACCCCATCCTGTAAAAATAAACACTGATACAGAAACTTCAAGCCTCTTCTAGCTTTAAGCCCCATGTTCCACTTGGAACGTGAAGGAAAAAAACAATTAAGATCACCTCCATATTCTACTACTGAATACATTTCATATACGAAAAGGAAATGTGAGCATAAAGTATGGTCTGTAGTTAAACTTACCAATCTGTTATTTATTGATGTCAAGGTTTTGACCAGTGGACTTCCAGATTCATCAGATTTTTTCACTGAATTTTCCGCCCTCTTTATTTCAGTCAACGAACCATTACTTGCACGGATTACATTCACTAAAATGTTGTTATGTAATAAGTGAATAAGAAGAAGGTGGAGAAAATATTCACCAACTCATTCTTGTTATTAATATTATCAAGTATTACTGTTTGAGTATTTGGTTGGTTTCAAGTTTGATAGCGGGTTAACATCAATTAGTCATAGAACCACTGAAAACAATAGAATACTGGAAAGCTATTTCATTGTAGTCTGGAGCCATTCAGCAAAACTCAGTCATGACCACACAGCCAGGGATCGAATCGAGAACCTTCGGGTTAGGATACCAGGCCAGTGAACGTTCAGTGACTGAGATGGCATTGAATGGCCAGTGAATTCTAACTCCTACCATTTCGGAAACTTACTTTTCCAAGTTTAGTAGAAATACTATAACAACAAATCCCTTTTCCTCCAGTAACATAATGACTAGTCACTTTCATTGAATCAGAGTGAAGTTAGATACAAATCGATGACTTCAGTTGGTACTGGAGTTAAATATCATGAATCCTCAGAAGTTAGAATTTAAATGGAGCAATAGATTCCTTGAAGTTAGCAGAATTATAACATACTTACTCAGTAAACTTGAAGTC
Source organism: Trichobilharzia regenti (assembly GCA_944472135.2). Classification (NCBI taxonomy): domain Eukaryota; kingdom Metazoa; phylum Platyhelminthes; class Trematoda; order Strigeidida; family Schistosomatidae; genus Trichobilharzia; species Trichobilharzia regenti. Next base: position 33,654,138 of record OX235266.1, read on the forward strand.
TTGGACCAGGTCTCAGGCTGGCATTTGAGTGTGTACTGCTGAAGTTTCCCAAACTAATATGAAACAGATATTCGGTATTTCCTGGTGGTTTTCAATAGTGCCTCTAACTGATATCGGTTCGTGATGAAACCTAACCGAATTTTCTCCCATTAATGTATTCCAATAATAAGTACTAAACACTCTTAGCAATCTGGAATACATAAAGTTTCGATAAATTTTATGACCTCAACCAGCTGTCACAGGTATTCAACAACTACCATACAACAATCTAAGATTCTCTTTCTTGATGTCGAGGTAACAAGAGCAGCTAACCCAAGCTTAAAATGGTCCTTCCATAGAAAACCTACAGGTAGCGGTCAACTGACAAGTTTCTACAGGCGTGTTTTTTGAAAGGAAAAGAAACTTAATTAAATCGATTACCACTCTTATCCAACACATCTTTAGTTGTAATGCTCCAAAAAAGAAGTAGGACATCTGAGAAAGAATTCTTCACCCAAAACAGATATCCATGAAGATTTATTGACAAGCGCATAAAACCGAAAGTTGAGAGAAATGAAACATCATTTTTTTCTCCAAAGGTGAAACCTTACATGGACGTTTATTTCAAGCGACGAGCTTTAGAGGAAAATTTCGACATCTTTGAGAAGAACATTCGTCTCAACCATTCTAAGTGTAGTGATGCGCAGTCATCTACTGGTCTGCATAAGCCTGAAAATCAAGATGTAGCATCCGATCACTTCTATATGCATAAATTAGTTAACATGGAGATAGATATATTGGTCTTTCGACACATACCTTGTGTAAAAAGATTCAAGAACTCTATTCTGCATGATTGCAAGAATTCACTAGTGGCTGAGTAAGGAATGTGATCACTGAACACCTTTTTAACATAAATTCCTCCCTCAAAGTTATCTAAAAAGTGAGGAACAACCTACCAGAAGCAACATGTTTTCATCTTTCCCACACTGCAATAGCTGTACCCACTAAGCTGAAGAGATTAGAGCTTTGAATAAAAACAGAATTATTCAACCACTTCTGGTATCATGATAACAACCCCGTTATTTTATGCTGAACTGAATTTTGTTTGTTTCTCGACTCTTATTCCAACTGTTTCTTCTGGATGCTTGTGTAATATCACATTTCCATTCGTTTTCACATGTACCTTGATTATAACTCATTCATTAAGTTATTCATCTAAGCATGTTACTTTCAGAAGTTTAATTAAACTCGTCTTATGCACTGACAAATACTAAGAAATATAATTGTGACAACTCCTCATTTTTGTCACTAACTTAAGTGCAAATGTAGAGCTAAAGAAAATGAATCCTCCGAAGAGGACGTTTTCAATGAACACTAATTCTTATACTGTTTTTTCCATTCATGACTGGATGTAGATTATTCGCGCGAATGCATAAATTACTTTATACAAAACTCAATTACCCTGTTCATTTGAAAGAAGATTTAGTGTTGAATTCTTTAAAGATTGATACTGGTGTTGTGAATGAGGATGGGGCGGCGGGTGAGAATGATGCTGATACTGTTGTGAAGATGGCTGGTAATTACTGTAGGCATTATCTGACATTTGATTTTGTTGTTGTGTAATTTTTGCATTCGTCTGATAATCTAATTTCCCTTTAACTGATGGTAAACTTGTTGAAGAAAAAGACTTTCGGAATGCATTATTCATTCTACTGTTTGAATTTGATGCGTTCAACTTCCAGTTAGTGCTTGAATTGTGTTGACCATTGCTCATATTGTTATTGTTATTATCAGTGTCATTATTAGTAGTACTATGAGGAATCTGTCCGCTGGTCGACTTATTGCATTCAGTATTCAAATTATTTAACGTTGATTCACTACGATTCTATGGGAAATAAGGAAAGAAAGTATTGAAGTAGATGTTGAAGATTCAGTTTTATATATCTTTGATTATAATACAGAGATTATTAGTGAAGATTCCTTCTGAGTAATTCTGAGAGGAAATTTCTACTAGATTAGTTTAACCAAGCATTTGAGTTACGCGTGATGTTCAGGACTCAGGATTTTCTTAAAATACCGTACTTTATTATATATATATTTTGATTTTTGATTATGGCTTGAAACCACACCGTATTTTCGGTACAAGTATGGAATTTTCAGCATGTGATATCGGTAGCCCATATTTTGCAGGCCGACTATAGATATCAAGTATGCGTCGGCAGGGAGTCGAACCCAGGACCATGTGCATGGTCGGCGAGAGTCCTAACCGCTGTGTCACCGACGCACATGGTAATAAATAGAATATATGAACTGCAAATTGTGATGTAGCTGGACTGTCTGCAATCAAATCCACTGTCATTATCCGTCTATGAGAAAATAACAGAAAAGCTGCGTCAGACGTGATCTCTGGTCAAAAAAACAAAATGCGACTATATAGATCAAGAACAAAGGGATTCCAAGAGGAAAATGTTCAGTAAAGATTGGAACTTCTAACAGGAATTCCCTTTAATAAATTTGAAATGGTCAAACATACTCTGAAGGACTCTTTCCAATTCGCTGAAAATATAGCCAGCTTTATGTGTGTAATAAATTTATGGTCTCCTTTGATGTAACATCCCTGTTCACATAGGTCCTGTCTAATAAAACTTTAGACATCCTCTGTCAGTATGTCAGTCTCCTCCCTTTAACCACACTTGAATGAATTTAAACAGCTGCTCTTATTGTGTACCAATAATATACAGTTCCAATTCAATGAAAAATCACTAAATTGGTGGAGTGGCAATGCGTAGTCCTAGGGGTCCTGCATAAGCAGATATTTTTATGACTGGTCTTAAACAGAGAAAGCTTAACTATTCAAGTGATGAAGCAGTGGCCTAATACAAATACACAGTCAACGTATTCATTGTATGCAATGATCTGAGTCATGCGTCATATCTGCTTAGTTTATTCAACAATTGAACAGGGAGATGCGGGCAGTTTCCGCTTCGTGAATATCGCCTTAGAGAGGATGCAAGATGGAACACTCAAGTGATTATTTTGTCGCAAGGGCACATAGAGTAGTCCTAAATGCTCCTGAAGGGACATTATGAGAACGTTTACCTGTTTGCAGAATTTATAGTCTCTGCATTACACCTCTTTTCTTATTTAAAATTGGAGGAATACACTCCTATAATCAGACACACTTGTAATCAAATTCGTCAGTTGCAAGTTACACAGTTCAGGGTGAAATTTCGCCACAATTTCCTCGGCAAAACTAAACTATCCAGATCACAATATGGGTGATCTACTTGATACTAATGTAAGTGTAATGATAAAAACAAGCACTATAACAAGCAAGATAATGCACCCTACCGATTATTTGGTATGAGTAGTTGTCAACCACTCATGTAAGACAGTAGTGTTTATTAGACAAATAAAGGTAACCTAAACACTAGACGACTTCATCGCGCTTTCTTGGGGTGGAAAAATCATAAATGTACCGTGTTAGACTAATTTGAGGAAGCCAAATGAGTTGAAACCATCTGATTACTGACCAACTTCTTGGGCGAAGTGCTAGCATTTCGAAATTACGCAACCAGAATCGGTGTAAGTTGAAATGACTTATGATACTGAAAACATACAACTAAAAATCCTGGGTACACACAAATAGAGGCAAATGTACAAACAAGTCAAATAACTATTAAGATATGAATAGGCCATGAGTACGTCTCAGTTAGTGTAACCACTTTACAGACGTATCTTTCATGTTGCAACAGCCGTATAAACTGCATGCAAACAATCTGAACACCGAAATACGGTATTCAAGGTACAGTAGTCAACAGCTTTACGGTTAATAATCATATGTCGATTTGGTTACCATTGTCTTCTTGTTAACTTACCCTCATTTAACTGTTGTTAAGCAACAGAGTTACTTCAGCCGATAAGGGTTTTGCAAGCTCCCTGTCTTACTTAAAATTCTCCTAAACACCTCTACATTGATTGCTTAGCAGTCGCCCTGGACAATCAGAATGTTACAAAGGAAAACAATGTCAAATATTTACGATTTCCAAAATACTCTACATTGAAATGACACATAAACTGGCTTCATCATGCGGTTCGATCGACATCACATGTGTAATCAAAGATCTCTCCTTTTCCACTCGTCCATAAAAGGTTCAAGCTGATGAAAATTAAACATTCGACGTATATTCCTACTGAGAAAATTCCTGGTAGATCATAAGGTGAATAACTACTTGTTTATTTAAGCACACTCATTCAAGAGAAAATAATAACCTGACATATGAGTGATGTTCATTACTAATCTAAACAACTTATTAGTTGGGAGAGGAGATAGGAATGCGACCTCAGGAACTATTAGTAAGAATTTATCAGCTCTTTAATAGTAATTTGACCTCGTCGGTGATTCCCTGTTAAGTATCTCGTATTAAAACAAGTCCATGCTTTGTCATGAAAATGACTATAAATAGACAGTGAGAACACTGGATGTTGACTTTAGGTTGACAGACTGTCAATAATATATTGAGTGATGATTAAAATGTGGAAATGAGCCTTTGAATCATGCAAGCCTCCAAGTTACCAATCCAGTAACCTGCTGCGAAGAAGAATAATAATGCATGATTTGCACATATTGATGAATGGTGGTTCTGTAATACAACTTTCCATGTGAACTATAATCACTTGTTCACACAAGTACGATCAATATGTTAAGCCGTATCATTCTACTTTAGTCTTACCAATCAGTTAGATCACAGTGATACACGTAAATCCCAACACTTAAAGCAATAATGCCTAAAGATCCGAAATGTTAGTACTGGCTGAAATTTACAAATCAAGTACTGACAACTATAAAGTATAGTGACAGAAACTGACATTCTACCTAATGACCTGGCCGTGTACTGTGGTATCATTTCAATGAGAACCGATATATTCAGAGAACAGCTTACTTTACTACCAACGAGTACGATGGATAGGTCAACTGGTTTGAGTCCAGTCTAGTCATATTGAATAAATAACCAGTCGGTTGTGACATATTAACCAATACTAGCCAGTTTTCAACAACAACAATATTAGATATGAAACGCTGGAATCTCCTAATTACCTGCATAGTTTGTAAATTACTTGGTGCAATACAACTTTGATTATTATTGTTACCAATATTACAGCCGTTATGATTTGATATTTTACTGCCAGCTTCATTGACAGAATAATAACCTGTTGTAGAGTTGCACATCCTTGACGCCTTATTAGAAAATGCATGACACTGTTTATGACTATTATTATTAGCAGTAGTATTAGTGGTGTTTGCAGTTGTCGTTTGATCCACTAATGATTTCACCACTTCTGAAGGTTCCATCAATATTTCCCCATATGGTTCCTTTTCTTCTCCATTGTCGTTATGACTGTTGTCTTCACTTATAAAAGTAAAATAATCACTTGAAATATTATTGATAAATCAAAATAAAACAAGGAGTTGGATTTAAAGTGCTATTTACATAATTGTTATTTTTTATTTGGGGGGCGTTGAATATTACCAACTATGACAACAATACTCTAAACCACAGAGGGTATAGCAGTTCGGTTAAAACAGTCAGAATTTTGCTTATAAAAGAAACTTGTTCAAGCACTGTTGTAATCCTGTTCCCCTGTGGAATCTATTAACACTACATTACGTCATAATGACTGGTTCCACCTTGATTCCTTAAAACATTATACTCCTCAATTCCCTATTTATTTATTTGGGAAAGTTTGTCCCATTGTTTCCACTTCCACTGTATTAACACTAGTAGGAATAGAGCTTTTATTTTCTTTATCTATGACTGCTTTCAAGATTCTTCCCTAGAGTACTCTTTGATTCCATTTTCTCCAGCTTTTGATATCATCACTCATTCATATGAAGTTCATAATCAGACCTAATAAATTTTAGTGTGAATAATAATCAACAACACAGATATTTCGGAATGTAATGCAATGTAACAACCTAATGATTCGCATCACTTAGACATCTTGATATGCCGTGTGATATGTGAAACTTCACTCTGACTTGTGTAAATCGCAAGTCACGTTATGACTTTGCTGATTGTGACTTTGATCCAATGTATCATATGTTCACCCAAATAGCTACTCAGAATTCAGCCCTGTTAGCTAATTTAAACCAGACACACCACTGACGAATTCAGCCGCAAATTAACGAAATGGCCATCCGCATTTAGATCACTTCCAAGTTAATCAGTTTTATATAGTTTCATGTATCTCTTAGTTGTTTCATTTTTAATGTCTTCATATTCTTTCATCCCCAGTTACAGAAGGACCTTTATTTCAATTTTCCTGTACATATCCAGCTCACAATCGTCTTTGTCGTAAACTATTTAACATATTACGCAATCGTTTTTCAAATCCTATATTATTTAATTCTTTAAATCCCTTAGAATATATGTACATTTTTCACAGCACCATTACTATTACATTTGTGACCATGCAACCTTATTTCTAAAAAATGTGATTATACAGCTGCTTTTGAGAATGAAATAGGAGAGAAGATATCTCTTCCGTCTTTTTCATAGCATTCATTGTTTTGCTACAAACTATTTAATAAATAATCAGTAGGCAAAAATATAAGTACTTAATTTTCATTCTTGAATAAGATAAATTACCTAATCCGAGAAGGTCCATCTGTTGCTATTGTTGTTGTTGTTTCTATTTGTGAACAAGGTCTAGCTACTGGTACTGAAGATTTGGATACCACAGCATACGTAGCCAAATCAGAAATAGGTCTTGTATTTTCTGGGTTCCAGTCATCCATATTAGGATTTTGCGGACATCCACGATTAGTAGATATTTTATTCATTGATTTTGAATAGGCCTGGTTCACATCATCCACTCTCATACCATAAGGTGTTTGAGAATCTGGTAAATTTTCTTTCCAGTGGATGCCTTGACAACTGGAATTTCGAGAGTTTTCTACTGGTGTTGTATTCCTTACTGTGAGAAGTTCAGTAGTGTTGTCATTTTCTGTGTATGTTGTACTGGCATTTTTACTTCCAGATTGATCAGTAGACTTTGTTCGAATATGTTTGCGTAGTTTCTTTGAATTGATTATCTGAACATAAAGACATTTCAAGCATCAGGCTTTATGTTTACACGTATTTGTTAGTACCTGTCTATCATAATTAACACTGGTACTGGACTAGGGAAATGTTAGGCATAAGTGAAATAAATCCAAGAATGAACTATTTATTTTATTTTTTTATTTTTTATTTTTGATTACAGCTTGATTCCACACCATATTTTGGGTACAGGTATGGAATTTTCAGCATGTGATATCGGTAGCCCAAATTTTGCAGGCCAACCATAGATATCAGGTGTGAGAGTGAACATATTTGCAGGATAATAAAGGACTCATGCATTTTTTTGTTTTATGGCTTTTGATCGGCTGCTAACAGCCTGAAAAATTTAGATGTGCTAAATGCGAAAATTACATAACATCCCACAAGAATTACTTTTAGTCAAAGGGTACAGTAAAAAAACAAGGGATATGAATATAAGACAGTTAATAATCTAAGAATCAGAGTTTATTTACACGTTATCTGATGGAGAGCTCATGAGGAGAGGATGGGGTTTGAAAGTAATGGTAAGTAGAAGTGAAAGTAAGACGTAAACAAACAATTAAGTAAATTGTAGGAATAATATAGAGTTCGGCTTAGAGAGTTGCACTCAAAAAATATTGTGACATAACATGATATAGAAACAGGTCAGCGATCCATAGTTATCACGTTAGTGCGAGACTAATAACACTATGTTACTTTATGCAGAGATGAAGCTGAAGTATTTTGATCGCAGTGTCTATTTTAAAATGAACTAGCCGGTATTTTCTGTGTATACTGATCACTTTGAAAGTTTGACTCATTTGCCCCATATCAGTCAGGAGTTTAGAGGCTACATGTAAAGATTGTCTAAGATACGCTGAGTAAATCTAATAGATGCTTATTTTTCAGTCTTTCTTGTGTAATAGCTACCTGAGTACATTTGAATCATCAGTAATATTTATTCAGAAGACAGTTGCAGCGAAGAAAATTTTCTCTCCGACGAAGTCATCATCTAGGCTGTACATTCGTGTATTCAAATCAAATGGATGGGAAAGTTCCAGAATAATTTCTGGTTAAGTTTTAAATTATGGCATTTTAATTCCTGATTGTAATTTTATTAATTTGACCCTTAACCGGAAATTATTCTGGAACTTTCCCATCCATTTGATTTGAATACACGAATGTACAGCCTAGATGATGACTTCGTCGGAGAGAAAATTTTCTTCGCTGCAACCGTCTTTTTAATAACTCCTATGACCCAATGTGTATATTCCGTAATATTCATTCCTTGAGTTCCTAGTGGGGCATAGTGCTTCAGTAGTACATCTTCATTATATTTCGTTCTCTGTTAATACTTACAACCAGCTGTACGACTATGCAAAAGTTTTCATTTTATTTTCACACCATCTCCACTATGTCAACCTCACATCAGCCAAAAGCTTGACATGTGATGTCACCTAACGATATGCTTAGCGTATATCTTATCTCTCTCCAATACCGTGTGTATATTTACTAGATTGTAGGTTTCGACTGGTTCGCCAGCCTTTTCGAGACCTTATTGGATTATCCTTTCCCAACCGGCTTCTCATCTTCACTGTCTATAGCAACCTACTGGAAATGCTGTCGGTGAAGTGCATGCCAAGTTTCTGAACCCTGTAGAAGCATTAACTTGACATTAATGTTAATAAAGCTTAATAGGGTGATCAGCATCTTCACAAGCGTAAATTTTCGTTAAACTGGATAGAAAAGTGAACTCCAGATTGGGCAGTTCATCTAGTCATTTCTGAGTGTCTTCTTGTTATTTCAACTTAAGGTTTTTGATTAAATAAACATTGAATTATTATTATTCCTTTATAAAGTTATATTTGTAAAATCTCAGCGAAATTGAAACGATTAATTCCAACGTTTCGTTTGGCAATCTGGTCCGAACTTCTTCAGGGAAATTAATCGAAATTAACATAACAAAGTTTATATATAAAGGGACACATCTTGTTTTTTTAAAAATTTTGTCCAGTCATGAGTCATGCATGACTCAAGCCACTAGCTTGAAGCCCTATGTTCCACTGGGGAACGTGAAGGAAAAAAATATTGAGTACTGAAAATTATTATTTTATAAAGTCGTTAAAAATTCGTTTAAATTATAATACACTTTTTCAGTTCAGTCATTTGTCTTTCTTCATCATTGCAAATGCACATCACTTAGAAGATTGCTGACAGGTAAGAAAGAATTTGATAGACATTTTTCTGTAGTTCGCGACTCTTTAGCATAACTGCGGTCCTACTAGGGATTGAACCCGGAAGTCTCAGACTATTAGTCTATAAATTGATTGGTAGTTTTATTATTCTTCAAGCAGAGAAAGACACAACGGGGTATTTCCGTCCAAACACCATAAGTGATCAGAATAAGCTCTGATGTAATTGTATGGCACAATACAAACTAGTTTTGCTGTAAAGCTATCAGAATTCTTGGGGAGTATGAATGAATAAATGAACATAAAATCTTAATGACTGATTGACTGATGCACACACACACACACGGACACGCTTTCTGTTACCTGATATAAACGGTTACGATATTCAGTGACAGTCAGTTGAACATTATCATCCAATGGTGGAACAACATGATGGGTTTTAGTCATAATTTCTTCCGAATTGAAAAATCTGTAAAAGATAGAAAACACAGAAGACAAACAAAGAAAAAGTGTTAGTTGTATGCAATTACATAATAGGATATTACTGGTCAAAGTTGTTTCAGGTAGTTTTTACATCTAGAGTAATGAGCTTTCTTGCTAGACTTACTTTAGAAGTGTTTCTCTATTCAGTGCCAGTGGCTGAATAGTAGAACACTTTGAAACTACGCTGGAGGTCTGGGATCCATTCTCGTCCGAAACATTCCTAAACCGCCTGGTTTTTGTAGTTGAAAGAAGGTTGAGTCTTTGGATAGCAGCGTCACACTATAAAAAAGGTGCTAATGTTACTCAAACTTAAAAGCTCGACGCCGTTTTTTCCAGTCGGAATACGAAAAAATAAGGGAAAGAAGGTCTACGAGTTCGCCTTGTAACCCGAAGATCCTGGGTTTGAACCTGCGGTGGATGCGTACTGCTAAAGAGTTCCAAAAGAGGACAAAACGGCCGTCCAGAACTCCCAGGTTTTTCAATGGGTCTGTAGCCAATGCCAGCTCATGATGAAATCCTGTAACCAATTAGTCAAATCCCTAAGAAACAATACTTGACTAAGGTTTCATTTGATTCATCCTATCATAGATTATGCTATCATAATGACTACTCAATAAAATATTCATATACCGAGCCATACTGCTAAATATTTCTCTTATCTACTACATCCTTATTTTTTGAATGATGACACCTCACTTTCAGGTTGCACGAAAATCTATTGATTGATGAACGTAACAGGTAATTTGTAGGCTTTGCTTACTTGCCACCATTTGGGAACGCAGACTATAGATATGCATTATTTCGCTGATTTCATACCATCAAACTACAAAAATTGTCTAAAATTGGGATAATTGCAGTTTGTTTATTCATCTTGATGTAATTTGTCGGTAGGGTATACAGCATATTTTAAGGGAAACCATACTGTGGTGGTGTGATACATAAAGTGTGTGCCAACGGAATATTATTCTCACATATTCCCACAACTCAATACTGCATTAGCAACAGGATACTATATGTATATTTGAACATTCTATTTCATATCGTTTAATATAAGCCAAAATCACACGCTCAGTGATTGGTTAAAGAATATAAACTCTATGTACTTAAATAGCGGTTTGATCAATGAAAATATATCTTGGCTTCTGTGTCTTGCCTTCTGCTGTTGTAATGCTGCTTGTAATACTTCTTGTCAGCATATTTTCACAGGAAAATCAATATTTGATTCTTATCAGGAGTTTTGACCCCCAAAGGAATAGTAGTGATGATACCTTATCTAGGAGTCGCAGTATCATTGACCAGCTTGAAACCCACACTAGGTAAGATGTTACTGCGTAAATTATGTGATACTGTTCAACCACGATTCTGATTGATGGTGACTACCAGAAGAGTCCAGGATGTGAGTTTCTTCCCAAATTGGACTCATCGGCTGGATGTGCCTGCATTCACAATGAGTGGTGATGTTTGGAACAATGGATGCAGGATTCTATTCTCATTGCGAACACCATCATTTGCTTGGAATTCATGCAAATCCAATAGACGAGTCCCGGATATGTCGAAATGAACATCCTGAATTCGAGTGCTGATCAGCGTGAACCAAACTAATCCCACATTAATTCGCGAACATCATTAAAGCCTCTGTAATAGAAGTATATATGTCAACAGAGACGGAGCGTTTCATTGATATAAGTTTAAAACTTGGGCACTGTGGTGGAGCATAACTCCACTATGGATAAGACTTTGTTTTGATAAATCACACAGTGTTGTAGATTAATATTATTATCAGTTAATATTACTGTACAACACTGTGTGATCTATCAAGATAAAATCTTATCCATAAAGGAGCGTTTGAGTTCAACATAAGCTAAAAAATGACTCATTTAAAGAAATAAATATTGACTTTCAAGGAGTGAGGAAACCAAAAAAGTATTAATTATGTAATTACTTGCGAACATATGGATGTTTGAGAGCATGTAATGCATCAATTCTTTTGTGTGGATTAAAGTTAATCATCTGATTGAGTAAATCCATTACAGTTTTATTAGCATTCTTTAAAACTTGATCCAATGGACGACGTCTGAAAGAAGAAACAAAATTATTTCAAAAACACGGGAGGTATTCTTAATAGCTTCACAGGGAAGCCCATTGTTTCATAAGCCTTCTAACTTTTCAAATTGTGCTTTCAGTGATCAAAGATTATATTTGGAGATTTTCTATCTTTAAAGAAGCAGTACTTCATATACTCTACAACTTTCGTTATACCTATAAACAATAAGGTATGACTTCTTCTTCTCATGACCTGCAAGGGCTTCTGTTGCAAGAAGAAGATGTAGGCGGAATTCTTCTAATCAGCTCCATCTTATCTTGTATACAATACTGATGAGAGTCTCTGTTGACGGTACATAATTTGAAGCAATAACGAGTTCCAATATTGAGTGAAAGAGTGTTCTAAGTTCACCTTTCCATAAACATACTGGTAGGTATTCATGATCACGTCTTGCACAATACCCTGCTTTTACGGCCACATGCACGTAACTCCACAAGAGTAAATACACATCAAAGTTGCAAACAATGGGATATTGTCTGTGACGTTTTGACGAATAACTGCATAAATAAAGAGGTGGTAAAGAACGTTCTTCAAACTACTCTTTTACCAGTATCAATTTTCTTTTCTTCATTTATTACATAATATACTACTCCGTGCCTTCTCTTCCTGTGACTTCATTCTATTTCTTTGTGCTCATGTCCCTTATTACTTACTGTTTAACTTATTGTTTACTGATCTCTGACGTTGCCTAGAGTTCTACTGAGATATCGTGACCAATTGGATCCACCAAGTCACTTGTGAGGGTAGATACTCACCGATGATATTTGCTGGCGGTGGGGCTATAAATGTTGCTCAAACGTTGGTGTATTGCAGAAGGGATGAAATCACTGCTCTAAATCTTACCAAAATAAATAGGCTAGTAAATGAAGCGGTTTTTCCACCGTGCACACCTTTTCGAAATCCCTGAATTTACAAAAATAATCCCTATCCAGACATTGATGAAAACAAAACAAGTAGTTCAACGAAGAGCCGAATTCATTCACTAAGCTGGGTAATCGCATTTACATGCAGTCTTTTATAAAATAGGATTGTAACAAAAGTGATGATTTGTCACAATCATAGTTCTTAGTATTAGTCAACGCATAAGAGGAGTTGAACAAGTGTATTAGAGGTAATTGACAAGATGATTAATTTAATGAATGAGTTTGTTATCAGGATGCACATAGAAACGGAGAAAAATGATAAATCACTTAGGAGTTCTAAAGAAATACTAGATTTATAAGGAACTGAAAAACAAACACATCAAAATCAAGTGAGTAGAAATTACTACAACGGTAGAAATAGGTTGAGTGACTTTCTTTTGTATGCTTTGTTTCAGTTTCTCTAACTGAATGATGACTGCTTCAGTAAGGCAAAAGAGACGAAAGCACATTGACTTTAATCGGTTATTCTCCACTCTGAAGATTATTTTGAAGGAGGGGCTATTTAGGATGGAATGACCAGTAAAGACATGGTGTTCGATTGTCTCACTCCTTATAAAGCCACTGCTCTATTTCCGCAACCATGCAGGAGTGGTCTTGTATTCATATTTTCCTCCGTTTCGATGTGTATCCTGGATACAACTTATTCATTAAATTATTTATTTTATTACTTAACTCTAATACACTTATCCAACTCCTCTCATGCATTGACTAATACTAAGAACTATTATTGTGACAAATCATCACTTTTCTTACTACCCTCTTTCATAGAAAATATTATGTTTAAGTGCGATTGTACAACTTAAGAAAATAATTTTGCCGTAAAGAGCCTCTTCACTGAATTACTTACTTTGTTTTCATTAATCCTTGATTTTTTTTAACAAGGTAGAAGGTATTATTATTGCAAAACCATAATAAATCCCTGTTCCGTAATGACTGATGCTGAGAATCACTCACTAAACTGCCTCTAAACTTTTGGTGTACATGTTCAGATGATTGACAAACTCCAGAGAGCGAACTATATACTATATTTTTTTAATATGTTGGTGAATTCAGCATAAATTCTCCGTTATATAGCTGTCTGCTTTATCCAAACCTTGAAGACGGAAATCTTACTACGGGTTATTCGCACAAATTTTTGCTTTCAATCGATCAGATTTGCAAGGTAGCATTAAGTCTAACAAAATACAATCAGCTTATTTTGAATTGTTCTTGTGCTAATAACAGTTGAACATTAATTACCCCTAACTCTTGGTTTTCTATTTTGTATAGAAGAGAAACAGGGGCTAAGTGTTCCAAAAAGGTTATCACTGTAAAGGGTTACCCTGAACGTTTCATAACAAAATTCATGAAGCCCACACCACGAAAACCATGCATAAATTTTTGTCTTCTAAAATCTTCTCTCTGTGGATCTTCAGAAATACCAAAACACCGTTTGTTCTGTTCATTGAAAAAGACCATCTTCGCAATTAAACTTATACTCACTGCTTCGACAAAACCAATGATTTAAATTTACGTGAGCTATAAGACCACTCTACTGACCTTGGAGAGATTTATATATTATTTTACCTGGTCCAGTAGAGCTATGTGTGTCAGCGTGGTCAGTCAGTTTGTAGTGCACACTGAAGATAATGGATCCAATCTCTAGTCGAGCCATTGAATACGCATTGCTGTACGGTTCCAAACAGGAACGAAACAATGTCCAGTTATCCTTGATTTTCAGCAACTCCCAAACTTACATCATTTGGTGTGGAAATCCACTTTAAAAAAAAATAATTTGATTATTCATACAAAAATGTTCAACGATATCTCGTCTTAATATTACTAGCCTACAGCATGTACATTTTTAGATCAATCAGTTATTCATTTAAACAAAGAGATGTCGAAAATTTAGCATTTATTCTGAATCAGTGATTAAAATCATTCAAATTCTACTTACTTGATATGCGTTTTTTCTAGAATTGATATACTATATGGACTTTTAATACTTTCCATGTCTATAGTATAGACAAAAGAGAAAATATTTTTTTAAATGAATGAATTTTATTTCAGATTTTTACATTCTTAAAAAGTAAGAGTATTTTTCATGAATTTACAAATATCTAGAGTTCAGATGTTATAAATTTCCTGAAATAAACTCGACTGCTTGGTTTGATTGAATCATTGTAAAATAATTTGAAATTATTCCAAGATGTTTTGAAAATCAGTAGGAGATTCTTCTGAACACTGGGATCAATTAATGTAGAATTATGCTCCTGTAAGTGCCAAACAAAGTAGTAAGGCATATCATTCAGAACAGACTGAAAAGTGTTCTGTATGCAAGACTTCGATCAGAATAAACTGGATTCAAGGAGAGAAAATTATGAGCAGGTCAAATTACAACGTCATGTAATATCTTCAAATACAGCCAACAGTGACTGTCAACTCTTTGCCCTAATTTATAAACAGTTAAAAGCTTTACAGATAGTCGACCTTCAGTTATTCTGGAAACCACTTCAGAAATACGGGATGTTGAGAACCTTGATAAATCTTTTTCAGAGAGCCATATTATGAAATTATGTATTAAGTGATTCAAAACCGAAAACTCAGTGAAGTCGTTAAAAAGAAGTCAGGAGTAGAACAAAGTTGACGTTAACAAAGATTATCCTGATGGCGGTTGACTCGATCGTGCGGTAGACCGTGAGGAGTGAAAAGATAGGCATACGATGGACAGACAAAATGACACTAGACGTTGCCTTTGTGGATGATCCATGTCTCGTTTCTCATAAAACAGATGATACACAGGCAAAAATAAGTGGTTAGTAAAAGAATCAGGGAAGAAAAGGCTTCAAGTGAACATAGAGAGTATAAAGTTGAATAAAATAACTAATCAACAACAGAAAGCCCCAGTCATCATAGATGGGAAAAATTTTCATGAGGTCACTTTCTTTTACTTATCTGTGCAGCATTCTTTCAGCTACCAACTGCACTGATGAGGATGTCAGGACCGGAATCGGAAAGACATGACAGACCTTCGTTACTCTGTGGAAGTCTGTTGCGCTTATAATAAAGAGCACGATCCGGATTTCCAACACCAGTTTCAAGTTAGTGCTTCTAGATTGTTCGTAAACTTTGCATACGCGTTGCAAAAAGCATATCTAACGGACGACCTCAGACCTTCACCAACAGCCGCCTCCATGCAATACCAAAGGTGAGACAGTCAAAAAGGGTTAGCAACATGCAGCTCTGAGTACAAACGAACCATGGACCCATTGCTCTGCAAATTGCCAAAGTAATTATAGATGGATCTGACAAGCTCTGATTGACATCAAGCGACAGGCCCACGAGTGGAACCCGAATGGTTAGTGACAAGTTAGGCGTAGGTCAAAAACTGACACGGAGGGACTGGTATGAGAAGGAAGTGGAAGCTTATGGACAGTCGTGGAATGAGCCAAAGACGACTGCAGAAAATGGAGTAAAGTGGAAATGCACTGAGGCTCTATGTCCCACTAGGAACCCAAGAAAATAACAATAATTTCGTTCCTTCAATTCCTCTTCAACAGAATGCAACCTGTTACATTTAGTACAACGATTTATGATACAACTTTGATACACAGTAGTCCCTTATCGTAAAATGGTATGATAACGTCATAGTGAAGTAAAACACAAGAACGTTACATGATCTTGAAGTATTAAGTTCTTGTAAAAAGAAAAGAAATATTCAGATCTTTTAGGTTTGTAAGAATTCTGATTATTTTAAAGCAGACTTCAAGAAATCACATCAACAAATTGACTACCGGATACCTTTGAACAATGGACAACTTTTTCGCCCCAATTCAGCACTCTTGAACAGTGCCCTTCAGCAGATGTGAGTCGCTTATTAATTGTTAGTAGTTCTGTATAGGGAACTGACAAAAGTTGACATTCAGGGGTCGTTGGATTCCAACTTTCAAGAATGAATGGTCAACAGGTTTGCCTATTAAACTGAAATTTGTGGGCGCGATCCCTGATACGTTAATAGATAAACACTGTTGAGACTAGCAACAAGGAAAAATTAAAACACTATTTAAACAGCCACAACGGAGAACTCAGTGACTCTATTTGAAGGGAAGACAGTAGTAAGACGAGACTACCTACTATCAAAGATGATAGTCTTCATTGTGGTGGACTGTGGGGAGCAGGGAGACAGAAAAACTTTGAACTAACAAGAAGTGAATAGAAGATTTGGAATTCGCGGATAATTCATGTCTAATGTCACATGAACTTGATGACTTACAGGTGAAAACTAAAGATTCTAGAAATCTTCTTCACTCAGCTTAGAGGACAGCATTCAGATTTTCAGCACAAATGTTAAGTCAGTTCCTCTAGTTGGGTCAGAAACTTGAAGCGCGCGTCACAGAAAGCATTTTTTGTAGGCTTCAAACTTTTAAAAACAACTGTCTTTACTCCATACTAAACGTCCACTGGCAGAGAATGATTAGAAATAAGAAACTCTGAGAACGAACCAATCAAGAACTCATTGTTGAACAGATATATCGAAGTAAATAGAAATAGATCAAACACGCTGAGGATACCATAAGATGAAATCGCACTCCAGGAAAACTTTCGAATTGAAATCAACGACTTGGGCGTCCGAGGATGACATGAAGGAAATTGTGTGAGGAACAGAAGAAAGCTTACGGGCAATCTTGAGTCCAGCTAAATAGGACTTCGGCGAAGAGGTCTCAGTGGAGACCTGCTGTTGAAGCTTTTTTTCCACCCAAAAATCTGAAGGAGAAATAAAATTATCATAAACAGCTAGAAGCATTTGCACACTAAGAGGTGGTAAAACACAATAACCATAAATCGAAATGTCAAAAATTCAAAAATTGTAAGTTATACATTTTCAGGGAAGTAATAATGTAAGTTATCATAAAAAACAGGAAGTAGGACTTGACAAATAGAAAAATTAAAGCCTAATGTAAGAAAAGTAGTCAAAGCAAGTTGGTGCAGTTAACAGTGGATCCTTCAAATAAGCTACTTGAGGTTTACAAATAACATCCACGTAAGTAATTCAAGAGTTTGTAGTTCAGATTCTGTTATGATTCACACTGGAAGACAAATTTCATTCGCCATCCCTATAACATCTATCGCCTTACAATTGAAGGAATTCATCTAATCACCTGTAAAGTGACCTTGAACTGATAAAAACTGGTTAGGCAAATAACTAATTTCTGCTCTAATTAAGTAAAGAAGTCTACTGACTGACTACTAATCAACTGCTAACATCTGTTTATCTGAAGGTAATTTTAGTACAAAACCTACCTTACTGTGTGCCGTGAAATATTTTAGAAGATTTGTCTTCTCACCTGATAATGAACGCACTCCTGCTGTGAATAAATATGGTGTATAGCAGAGTGTGGACAGGTTCAACGCTTACCAGGTTTACGTCTTAGGTTAACTCAACAGGTGGTCAATAAGAAGATTTGAAAACAAAAAATGATCAATACAATACAAACTCTATTAAAAATAATCAGCTGTGCGCCTCCTCCAACTACTGTGCACGTACTGTACACACACACACACACACACACACACACACACACACAACGCACACACAAATATACAATAGGCACTCGTTTTAAATGAAATCGACATTTAATTAGGCCTATAAATTGATAGGAAAATAAGAATGTGTTTGTTGTCGCAGCGTGAATTTGTATTAATAATTAGTAATTTATCCTCAGGATAAGAGCTGGACAATTCAGTCAACTTTGATAAAATTCATTTGACAAACTTGTAAATAAAAAACGAGACTTTTCTGTTCTGATAAGCAGTTGAGTGGTTCTCTGAGAGGGAAATCGATTGATTTCTCTGTATAAGTTAAACAAATCTTAAACAATCAAAGGCAAATAAGGCGGTTGTTTTTGTCCAATTCAGAAGAGAATTAAAATCACAAAAATCATTTGTCAATAGCAGAATGTTACATTTCGTTCAAATGATTTGGACATTGTGTTTCATGTATTGGGAATCGGGAAATCGGTGAAATGTTTCAAATAGCCTTCAGTTTCTTGAGATTTCATTGAGAAATTGTGATTTATGAGGTCAAATCAATCAATACTGAGGAGATACTATACATCTGATCATTACAGAATAAGAGTCCTCCTAATCTATCTAAGAATGAAACTATCGAAAGTATTTCATTTCAAACTAGCTGTTTCCTCTCATTCGTCGCATTTCTAGTAAAATACAGAGCTCCAGCAACCCATCTTCATCATAATCTGTTTTGAGGCTTCTTTTCTAGTTGGTCCTACGATTGCCAACAAGCTTACTTTTTGCTCCTGTGAGGACACTTCTAAATCACCTTTGAACGCCCAATTCCTCGACTCCCATTATTGTCCACTGCAGAGCCTGGTGAGCGACGACATACAGCGATCCCCTTAGCATATGCCTAGTCAATGCGATCCTATTTCAGATATGTTGGGTAGTTCGTTCTTTACTGCCTCACTGCCTATCAAAGTTTGTTCTCTCTTGTTGTTTCTGATAAATCATATGAAAGTCATTATCGAGCGCGGAAAATAGACTGCTGAAAATGATTGCAGGGGTGCAGTCGCTAAGTTTCTGAGATATATAAAAGCGCTGACTGGCTGGATATAATAGCCAATAAATCCGATTTTGTTCCATGTACTGAGTGCTGTTGATTTCGTTTCTCTGGTACTGGTTAACCTGTAGATGAAACGAATCTGCATGTCCAGGGGAATGAAACTGATGATTTCCTTCGGATTTTTCCCGATTAATGCATGTTGTTATTGACTAGGTATCTTCACCACCCCTCATTTCTCCCCTGAAATCTTGTCTTCACTCGGTCTTCCGCCAAGTTGTTTGTTTTTGGTCCCAGATCTTGGCCTTATGAGATACAAAATCTAAATCATCCTAAAAGTCCTGACCTTCCACCGTCTATTCGTCAATCAAACTTATGCCTATCTTCTCACCCTAAATAGTCTGTAACATGATCACGCCCACCACACAAATGAATATTATCTGTGCCAGCCTTGGCTCTGATAAGCTTTCCGTCATGAATTACTTGGTATCTGGCGTCGTCACATAGTTTCCGGGAACTTTAAACAGGTCCTCGGCATTCCATAGTGTCGAAATAGTTTTCAGAATACTTCGCGACTGACTCTGTGGAAGCCTTTTCAAAGTTGATGAAGTTGAGGTAAAGAGTTGACAGTCATTGCAGACTATGTTAGATGATGGTTCAAAGCGGTGCGACTGGACCCACATATGACTTGTTTTTCCTATTACTATTTTCAATAATAATATTATAATAATAATTACTTTATTCCAAACAGTGATAATTGTACAGAATGGAATTTTCAGCTTCGTTATACGTATTGCATCAATCTACTTCCTTTTAAGTAAATATGTATATACACATAATTTGAAATATCAATAGTAATATTAATAAAGAAACCACTATAAACAGAGTGCTAGTGAAAACATAATAAAGTATAAGTAGATAGTATCAAAGATAATACATGGAATAATAATGATTTTTACTTATGCTTTGCAGTTGAGCTATTGACTTAAAAAGTTTATAAGTTCTTTTCTGACATCTGACTTTTCACACAAAACCCATGGTGAATTTGTTTGGTGTGGTAGAATTTTTATATTTAGAAGCTGTATGAGCGTAAATGGCTTTTCGACTACTGCGTTACATTTTGCTTATTAATAAAAACTCTCGTTTCTGTAAAATTGTATGCCAAGAGTTTGTGGAAACTATCACAATTATTTACCTTTCGAACACTGAATCCAAAAAATACAATCTTATTGACAGATAATACACATAACTCACTGTTTGGATTTGTGGAATTTTTAAACATAAACACATCTATAATTGTATATATTGTTGGATTTATATGTTCAAGTTGCTCCAAGTCAGTGAGTTTATGGTTAAGATATCATTTTAGTTAACTGTGCTGAACTATATTGCATGTTGTTTTATTGTATAGTTGTCGTCGCTTTTTGCCCTTTTTTCTGTGAACTGTTTCCTTTGTTGATGTTGTTCTCATTGTTTGTCCGTTATTTTCTGATTTTGAGGGGAGCAACCCAAAAAGTTGCTTCTCTCTAAACTTTACTTAATGTAATCATTCTTTTCTCAGGCGTGAGGCTAGCAACCCCACCCTGTAAACAAAATTGCTACAGAAACTTCAGTATGTTGAACCTCTTGCACCAAAAGAAAAAGTCTGTGTAGGAACATGGAACGTCCGAACTATGTACGAGACTGGAAAAGCTGCCCAGATCGCCAACGAGATGAAAAGATACGGAATACAAGTGCTGGGAATATGTGAAAGCAGATGGAATGGGAGTGGACTCACCAAATTGTCAACAGGTGAGTCAGTGATCTACTCCGGTCACCCAGAAGATAACCACACGCACACCGAGGGCGTGGCTATCATGATGTCACCAACGGCAACGAAAGCCCTGATACAATGGGAGGCGATTTCGTCCAGGATAATGACCGCCAGATTCAACTCCAAAGGAAGGAAAGTGTCAATCATACAATGTTATGCACCCACAAACAACGCAGACCTCGAAAAGAAAGAAGAATTCTACAGGCAACTACAGGCAACAATGGACAATACTCCAGCTGGCGACATGAAAATACTAATGGGAGACATGAACGCCAAACTGGGACCAGACAATACAGGAAGGGAACTCATCATGGGTAGAGAAGCTCTAGGAGAAATGAATGAAAACGGAGAACTCTTCGCCGACTTCTGCGCCTTCAACGAACTGGTGATTGGTGGCAGTGTATACAAGCACAAAGATATCCACAAGGCTACATGGGTGTCACCAGACGGGCAAACCAAAAACCAAATCGACTTCATCTCAATCTCAAGGAAGTGGAGGCGCAGCCTACTGGACACAAAAGCAAGAAGAGGAGCAGACGTTGGCTCAGACCACTATCTCGTACAAGGGACAATCCAAATCAAATTAAAAGCTTTCAGGGAATCAGGAGCTGCAGATAGACCACAAGCCAAGTTCAACACTCAAAAGCTGAAGGACCAGGCTACAAAGGACATCTTCATTGCAAGCATAAAGGACAAAGCCGAGACACAAATCAACACCAGCGAAAAGGTCAGCGTCGAAAAGCACTGGAACAACTTGAAAACGGTGTGGAGCCAAACCTGCATAGAAATTCTAGGCAGAAAAAAGAGACAGGACAAACAGTGGCTCACTACGGACACTTGGAAACTAATAGAAGAGAGAAGGACAGTGAAGCAAAAGATTATCCAGTGCACGGACGAGCAACAAAAACAGGAGCTGAATGCAAGCTACAATACACTGAACAAAAGAGTGAAGAAGAGTGCCAGGGAAGACAAAAGAAAATATTATGAAACCATGGCAAACGAAGCAGAACAAGCTGCAGGCAAAGGAGACCTCGCCACACTCTACCAAACAACTAGGCACCTTTCGGGCAAACGTTCGACACAGATTAAGCCAATAAAGGACGACAATGGAAAGTCAATCACCAAAGAGGTGGAACAGAGAAAGCACTGGGTTGAACACTTCAAAAGACTTCTAAATCGTCCGCCACCTACAACGTGCCCAACAATACCAACAACGGAAGCAGAACTACCAGTGAACACTGACCCCCCGACGAAATCAGAAGTCCTGAATGCAATCAAGATGCTAAAAGCTGGGAAAACACCGGGACCAGATGGAATCCCAGCAGAAGCTTTGAAAATAGACCCAGAGACAACAGCGGACTTGATGACACCACTACTGGAGAAGGTGTGGAAAGAGGGCAAAGTACCCGAGGATTGGAAGAAAGTATACTTATTCAAACTTCCAAAGAAAGGAGACTTAAGTCAATGTAAAAACTGGCGTGGAATTATGCTTCTGTCCATTCCAAGCAAGATACTAAGTCGCATCATCCTGGAGAGAATCAAACAAGCCCTAGATGAAAAACTTCGTCCGGAACAGGCTGGATTCAGGAGAAACAAATCATGTATTGATCAAATCGCCACTCTACGGATCATCATTGAACAAAGCTTGGAATGGCAGTCACCTCTCTATCTCAACTTCATCGACTTTGAAAAGGCCTTCGACAGCGTCGATCGAGAGGTCATTTGGAAACTACTTCGCTACTACGGGGTCCCATCGACAATTATACATCTCATCCAACAGTTATACGACAATGCTGCATGCCAAGTAATCCACAACGGGAAACTTACGGAAGCCTTCGAAGTGAGGACGGGAGTGAGGCAAGGCTGTCTACTATCACCAATGATCTTCCTGATTGCAATTGATTGGATAATGCGACAGACAACGGCAACCAACGAGGGAACAGGCATAAAATGGACTGACACAAAAGACTTGGAGGATCTGGATTTCGCCGATGATATATGTCTGATTTCCCATAAACTGGAAGATATGCAAGTGAAAAGTAACAAGTTGGCAGAAGAAGCATCAAAGATAGGACTTCACGTGAACATAGATAAAACAGAGGTGATGAAGATTCCTAGCCAACATCAACAACAACAACAGACAACAATAAAGCATAAATGGGAAGAACCTGAAAGAAACAACCTCCTTCACCTACCTGGGAAGCATCGTCTCAACTACAGGCGGAACTGACGAGGACATCAAAGCCAGAATCGGAAAAGCAAGACAAGCTTTCATTACTCTCAAATCTGTGTGGAGGTCAACAGCACTCAGCATCAAAAATAAGATCCGGATTTTCAACTCCAATGTGAAGTCAGTGCTACTATACGGATCAGAGACTTGGCGAGTCATAAAGAGCATCTCAAACAAACTTCACACCTTCATTAACAGCTGTCTTCGCTCAATACTCAAGATCAGATGGCCAGAAAAGATCAGCAACAGGGATCTCTGGGAGCGAACCAATCAGGAACCGATTGTGAAACAAATAGGCAGGAAGAAATGGAGATGGATTGGCCATACGCTGAGGAAACCATCAAGTGACATCACTAGACAAGCCCTCGAGTGGAACCCGAAAGGGAGGCGGCGAGTTGGTCGTCAGTGCAAGGGTGACTTGGAGGAGGTCATGCGAGGAGGAGATGAAAGCATGTGGACAGACCTGGAGCAGGGTGAAAAAGTTGTCAGAAAACCGAAGTCAATGGAGGTGCGCAGCTGAAGCCCTATGTTCCTCTAGAAACTAAAGGATACAATAATTATAATAATAATGAGCGTGAATTCTCATGAAGTTTCTTCTGGTTTCATCTGAAGATATACAAGGAGAAAGTTGAGAATAAGCAGACAGGATGTTCTGTTCTGGCACACCACTAACCCTATTTACAGCCTTCAGTGTTCCACGTGATATGAGATAGTCTTTTTTGAGAAGTCCAGGGAAGAATAATGGTGGACAACAAAGGAGAATGGTCAGAATACTTGAGTTAACGAATTGTAAGAGAAGAGGTCCACCTTTTGCAGAAAATCTCAGTTTCCCCATGAAATAAGTCAGACGAAAACTTTTTCTTAGAAATCAACAGGATATGAGATGGCCAGCAGAGGTCTGAAGAGAAACTGATGCCGAGATGAGAGCTTTTCGATTTATTCCCTAACATAGCGCCATCAGTTTTACAGGAATCACGAGAGTGAATCAGCCCGCTCAAGTTTTTGTCGCATCTGAAACTAAAATCAACATTTTGACATTTAGATGGATTAAATTTGAGACCGTTTCGGTGATATCAAATGTTAGCTTCAGAAAAGAATCCATTCATCTAAGAACAGTTCAAAGCAAAAATTACTTGAACAGAAATGGTTAGATCATCGGCATATTTAATGGAATTAGCTTACGAAGAATACGGAAGGTGATGGGAAAATAAAGAAAAAAGAAATGGAGACCGGACAGCGCCTTGAGTTACACTAAAATGCTTTGGCAACGAGGTGGACGGCTTTCCGTCCAAAATAATATGTTGTTTTCTACCAGAAAAATAAGAGAGGCGGTTACCATGTTATCCAGGACTCAGTGAGTGCCAAAATCAGTCTGCTTATTAAAATTGTCCTAGAAATACAGTCAGAAGGAGCAAGAAGTGTAGTCTAACAAAGGAGGCTTGAACAAAATTTGTGTCTTTATCAAGATTAGAAACAATATTGTGGTGTATTACAAGAACAGCATCTAATGTGCTTTCACCTCTTTTGTATGCAAACTGCTTTAGGTCTTTAAAAATTTCAAAGAGGGTTTAAGAACATACAACAGAAGTTTCTCCACAGTTTTTATAAATGGCGACGTGATGGCGACTGGAGTAATATTTAGACAAGAACCAGAAGATAACTTTGGCGCAGGCACCACCTTTATTTCTATCCAGGCAACAGGTACTGTTTCCCCGTGAAATGGTGCATTGAGGATTTGCGTAAAAGGATGACACAAAATATCAGCACACTTTTAAAGTAAAATTCTTGGCACATCATCGGGACCTAGGCTGTGTGATGGATTTAAAGACTTGAGACATGACAATATATCCTTTTCATTAAAACCAGGGAATCGATAATTTACGTGACTGGAAACATCAGGTCCAATCATATTATCTTGTTGTACAATAAAGAATCAACTTAAGGCATTTACATCAGAATAAACACCAAGTGAAATTTGTTTTCTGCTTGTAAGTTGATTAAAAAGTTTCCAGATTTTGGAATCATTCTTACATGATTAAGATTTTCCACTATGTATCTCATTTAGTCTCTGTATTTCAGACTTCATCAGAGATTTTATTCTTCGAATACCTGCATTATGATGTGATGTATACAGTTTCTCTGTTTCTCTTCTGAGCTTTTTTAGTTGTGAAGAGATGCTATAGAATTTGGTAGACGGTGTTTCAGTAGAGCAGCAAATCTCGAAAAAGAACTTGAAATACGAGGTGATAATAGAGAAAGTAACGTCTGACACTTCATCAAAGAATAGATCCCTCTGAGAAGAGTCACGTAAGACAGTACTTTAAGTGAACGTAGAGAAGACGAAGATAGTAAAACTACCTAACCATTAACAACAAGTATTAATCACCACCGACGAGATAACTATAAAAGGGAATCGTCCCTTTCACTTACCTGGCTGGACACCATCGCTTCAACTAGATGTGGCACATATGAAGAAATCAAAGCCAACCAGGAGCAGACTAGAAACGCAGGACAGACCTTAATAATTCTGGAATCATTATGTAAATCTACTGCACTCAGCATACAGAATTTGGTTCGAATCTTCAACACGAAAGTCAGGTCAGTCAGTGCTTCTTAATATTCTTCCTTAATATTACACAGACTTGTTGCATCATGAAAATTATTTCCAACAGATGACTACAAACTTTCATCAACACCTGCCTTCTCCATGTCCATACTGAAGATCAGACACCCGACCAGAAGGGATTTGCGACAAGGAACTAAGACATACAATAAACCAACCAAGTATCTAACATGCTAAGAATGTGCAAAAGAAAGTGGAGATGGATTTGGCATACTCGAAGTGGACTATTGAGTAACTTCGTTTGCCAGGTCTTTGGGTGGAATCAGAATGGAAAACGACTATTTGCACGTGGAGTAGAGTGTTGTGAAGGAGATTTTTGGAGAAAGAAACGAAAGCTTATGGGTATTTGTGGAGCAGAGGGCACAGTAAAAGTCGAATGTTTCACTCGGAACTTAAAGGAAATAATAAAAATTATGATGCAATAACGGTTCTCATACCTCAGAGATTTGAATTTTTCCGCAATACCAAATGGTATTTATTCATAACATTCGGCTAACTTGTATGCACGAGTCATCAGGAAATTCTTTTGCAAAGTTAAAGCTGTAAAAAATTTATATTCTATGCAAAACTTGATTTAAATCAATATCAGGTAAAGTGGTGCTGGTGTAACTTAGCTACCATACCATGGCCATGAATCATAACAACTGAATAGCACATCTTTAGGTGAACCGTGGAAATTGCTTAAGACCCGTTACTTATTATAATGGGCTTACAAATATACTCTGTAGGGTGTTCAAATCACAATAAAAACTTTATTACTCATCAGTTTCTTATGAATCACTGCATAAAAATATAATTTTCCAAAACTATATTCAAATTATAATGATTTAAAAGTACATCACCTTCTCTGCTTAATTTTGGTAATCCAGCCATAATACGTCCAATTTGATCTAGTGTAGATGTACCAGGAAATAATGGTGAACCAGTTAACATTTCACCCAGGATACATCCTAAACTCCATATATCTACGCCTTTTGTATAATCGTGACAAGCGAGAAGAATTTCAGGTGCACGATACCAACGTGTTGCTACGTATTCAGTCAAAGCAGGCAATAGAGTTTTACAATTCACTTTACTGCCAGTTTCAGATTTATTTCTTCCTTTTAATGAACGTGCCAAACCGAAATCACATAATTTTACTGAACAATCAGAATCCAGTAGTACATTTGATGGCTAAAATACGAACAGCAGTATGTAAAACAGTCGTCACAATGACATAACAAAAGACAAACAAATAAAAATGTTTTAAACATAAGTTCAAGTTATATGACAAAATTACTTCATTTAAAGGGCCACTGAAAGCCACCATTGAGTAAAGAACATATTATACGTTCTGATTAGGGACTCTTCACCGGTAGGCATGCATCACCCCACCAGTGTGGATCAAACTCAAGACCTTCAGGCCACGAGGTGGATCCACTGGTCATTCAACCACTGTGACGGAATGTAATTCGTGCCAATCTGTGGGTCCTTGTTTCAGTCCTCATTAGAGGTTATCGATGGCTATTGATAAGAAATCCTTAGCCTACTCCCTAGTTTCCAGTGATTCGCCTGTAGATATTAAACTTGAAATAATGATCCTAATGATTACTTTTGATTACTAATAATAACTTAATTCAATAAACATTTGATTGCCCCATAATGACGTAAACTTTCTTCGGACAGGAAATGAGTGTAATTGAATTTTCAAGTATTGGTTTTGTAGGGATTTGGTTTGATTGTATGGAGGATTTAATCATGAAATGACATCAGTTAGAGAACCACTGGAAAACCTGGGAGTACTGGACAGCTGTTTCGTCCTAGTTTGGGACTCCTCAGCAGTACCCACCCACCGGGGTTCGAACCCAGGACCTACTGGTTACAAGGCGAGCTGGTAGACCATTGAGCCACTGGGACCCAATCCAATGGTTCTTGAATTCTAACTTCTGTCAGTTCACGACATAGCATGACCACTTCGCAATGTCTTCTTCGATGAGTTACTGCCCCATCTTCGACCTGCTGTACCCTACTGGTCATGGCTTCCCACTAGAACCCCAGGTTAACTGCCTGAATAGGGCCAGTCGCTAGTGAGCATCAGATTAATTTTCAAGTATTGGTTTTGTAGGGATTTGTTTGGTTGTATGGAGGATTTAATCATGAGCTGACATCAGTTAGAGAACCACCTGAGGTTCTGGTGGGAAGCCGTGACCAGTAGGGTACAGCAGGTCGAAGATGGGGCAGTAACTCATCGAAGAAGACATTACGAAGTGGTCATGCTATGTTGTGAACTGACAGAAGTTAGAATTCAAGAACCATTGGATTGGGTCCCAGTGGCTCAATGGTCTACCAGCTCGCCTTGTAACCAGTAGGTCCTGGGTTCGAACCCCGGTGGGTGGGTACTGCTGAGGAGTCCCAAACTAGGACGAAACAGCTGTCCAGTACTCCCAGGTTTTCCAGTGGTTCTCTAACTGATGTCAGCTCATGATTAAATCCTCCATATAATTGAATTTTGTTTGTGTAGCTAAATGGCAGAATATTCGTCAACGTTCTAGGTTGGTTCCCAATAAAGAAGTATTATATTCATCTTGTCGGCAATCAAGCTGCGATACTTATTCCGAGCTGACTTATATTCGTATCAACTGCTAGGTAATATGAAGATACATGAAATTTACAAAAAGATATCGGCGTCTTGCATTCCACTGATGGTCACCAGAGGAACAAGTATATTTTGCGACATCGCAAGCTATTTTTCATTCCTTTGAGTTCTGAGTTAAACGTTAGCCCTAAGCTTTGAATTTTGAGTAATAGCAGTGTTATTTCTATAGACAGAGTCACTAGCCTCATTCCTAAAGTTCGTTATTTTCTGTGCTTAATACTGGTTAGTAAACTAGGTCAGGTTTAGGTTTGCATCGGCGAGGAATAGAACCTGGACTATCTGAGAGGATGGTGAACATTCTGCCACTGAAATGCCAACTCAACAAAGTCAAATATTTATCCACAAAGCTCTAATTCAGTTAATTCCTTTGGAAACATTTCAAAGAAGACAGAAACATGAATAGACAATCGAGTCAGTCATAGTAATAATATGAACCATAAAATGAATTAAGCTTAGTCGTTTCCATCATTATCTATTCATTTCCATCCAGAAAATTACGAATTTTAGGGCCATTACCTCTTCATCTGATTTCACAGGATTAGAATTACCATATATTTATTAATGGGACACCAGCACACCTGTTGACCTCCAATATTTGCCATACTTTTCAATCTTCGGACAGTTTTTAAATCCATCGACCAACAGGAATAGTGGATTTATCTGACTACTCAGTATGCGTCGACAAATTATGCTGTATGAATCATGTAGTCATGTAAGAGCATATGCGTATATGAATTCTGAGGATACTATAGCCAGTAGTTTTCTTCACAAACGCATACTGTCACACATGTTATTTTATTTCGTTACAGGTGTACTGATGAATGTAACTATGGTTAAGTTTGATGTTCCAGAGTTTGAAGTGTTACCATGGAAGAGCTTCATTGATACACGCTACACAGATAAATAGTCCTTCTAGATGAAGATGTTGACAGTATAAACAGTCTTCTGACACCCGAAACAAAAATTGAGGTATATTAAGGATGCCATTTTCCACCGCCAGATATAAGACGATGGTTCCTATTCGACTTGCGAGGATGCGTATTTCAGAGACTAGAGGCAAAGTGATTGAATGTTGTCCCTTCCCTCAACTATTTGAAAAGTCGTATCAGTCTTAACTCACTGACTGCTAATGAAAAGCTCGTTTGGCATTTGGTTAGCGCAATATCTATCAAAGGATGTGAGTACTGTGCAACACTTCATTCCATTCTCCCATATGGTTGTGAAACACAGCTGCTGACCTACGTGTCTCTGCTAAGCCTCTCATGTTGGATTATACAATATGACCAGTTATAATGCGGCTTTACACAGAGTGCCAGGAGAGGAGGGAAAGCCAATCGATGAAGTTGTAAAGCTCCGTTAACTGAGGTAATTACGATATGTGTATCTAATATGCAGCCGAAACCTCCATCGACAGGTACCATTAACTGAAATAAGGCAGGTTCTCATGTGAAAACAGATCTTCAGCCCATCATGTCTCTAACTATTGGCTGGGAAGGAGCAGATCTACATGCTGAGATACCTTACGCAGGTTAAGAACGTTTGGTCGATGACTGTCATTGACATGGTTCAAAAGCATTCACTCCATTTTATCGTCCGGTTTCTGAAAGTTCCCACTTATTCTCATTCAATTCTCCCCTCTCCTTACATCTTTGTACATCATATTTCCATTCCATCTCCTTATGAAGTGCACCTGTTTGAACTGTTGCAATACTGTGCAAAGTTATGCATTGATAAATCTGTCCGTTATTCAGAATATCTAACATGTAGACATGTATGCCTCATACTTCAAAAGAAATATGTTGACTTCAATCAGTTTTCAGCAGGGATGCTGGGAGGTTAATGGCTCCGGAAACGCATATCTCATAGGTTTTTAGGAAAACTTCCATTAAAATAATTTAATGAATACAAGTGGCGCACACGTTTTCAATTATTGGTTTCCATGCAGCTGACTGATTTTAAGTTGATTGATTGATTGATATCAGTTAGAGAATCACTAAAGTCTCGGATAACTATTTCATCCCAGTTTCGACTTTTCAGCAGTATGCACCCATCCCCTCCCCGCTTGAGATCTAACACAGTATCTTCAGCTTATGAAATAACCTATGTGATTATGGTGTTGCAGAAATGGTTATGCATTTCTCACTCACTTTTCAATTTTATTCAAACTCCAAGGATTTAGACGGAAAGAATGTGTAATTTTCAGTTGACGGATCAGTAGCTTAAACATGTTTATTAAAAACCCTATTATCCATCATTTTCTTTGTCGTTACAACCACAGTCAATGTTGGTTATACGAGTTTTCTTCGTTATCGTCTCATTTTAAAACGGCGAATTAAATCACTTGGAGGCTGCTCTGATCATAATGTCTGGAGTCATAATGTAGTGTCTTTTTAATGCAA
Source organism: Trichobilharzia regenti (assembly GCA_944472135.2). Classification (NCBI taxonomy): domain Eukaryota; kingdom Metazoa; phylum Platyhelminthes; class Trematoda; order Strigeidida; family Schistosomatidae; genus Trichobilharzia; species Trichobilharzia regenti. Next base: position 33,685,157 of record OX235266.1, read on the forward strand.
TCTGTAATTCTCAGGTGTTGCTTTCAAGTTTCGATCACAGGAGAGAACCACCTTCCTATTCTAAAACTCTTCAGCACTACCTACTTATGACTGCCTGTGATCGAGTTCAGGACGTTCAGGATGACCTTTCAGTCATTGGTTTAGAATCCTATGGCCCCATTTATTCCAAGGTCTACTGATTTACCCACCCTTAAAAATAGATCATTTTACTTAAAAGTTTGATTTATTTGAAGAATAAAGTGTGCGTTTTCTTTACTTATTCTGAGTTCAGATTGATGTGATGGCTTCTTGTCATTATTGAACTATCTACAGAAGAAATCCAGTATCCACTGAATAAGTTGTTTTGGTATCCAAGTGACTGAATGAACTGAATATTTCATCTCACTAGGTATGTTGTAGTAATTACATAACATGCATAAAAGGGCACTCCGTGAAATTGATCTAGTATATATTCCTTTTCCTAAGAATAACGCTTGAGAAATATATCTATTGCAGTCGTACAGGAGGTAAAGCTTACCCAAATAGCTCAGTGATGCCGTCCCTAACTGCAGTAGTGGGTGACGTTAGTTCATATATCAGAGGGAAAATCAGTTCCTTCAAGGTTACAGGAAAGCCTTACTGAAAGGAGTGTTGATGAGGTCACATACAGCCTCCTGATAATTATCTTCAACTATCTAACACCAGTCAAGAGGACACCGCGATGGCAAGTCATCTAGATTGGTAACAGCATTTCCAACTTGACTGACATAATTCAGTCTACACTACAGACTAGACGTGCGACAGTGATCACTTGCTGGTGACTAATCAACGTATCGTTAGCCTCTGTTTTCAAATCAAATGAAATTGAAGGTGTGTACACACGCATGAACTCAAACATGAAAGCTAAAATGTCTTCCATTGGTAGCAAACCCTATCTTCACAACAATTCCTCCAGAGTTATATTTTTCCAGATGTGATTGGCGTTTGATGAAATCTAGAAGACAAAAAGATTGAGTAGAGAGTATTGTTTTCGATAACTCTCTTATCAGGTTCTACGGTTAAATAAATATAGGACCAAGACGAACTAATATGTCGACATCTCCTAAAAAGTGTTTGTCCATAAAACTGCAGTTCCTTGGTGGTAATATGAGTGAAATAAAAACACAAGGCTGAAAGATTGAAGTAAAAAAAGAAGTCAGTGCAGTAAAAGTGCTCTGTTCCCTCACTACCACTCATATCTTCCCCACGGGAAATAAGGTTAAGCTACATATTTTGGCCTCCTTCATGCGTATCTATCACTCTGACCGCTCCTTTGAAGCCAGTTATATTGGATGTACAATGAGATATATTCTTCATCAGATTTTTGAACATCACCATCCAGAGTGGTTAAGTATGAGACAAACAAAGTCTGTTCATACTTGTGTTTCAACTCACCATGTAGGTCACAAGTCTATAGCTTATATTAATAAAGCATCTAAGTTTATCTACCATACTCTAACTAATCTTAATTTAACATATGAGTTCGTCCTTTATGTAGAGTTGGGTCTACTGTAGCTCACCTGAAGAAGCCGGAACTATTAATTCAGAGGCAATTTGTACATATGCTTTTCTTCACTTGACTGTGAAGCCTGACAGTTTTCTATCACGCATAAGCCTATTACAACTTATCGTTGTTTCATTCATGTTATTACCCTATCCTTCAATTGTTGTAATTATTTCCTTAGGCATATTAGCATCTAAATATGCTTTTGAACTCTAATCTACTGATCATGGAAACCTGATAATGTCCAAAAACACCATTATTTTGTAAATATATTACTGCAGAACCTGGTGAAGTCATCGAAAAGGAATATTCTTTACTCAGCTCAATCCTTTTATCTCTTCTAAATGTTTAAATTCTAAACGATAGTGCAAATGATAGAATGCTCACCAACGAGATATGTGGTCCAGGTTCGATTCCGGGCTGAGGCACTCCTAAATCTCGCTTAACAATTCGTAAACCCAGAATAGGGAGAATGTTTAGTTGGGCATGAGATTCGCAACTCCACTCTGTAAAAACAATATCACTGATACTGAAACCTCAAAGGTTAAAGATTGAAGACTAGTGTTGCACTCGGAACATAAAGTATTGAGAAAAACATTTTCAGATACGGAGTTTAGCTATAGCTGATGAAAAAATAAATAAGTTAAATGTGTAACTCACTTTTAAATCTCGATGTATCACTTCACCAGAATGCAAATAGGCGGTAGCCTTGAATAACTGATACATAATATACTGTTTATGTATATCCTTGAGAATATTTCCTTTACGTATAACATTGTGCAAATCAGTTTCTGTAATTCACAATAAATCATAAGAAGAAGAAAGCAAAAGTTTAAATTTTTACTCAATAAAATTAAACTGGTTATCGATTTACCCATATATTCAAAGACAAGATAAATGTCTTTATCACATTCAGCTCGAATAACATTGTATAAACCGATGACATTTGGATGATTCCCGAAGGCTTGAAGAAATGCAATTTCACGAAATGTTCTCTACATGGATAAAAGAAAGAGAAGACAGAATAGATTGACAGTGTAAAGGTGGATTTTCTAATTTTTTTACTAACTTGTGCATCAGTTTGATTACGAAATGCATCGAAATTTTTTTTCAATGCTATAACTTCTTTTGTTTTACGATTTATTGCTTTCCACACTATTCCATATGCCTGAAATAAAGGAAAAATAAAGAATAAAGAAGCAATTAGAAAAACATCTTAATTTAAAAGGAAAAAAATGTTTACTAGTGAACACTGCATACACACATTTGTTTGTAAGCAATACTGTGCAATTCTGGGTGCAGAAAATGTTGGGGGTAGTCAGAAAGTCTCTTTTAACACACGTTTCATGCTTATTACTACGCAAAAAGGAACCATTGCCCTCTGAGAGATACAAAATCTTGTGTCATGCTGTACTGTAGTCAGAGACAGTGACACCGAGCTACTCGAGCACATAATTCACCTCTTCTAGGACTGATGAGTTGTAGTATGCAAGCAACCCAGGTTACACGATCCTTACCGTTCACCTCTAGCCGCCTAACATCATTTCAAAGTGCGCCACGACAATGGGTACACTAGAGTGGTGACGACATTGCACACTTGAGTGATGGAATTCAGTATGCACCAAGACGACAGACTCGGTAACGAAATAAATTTATTATTATTTATCCCTGAAATTATCAGTGAATTACAGGACTTCAGCAGAACATCGTAATTTCACTCTGTTTACTACAGTCTTTTCAAACTAGCTTCACGAACGCCCATAAACTAACTTTTTCTTCACATGACCTCCTTTTGGACAACCGGCTTGTTACTTCCAGACCAAGGTCTGGCATGTGATGTCTCTTGAGAGTATGTCCAATCCACCTTCACTTACTTCTTTATATTTTTTGGGGAATAAGTCCTTCTTTGCTTGATTTGTTGCCTCCCAAACTTTCTTATCACTAATGCTCCTTTGCAAAAGACCATCTACCATGTGGGCTATTTGAAATGCTTTCGTGAACCACACATCAAGTATCTGAACCATATGGAAGCACTGACTGTGTTCGAAATTTGAACTTTGTCACCCTCTCTGAGTGCTATAGATCACCACATTGATTTCAGAGTAACAGAAGCCTGAATTGGTATTCTGACTGTGTAGGGCTTAGATGTAGTCACCCGTACCACGTGTAAATGAAACGATGATGCAGGTCCATTTGAGTGAAAGAGAAGACTTCCATTAGATTTCTCCCATTAGTGTGCGTCGGTGGCACAGTGGTTAGGACTCTCGCCGACCATGCACATGGTCCGGGGTTCGAGCCCACGCCGGCGCACACCTGATATCTATGGTTGGCCTGCAAAATTTGGGCTACCGATATCGATGCTGAAAATTCCATACTTGTACCAAAAATACAGTGTGGAATCAAGCTGTAAATCAAAAAAAATAAATAAATAATTTTTCGGTTATCTGTTGGATATCTCAATGAAGGTTGCATTTAAGTACTATCTCATCTTATTTTGACGCATCTTACTAGTGAATTATAGACGATTCTTCTTTTCTTATGTTGACTAATTTTATTTCTAACAAACTTCTACACCAAACTATCATTTACTTTCAATTTATCGTTGTAAATGCATTAGGTAAATATTCATTAGGGCTGGTTTAATGCTATGCACTGTTTACTTAATAAAGCATCTTACTTCATTGTTACACATGAGGATCAAATTACCACCTATGACCATGGCATTTATTCTCGAAATTAAGGCTTGGATTTACCCCCCCCCACACACACACACACACACACACACTACTGAAACAAGACATTTAGATGTAAGGTTGTCTGTTGACGTCTTTGCTTCATTACCTAATTGCATGACACTGCTTTTTGCTATAATGTTTAGCTTAGTGATCACATCACCTGATCGATTAATAAACTTCGTGTCACCTCAACCAGTGATTCATGCATGCATTATTTTCCACTGAGATGGTTTACATTGTTACAGGAAATAAATTGATCTTCATGCTTTGAGTATAAAAGTTTGGACTCTGCAACTTCTAGTCGACCCGCAAGACCACCTAGTCACACATTAGTGCATAGTGATAACAATTCTTATATCATGAAGTTCTACACTTGAACAAATGGAAGCCAGTAATCTAAAGGTACAGGGGCTACATAGTAATTTCGAAATCCACCCTGAAATCAAACATATCTCTATTAAGCAAAACTCTCAGTGAACTAACTGTGAGGTGGACATCCTCGAGCGCAAAACCTCAATGTAAGAGCTGAGAAACTAATGACCGACTCCCCCAAAATACTGAACGAAATAGTAGTATTATCATCAACGACGTATGAGTCCATGAAGCCTACGGGTACCAATACTCCACGACTTTACGGTTTACCAAAAGTGCACAAACCGGGTCTTCCTCTTCGCCCTGTTTTAGATATGTATAACTCTCCATTTCACGGGACAGCGAAGTAGTTAGTTAAGATTCTGAGTCCTTTACACAGAGAAATCGTGCAACATCGCATTAGTGATGTCTTTGACTTTATTTCTAAAATATCCGAGACTAATATGAGGTAAAAACGCATGTTATCCATGGATGAATCATCACTATTCACTAACGTACCGCTTATGAAAACAGTTGATTATATTTGTCAAGAAATCACCGATAGGCTATTAGACTTAGGAATTCCCTTGTGTAGCCTCAAGGAACTACCTCTTAAATGCACAATGAATGTTCACTTTGTCTTCAATAATTCATACTATCCACAAGTAGATGGAATAGCTATGGGTTCACCATTCGGCCCAATGTTAGCTGACTTCTTTCTCGCAAAACTTGAAAACGGGAAATTGAAAGACATCATCAAGGAGTTTGATATGTATTATCAATATGTCGATGCTACATTTATCTTAGCTGATGGGAATGTTAACATAGACGAATTGTTGCTGAAATTCAACAACACCCACCCTTCGCTTACCTTTAATTGTGAAGAGGAGCAGGAAAATAAACTACATTTCCTGGATGCACTGCTAATTAGGAGAAAAGGTAGGTCACTTTAGAGAAGTGTGTACAGAAAAAGCACATTCACAGGGCAATACACACACTTCCTTAGTTACGTGCCCATCCAAGAACACAAGTCAGCCGTGAAAAGACATGATATAAATTCATTAGTATCAATGCATACTAAGAATTAGGGACATCAATTTGATTGGGATAATATCAAAATCTTAAACAGAGGAAATACCAAATGTGCCAGGGAATTCCAAGAAGCCTGGTACTCAAACGAAAATGCCATTAATAAACACGTTAATATAGATGAAATATATCAACTAATAAAAAGCAAATCAGATGACCAGAAAGTTTGAAATCCTAATGAATAGAAAACGGTCAATACATATGTGAAGATGGTTGGTCACCAGGAGACGCAATTGTATCATCATTCATAGAGATTTTTAAATCATTTAACTTTATGCTAAATACTACGCTGAAGATGCCGTCCAGAAAGACGACGAAAGCTCCGCAACTAAACCAACTAGCTCAGAGAACACTATTAATTGCAGATAAAAGGAATTTTGTAAAATGTCTCGCAAGCAGAGTAAGAAAGATATGTACGGATGACCTCTTACAAAAGGAATTTGAATATATTCACAATTACTTGACGGAGGTGGGCTATCCGAGTAGTTTCATAAAGAAACATATGAAAACATCAGAGAAAAAACCTGAGACTCTGACTGCATATAAGAAACCTCTATTTATTTAGTCACAATTTAATGGTGACTTATCAAGTGAGATTCTATTCCAAAGACTTTCAAGGAGTATACGTAGAACATTTTACGCAGCACACCTATATTTGTCATTCTCTAGCCGACGAATGATTGGGACGCAAACGAAGGATAAGCTGGATAGTTTTGCCACATCTATGTGTATTTATCAATTCAACTGCACCTGCGGTGACAGTTATGTTGGGCTTACTACTAGACAGTTTAGCCAATGTGTTAGTGAACATCTCCCATCGTGGTTTGGCAAAGGACAGACAAAAACAATCCGTAGCTCAATTCTGTCACATCTAACTGATAGTGGTCATGTAGTCGAGAAAACGAAAGCATTCAAAGTAATTCATTGTATCTCACCGAATCTTTCTAATAGACTTCGTATTTGTCTACTGCACACAGCTGAGGCGATATGCATTCGAACTATTAAACCTAAATTATGCATTCAAAAGAAGTTCGTACAGCCATTATCCCTCCCTTGGCCTATTAAGACATAACCAACTAAAGACTTCTATACCACCCCTTATTTATATTTTCAACCACTTTCTTGTCATCCCTTAGTCTTATCTTCATTATAAACGTGTTTCATTTCCTTGCCTTACAATCAGTCTAGCATTACTTAATCGGTTCATTTGTTTTTACTAGCCTTTATCGACTACTTCCACCTGAACAATTGTTTGTTTAATCATACTGTTTTTCATTATTCGTGTTATCACAGATTGCCTCACTTTTTCATCCTTATTACTGATAAGACCATTATTATTATTATTGCCATTATTAATATTATCATTGCTACTATTATGACTGATTGCACAATTTATTTTCACCATTGTATTATCCTACAGACAAAACACCATGATTGGTTTATTTGATTTTTATTTGTAGGCTTATAGATTCGAGAGATTTTTATAAAATATTAACAGTTAGATGGGAAGAGAACTTATGAAACGTAGGTCGTTGATTTTGACAGCATTTCTGCCAAGATTATTTCTCAGATTGCTAAGTAAAATCCCGAATTGTCCTCGTTGATAACAATCTCCTGCGCATAGCTAATTTTATTAGTTTTCTTTTCGTGCCCTAATTTTAGTTTCACATCCCCTAACTGAAGTCTATTCTGATTTAATTGTATAACTCACCATTTCTGCTGGTGTTGGTCTGCAGGTATTTGATTGATTTCATTGTTAACCGAGGGTTGATGTTGCAGACCCAGGAAAAAAGAGAGTGAACTAAACTTACGTTCCGTCCTAGCTAGGAAGTTTTCAGTTGTACTAACTCACAACCACACCAACATGTCATTGAACCCTCGTAGTATGGACGTCCGCGTGAGTGGTAACATGAGTGACTACGGTTGAGGAGTCCAGGATCAGGACGAAGCGGCTGTCGAGTTCCACCTGGCGGCTTCCAGTGATCCTTTAATTTATGTTATTTGTTTGTTTACCTTTGGCGATCATTTGTGATTCCACAGAAGCTTCTGTTCGACTGTCCACTTTGCTGGTGGCAGTCTATGCATCAAGACAATTTATTAACTCAATCTGGTTTGTATTTTTGAATTCATCCTGGTGCAATACTCCCGGATACTGGGAAATTCAAAAAATGCAAGACTGAATCATCTCTGGACGTCTTCACTGTATTTTACCACTGCCCTAATAATATACTCCATTCTGGTTCATTTATTTTTTTTTTGAATTTTGAATTTTGATTATAGCTTGATTCCACACAGTATTTTTTTACAAGTATCGAATTTTCAGCATGTGATATCGGTAGCCCAGATACAACAAGCCGACCTTTGATATCAGGTGTTCGTTGGCAGGAGATCGAACCCCAAACCATATGTATGGTCGGCGAGAGTCCTAACCACTGTGCGACCAACGCACAAAGAAGTAATTGTAGTATATTAAGGGTTGGAAGTGCGTCATATGGAGAGCATCATGTGAAAACAAAATGAAGGCTCTCTGACAGTCATGATGGCATAGAAGGTAGGGCAATGAAGGTTTATCACTGATGCCTCATGTTTCACTCAAAACGAAAAGAAACGAATAATGATATTATAGTAATAATAAGACTTAAATAAGTAAAATTTACTCGTTATCCCATGAGTTAGGGGAAACAAGCATTCACAACGTTTGACAATAAAGGAATTTCTAAAAGACTTGCTTCCAGAACATGAACTTCGTAGCTGAGGAATAGCTATTAATTCAGCGATGGTCAGAACCAGTTCAAAACTCCTACGTTATTCATATTTGCTCAAATTCATACACACATCAAGGTGATGATTCGAAATAACCTTGAATCATTTGGTGTGCGTCAATGGTTCATTTGTGGAATGCTCACTTATCACTCAGGCAAAGGTTCAATTCTCAGTAAACGCACTCCCATACCTTGCCTAGACGGTAGTAAGTCAGTAAAAGAGGGGTAGCTGGATTAGGCGTCAAGTTGGTAACCTCACCCAGTAAAAAATGGAACAACACTACAGTGCTCAAGGTTTGAAGTCCTATGTTCTTTTAGGAACGTAGAGAAATGAAGAGAAGAGGGAATCTTTTCAATAGATAAAGAACTCAATTCACAAGAATGCAGATGTGCGATGCGGCGTAAAACTACTTCGCCATATTGAAGTCGTATTAGTTTAGCAATGTGTAGATATAATATTTGTCTGCGGAGGACAAGGGCGACTCACAAATGAATAAGACTACACATCAACGATTCACTCTTTTCTAATCCTCTTTATCTTTGCGAATTTGACATTCAGTCTACAAGATATGAGAAGAACTTGACTTTCCAGTTACATTTTGCATGATAACATTACAGATATATACTGGAAAAACACAGAGCATATAGGTATCCAAATCATACGTAAGGTGTCAGACAAAAGGTGTCGACCCAGTTGTTGAGAATTTCGATGGGAAGATAATCACAGTAGTGGTAATACTATCACTGATTGAAATAGAATTCTTGTTCTGGAAGGATTCTGATAATGTACAGATCGAAACAAAAGCCCAGTTCCAAAGATACTTGGTCTTTTATCTCATAAATGGTGAAGAATGCATTCAAAGTAGGTAGAACTGTTGATATTGTTAGCTATCCTCTGTTTAGACGTTGTTTACAGTGCCTAAGTAAAATATGTATGTGATAATGTTCAACATAAAGATCCAGTTGACTTTTTTACATTACAGTTTTCATCTTCCTACTCCTCTTCGTTTTTCGTTTGCTAGTTGGTTTAAAGTATAAAAGTAGTGAATATTACCATACTTTTGTCCAGTGTCTCATACAGTCTTGTGTGTCCATCTGTCTATTTCTCAAATCATCATAATGAATGTTATTACTATTACTTCATTGAATAGCATTTAGCTTTTTTAGCTATCTAGTTTCCAATTCTCAACTATTTAATTTGACAGGTCTCTGACGTTCTCTTCCATATTCAAGTGAGGTATTGAGCAAGTATTTGATTGAAATTAAGCACTGACTAATGTTGTTGTATAAAGATTTGTGTAATTTGTGTGAACCGGATTTCCCAGAAACCTTCTTCTCCCTCAGAAAATATCAACTATTGATCTTATTTTTTTGCGCAAATTCATTGGAATTCCCATCACTAATGCAAGCCAGTTTGCATTGCTAGTTGAGTGGTAGAAACACTGATGGCCACCTACATGGTCTGGGCTTGAATCCCAGTCGACACACTCCTAACCCTCACCAAACCAATAGTAATCCCCTTTAAAGAGGGAGTGTTGGGCATGAAGCTATCAACCCAACCCGTAAAATAACACCAGTGCTACTGAAATTTTAGAACCTAAAGCTTGAAGCTTTATGTTCCCGTCGAGGATGAAGAATGAATGCTAGTGAGAAAATCACAATTCAGATAATAACTGAAAGTTAATTAACAGTGGACAGAACTATCGGAAATTCTCAAACCAGAAATAAACAACTATCCAGTACGCAATGGTTTTCAATGATTCTCTAATTCATATGGATAAGTGTGTGGCAAAACCTGCATTGAAATTAATGGAAATCTGTGAGATTACAATATGTAATGAGCGCTATTCAAATTCCACTGGTGTGCCCACAGTCAAGTTGGCTAACTAATTTACTCTTGTTTTTCATAAAAGTCAGGTGGTTTCTGTTGAATTTACGAGTACACAGGACATATTGGAACAATCAGAATGATAGTTACAAAGTTGCTTGGATGATGATGGCTAACATTAGAACGCAGAACGCGAGTTATATCATTAAAGCCAGCTCTTTTGTGATGGATATCAATTGTAATCTATGGAATTTATTTCAAACCTTTAAAACTTTATGTAGGATTTCAAACAAGATAGAAATAAAATAAACCCACAAATTCATTAAAACAAGTTACGACGACAGCTCTCTGAAAAGGTCCATATAGAAAAAGCCTACATGGAATGGACAATTCATCAACTTTCAAAGCTTCGTGCCCATGAGCAGGAAACCTGATATACGCTCTTTTCTTCGAGGATTCGGAAGATATGCAGTGGGGAAGTGGTTAAAGAAGAAGTGCGTAATCTTCAAAAAATCCTGATGGAAAACGGTTTCCCGCCCAGGTTCATAGACAGGAATCTCAAATCTAAGAAGATTTCCGAACAAGTCCAATCCGTTCCAAAGAAAATACTTCTGCTTAATCTAGAATTCAAAGGTGACATCGAAGCAGAAATCCTTCGCAAACGCCTCTCCAAATCGCTGAGGAAAACATACTTCGCCGCGAGCCTACAACTGATGTTTTCCTGCAAGAAACTGTTCAGCCAGAACGCGAAAGACAAGCTGTCGCATTGGGCCACCTCAACGTGCATATACCAGTTTACTTGCTTTTGTGGAGCTGAGTACGTTGGCCGTACCATGCGCCGACTTCAAAAACGCGCTCGTGAACACTACCCAGCCTGGTTAGTAAAAGGAGACCAAAAGCGTGTATACAGCTCAGTGACAGAACATCTGGTTAATTCAGGACATTCAGAGCCTTTCGAAAAGTCCTTCAAAGTAATATATAAGATTCAATCAAACCTATCAAAGGGAGTGAAATCAAGACATCTGGGCATAGCCGAGGCGCTAGCTATACAAAAGCTCAAACCCACGCTTTGTATACAAAAGAAATACGTCCAACCCCTGTCCTTGCCATGGCCATCATAAACAGGTAATTTTTAGTAATCACCATCCCATCGCCTTTCTTATCTAAACTTCCTGTTTATCCATGTCATTTCAAGTTTTTCTTAATCCCTGTTTACACTACCATATTTTCATACCCGAACTTAGTGTTTATTTTGTCATTTTACTATTTCTACATATTTAATCCCTGATTGCATAAACAATTATTCATCACATTAGTTTTTATCCAAACATCCTGTCTATTTTGTTATTTCTACATTTCTAACCCCTAATTGCACAATGTCAGTCTTCCTAGTTATTTTAATGCTATTTTGTTTGTTTCATCCATCCCCCTGTTTACTATGGCATTCTAATTCCTAATTTTAATTTTTATTAATTTGACCCTTGACCGGATATTATTCCGGAACTTTCCCATCCATTTGATATAAATACACGAATGTACAGCCTAGATAATGACTTCGTCGAAAAGAAAATTTTCTTCGCTGCAATTGTCTGCTTAGTAACTCCTATGACCCAATGTGTATATTCCAAGTTATGTCCATTAAAGAATCCCGTGGAGCCCACTAAACAAAATAATTTAGCTTATCTAATACCCTGCAATGACTGTGAGACAAAATATGTTAGTATGTACATGGGAAAAATTTGAAAATCTAAATTTGTAGACCTCAATAAGATAAGAAATCTAAAATAAAGCTTAGCTATAGCACTACATGCAGTTACACACAATCATACAATAGAATGTGACACGAGAACAGTCTTAAAATTTAGTGCAATAAGGTGACGGCACAGAGTGAAAATAGGTGCAAGGGGATGAATACACCTTTGTCCTGGCTATGCGGAAATCTATTCTATTCTTATGACAAATGAGAAAGAAGAAGAAGAACTGATAAGATCCAGTTCTGAAATCACATAGTTACAACTGATGACAGGATTATGATCAATAAACGATTGTGTCTTTGAAACTTGGTCATCCAGTAAATCATACTTTTTTTCATTGTGTGTGATATTTATCCAATAAACAAATGAAAATGAGATTGCATGCTATCACAGTGTTCAAGTTATACACGCTTATTATTTTAGATTCCCCAGTCGACTGATTATAACGAACCAAAATGCTCACTCTCTCTTAACGTGTCATCAAAGTTGATAAGTAGTAACTACAAACAATGCTTCCCTAAAAGGATACGGTTTCTGAGAAGTGTAGACTTCACTTCTTTCCCTTGATCTGTTAGCTTAGGCCTTTTGAGAATTTCATAATATGATCTTTAGAATTCTGAACAGAACATAAATCTCGGCTTTAACATGATTTAAGTAAGTAATGTGCGTATAACATAGCTCAGTGTTCAACCATTAAGTTAAATGAATAAGTTACTTCATTCGAGGAAATATGGAAAACCTCCAGTGAGTACTGAACAACTGTTTCGCCTCAAAACGAGGTTTTTCAGCATTAGTGGGCGGTTGTGACTACAAAATGAAGTTAGCTGGAGTTCTAATGAGACTCTGTGTCCACTGAAGACCCACGAAGTTAAGTGTGAAGATGGAAACTCGAAGATGGCGTTGACTGACAGTAGAACTGTATATAGCTAATTGGCAGAAGTGAGAATACATGCGCTGCCATTGGACACATTCCAAGTTGCTAAATAGTCAACGGGGTAACTTCATAACCGGATGGTCTTGGGTTTGATCAGGTGCTGCGAGGGTGGTAGATACGAACTGCTGTATAACACGGAAAAAACAGCTGTTGATTGTTTCCTAGTTTACAGCGGATCTCTAGCTGATTTCAACTTGTCACCCAACTTGAAAACCACCACTTGGATGTTAACTCTTCACGTGACTGACTGGTGACTTGACAAACCTATCCTATCGCTAAATGTATACAGTGAACACATCTGAGTTTTATAGGCTGTGATCTGCTGACTTTATGATTTTTTAAATAATGTCAAGGAATGATTATGCTAGCATAAATCTGATTAATAGTTCTTTTTCACGGATATTTTCAGTGAGATTTTGTAAGCCATTTTCCAGGCCATTTATTCGCGAACACGTTCACAGATTTCACTATCATTCGCCAATGAAAAACATAACAATTAATAGAATTTCCAACAGAATCTAATAGTATGAGTAATTGTTAGGTGGATGGATTCAGTGGCGAAAGCCCTGTCTGACCTAGATTTCTTGCTTATTAGTAGTCTTCATCAAGGCAAACCTGCAAACTTCAAGGAGTTGGTGTCTTTCTTGACACTGGATACCGGCATAACCGAGTGCTGGAATTACAGGCATTACCAGTGAAATATTTCGTTGTGTGAGTGACCTGTCTTATGACTGTAATGAATGCACTGAATGGTAACTGGTAGTATAACCACTGTCATGAGTCTAGTCCTTGTTGTCGGTGTAGAGTGAATTCCACTAGTCGAGCTACTAATGTGTTTACCAAGCCAGGTGACTCATCATCGTGGTGTTCTCTGAAACAAATAACTGTGTTTATAATATCCACAGTATATTTAACTAGATCTACCACTTTATTATTACTTTCAAGTTCGCGTCGTTACTTTTTTCTAAGAGACCCAAACTAATCTGTCTCTGTAGCTTAGTGGATGATTAAAGCGATTAGCATTGAGTTTAAAGCTCATTGGAAGTACCATCACTGACTCGTATCAAATATTTTTAACTGATGAGCCAGAAATAGAATAAGATACCCAACTTGGATTTCTAAGCCTAGTCATGACAATTCGAAGAACGTCAAAGATATATTCATAAGGACTTCTAAACGGACTCCAAGTTGGCCAGTATCGAAAAGCCAAGACAGGCACTCATTGCAATTAAATCGTCTTTAAAAGTCTACAGAACTTCGAACAAGAACCGAAACATTAATGTCAAGTCAGTCAAGGATCCAAAAACATTCAGAGACCAGATGGGCGCGTCACATAAAGTATCAGCAATAAGCTGTCGGTTCTCATTAATATTTGTCTCCACTAACTTGATAATGAAGGTCAGATGACTGCTAAAAAGCATAAGTAGCAAGGAACTCTGTTATGCAGTTAAATAACCAACAACCTACTGACTAAGTAAAATGCATATTGAAATCTAAGTGGACTAGAAATAATCTGAGTAGATATCTTCAATGCCTGGCAGGATCCAGATTTGGGGGAAACGAGATGATGATGGCTTCAAGGGTGAATGTAAAGAGGATCGTGTAAAGAAGAAACAAAGTTTAGTTGGTGGTCAATGAGCCAGCTGAATACAACTGAAGAGAACAGAACGCGGTACATATGTGCCGATAAAACCTTATGTTCCATTCGGAAAACAAAGAACAAATACTAGTAATACCAATGGTAATAATAAAGACTGACTGAATGTGTCCTGAACTGAACTTGAGTATTTTTTTATGATGATGAAATGTCAGTTGAATGTGAAAGAAAACTTAAACCAACTCAGGGAAATTTCACTTATATATAACGTAAAAACTAAGGTGTAGCCATCAGTTGAGTCTTAAGGCTTATATAATAGATAAGTAAATCCGTAAAATCTCATTCGAGTGTCACTTTATAAAGTAATTTCCAGTAAATGTATCAGCGAAACACATAATATGCTTTCTTCAACAGATTTTCTAATGGATTATGGTGAGACAGAATATCATATACCCTTAATATGAAAGATTTACTAACACAGAAAAAACTTATAAAAATAAAAGAACCTCTGTCTGATTACAGATTTTTCAGTCAATAATTGGAATAAATTTATTGATATATGAATTGAATTCTGGCACTGTTATACAGTACAGTTTTACCATAGGATAATTTAGTCCGATAAAAAAAACAGTTTTATTTTATTCCTTTATGTTCCTAGGGGAACATAGGGCTTCAAACTAGAGATTTAAAGTTTAGGTAGCAGTGGTTTTATTTTTACGACGTGGAGGAGTTGCTAGATTCACACCCAAAAATCCCTTCTTACCAGTATTACTACGGGCTTAGCGAGGATAAGGGGTGAGTCGACCGAGGATAGAACTCTAAACTATACGCATGGTTGCATACAGTATTATTTATTTAATGATTACATTTTAAGAACAGTTCATTGTTTATCATCATATTAAGACATTCACGTAACTGCATAGTCCGGTCATATATTTTGCTTTAATTTTATTGATAGTTAGATCTCCCACATATCTGGTTTCTGCATTGATTTACTGCTACTGATGACAAACTTCTATTGCCAAGCAACTGTATTAGAACCATACACACTCCACATTAATATTTCATAGTTCTTTTAACTGTACACTCCCATTTCCTTCAGCGTATATGTTCAGCAGTAGGTTCTTCCCTGTTGGTTTGCTGCATTACCATTGTCCTTTCTTACCTGCCCTCTGACCTTGAGTATCGAGGAAAGGTAGCGCACGGCGAAACCGTTTTTGTAGCTTAGTAGAAGTGCTTTTAATGATGTATCAAGTCTGCGAATCATATAGAAGCACAGACGGACTTGACATTGATGTGGAAAATTTGGGCTGTGAATCTCAATACTGATTTCAGAGTAATCAACGCCCGTCTTGCTTTCCCAATTCGATCCTGACTGCTTTCGGCATGCACATTCGGCCACATGCAGCCGAAAGTATGCTGCGTGTTTATTTAAGTGAAGAAGAAAACTCACTCTTTAAATTTCTTCATTTATGATGATTCGTGTTGGTTGTCGTTGACTAAGTACCTTCATCCTATCTGTCTTCTTGATGTTCACTTACAGTACTATCTTCACAACAGGAACTTATAAGTGCATTAACCATCCTTTAGCATCTATAAATCTTATTTTCAACCCTCCATTCAGTCAAAGACTCGATTCCTATTCCATCTATTGTGGTGTCTGGCCAGTAGATAGTATTCTCAACCTTTATATATTACATATGACTCACTGTCATATCTGTGTTTATTAAATGAGACTTTTCAACCATTTCAACATTAATTAATATCTTCTTACAAAATTTTAGCGATTCATGTAATAAATGACGGCGAATCGGTTCTTTCAACAGTGAACTTTCCGCCAGATGAAGTTACTGCGATACATAATACCACTTTTTACTATCTTTACTCTAACGGTAAACAAGAGAGAGAATTCGGAGATGGGCAATATGTAATTGTGGGCAAACTGTTAAAATATGAATTTTTAAAATCGAAAATTCACCAAAATGAATCATTGGTGTTTCCCCTCCATACACGCTCGTATTCATAATACACATATCAATAATATCCAATAGATACTGAAGTCTTTAACAACCCCGCATCCTGCGAGGGAGCGCTTACATAAGGAGAAGAGAAAGAAGGGCTTTCCAACACGTACCAGAATAACTTTGATTTAAAGGGGTTTAATAGGGTGAATTCCTTGTTCATTAATCACCTGACGGATATGAAGCTCAAAGCAGACACTGGCAGTACTGAAAACAGTTACCACAGAAAACAGCCCGTCTCCTTCGGCTTTCTGAAGCTGTTGTAATAAGACACTCTATGTCTGAACTGCAATTACCTCAGTAACTGTTTTTTCTTATTGCATCACTTTGTTTTTCCCTATTTTCTCATTTGACTTTCATATCACACTTATTTTTTAACCTTTTGAATTCCACTCAATCTACTTATCTTCTCATTAAGCTAACTACACACCAAAATAAGGTTTCCTTTTTTGATCCCATGAGTTCTACTCACTCTAACGAATCATTACTGATTACGCAATAGCAACTTACTTATCAAATTTATTCTAAATACTACCACTCCTAACGGCAGATGTATTGGTTTATTTCATAAGGTGACGTTTTTACAATAATCCTTATTGGAGAACTGATTTCTGTCGATAAACAAAACTATGCTGAAATTATTATATCATTACTTGTTTTATTACACACTACAGGTTGTATTCACTTGAAGAGAATCAATGAAATACAATAGGCTCATGTGTGCACCAAGGTTTTTTCCTTCTCTGTTCAAGCTTATAAAAAGAAAATTGTATATGAAATCCCCCCTTCTCCACACGGTGCTCTTATACTAACTCATACTTAACACTCACACTAAGAGTGATGAAGTTGAATCATAGGACATGTTGTTTTTTTCATTCCTTTTCACGGGGATGAGAACAGTTAGGCAGAGTTGCCGAGCTGTCATTAAGTGTTTTATTCTGTAAATCTACAAAATGAATCACTGTTCGGCGACACTTTCAGTGAACAGGTCATTCATTCTGTTAAGAATATCACAATAACTAAGCTTTTTAAAGAAGGATTTTAATTGAAATAGGATTACATTTTATTGGTAGAGGAATTGGGTAAGAGACTGGAAATAATTACACCCAGAAACAGAACTGATTCAAATTCACAAAATTTCTGGTGTTCTAAATATTGAGTAAACGTCAAAGTTGTCTAATGGAATCTTAGATTATGTTAAAAGTTATCTGTATATGATTTTCTTTGAGATGGACTGAATTTAATCACAATTGCACATATGTAATCAAAATTTTCTAATATCTAAATTCTCGTTAAGTGGTAATTTAAACTGCAGGACATCTCGTCTTTATGTAATGTTTTGAGGTATGAAATATACTGAGGGACAACACTTAATTCAAAATGTCCATTCTCATTTATTTGCCTGTCTGTCTATCTATCTATCTATCAAGATTAATGACAATGTAATGCCCTAAAAATCGATTATGAAAATGTTAGAGATTCAACAAAAGCGGCAAGTAGAGTAATGAGCTTTTGATCTAGACTGTTAACTGAGTTTATATACAACTGATAGATGGATATGAGTAGTCTCATACCACTCATTTAAATCAGTAATGCTTATCAGACAAAGTGAAGTAAATTAAACACCGGACAGTTTCTTTTTTTATTTGGTGTGATTCAGAGCAGAGAGGCGAGTCAGTACAAACCAACTACATTCTGTCCAAATACTTGGTCGAGCTGCTAATACATTAAGTGGAATTCGGTATTGGTCAATTAATTGAAGATTCGCATTTTGCACAGCTTTAAGTAAAAATCCACTTTCTTTTTTTAAACCAATATCGTTCAGATCGCAATATCCAATGAATTTAGAGTCTCTAGGAAAAACAGCAGGTACACTGGAGAGCTAATGATCAAAAATGGAAATTCGGCTTTACTTGCCAATAAGACCGAGTTGCAAAATAGAACAGAAAGTTTATAATACTTTCAACACACCATAAAACAGTTCTCTATGCTGTCTAGTCTCTCGTTCAGTCTCTACAACGCATATTTTCCTGAGAAACTTGTTGAGTGCTGAAGGAAAGGTAATTTGATATTCTTATGATTAGTCACATACGGTTATTTTACCTCCCAAAAGGTTTCGGGATCCAGGAATGAGTATCTGTTGAAATGAAATAACATATATGCCCATTCAGGTGTCCAAACGTTGTCGTCTTCATAGACTATATGCATGTAAACCACAGTCAATACCACATAAAAAGAATATTACAGTATTTTGGTGTTTTAACTTAAAGTATTTCATGATTTGTAGTATATATGAACAAGTGATCAGGATGACTCGTAATCTCAGTGACTGGCTCACATCCAACAAACATGGAATCTGTGTTCCACGAGAAGCAAATTAAGGTAGTCTGAGCAATTCGGCGCAGTTAACTAGCACTTAATAGCGATTTATTCATCGCGTGTCGATCGGACCTGTACACAGACAATGATGAAATCTAATGAATCACCTCTAGTACTGGTCAAATTATACGACAGTGAATAAATAATGAAAATTAAAGATCAATAATTATTCTAAATTTCACTTACACCTTTGCCTATTCGTTTTTCAATTTCAAATCGTTTCAATATATGCGGTTCAAGTTCCGATGACATGTAAAAACTGTGAATAAATGACAGATTTACTTTATATAAAGTAAAAATGTCTAATGTTAAAATCTGTGCACATCAAATAGAATAGCTGAGAAATTAATGTTAAAAAACAAACGAAATAAGAAATTCCATCTGGCTATAACAGTGTAGGTTTCTCTTCCAATTGGTTCATACTTAATTGGTTATACAAGGTCATTTCAAGAATTCGAAAAAATGATTGGATGGAAATACAATGTTGTCCTTAATATTCTTCTCATAATTTTGTGCTCTCGGCTTTTGTATGTAGTGTTATGTTTTACTTTTCACCACGGGGTTTCATTTATATTTATTAAGCAGAGAAAATTTCGTCAAAGATGTCTCTTCTTCGTGATTTGTACTCATCAACAGAAAGAGTAATAGATAATGAGCCTATCTGGGATAATCTTGGATTGGGAGACTCCTATTAGTGGAATAGTCTGAAGTTCAAGGTAAAATGAAACTTCGCGACTCAACAGGCTTCCTTATAGAGGGTAGTAAATGTTACTGTTTGATTTTAGAATACACAAGAAATTCCACTTCTCGGGTCCTAC
Organism: Trichobilharzia regenti; assembly: GCA_944472135.2. Lineage (NCBI taxonomy): Eukaryota > Metazoa > Platyhelminthes > Trematoda > Strigeidida > Schistosomatidae > Trichobilharzia > Trichobilharzia regenti. Next base: position 33,704,947 of record OX235266.1, read on the forward strand.
AGTCATAAATGCACGATATGATTTGCCAAAATTAACACCCTGTAATTTGGAGGGAATTCACTTAAGACCATTTTACTAGGCTCACTGACTAATTTCGGATAAAAAGCTGTTCATTTTGGAACAATCTGATTGAGATTTGACCACCTTGGGAACAGTCAGACGATCGAAATACTTAACAAAACTGACTTTATCAGAATGTGGCAAGTCACACAAGGAGAAAGGAAACAGAAGAGGAGAAAGAACAGCATTTTGGAGGGCACCGACTTCGGTAATTAAAACAGAGGAAGACTAACGTTCACTTCCAGTGTACTGGTTCCTGTTGGAAGATTAAAATTGCAACCACTTTTAAGTATAGCACCACGCTTGTGTCACATATTTAGCACCTGTGTCCGAAATGCAGACAAAATTCCGACGTAAGACAACAGTGACACAAAGGACATCCACCGTGTTCCTAAGCAGATCGTTTTAGGACGTGAAACGCTTTCACTAAATGTTCAAGGTTAAGCAAAAACGATCCTTTCATTGCTTTTAAAACGGTGACGTTCTGAGGATCAGTCTAACCTTAACATTTTATCCAAGACAATCCAGATATGCAAGTCATCATGCCTGAAAACAGTAATCTCGATGGTGCAATCACCGTTCCATAAACTAGCCTGCTGGCTAACAGAGGAGCCATAACCTGTTTGTGATGAATCTGCTATGCAAATATCACTGAATTAGCCAAGAAACTGAGTGATCTAGGCCATTCGGACAAGTTTTTGATGCTTTTCGATATGTCCTCTTTATTCACCAACGTCATGCTTGATGAAACAGTTGAGGTTACAGCCTAAATTGCTTCCATTACCAATTAAAAACGTTAAGAGACTGCCAACGTTATGTACAAAAAATGTAAAATTTCGTTTCAAAATGAAGGTTTTTGACAGATTCAAATAGTTGACATGAGAATTCATGTGAGACCCATTCTAGCTGATCAATTTGTAGGAAATCTAGAAATAAACGAAGTGGAATCTGCACCTGGAGAGACTAGGTTTTATGCAAGGTATGTAGATGATACCGTTGTGATCTGCAAGGACACGAACCACGTTAGTAAATTACTCCAAGGCTTCACAAATATCCATCAAAACACTATTCTTACAGTGTTATACGAACGCAAATGTCAGTTTCACTACCTAGATTTATCGATGAGAAGAAGACATTCCGGAACAACCATCAGAGTAATTTTCCATAAGGATACCTTGACTGAACAGTATTCGAAATATGTCAGTTTATTTTCAGTAAAGATACAAATAAACACTAGTCAAAATGCAGTTTGAGAGGTCATGTATATTTTACTCTGGAAACTAAACTTCCTTGAAAAACAGTTGTGTGAAAATGGGTATGCGAAGAAATCCAGAGAACTACTCAGAAAAAATAACAGTATTGATAAGAATATGACTGCAGTCAAGGAGAACCCTATGTTCATCTGAAGAACCTTTAAAGGAGTGATGTATCCCATCGGTGAAACAAGAGATTCAGAGCTATCCTTGCTACAACCTATCCAGTACTTAAAATTACTCCTTCTTGCAAAACTAGCCTTAATCTTTATCCGTAGAAATTGGACAGATATCTATCTGAAGTCAACTCCGATTGTATTTAGAACTTCAGAGAAAGGTAAACAGCTATTCACTAGTCAGAAAATATTCCAAGAAGCCTGAGGCTGAATGCAACCCAGTCTCTTGTCAGTGTCATTTGTAAATATCCAATCGAAATGGCACACGGAGTGAATATTCTAACTGAATTTACTGTTTTCGTAAAACAAACAGTTCAAACTTTGCTTCAATCCGTTGAATCTATTATCATGAAGCAACTCATACCAAACTTGGGTACACAAACAAGTAATTAATTCCAATTTGTCCTGGTAATGTTGTTTTCCACTTATTACGTAATCAGACATTCAGTCTTGTTAATGTAGTACCATGATCACTTCTTGTTCTATCGATCTTGAACTTCTTCCACGTGCTCACTTGCATATTATTCTGTAATCCCTTTTCCTATATGCTCTGGGTCAATTAGTGTGCCTTTCGGTTTCTAAGCCAACTACCAGAAGTTCTCGAATATTTTCCCAAATACATGATAAATAACTACTTTCTTCTTTTGTTATTTGTAAATGATTATACCATGACTGTTTTATTAAAATACACTCTTCATACCAAATTTCTACTAATAGAATCAAGATTGTATATTCATATATTATTATTGCTACGTATATTATAAGTTGCTTGCATTTGAAGAAAGGCCATGAAATAAAATGTGCACAGTTTATATTGCTTGTTCTTTTTGTCTTCTTTTGATGAAGATGATCAATGCAGCAAGTATATTAGATGAATAATAACTTTGTGAATGTTAACTTGTTATTCTGCAAGATTACTCAATATTTCCTCTGGAATAGTATCATCTGAACAGATCGTCCTTATTTTATAGAGCTCAGAGTTTCCCCTCAGATTTTGACTGTATTGAAAGAGAGATGGAAGTAAAAGCATATTTTACCGCCCAACTCATCCTCATATATGAACGATTTGGTTAGGTCCGCTTTATTGATATTACTCATTTGCTTTTCTTACTATACAAACGGTACCCAAGAGTCCAGTACGACTCCGTCCACATCTGTCTACAATTTCCGGTTGTGCTTGAAATCTGCTTTTGTAGTACACTTAGGCAATAATTCTACAGGGATATCTAATAAAGATTTCCGATCCACTTGTTCACAGATATAGTTGACAGTTCCTGCCAGTGGTCGCATATATGAAAAGAAAAAGGTGCGTTCAGGGACATCAACATTTTATTCTCAATATACCTAATAGTTTTGATTTTATCTGTAAATTCAAACTAATTCTTCACAGTGTACCAGACTACCTCTTCATGTAAAAGTTTCAAAATAGTGACGAACTATTTCTTATGATTACAGTATACAGTATTTCGCAAATCAAAGGTTGAATGGTGGTATATACTGCTGATTTACTGATATGAATAGTCGGATACCACTCACATCAACTAATTGTGCTTGTTAGAAACACCGAAATAACCTAATCACCGCACGCTGGCTTGCAGCCTAGCTCTTCAGCCATGTACCCAGTCTGACTCAGCTTCGATAGCAGAATCAGTCCGAACTACCCGAATGTTGGCTAGCTTCTTGGGCAAAGCGGTAAAAAGCTAAATGTGCACTTTACATAGTCTGAGGTGGAGTTTCACTACCGTTTCTTTCGGAAACATTACTTGTTGGGTTGAACGGTATCCAGCTGCTGATATCAATCAGTGAAGCAGACATGTTTGTTCTCGTGAGTACTATTTATGGTACCAGACTTTGTATACAGTGCGATCTAAATAAGTTTTATTTACAGAAGAAACTTTAGGGAATTTTCACCTCGAACTGTGTGAATAGTGAATCCATCGTTTGATTCGTTCATAAAAGGCCTTTATGGTACGTTTTGTTCATGAATTTTGAGTACAGCATATAGTCTTGGGATATAAGTGCCTGTTAGTTTGACTATTTCATACGGGATTGCCTTTTCTTTTCACAATCGGCTTCAGTGATGTATTTCGTTTATTATTTTATTATATGGCTAAAATCCTTTTGTTCTTTCAGTTACGGAAATTCCTCGTTTATCAATTAGTTAGCATATTATTCACCCTTTTGTGTTATTATCCTTATCCAGAATCACTAATCCTGTTCTCTCATCTGATAACATAATTATCAGTATATCATTTATGATGAGTTTCTTAAGAGCACGTCTTTGGATTCCTGTGAAGATACATTTTCGCTCTTATATGTATTCATAACATTGGTTAACTAAAGCGAATTCGAAGTGCAAACGACACGGAAAAAGTTTGTTTCCTGAGAATACAGGTCTTCGGATAGATCACCTGCTTCTGTGTGAATGATATGCTTAAATCAGTCGCAGAAACTGATGTCTGAACTTTGCACCTTAATGATGACTATTTGTCTTTATTTGTTCTTTATTAAACTGAGAAAGCTTTTTCTATACTCGTCTTTTGTTAGCTTGCACGACATATTCGAAGAATTATTGTTATCATAATTATTCTCAAGAGTTACTTCGTGAGGACTGGATGAGTTTTTACGATTTTGACCAAAAATTGACATCAGCTAGAGAACCACTGAAAACCAGGGAGTAGTGGACAGCCATTTCATCATTGGCAGTACGCACCCACCAACAGGGTTCAAACCCAGGACCTTCCGGTTACAAGGCAAGCTCGTATAGCATTCAGCCACCCGAATCCGATTCAATGGCCCATGAATTCTAACTTTTATCAGTTTGTGACTTACCACGACCACCAAGCAGTATCATCGGTGGAAGCTCCATCCTCACACATAACTGGATGGACCTCACATGATTTCTCACTAGAACTCCAGGAAGCTCTTTCCTGTTATAATTATTCGTTTCTTGTACTCTTAGTGGAATATAAGGCTTCAACGAAATTCCACCATTACACTTCATCTGCTGTCAACATTTCCACCTCAGTCGGCGATTGCACACAATGCTTCGTTTCAGCTTGACATGATCTCCTCCACGTCACCTCGAACAACCAACTTGTCTCTTTCTACTAGAGTGCCATTCGAGGGCCTGACTAGCATATGATGTTATTTAAATGTCCACTTAGAGTAAGTCTGACTCATCTCCATTTCCTTCGGGATATCTGTCATTTGAAAGGTTGTCTTTGGCTGCCAGACAGATTTCCACATTGCTTATCCATTCCGAACGGTCATCTCTTCCGTAACCTGCTGGAAATACTTTTGTTGCCATGTGCACAAAGTCTCTGAACCACCTGTAGTTGAACAACGCCACGAGTCCGGGATGGTGAAGGTGCCGAATTCTAGATTCTCCTTATTTATGGTAATTACCGGTTGCAGCTTTTAGTTGTGTATTTTCATTTCTTGTCTTCTCTATGCTCACTGAGTGGGATATCACTTCTTTTTGGCTTGAAGATACTCTTTACTAATGAATGGCATTAAGCATGAGACCTAGGTCCAGGACATCCTGACTATTTTACGTAACCGCCTTACATCATTTCAAATTACTTCACAACGTTCAATCAACTATCAGGGTGACTGTTTTGTAAACTTAACTGACAGAATTCAATCAACATCAATCAATTTAAATCCATTATAACTAACTACTAGTATGTTATTTCCCATTATAAGATTATAAAACTCAACATCCTGTGTAGGTCGTTGTCAGTATCAAATTATTACTTACAATTCAACGAAAATTAAACTGATATCAACTAAATCCTTATAAACGACTACTTATGATTTACAATAAGTATAAATATAGATCTTCAGTAATTAAAGCTGTTAACTTAAGTCGACAGCAACATGAATTAAATACACTGAGCTAAAATGTTTGTCAGGTTGAAACAAGAAGTGATTCCATGGAAATCAGCATACTGGCATGTAACTAATAGAACTGCTTATCAACACTTAACATTATCCTACATATTTGATTCCATTAAAAAAAACCTGTGAATTTGACTGTCGAACTGACAGCTGATCATCTTTTTTAGCAATCCAGATACTTATAAGTCGATATCAGTATTCAACTTGTGTGTAAGAGTGAATATATGTTCTTAGGACCTGATTATGTAGGCTTTGAACCACACTTTTTGAAAGTGAACTATATTAGCTGGTTGCCTAAGCTAAAGTAGGTGGAGGCTAATTGAAATACACGAACTACTGGTCGAAAGTTCAGCACTTCCTCCAATGATCCACATCACCGCATATTTTATCGCCATCATTCATTTGGGTTCTAGGTGGATAATAGGGTTTCAGCAGCAAGTCATTCATTTCACCCTGTTTTCTATCGCCTTTCTTGGCTGGTTGCACGACTCCCAAGAGAATTACATTTCCCCCTCGTACGATCTCCTCCATGTCACCCTCAGAAGTTTGACTCATTGATTTATATTGCGCTTCTTACTATCATCAACCTGCAGAAGATTTTCTCCCACTACATAACGGCTTTGGATACGGCTGGCGATATGATGACAATCACTCCTTCAGTGTGTTTATGGTTGTCTCTTGGGTGACCGGAGTAGATTACCGACTCTCCATTTTAGAATTTGGAGAGCTTACTTCCAACCTATCTGCCCTCACAGATTCCAAGCAATCATATGCCGTACCTCCTCATCCCCTCCGTAAACTATCTTTTTTGTGAGAAAGAATTGTATAGAAATGACCTTGTACAGTTAGAGAAAATGACTTCTACAAAGAGAGCTTCTCCGTTGAACTCCTTAGTTTGTTTATCAAAAGTACTTCCTGCCAGTAATGATAGTAGTAGTCATTTGCATGGGAAATTTTCTCATATACAACTGAAGAAATTCACTGTCGCCCCGAATACTACTGCTACTATGATGAACTAAGAATATTCTTCTCACACTAGTCATTCTTTCTCAGTATCAACTGAATACATATCGTTTAAGATTTCACATGGTAAGGAGATGTATTTGATGAGATCGCAGGTGAAAATCTTGCTCAAAAAATTACTCTAGTAAAGAAACTCACAATTGTCTTGAAAATGTAAGCAGATAGATGTTTAAGATTTGAAGTGTTTCGACGGCGTTAGTTTGGTTATTTCCACGTATTGACTGACTCTGATGCTTGATGAGTCTTAGACTGATTCACTTTCACCTACTGTATATATATATATAATGCATTCTAGGTTAAGTCACAAATGAACAGTTTACTGGAAATCCAGTGCAAATCCTCAGGAAATAAAACCCAGTCATTAGGCGCCACCCCCAATGATGCATAGACTGTGTTTGAAAATTGTTCCCGGTGAAATACAATGCAAAGTTACCAAAGTATCCGCCACCCGAAATGTAGATATTTCCTGTAACATTGTCATCAGTTAGTGGTACAGTTGTTTGCTCTCACGAAGCCAGGTTTTTTTTCTCATTCTGAGTGGGACCTACGGCTTCAAGCTTTAAAGTTTCAGGAGCAGTGATGCTATTTCCTTCAAGGTGGTGTTATCAGCTTCAAGTTCAACATTCATGCTTTTCCAAGCTTTCTGTAGGCTATTAAACTAAGTGATATTTGGGTGTACATTGTCTGGAACTCCACCCCAGCTACGAATTAACTGTCAAATCCATTAAGAAGGCGCCATGAATCGAAGTATTATATTTATTTTTTGTATACAATCGCCTCTTATTCAATATGAGCATAGGAAAAGGCATTAGGCAAAAAATATACAAATATGAAGTAATAAATTACAAAACTAAACTAACATTTTTTTTAAATTAAATGAAACTTTAGGGAAAGGTTTGAAGGTGAGAAAATCACAGTCACTAACAATAATAATAATAATAATTAAGGCATCTTTTTTGTGTATTATTATTCTGTACAGAAAACGAAGCAAGACACCTAGAATGATTTATGCCTATCACAATCATATTTAATTGTAAGAGTACCTAAGATGGAAGAACAATTCAAGTCCATTATCATAAAATTACAACAAAGTTATCAGGCTCGAAAAGTGTAATATTCCCAAGAATATTTCATACTGATGAGGCACATACATCTCATGCTGAATGTATGACTTGAAATAGTACGAAAATGAGGTACAGTTGTATGTTTGTTTTAGCCGTGTGCTTCGTTCTAAATTTACATGTGCATTGAAGGTCAGTGTGTCTATCCCCACTTGCCTGTATTAGGCAATCGGTACCTAGAAATAATGTCTCATTTTTAAAAAGAAATTTACCAATCAAAAGCAACCTGAAGGTAGGATTTATTTTCTTGAATAAGCAGATTTTGTGCTTAACATAGCTCTAAGTCTGACTGGATCAACAGAACCATTTGACACTTTATGCTTTTTAATTATGTTCACAATCGGACTGTTACTGTGAGCAGTGTTCAAATGACTTGGATTTATGCTAGCAGGTAAAATGTCATTAGGTATAGTTGACGTTTGTTGACAATTTGTAGCTGGTAAAGGAGAATAATGCTTCATTAATTTTCCATTACCAATTGATTGATTATACACATAATTGGGTTGAGGTAAATGTGTATTCTGATAATTATCAACGAAATGTGATATTTTTGTTGAATCCAACTTTATTGGTTTTGACAGAGTTGTTGCACCCGCTAGTTGAATATAACTGTTAGTGGATACCTAAACAAAGATGAGAATTAGAAAGAAAGTTCATCCTCAAAACATCATTCTTGTATATGAAGCAATAAAATTCAAGCCGTGATTATATATTCGACAGCTCTACAATCTGTTTTCAAGATACACCAACGTACAATCATACTATATATATTAAAACCACTTCAAGGATTTAAAAATGAAGATATTGATTATTACAGAACCATTCAAAACTAACTGGGAGGGCTCATCAGTTATTTTGTTCTAATCTGAGACTCTCCAGAAGTACGCATGATCGCCCTACCAAGAACCCATTCACAACCTTCAGGTTACAAGGCGACCTCGTATACCATAGAGCCACCAGGATGGAGTTCAGCGGCGGATCAATTCTAACCTCTGCAAATTTGGGATATACAACGCAACCGCCAAACAGGGTCATCAGTGAGTATTTGTCCTCACACCCAACTTGACGGCCCCTAGTGGTCAGGAATTCTCCCTAAAACTCCACACAACCTCATCCTGTAGCGAGTCACTAGCGAGTAATAGAATAATTTTCAAAACTGGATTGAAACGATTGAACTGATTTTAAGACTGACCACAGTTTTATTGAAACTATGGAAGTACAAGAACACTTAGTTAAGGGACTCAACAATATACACTTAAAACCTAGAGGAACATACGGCAAGATCATCAAGAAACCAGATAAATGCATCATTCTCCAGTCATCAGATTACTAACCAGGGGTTGGTATTTTACCTAATTACCGGAATTATACTATCTCTACTATCAAAGATGAACGACTGGCGGCGAATCTAACACTATGTACTGCAGTTTTGCCATTAAGACTTCATGAAATTTTATGGGAAATTAACCATAAACGTTGCTGTTAATGAAAGCTACTGAAACATTTCAATAATACACCCCCCCACCTCAAATAAACACAGGCTGACGGCATAAGGCATGCTGCTGAGTCATTCATTTGTCAATCTCCGAAACGAAATCGTTTCCTTCGATGTTAAGAATGCATTTTTCTGGTAAGCACGAAACCTAGTTCGACGACCTCCTGTCGACTATCTCTGATTATATTATACTGGCAAAAGGTGTGCATCCGACATCTAGGAATGTATACGAACACTGTCCGTGGTTACCCAACTGGTGATATCAACAGACGTAAACTGTAAGCGTAAAATATCTCACTAACTGTTTCCAACTTATCATCATGATGTATAACGTATGAAAATTTCTGACTCAAAGTTGTGAATTAAGAATTAGCCAGAAGCCGTGTGATTTGAAATGAGCTGAGTCAAACCTGGTACATCACAGATGAGCTTGGCCCAAAACGAGCAGAAAAGGCCATCCAAAAGTGTTTAGATTACTTCTATCTGGCTAGCAATCCCTTCTGGTTGATATAAGTAGTATGAGACTACTAATCTAAATCAATCAAGAGTATATACTTTCATGTATTGTGATTTAAATAATTTCAGTTTCCAAAAGAAACTTTGATGATATTTCACCTTAAGCTGTGTAAACTGTGAATTAATTTGCATACTGTACATTCCATTCATGAATTAAATTTTTCTATCTTTTATATTCTCTTCGAAAATTTATTCAATTTAAAGGATAAACTATCTATGTGGTCACTTGCTCAACTCACTAACTCTGATAAATATCCACCGAGTGGTATTAATTTACAAATTTTACGACTCAAGTGCAGCAACTCACTGAAGTCCGTATGCGAAAAACATTTCACCAGCTATGAATCTGACCATGTCATTAAGAGGAAGGATTAGTGCTATTCGATTGTATTTTAAAAACTAACATCACCATTACCTGCAACCCGTCCAGAAATACCAACAACAGCGCGCACACAACTGCAAGTTGACACCAATCCTCCAACGAAAGCTGAAGTCTTGAATGCAATCAAGTTTCTGAAAGCTGGAAAAGCAGCTGGACCAGATGGAATACCCCCTGAAGCGCTGACAGCGGACCCAGAGACTACAGCAGACATGCTGACTCAATTATTGCAAAAAATCTGGAAGGAGGGAAAGGTGCCTACTGACTGGAGGAAAGGTTACCTCGTGAAACTACCAAAGAAGGGCGACTTAGGACTCTGCAAGAACTGGCGAGGAATCATGCTCGTGTCGGCGCCAAATAAAATCCTGAGTCGCATCATCCTGGAGAGATTAAGAGACGCACTGGATACAGAACTCCGACCAGAACAAGCTGGATTCAGGAAAGGCGAATCATGTCCTGATCAAATTGCGACTCTACGCATCATCATCACAGAACAAAGCATGGAATGGCTATCAAACCAGTACCTCAACTTTAGTATTGGAGAAGGCCTTCGACAGCGTTGACCGCAAAGTAATTTGGAAACTACTCGAGTACTACGGTGTACCACAAATATTCATCAACCTTATTCAACAGCTGTACGACAACGGCACCTGCCAAGTGATCCACAACGGAAGACTCAGCAAGGCGTTTGGAGTAAACACAGGAGTCAGACAAGGGTGCTTACTATCACCAATGATATTCCTAATTGTGGTGGACTGGATTATGCGTCAGACAGTGTGAAACGAGAAAACAGGAATATCCTGGACCGACGTGGAGAACCTAGAAGACCTGGATTTCGCGCGTGGATGATTTATGTTTGATGTCACACAAAATCGAAGACTTACAAGTGAAAACCGACAGACTGATCGAAGAAGCAGCCGGCGAAAACTGGACTACAGGTGAACATAGACAGGACGGAGGTTTTTGAAAATAACCAACCAACAATAACAACAACAGCAACATCCAGCGCTAATCACCAATCATCAATGGGAGGGATTTGAAAGAGATTACTTCATTCACTCACTTATCTAGGGAGCATTGTCTCAACTACAGGCCGTCGGAACGGACGAGGATGTCAAATCCAGCGAGAATCGAGAAGGCGAGAAACACATTCATCAATCTGAAACCAATCTGGAAATCTTCGTCACTCAGCATCAACAAGAAAATTCAGTCGGATTTTCAATACAAACGTCAAGTCAGCTCTTCTATGCGGATCAGAAACTTGGAGGGCGGGCGGGTCACAAAGAATATTTCCAACAGCCAGTTGCAGACCTTTATTAACAACTGTCTTCGCTCTATACTGAAGATCAGATGGCCGGACCGAAAAGAATCACTAGCAACAAGGAACTATGGGAACAAACAAAACAAGAACCAATCACCCAACAAATATGCAGGAGAAAGTGGAGATGGATTGGAGACTCGTTGAGGAGGCCGCTGGGTGACATCGCGCGCGCGTCAGGCCATTGCTCGAGAGGAACCCGAAAGGGAAGCGGTGAGTGGTTCATCAATGCAGGGGTGACATGGAGGAGATCGTGTGAAGAGGAGCTGAAACAGAATGGACTAACATGGATTCAGGTGAAAAGTACAGCAGAAGGAAGACAGAAGCAAGTGGAGACGTGTAGTTGAAGCCCTATGTTGCACTAGAAACCCAAGGGAGCAATAATAATAATAAAAACTAACACCACCTCAACAGAGTGTTCAGTTTTGAATCCTTCACACGCGAAATCCTTGCCGGGGTAGTTGTTCTATCAACTTGAATCTCCTTACATAGGAAAATCTACTGGTACTGATAAACAAAGATACCGTTAAAATAACTAACAGTCTGATATTATGTCACTTGGTTCGAACGGACTGTAAGGCCCAGCATAGATGAATCTTTGCCTATCCCCTGTCGTGTAGCAAATTAATTGTCAAAGGCCTGCTGAATACCAAATACTCCAAACACCAAGAGCCACTGCAGTTCGCTTTACACAACTGGAACTCTGCATACAAAAGAAACAGGCCCAGCAACCATTGCTACCCTGGCCTGATGTAGTAATAATAATAATGACAACTTCATTCTATAAAAAAATGAGTTTACATATACTACAGAACTTTCAGACAGTTTCACTGCAAGGAGGTTACTTCTCGTGCTTGAACTTTAATAATTGACAATATATTTTCTGAAGCAATATGGTTGCACTCGAAGCTTGCTTCATTGGTACTTCACACCATATTCTTTCTGAATAAGTCCTAACAGTAGGTAGAAAATTGTTTGGAATAGTGCTCGAGAATTAACTGTGACTCATTAGATCACTAATACAATATGAAATGGATTAATCATGATGCATTTTGACGGACAGAAAATTTAGGAAGCCTAATGATCTAGTCAGGCGGCAGCTCTTCAGATATTCTGTATTATTATTCTGAATTTATCTGATATTCACATTTTTGACCTGTAGTCTGTCGGTCATACTGATAAGGTGTTACTTAAAGGAAAACATTTATGATGTCATATAACACAATAATCCATTAACTATTATGGATGTACATAACGGTGAAAACTGAAAAAGAAGAAAAAGTTATCGAAAGAAATTTTTTGTTCACTACTTATCCTAGTCTTCTGAAATGAAATGATAGGCATCTTTAATCAAATAGAATATACATCACATAAAAAGATTCAAGACGCCTCTTTCTCACCTGATGATTATCCATAAAGTCAGTAGTTGATGCACTACGAAATATCATGAGATCCTCTTTATTATTGTCATCTTCAGTCTTATTAATATGACCTTTACGAACAGTTGAATTTACAGTGAGCAATGCATTTGAGCTTCCTTCATAATTGAATCTAGGCAAACGTGATTTATGATTACTGATAGCACTTAATGAATTGAATCGATTGTGAACTGGTTGATTGGATTGTAATCGTTGTTCTGAATGACTGATTGATGACATTCCATTATGTATATTATTATGACTATTACTATTATTACAGTTCATACTGTATCTTCGTGTATACTTGTCTTGATTATTACTACTATTATTATTACCATTAGATGGTACCATTGAGATTAATGAACATTTGCTCATTGTGCTAGAATTGATCGTAGCTAGTTCATCATGAGGATTTTGATGGATTTGGAGGGGAACTGGAGTATGATGATTTAAAACTGGTGAAGACACTGAAGTATGATGCTTTAGCGATGATAATGGTGATGATGAGTGCGCTATTAGTTTCTGAGATAAATTTATCTGAAATTTATAAATGAAATAGAAACGTTCAAGTTCATTTTATCATATGTATATATTAATTCCCATTCTTATTATTATTATTCCCTTGAGTTCCGTGGGGAACATAGGGCTTTAACAACACATTTCCACTCTATTCTTTTTTCTGCTGTCCTCTTCAACTTTGACCGCAGACGACCTGCTCGTCGCATCGCATAGGAATTCCACTCGAGGGCCTAGCGTTCTATGTCATTCGACGATCTTAGCGCATGCCCGATCCATTTCCATTTTCTCCTACATATTTGTTGGGCGATATGTATTGAACTCTTAAGTCTTGAGTTCTGAAGTTTCAGCAGCACCAGGTTTGCTAGCCTAAGGTCACACTTCCCCTATCTTCCAAGCTCACTACCGGTTAGGTGAGGTCTAGGCTTGTATTGGTCGGGAATCGAACCCAGACCATCTGAGGTGTGGCTGGCAGACATTCTACCACCGAATTCTGGATTCATGTTATTTGTTCAAATATCCTTTAAATGCAACACAGTGTTTCAAGGTTAACGACAGTGATATATTAGACTTATGCCTCCTGTCTGTCATTATTCACATCCTATTCAGGATAATTTCATCCTCATCCTCAGTCGTATTTTTCTGAGTATTTGTAATTCTGTCAGCTGATGAAATCAAATTAGGCATCTCTGTTTACTTTAGCAGAAACTGATAAATCAATAGAACACGCTATAGTAGTCAGATACTTTTATTGATTATCTTTCAAATAGCGATAAGATGTTTCTTTCAAATCCCCCACATTATACCTTTGCTTTTTGGAGAAATGCTAGAAAAAGGTCAACTCCAGAAGTTGTGTAACTTGGCCTATTCCATGAACGTTACACAAACTCCACCCTCAAAGTAGATTTTGTCACAAACCAACATTAATTAGGGATCCCTTTAATTGAAGGAGCACTGAACAGGTGTTTCATCCCAGATTTGAAATCTTCACTAGCGCGCAACCATGACTGCACCAAGTATCCAATCAACGACGTTCAGATTATGAGGTCAAGTTTGTTAACCTTCCACCCACTTGGACTGGAATTCAGCTACCCGTGAATCTTAACTTTCTCATCTCGTAATATAGCGCTGCTGCTATTCAGTGCCATTGATGTGAATGCGCTTCATAACCGATACAATGAATCGAACAGGTTGCAACTTATCACGAGAACCTCAAGATATCCATTTTGTAACCATTGATGAGCAGAAAATTGGTATTTAAACATTACGCGAATAAGAAATATAATTAATTTCGGTGTAGATTTTGTCACAAATTTAGAATTCACTGGGAATTTGATGGTAATCTGGTAGCTGAATGGTTGAGTAACTCGACTCGTGGCTTGAATGTCACCGGCTCAATCTCTGGTCCAGTCGTTTGCTTTCACTATATAATAACTGCAAACAAGTGCCAGAAACATGCCAGAGCTTCTTAATTTTCAATGCTTTTGCAGTTGATGTCAGTCAGTGATAAGAACTACAGTGAAGCATTGTTGCTTTGTAGGATAATAGTGCCTCACAATCTTCCCTCAGAGACACTTATCATGGATAAACTTACATGGTTATGTGTAATGCTGCACATTTCATATGAAATCCATTCATTAAATGACAGTTCCACCCTGTACATTCACCAGCAATGTTTCTGACTGCAGAATTGTTTAATATATAATCGAATCCTTAAGCTGGTATTATTTCTTTCTCGGTTTCACATACATCTCCATAAAGCCTACAATTAAGCCGTGAACTTATGCTCATAAATGCTCCCAAGGCACTTCCTCGAATTGTTTAAATTTAACCATGGTGCGGTTCTTAGCTGAAATTTCAGTAATGATATATACTAATAGAATTCAGTTAGGGTTAACACTAGGAACCAGGCATATGACATCACTTACACCTTAGTGGTCAATCGATGTACCCACTGTAGTCCTACATGAAGTCAGCCATGACGTCAAACATTTCAAAGGTATCATCTTTGGATCCAGCACAAGGTGATGCCAGTTAAAATCTCTAAGGGTGTATCACCTCCTTCGATGTTTTGGGTGCTAACAAGAAGGAAAAATGTCTGAATCTCCTTACTGATCGTCTTCGACCATCCAATAGTGATAACACAAATGCCAAACTCTCCATTACGTAAATGAAAAGACAGAAATATGCAAAGGAAACAACTCTATCTGCAATTTTACTCACATCAGAGTTATTCCATTGATGAGTAACATTTCCATTCTGTAAATTACTAGTTGAACTAATCTCATGGTGATGATGATTACCTTCAGTGAATTTGGATCCATTTTGATTTGATGAATGTCCAGATTGCTGTGTATGTGGGTTTCCTTCTCCTAATTGTTGCTTTTGATGGTGATGTCCATTTTTTAATAGTTTGGAGTTTAAATTATTAAGTGAATCTGATATTTTCGACTGAAACATTGAATTTTGAACATCTGTTGAGCCTTGAATTAATTTTAACTTTTGATTTGTACTCACTGTTGATAAAATTGGCTCATGATCCGATTGATTATTATATTTCTGTTCGACAGTAGAAAATGTATCAAAATATATGAAGAAAAATTAAATAATTAACACTAATTTAAGCCCAACAATTACTTAATAACATTATCCAGTCTACAATGAAATATATTAAGTGCAAATTACAGAGTTTGAGGGGAGAAATCGCTACAGTTTCTCCGACCTAAAATATTCACATAACAGTTAGTAATCAGCTCGATGCTGTAAGTAAGCTTGGTGCCTTATACTTCTGATTGTCATGACTAGTTGGAGACTACTAGCATCAAACAGTAACGTAGTAGCAGTTCCGCCGAGTGATTTAGACTTATTCAGTACACTGAGCTGGATGTATCACTGATGAGCTCAGCCCAGAATGATCGAAAAAGCCTTCGTGTGTTGAGATCCCTTTGATGTGGCTGATTGGTAAACCCTACTGTTTGATGTAAGTTGTTTCCAACCCATCACACCAATCACTAAACCAATAGAATATACCACTATGGTTTCCAGCATTCTACTACACTTCATAGACAAACGCCAAACTGCCTCTTCTCAAAACATCATTTTATTTCTAATCTAATTCATTTCATCATTATAGTACGAACCTCAACTACTTCAGGTATATGTATATACCTTTCCGTGGGCAGCCAGTGGTAATCAGTACCTGGCTACATGAAAGATAGACGCTGTCGCGATCTCGAATGAACGATCACAAACTGCGACTGACACAATGTTTAAGCATACCTTTGAAGACCACGGTGTGCCAAGGGTGACAGTGACAGATGAGGATCCCTGTTTTGAAAGCGAAAAAATTGCATCTCGCTCGCAACATCTAAGGTATAATGAGGATTATAACAACATCACATTATCCACAAATTAATTTTTTGCCGGAGAGAAATAACCTTACACTAAAAAGTGACTAGTTTCCAAGGGAAATAGGGCTTCCATTGATTCTACTAGCATATCGTGCTTCAACCCAAGAAACAACAAGAAAGTCACCATTTCCATTAATTCGCGGTTGAGAACCATGTCTGCCAATATACAATCAGACCTTGCCACATCACTGACGGTGGAATATAAAGAGATAAGGAATGGAATAAAAAGAAACTACCAGAAACGTGAAGCAAAAGCAAAAGGAGAGAAAAGAAGAAATGCACAATGTGTGGAGTCAAAAACCTAGTGAAGTAGAGAGAGAGAACGCCCACTGCCAGAGACATCCAGGATCATGAAAACTCTTCTCAAAGTGAGAAGGACCGTACACGGTCACCAACATACGTGGTCCTATTAATACTAAAGAGAAGGAGACAAATATAAACGTGTTAAGTAAGAAGTACATTGTGATATGTCTTCTACAAGAATATTGAAAAGCTCAGAGATGCATTAAAGGGCACAGAGAAGAAATGAAAAATCCTTCTGAAAAATCAAAGAAAACATGAAAAGAAGATAAAAGAGGCACAATATGAAAAAAATGCGCAAATGAACATCTCAGTTTAAGCTCAGGACTCCTCAGAAGCACTCACTCGTCGTGATTCGAACCCAGGACCTCCAAGTTACAATGTTAAGTTGTAGAACTTTAAGCCACTGGGATGTGATCCACTGACCAGACTGCGAATTCCAGCTTCTGTTAATTCAAAATATAACGCGACCACTAGCCGGTGTCATCTGAAGGTGTCTGTTCTCACTCCAGACCAGTGGGGTACAATAGGTCATATCATAATTTATTAGGAGTTTCCTTCATCCTCAGTAATTTCATCAGTTTTTTATCCCCATTGATTACAAGCGAAAACCGACACACTGGTCGAAGAAGCAGCCGGCGAAAACTGGACTACAGGTGAACATAGACAGGATGGAGGTTTTTGAAAATAACCAACCAACAATAACAACAACAGCAACATCCAGCGCCAATCACCAATCATCAACCGGAGGGATTTGGAAGAGGTTACTTCATTCACTCACTTATCTAGGGAGCATTGTCTCAACTGCAGGCCGTCGGAACGGACGAGGATGTCAAATCCAGCGAGAATCGAGAAGGCGAGAAACACATTCATCAATCTGAAACCAATATGGAAATCTTCGTCACTCAGCATCAACAAGAAAATTCAGTCGGATTTTCAATACAAACGTCAAGTCAGCTCTTCTATGCGGATCAGAAACTTGGAGGGCGGGCGGGTCACAAAGAATATTTCCAACAGCCAGTTGCAGACCTTTATTAACAACTGTCTTCGCTCTATACTGAAGATCAGATGGCCGGACCGAAAAGAATCACTAGCAACAAGGAACTATGGGAACAAACAAAACAAGAACCAATCACCCAACAAATATGCAGGAGAAAGTGGAGATGGATTGGAGACTCGTTGAGGAGGCCGCTGGGTGACATCGCGCGCGCGTCAGGCCATTGCTCGAGAGGAACCCGAAAGGGAAGCGGTGAGTGGTTCATCAATGCAGGGGTGACATGGAGGAGATCGTGTGAAGAGGAGCTGAAACAGAATGGACTAACATGGATTCAGGTGAAAAGTACAGCAGAAGGAAGACAGAAGCAAGTGGAGACGTGTAGTTGAAGCCCTATGTTGCACTAGGAACCCAAGGGAATAATAATAATTTATTAGAAACACATCGACTTAGTTGTTTTCCTTATATTAGTCAATACTATTTTTTTTCACCGATATAAGTAGTTTAAAAAACGGATCAAAGTTAAGTGAACACTTACTCCATTCAATTTACAACTATCAATTTTTCTTTGAATTAACGAAGCAGTTTTATAGCGGACTGTATCATCGATTCTCAATGCGTTGGAATAGTTAACCACTGATCCTTTGTGATTATTGTTACTATTGCTGTGATTCTTGGTGGTCGTGTTATTCCTGCTGATGTATTTCTCTTCCAGTCTTGTATGACCAATAGATTGACAATTAGCTGAAAATGAAGCGAAATGGGAGAGCATTCTAGTTATACATTTGTTTTCGATAAATACTGGAAAACGAAGTGAATTTCACAATACCATGAAGTAATTTGGAAATTGCTTCAATGCTGCGAAGTGCTACAAACCTTTATTAACATCATTCAGCAGCTATATGATGATACCGCATGATAAGTAATTCACAACAGAAAGCTCAGTAGAGCCTTTGAAGTGAATAGAGGCATAAGGCAAAGTTTTCTATCTTTGACAACAATATTTCTGATTGTAGTGCAGGGGATAATACAACCGACCATGAAGAGACAGAAGATGAGCAACTATTTCACAAACGAAAATACTCCGAGAGATCTGGACTTCGTGCAAGATCTATAGACAAAAATATAAAGGCTAGCAGACGAAGCGACAGTGAAAACAGACCTCCCAGTACATATGGATTAGACACAGGTGATGAAGACCCCTAACCAAAATCACAAGCACCAGTCACCGTCAGCTGGAGAAATAGAAAGGAAGTTGTTGCTTTAAATACAGGCAGGTAGCATAGGTCAGGTTGTCAAAGGCAGAATCAGAAAGGTGAAACAAGCATTTACTACTTTGAATTCATCATAAAAAAAGTGTACTTCACTCCATATCTTTAACACTACAGCATGACCAGATACTCGATGCGCACGTAACGTCAAGTATTTCTAACAGGCTTCTGCAGATTCTCATCAACAGTTGCCTTCTCTCTATCGATAATTAAGACGAAACAGCCAGTTAGGAAGAACGAGTAGTAGCGAACTCTGGTACACAAGCAACCAATCAAGAAACTACCTCCCAACTAATATGTGGAAGAAAATGGCGATGAACTGGACATGGGCTGAGGAGGCTATTGAATGACATCACACTCCAGGCATATCTTTAAGTGAGACTCGTTTAGGAAAAGACGAGTTGAGCGTCTGAGGGTGATTTGAATAAGCTTATATGACAAAGAGCCCTGAGCAAACGTGGAGTTGGTAGAAAATGACTGTAGAGAATAGATTGAAGCAAAGATGTGCTGATGAAGCCCTATATTCCACTGAGAACCCAAGGGAATAATAATAATGTCCGTATTTGCGATGTATTAATAGTAGATCATTATGACGTTATTCCAAGATACACTGATGATACTTGTTGAGATAGGATATAATAAAACCTAATGCGAATTAGTTTCACATGTAGCAGCAACTGAACCAATGAGAATATGATCAACTACAAATGTGTGAAGGGCAGGAAATGGATCGATTAAGTCCTACTACATACCCTTTACTAATCATCTGAAGTGTTGGAATCCGTAGACTCATGTTTTCTAATTCACACCAAGAATCGAAATATTGGGTGAGGGGAAGCTGAAAAGCATAAGCTACTGGTCTGAGACATACATTGTGACGTTTTCTCCCTGTAAGCTCACAGTTAGGAATCATATCTCTTGCTCGCACTATGGAGAAATTTGAAAACAGAATGAAATCGCTATTCAATACTCTAGGGTTTACAACAATTCTGAAACGGATATGGTCTCATGAAAATTCTTCCTGTATTGTAACTTGGTTGTTAATTTTACGCGTAGTTTGAAAATCCACACTGATTCATATAAAAGAAAAGGTGTTCAGTGGAGAGTTACTCTTTTCGGCAAAACTAAAATGGAATTAAATAAATAAGCTGAGTAAAGTAATATAATTGACGTATTTGGTGTTAAAACAGATCAGATACATTGTACACCGAATTCCTTATTTTTCTTCTATAGTTTGGTTTGTAAGGGTTAGTTATGTTTTTACGAGCTGATCACGGATTGATATCAGTTAGAGAACCATTGAAAACCAAGGAGTACTGGACAGCTGCTGTTTCATCCTAGTTTGGGTGTCATCCTCAATACGCACCCACTGGGATTTGAACCCAGGACCCTCCGGTGTGTACTGCCGATGGCACCCAAACTAGGATGAAACAGCAGCTGTCCAGTACTCCCTGGTTTTCAATGGTTCTCTTACTGATATCAATCCATGATCAACTCGTAAAAACATAACTAATCCTTACAAACCAAACTATAGAAAATCAATCT
Source organism: Trichobilharzia regenti (assembly GCA_944472135.2). Lineage (NCBI taxonomy): Eukaryota > Metazoa > Platyhelminthes > Trematoda > Strigeidida > Schistosomatidae > Trichobilharzia > Trichobilharzia regenti. The sequence continues at coordinate 33,725,645 of OX235266.1, forward strand.
GATGCTCGCTAGTGACCTGCTACAGGTTGGAGTTTCCTGAGTTCTAGTGAGAAGTCGTGACCAGTGAGATCCAATTAGATGTCACGAGTGTGTGGATGGATGTCCCACCAACGACAGTGGTTGGGTTCGCGCTAAATCACGAATTGGTAGAAGTTAGAATTCATGAGCCATTGAATTGGGTCCCAGTGGCTGAATGGTATAAGAGCTCGCTTGCCTTGTAACCGGAAGGTCCTGGGTTCGAATCCTTATTTTCTTATTTTTTGTTTCTTAATTGTATTATTCTCTTCCCTCACCCTTTTTTAAATCTCTGCCCTCATTAGCACTGTCGTTAACTTATCTCTCGTTCAAATTTTAGTTGAGTTCTACTCAACCCTGTTCGTTATATTACGTCACTCAACTTACTTATTTAATTTTATTCTGTTTCTTATTCTATTAACGCTTTCTACATTACGTGACTTGTTATCTAAAATCGACAATTCTAATGACACATCTTTAGAAATATTCCTTTAGTTGTTAGAACAATGTACTATATTTTCAAGTATTGGTTTTTTAGGGATTTTGTTTGATTGTATGAAGGATTTCAGAATCAAACAAAATCCTTACAAAACCAATACTTGAAAATTAATCTGATGTTCACTGGCTACTGGCCCTATTCAAGCAGTTAACCTGGGGTTCTAGTGGGAAGCCATGACCAGTAGGGTACAGCAGGTCGAAGATGGGGCAGTAACTCATCGAAGAAGACATTGCGAAGTGGTCGCGCTATGTTGTGAATTGACAGAAGTTAGAATTCAAGAACCACTGGATCGGGTCCCAGTGGCTCAATGGTCTACGAGCTCACCTTGTAACGAGAAGGTACTGGGTGGGTGCGAACTGCTGAAGAGTCACAAACTAGGACGAAACAGCTGTCCAGTACTCCCAGGTTTTCCAGTGGTTCTCTAACTGATGTCAGCTCATGGTGAAATCCTCCATACAATGTACTATATGTATGGGATTGTACAGCTTGAGAATGATATCGCCAAAAAGAGTAACTCTTAGCTGAACGTCTTTCCTTTTATATGACTCATATCTTCTTCCTTCTTTAATTTGATTTTTATTTTGTACTTATAAATGGCTACACCCCTTGTCTATTAAACGTTAATCAGAACCCAGACTACTCAAAACATTTAAGTAGTTCACTTTTATGAACAGATATTTTTACTAAAAATAATAGATGAGTATATTCAACTTACACTTTGATATAACATCATTTTTCTCATAAGGCATACTATACACAGAAGGAGTTACTTTTTGTGTTATCTCCAAAGTTGATAAAGAGGAAACTTTTGGAGTAAGATCTTTGGCTCCGTTGGATGTTTTAGTGTTCATTATATGATGACTAGTATTATTAACATCATTTTGAATATTAGATGTAGAACAATATTTTTGATTATGTAATAAATTATGATTAATATTACAAAGATAATTTGTATTCTCTTCATATGTATCATTAGATGAGGCCAAATAATCGTTATCTCTAAGAAGAAGTGAATTTTCCGCTTGTGATAGTAAATGATGATCTTCATTTCCTGGACGATCCTCTTTGTTGTTATCTGCTTTCGGAGTCACCTGATAAACAAAATAATAAAACGAGGCGTGAGATGACAAACATTGTAAACTAGTCTTGGTAAAATAAGTTGGAATACCACTTTAGGTAACTGACTCCCAACGGGGTCAGTATACGGAAGAAATCCACATTTAGAAATTTGGAAGACAAAACAATTATACGAAGAAATAATTACTTTTCGATTAGATTCTTTGATTCTATGGTTCATACCCTAATATAAATAGCATTTTTGACACAATTCAAGAAATACGACAGTCTCGTAGCAGTGATAAGTTTGTCAGTGATAACTAGTCAGTATAGACATTTCAGGGGGTACAACAATTAACCACGGAAATTAATTCAACATTTAAAAGGTAGAAATATTTGCAAAAATTGAACAACTGGATTACATAATAAGCTGGCGGATGGTGAATAGCAGTGGGATCCAGGTTGCCCATCCCGTCCTATCACACCAGCACCTCCGAGTGGATGACAGCTTTCCCACTGAGGCCGAAACCCGATACCTAAAGTTTCGAATGCCAAACTGTTATCCACTAGACCCCTTGGACCATGAGAGCCACCTCTTGTGTTATGAGTAACTCAATAACTATTTAATTCATTTTGAACCTTCCCGTTGATGGATTGGACCGAAGTATTCGGCTTCAGTGTGATTTGTCGGCTCCTAGTGAAGATTCTTCGACAATATCTGATTATATTACTTGAAGTTAGTTGGTGGATAGGCACCAGCAGTCGAATCCAGAGTACGCATTCCGTCAACTGGCACAAGTGGTCTAGTGGATAACACTTTGGTGTTTGAAACTATGGGTACTGGATTTGAACCTCAGTGGGAACACCATTATTCACTCGAGATGCAGGCACATCCAGATGATGACTTCCGAATGGTAATCAATGTTCATTCTGGATTCCATTGCTAGTCACCACCCACCAACGTATTAGATAATCCAGTTGTTTATTACCTAAATAGCCCGTTTATCAAGCATAAAAAAATGAGATGAACCCCGTTAACTAATCGACCGCTTAAATACCTGGAATACCTAAATTTCTACCCAACACAGTCTGCATCATATTTTCTCCAATTTTAGCAGTCTTAACTATTCATTTATGTTTTTCAACCGTAAAATATAATCACGCACATTTTTAATTAGCTTTTGAACTGCCAGTGCTCATTCCTTGGAGGCGAAGGAAAAATATTCAGGTTTTAGTCTATAATTCAGATCGAATAGAATTGCAGCACATGATATACTGTAGATTGTTACTTTACTTGGAGATGTTGGATGGACAGAGAGTGTTATACACTGAATCACGGTGCGAATTCTATAGACTGCGTAGACATCTTGCTCAGAATAAAGCTCAATCTTTCTCTTTTCTAAAAGCTGTTATTGTCAATAACTTTTGAAACCTCATTAAAAGGGCATTATAACTATATAACTTCTTCTTGAATCTTATTTGTTTAATCAATATCGATCTATGTGAAAATGATTTTGACTTCAAAGTACAGCTAGTTTTCAAATGATGTGCTGGATAGTTAGAACAGATTTTTGGTCAAGTAACAAAAGTAATTCCTTTTAAAATGAACGCCACATACCACTATTTATTCTTAAGGGATACTCTAAAACGTATTCATCGGGAGTGAAGATTAAAGCGAGTTTAGACTGTGGTAGATCTTTCTGTTCTGCGAAAATATCCTTTTTCAAAACGATCTATTCTTAAGATGGATTTCATTATGAACTAACAGCAGTTGGCGAGCCAGTTTAAACCAAGGAAAACTCGATAACTGTTTCTTCACAGTTTAAAAATCTTCAGCAGTGCTCAACTACGAGCCAAAAGGGGGTTTCACTCAGGAGTTACACATTAAAATAAATAAGCCTATTAAGTGTAGCTAGTTCATAGCTCTGTTACATAAGAGATCTGTTCCGGGAATAAGTAAAAGATAAGTATGGGGACTTGGAATGTTTGCACCATGTCTGAAGCTGCCAAAGGCCGCTCAGATAGCACCAAAATCAGGTTGACAAGAATTTAATACTAAATTGTCAAAACAGCAACAACAAAAAATTTAGAGACACACACCATTCCATCTTCAAATTGAATATTTTGATGGCTGTAAGAATTTGAACACCTGTCTGCTGTTGTTGCAGCTGTGAAATAGTAATAATTTGATGTTGTAATACGCGAGTTTGACGGAGGAATATAACTTGCAGAGCTAACATTATTAGTGTTATTTTGCTGCGATTGATGGGCCCCTGCATGATTGTTTTCGCATGTGTTGCTGCTGTTACTGCTATTGTATTGATCACTGTAATCTGATAGCTTGTTTCCTGAAAGTGTTGATGAATTCTGTACACTGACTTTTGTAATATACTGACTGCAATATTGTGATGGACTAACCGCTGAATATCTGGATTGAAGGAGAAAATTACAACAGAAAATAGCGTGAATATTAATCTTAAAAATTTCAGTAATTTTTTTATATCAAAGGAAAGAATCTTGAGTAGGTGGGCAGACTGCGGATCGATGAACAGACAGACCAAAGTTCTACTCAATAGCATGCTTTCAAAGGTTCTATATGTTAGGTTGTTAGAACTACATTAGTCCAGAAGTACTCCTCATGTACCGAGCTGTTAGCTGTCTACCTATTGTGTGACAGCTGACGACACTAATCACTTTCCCAGGCATAAATAGGCGGAGTCGGACTCAAACTATGAGCCTACTTGGCTGAAACTCAAGTGTGCACAGGAATCAGGCAAATCTCTACTCCTCAGATCCGTTATTTTTCTCCAAGAAAATAATACATATAGTTTTATTTATTGAGGATTCACCTTTTCTTGCTTCTACTTGAGATATGCTTCACATAAGTGAACTACTGGGCTGGTAAATGCAGTGATGAATGTAGATGTCCATCAAATAACATCAGAGACTGACAAAACGCCAAACCTCAAATGTTAGTCAATCAATGCTTCTATTCTTCTCTTAACATATTAGCATTATTTGCACAATCAGCCTAACACATAGTCTCATACACTAAAGAGGCTTTGTGAAAGAAATTTAGATTGCTTGATTGAAGGACGCACTAAATGTGAATATCTGTCACTAATAACACTCTACAATGCCCAGCTGATTACTCCCAACCAGCTAATTGATGAATAACGCTTAATGGAATGAACTGAAAAATATACTAACAGAAATCAGCCAGAGTATATGTACGAAAACAGAATAGCAATAAAATATTACGTAATACAGGTCTGAAAGTGTTTAAAAATAATAACTATTAGCTAACTACTGGTTTTCTGATATCTCCGATGATCTTCCTGATTGTAGCAGACTGTATCATACAACAGAGTGTAAGGAGAAAGAAGACAGGCATACTCTTAGCGGAAAAGAAAACTCAAGAAGATTTAAACTTCGAAGATGGTTTATGTCTTTTGTCACACAAACTCAAAGATCTATAGATGAAAACCGAAACGTTGGAGGAAGAGGTAAGCATCGAACATAGGATTAAAAATGAACATATGGAGAAGACACAGACGGTGAATCTTACTTGAATAGACATAAGGAATGGGGTCAATTACGATTGGAATTTCCTCAGACGTGAGTAAAGAAATGCTGTAATCATTCCAGATGTTTCTTTTGACAACTTCTTTTTTACACAGCTGAAATAAGTCTATTGTGGCGTGTTTGTTGCACTATGCACAGAAAACCTCGTTATTGGTTTTATTCTAACCCATACTAAGCTATCGATCGAGAGATTGTTGTCATACAATTGTATTGCTGGTAGTCAACCTTGTCAATCAAATCTCTACTCCAGGGCCGCTTAGTTATTGTTGTTCTAATCAAATCAAAGTTCATTTAATTTTTAACTAAAGGCAATGACGAAACACGACAACTGATTAATATTGAGGCAGGTATTTATGAGATGAAATACAGTGTTAACGTTGGTTTGCATTCTTTCTTTATTTTTACAATTAATGCATAATAGTTTAAAGATGTGCTGTTTTTGCTTTTCACCACGAGCTGTCATCAACTAAATGGCTGGTTATCGGTTGAAGAAATCCACTAAATCGCTTTGAATATGAAAATTAATTAAGCGCAATGAATATCTGTACTGGCTGGTACTCACCAGTAACGTTTATCTGCAATTTCAAAGAAATTCTTGTCCCCTATGTGGTTCTAATCAATATCACCCAGTGCCGCAGTCAAAGACATTACCACTGATCTACTCGGGTTGACTACTGAGCCCCTGCAGGACCATAATGGATACTTTGGTTAATCACTAGGTAGTAACCAATGTCATACATCCACCTATTCCTTGGTTTTGGTACGGGCCGAATCCTTTCAGCAAATTTTTCACTGTGGTTACCGAGTTAGGCGGCTCCCCTGCCCCATCACAATGCATTCTGGATTGATGTTAGACATTTAGAAGCAATCAGCGAATAGGCCTTGTCAACGAGCGCTAACAGGCACGGAACCTAGGTCTTTGGCCTCCTCTCTATTGCCTATAATCATCTAACATTAATTCATAATACACTGCGATGAAGAACTACTTAGTTTTGTCATGATATTGCAAACTAGAATGATAGAATTCAGTTTACACCACACCAGAGAGTTGATGCATGATATTAGTTATCATCTAGTGATTAACCAAATAATATCCATTCCAATAATTTCCTCTTCATCGGCTTTTACAGTTATATTTTCATTATAATTGAAGGACTGTCGTTATTGTCAACAAAAATGGTATTTAAATAAAATCAAATGATTTAGACTAATGGATTACAGTTCAAAAAATTTATTAGCGTTAATATGCATAAATATAATTCCAAACTGAATATCATATAAACTACGATAAGTAGTACAATTCATAAATTCATAGATTCTACAGTAGCCCAAAGTTTCACTAGTGGCTGGATATATTTAATTCGTATTCAAAGTTATGGTTGCTTACTATAGTTTCTGCTGTTTTGAGTACTCAATATCTAGAGGCGTTTGACGATTTATTCTCTACCCGCTAGACGACAGAAAAAGATTCTTCTATGCTGGCCTAATACTGTATTCGGATCAAATGCACTTACATCGAACGGTTAATGGTTTTAGCTACACATTTATTCAGCCATACTAGTAGATGTTCTCTAGCACAAACTCAAAAACAAAGTGTCAAAATCTAGTGGAAATTTGAAGTTCTCATCTTAAAACTTTGTCATCCATGGTAAATACATTGTCAAAGAATGACGAACGCACGTTAAGCAATGCATCTGATCAGAGTGCGACACGACTGCTTCATGTATTCCACTGAGATAGTATACAAATTCAATTAAACACACACATGTAGACAAATGAAAAAAACTATCGTCGTGGCTTTTACGTGGAAGCAGCATTATAACTGCTTATATTTTATAATAGAAACAAAGAGTGAAAAATTAAACATAAATAGGAATTGTAGTTAAGCATGTTTGGTATGCCGGAAATCAGTGCTCTGTTTTAGCCCCTACGAAGGCCTTCAAGTTGAAGTTGAAGGATGTGTACAGCAAACAATGGTCTGAGCCTAAATCTGTTCATCTTCCCGATTGTATGTCACGCAGGCTGCGTCCCTACTTAATTGTGATTGAGATAAAGTCCGCCTGATTTTCGGTGTGTCCGCCAAGTGAATCACATGTCAGTCATCAAATCACTGAAATCACAGAAATCCACAGTGCTGTCTGATCTTGTTGAATTCCGATGAAAGTCCAATTACTCAGGAATGGTTCTTTTCTTGTATTCTCTGCTCCCGGTTACCCCAGTATTCATATTATTCATCAGAATTACGATATCAACATTTGAATCTCGTCTATTACCGTTTCCTAATTCTTAAAACCAATCTCAAGTTAATCAGTGCTCCTACATCGTCCAGAGACTTGGTGCTCTATGAGTAGCATTTGCGACAGGCTGCAGACATTCATCAACAGTTCGTTTCTTCACTGGCTCGATTCTGAGGACCAAATGCATGGTCACAAAAGATAAGCAACAAGAGATTCTGCCAAATAACCAACAACACCGACATTCTTCAGACAATGATTGCTAGAATCCTGAGAACTGTAGCCCTGAGTGGCCCGAAACAAAATTCCAGGAATTTATTGATTGATGCTATGTTTCTTATATGACCATCTGGAACTTTTTCCCTACCTATTCCAATGCCAATCTGTACTGCTTATCGTAGAAGGCATGAGTAGCCCATATCCTGGCCATGTCAAATAATGAAAGTTCTAAATCTCATCAGTCGATATTCCTTCTTCATTTACAAACACATTACGCCCAAATTCATATAATATGAGGTGAATAAAATCATGAAAAGCTGTTTAAGAATAACAAAGACTTTAGAGTTAAACCATATAACTCAGAGATTTTGCAGCATTACTTCAAAAGAATAATTTTTCATAAAAGTATGTTTATCAAGAATAAAATAATAATAGTATTAAACACTAATTACAACTGACCGTTTTGAAGTCTTGTGTTCCATAGGTAGTTTATTCACTGAATTCGACCGACTGATGGAATTGTGGGAAATAAGTGGGGAATTCGTATAGGTCATTCTGCTGTTTAATGCTGATCGTGACTGTTGATCAGCTAAATGTTGGGGTTGAGGATATTGCTGTCGTGAGTATTGTTGAAGGGGCGTTGTAGAATTAAGTGCAGAACGACTAATGTTATTACATTTATCATATTCAGTCATACACTCGGAGGTGTTATCATACTTACAGACTCTGTGATTATGTAGTGCCTGAGGACTTGCTTTCGTTATTGGGGTATCTGAATGATTATTACCACCATTACAAGTAGCTCTAATAGCTGCAGTAGACGTAGAAGTAGTTCTGGTTGCTGTAGTCGTCGACGTAGGACTACTGTGATTCATACCCAATGGTATTTTTGCTTTTGAAGATGACAGTTTATCAGGACTATTTTTTAGTCTATTTTCGTGTTTCCTTTGTTTTAAGTTAACTTGTACACATGCTTCTTCATTCTCATAGGGTGTGGAATGACCATTTGTATCTTTGAGCTGTTGCTGTTTTAGTTTTACCGGTTGTAGTGGAGGTGAAGTTGGAGAAAGTGATGTGGGCTGTTGCTTTTTGATAACTGCATTTTGTGGGTATAATGTAACACTGAATCGTTTTACTGCTGTTTGACACTTCAGCTTAGGCATTGATGATGGGATTGATGCGACATCTTGTTTTGTCTTGATAAGTTCACTTTTTTGTATTTCATTCTGTTGAACTGTCATTGTTTCTGGTCGTTTGGAACTAATCATCTGGAAAGGAAAGAGAATAAGCAGTTGCTATTTTTAAGCATTGAAAGACATCAAATTCCATCCGAGCGGTTAGGTGGCAAAATACTCGCTTAGTAATGTGACAGTCTCAGAGTCCATCTTCTCTGGAAAAATCCTAAACTTGGATTAAACAGCTCTCTAGTACTCCCTGGCACCCATCGGTCCAATCATATGCTTTCGTTCGTGAAGAAACCTATCACTAAATCATTTTATCTACTAAACTGTACAAGATAGTCTGATGTATTGTTATTATTATCAACATTCCCTAAATTTCCAAGTGGAACACAGGGCTTTAACAGCACACCTCGGTTTCGTTCTTCTTTTTGAAATCAGTTTTAGCTGGCTCTAAGGTTGTCCATAAGCTCTTATCTCCTCCTCAAAAGATCATTTCCATGCCAAAATCGACCACGCCTAAATGGCTATTTCTCATCTGGATCCAACTAGAGGGCTCAACAATCGCCTCAGCTAGTGTCCGGTCCATCTCCATTTTCTTGCGTATATTTGTTGAGCTATGAGATTTTTGGTTGACTAGTTGCCAGAGTTCTTTGCTAGTGATCCTTTCTGACCTTTTGTTCTTTGTTATGGAGAGAAGGCAGCTGTCAATAAAAGTCCGCAGCTTGTTCGAAATGTTTTTTTGTGATATGTAAACCAAGTCTCTGAACCATCTAGAAGCGCTGACTTGGCAGTGCAGTGGATTCCCACATTCATTTAGGATTGATGAAGATCCAGCAACTCTAAGAGTGATATTCTCCAGCCACCCACTGCTCCGGAGCAACGGGAAGGACAGACTTCCGCATATGACCAGTGTGCATATATCAGTTCACCTGCTCTTACGGAGCTAGGTACATAGGTCGTTTTATGCGGGTCTTATCAAAACGCGTTAGAGAACGTCATCCAGCATGACTGCAAAGAGGAGGCACTGGTTCAATCAGAAGCGCAATAACTGAAAATCTTGTCAATACCTGTCACAGAATCTCAACCGACTCATCATTGTGCGTCGGTGGCACAGCGGTTAGGACTCTCGCCGACCATGCACATGGTCCGGGGTTCGAGCCCACGCCGGCGCACACCTGATATCTATGGTCGGCCTTCAAAATTTGGGCTACCGATATCCATGCTGAAAATTCCATACTTGTACCAAAAATACAGTGTGGAATCAAGCTGTAAATAAAAAATAAAAAATAAAAATAAAATAAAGCTATTTACAAAGTAAACAAAAATCTACCAAATACAGTCAGTGTGTTTCCGACTTCTTTGTACTGCGGAAGCTCTCGCCATATGCATCGAAAAGACGGAGTTATGTGTTCAGAAGAAACTAGTCCAGTCTTTACAACTACCATGGACCTAGTTCGGGATGTTCCCTTATCCTTCAGTTTTTTTTGTTCTGTTATCGGTGTATGTAATTTTCTCTCTTTGCCTTCATTCAATTCATCCTATTTTTCAGCTATAAAATCAGTTATTTTAGGTTTGTTTCCACGCTCCTACTGATCACACTTGTAATCCGTTTAGAATAACCATTTTACAATTACATTCTAATCCCGTGAAATTTTTTGTCTCTATGCTTCTAGTAATCTATATTCACACCTCCTAACTTACATTTCAAGTTGAAAAATTTTGATTTCAATTTGTTTCCATGCTCATTTTGTTCACACCTGTAATTAATTCTATCCCTGCGTCTCTAAGCCTCTTGTAATTCATATCAAATTGAAAACAGTTATCACCTTTTATTCGCCTTTCAAATTATTTCTCCAGTTATCAAATATTAATTTTGCATACATTGTAACTGTTTTCTAATCCTATGCAATCTTGTCTCTAAGCCCCTTGTAATATATATTCGTACCCTCAAACTTTCATATCAAGTTGAAAATTATCATCACCTTCGTTACTATGTAGAATTAAACAAATAATAATTGTATCCATGTAAACTAATCTATATAAATGCAACTGTACAGCTGGTTTTGAGAATGAAATCGCCGAAAAGATCGCCATCTTTGCTGAACTTCTTGTTCTTTTCAATCTGATGAAAATCCGTCTAGTATTTATAATCCTGGCTTTGGCGTCTTCATCAATACCTCTTGCAGTTGAAAGGACGCTTCCTTTGCAAGTGAAAGAAGTGACTTCCTACAACATACTCTCATTGAAATTGATTGGCACTTATTACTGTCAGGTAGGTACCTCCATCATCTCCGCCTTCTCTTCATTTAAAATCCACTTTTACTCTACTTACTAAGTGTGATTATACAGAATACACTTTGCTTGGAAGGTCACCATTTTACCAGTAGTTATACGAAACAAACAAACTAACATAGAACTTAGTTAAAGCACAGTGAGCCACAAATAACCCTGAAGAAGCCAATCACAGTTTCCTTAGGTAAGAATGAAGTTATAACGAATAAATCATGGTTATTATTAGTAATGGGTGATGTTCTGATATGTGACACAACCTAAACCTTAACCAATCATTCCTGACATCAACATTAATGTTGCCTTACACTAACACTATTTCAGTAGTTATTTGCCATTATTATCCACTCCCTAATCAACAATTAGGAGTTATTTTCACTTAACTTTATTAAAACTTTTTAAATTACACAGTTTTTACCCAAAATAATGTGGCTTCTTAAAGATTATTCGTGTACTCGTTTACTTAAACCACTATCCTTTAACTTCAACTTAACGTGCGACTGGCAATAGGACTATCCGAAATGGACTTCAGTTGACAGACTCCTACTGATGTGATGGATGATGAGTAAAGCAGGATTCGAACTGGTGGACACAGAATTAACATTTTAACAGTCTACCAGCTAACTTACAAGGCTCAACTGTTAACCAAATCACCATTTCACTTCAGTTACATGGGATTATATTTAGCCACACAGTCAAGGTATTGTCCGCAATAAGACAACTTAGGCTTAGTGGTCTAATCTCAATAAAATACATTTGGTGAAATAAAACTTATTGGCAATCCGTAATATCCTCTTGTTTATTTGTTCACTTTGAGCGATGGTCATACCACCGCGCCATTTGTTCAATCCCTCATCGTTGTGGATTGCCAGTCACAATTGAAGAGGGACGATGTGGGTCTTCTTGTTGTTACGGGAAAGATTGCCAGCCAATGCAAGCACTTCAGCGACCAGGTACTCGAGGACGGCTGATAAGTGGACGGGGGCTCCAGCACCAACGCGTTAGATGTAGTCACATTTGCACATATGACAATACATACTACCAACTGGGTACTGAAGACCAGCACGAGCAGACCGAGTTTTAGCCTTAGCGCCAGCCTTTCAACCTTTGCTGCGACTACTCATGATTGCACATTGGAGCAGAGAAACCTGTGCCATCAATATAACTTAAAATGTAGCTTCCGAATTCGACCATGATCTGATTTCAGTCAGAGAACCATTGAAAATCAAAGTGCACTCGACAACTGTTTCATCCCAGTCTGGGACTCTTCACAGTTCTCATCCATCATCCTACCCACATGGAATCCAAATCCAGGACATTTAGATTAATATTAAGATCACTCAATCTCTGAGACAAAATCCCATGGTCTAGGAATTCTGACTCCTGACAATTTGCTATATATTGAGCAACCGCCAGTCATTGTCATCCGCAAATATTTGTCATTACAACCAAGAAGGTGGATCTCATGGGTCATGACATCTCAGCAGAAATTCAGGTAGCTTCCTTCACCCTATAGTCAGTCACAGGTGAGTATTAGAATAAGACTTTAAAATTAAAGGGTTTGATTTGTAGATTTCAGGATTAATCACCTCGATGGCATGTTCCTTTTAATTTAATTAACTATTCAAGTAGATCTTCTTTTCATAATCAATTCTCTAAGCAAAAGCTAGTGATAAGGACTGAAAGACATTCTCACTCACGGATGTGTGTAAGTATGTGGATTAAATATGTGGTTGAAGTACACTGATCATTGTCGTTTTGGATGTTGTTGATAACTCTGAAACCCTGTGGTAACCAACCGCATGAATAATATGATTCATAGTCAATAAGCCATGAATTTTCAGATAACTGATTAGTTTTTGGTAAGACTATCCGAGATAACTTCAGGTTGACAGATTGAGATTATCACCAGAGGTTATGGAAACTAGCCTGATGCTAAATGGAGCGATTTATGATGACGTATCTCTTAGTCAATTTCATTTTGTCCACGGAACAACCACCCTACCAACCAGATACGATAAGGGAATAGATCTTCACTGTTCTTTATTATTATAATCATCACTCCCTGCCACCTGCAGTCTGTTAATTGATTGGCTACGCTACTGCCCGTAAGCTTTCGTTTCCTTCTCACATGATCTCCTCCACGTCACCCTCGCACTCACGTCTGACTTATCGTCCCAGACTCCGGTTCTACTTGAGATCCTGGCTCATGACGTCCCTTAAAGGTCTCTTTGGCGTGTGCCTAATACACTTTCGTTTCCTTCTTTATATTTTGGAGGGAATAGGTTCGTGGTTGTCCTTCTACCTCACACATTTCCTCGCGACCTTGAATGGCTTTAACATCATCTGTGTTGCTTGTAAGTGAAATGACACGGTGAGGTTAATAAATACACACACACTTATTTGACGTAACCGACTAACTTATCCTACTTTTCTTCTTTTAAATCGTTACCATTCATTGACTAGAAAAGAGCAAATAAAGATTTACTGCATAGAATGTTTTTACTAGTCTCTGAGTTAGAACCCCCTTTCGATACACTGACAATGAACTTCAAACCAATGAAAGCTTGTTTATTCCATTCAACAGTTTTTATGCATCTTCTAACTAATTTCTTCAAATGCATGTTTGTGAAACAACGTTGGTATCACATCTCAATATAGGAAATCTAAGTGTTGTATTTAAATTCGTCTGGTAAACAGTCCTTAGAATGAATCCCGTCTCATTTACTCTTCACAGAATAGACAAAGCTAATGAAATGTCTCTATTGGCTTCTAAATGTATTTTCCTCATACACACTTCTCCTCAAGTCTTCCATCTTCTTGCCTACTTGGTAGAACGTTGAAAAAGGTGAAGTAAAATTAAAATAATAATAATGACAAATTTGTTACCGACGTAGCTGTAATATATGTAACCAGCCTAATAATTATGTTCTTCAATGATATGTACTTGGACTTTCATTAGATTCAAGCTTAATCGTAAGTCGATAGCAGCGCCATCCACTCGCTTATGACACGTAGCATTATTGACTACTTATTGTCATGTAAGAACATTATTATTTTACAGTTGATAATGTTGAAAATAAGAGTGACATGAAAAAGGTCGTAAAAGCTTATGGGCAATCTTGGAGCCAGCTAAATATGAATATAGATGGCAGATTAATATGGAGATGTACCGCTGAAGCCATATGTTCCACTTGGAACCCAATGAAATAATAATAACAGTAACTGGAAATACAAACTCGCAGTGTTGTTAACTATCCTGATAAACATTTTTTTAAACATACACTCGAATTAAACTTACTTGATATAATCGATCCCGATATTCAGAGACAGTTAACTGTACATTATCATCTAGAGGCGGTGTAACATGATGACTCATAATCATGATTTCGCTTGGGCAATAAAATCTTAGAAAAGAAAACATAAAGAAGAAATAGAAAAAAAATATTTAACAAGAATAATTTGACTAGAAATAATTTATTTTATGGGAGCCAGTGTGGAAATCTACTTCAGCCAACATAAAGAATAAGATCCAAGTTCTGTTCAACAATAATGTCAAATCAATGCTTCTATATGGTTCAGAAACTTGGTGCGCACATCACCGAAAGCATTTTGAACATGCTACTGCAGACTGCCATCATCAGCTGCCACCCCCCGCTTCATATTAAAGATCAAACAACCCACCACAAAGGACTGGCAACAAGGAACTCTGGCAACAAACCAACTTACTGCCCAACAGTTATGCAGAAAGAAATGGAGGTGGAATGGACATACACTGAGGGGACTGTTCAGTGGCATTCAAATGAGAGAGGACTAGTTGGGGATGGATCTATGAGTGACAGGAAAGAGATCGTTTGACAGAGAAAGCAAAAGCTTGTTAGCATTCGTAGAACCAGGTAGAATGAACTGTAGTAGAGGACAGAGTGAAATGGAGACGTGCTGCTGAAGCTAATACATTCCACTCAGAACACAAGAGAATATCTACAATGACAGTAATGATGATAACAGCGTTATTCGTCCATTTTGTGACGTGTCAGTTGAATGAACTTACCCTTCAGTAAATGATAGTTTCCCCACTAGGACTTAAACACATCACCCAATTTTTAAAATACCAGAGCGCCATCCATTATAGACTTACGGGACTGCGTCTTTTGCAACGGGTATGATTTGATATCATTTATTCACCTCGATAATCTCTCCATTGGAATATATCTGGGACTAAATTTTCAGTCTTAATATGGTGTATACTGGATTCTCGAATGGATGCCGATACGCTACCAGGATTAACACTTGGAAGTTGATTCTATTGGTTACATGTATCAACAGAAAGTCACAAAGGTGAATAATTAAAAAGGAGAACTTGTTTAGGTTAATTTTGTATTCCCCGTTAATTATTGATTATGCTGGATTTAAGAACTCGGGCCTTACTGATATGTCGGTGTCTAGTGACGACGTTCCGACGATATCTGATGATTAGCATGATATTATTTTGGTGGATAAGGATCTGCAGTGGATTTCTGGATTGCGTCTAAAATGATAGGTGCTGGGTTCGAATCTCAGTGGAAACATCCTCACTCGCTCACTGGGGATTTAGGGTACATCCAGCTGAGAAATCTCAAATAGGATGAAATGTACATCCTGAATTTCACTGCTAGTCACCATCCAACAAATAACTGCCCGTGGATTGATTGGAGTTTTTAAGATTCAGCATTTTAAACATTAGAAAATAGTGTAGTAACTAATACTACGAGTGATAGTTAAATAACGAGCAGTTAGCTAGCTAGAATTCGGGTGGTTTGCGCCGGTTGAACTCTCTAAAATGAATCGAACGAGCATATCGCTGATAAACAAGCCTTTAACGTGAGAAATGGTTACTGCTTTGTTATATCAAACTATAAAAAGAAACAAATCCAATCCTTACAAACCAACCCTTGAAATTTATTGTCAAATATTTTATTGTAATCCAGGTGTCAAAGGTTGTAAGAGGGCTATAAATTATTTGTAAGTTACTCAGACGTGGCTGATAAGTTATACGGTACACTACGTGCATTCTCTCATTCCCTGAGGATGAACAGATCTCAGTGGAAAGTCATAATCTCTCATTCATCCCTTCATTGGGGATAAAACTAAACAATTGCATGTTATCTACTAATCATAGGGTGAATGGTATTGAAATCATACATATGGCTGATGGTGTACCGCGCTTTGGTTCCCAATAGAAATATCATCAAGTGATGTGTTTATAGTCTATGAATTGGTCCTTGGAAAGTCAGCAATTTTCTCACAACACTGAAGAGCCAAATACAAATTTTTAGCGTCTACCTCTAAATTATTGGGTATGGCCGGTTGATTTAAGGGAGACTGGAGGCACCTGTATCAACGTAATGATTGTTATCAACCTTAGAATGCCAAAAAGCATAAGTGGCTTTTAGTCTATTTTTTTCACTAAATTTCATACAAATATTGATTTTAGATTGTTTGGACTACTCTACAAATTAAAGACCCTCGAAATGGTCTTCTAGAATGATTACTTTATTTTAGCGTCGGAATATAATCTCATTCCATAGGCAAGCAACATAATACAGATTTCAAATCACTTTGTTGCTCTAATAATCAATCACTTAGGCTGCATATTGCACTTGGTAATTAACCGCTGAAGTCATTGTCTGAAAACTGTTTTTTTCCTATTAATCGGAAATAATTTTGATTTATCGTAGTTATTTTTACATCTTAGTTCCCAAAGGGGTGCTTTCATAAAACTTTCCTTGAGTTCGACATCCCATTTAAGCTCACGATTTATAAATTTATCACCTTTACACAAATCATTTGACAGCTAAGTATGGTCACAACCCTCGAAAGCCATTAGTTGTTACCTGTCAGAGACCTACACGTAAAACCCCAATGAAGTATGCTGGCTAGTTTTATTTGTCAGGTGGTAAAATAGACGTCATTGTCACTTTATACCTCACTTCCAGCATAAAAACCACTTTAGAATTTCCAAATATTTTCTGGAATTCAACCAGGTGGTTGAATGTTCAGAGGGCTCATTTTGTAACGTAGGTCGCCCAGGTTCGACTCCAAGTGAGACCTTGTTTCTTTAATGTGAGATGACGATAGAATGCACTTTAAAAATGATGAATCCCTGTGGTCTATAATCATTTAAAAATCCATAAATTTCAAACAGAAAACTATCTTTTTTCAACAAGGCTTACATAGATTAATAAATGTCTTCCTGACTGGTTCTATGTCTTAGTTTAATCGACATGGCCCATTCAGATAGACGCTCAGCTCTATTGCATGACACATGTTGCGATGCTCCAAACTGATACGACTCTCTGAGCTTAATCTAACCGCTAATACTACTGATCAACTCGGCTCCACCGTCCATAGTTTAGATAAGGTCGATCCGTCAACAAGGTACTACTGGTTGGTCACTGGTAAACAAGTACTCATATCAATCAGTAGTATGTATCAGTATAGGTTACGTTAACTTATACCAGTCATTTATTAGTAACAATTTTAATTTCATAATCAATAATATATTGAAAATATTTATCACCTCTATTCAAATGACCGCTTACCTTCGAACATATGGATGCTTTAAGGCTTCAAGTGCTGTAATTCGTTTGTACGGGTTGAAGTGTAGCATTTTATACAGAAGATCAGTTGCTGTTTTGTCAACATTCGCCAGCATTTGATCTAACGAACGACGATTTCTGATTGTGTCACAAAATTTGACAGCAGGAAATGAAAGTTAAAGAGGTCATATCAATCTTTTAGCAAATCAAAATATGCTACAGTATATTGATTGTTCACTGAGAAGTAACTAATGTCGACTGCATAATCAGTGGTGTTACTGCTGACTGAATCCTGTCAGTCAATTTCTCATGTGGTTACTAGCCTAGAAGAATCACCATTGTGGTGTATGTTTTATGAATTAACTGTAGGATGGTTTCAAGCAATAGGTATGAAATCCTGGGCTTGGGTTTCATGCTTACTGTCATTTGTTAGCAAGGTGTATGCTCAGCCTTAGAGGAAAAGGTGATCACTAGTGGATCCAAATAATGCAGTCGTAACGTTTCAGACTGCAGAAATGAGTGACACATGCTGAAATCTCAGAGTAAACGTCAGCGTTTTCAAAATCACAGATGTGACATGCTGATGAATCCCAGCGAGTGCGAAACCTGGGTTGGATGTTCATCCCGATCGCCTCTAACCATCTGTTATTAAAGCATGTAATCTCATTGACAGAAAAACGAAGAGGGGGTTAGGATCAATATCAGAAAAGCTGAGCATAACCATATCCGTCAATAGTTGTTATCTCCATTAGTTTCTTTATTCACTACTCAAAATTACCTTGTTCTCGCTTTTTACAAGATGTTTGCAAGAACCTCAACTAACTCATTCAGCCCTTCAGCACTGTATCAGCTAGCTGAATCGTCAAATAACAAACTTCGTCAAAAGACTCAGGTTGCTATCCACCCTGTGATTCTCAAATAAAACAAAACTTGAGTCGGGAATTCTATTTTTGATCATCATATAAAAAGTTGCAACATAAATGTATCTAAACTGCCAGTTAATGCAGTTCAAATATCGATATGACCACTACAAGCATCAAAGCTAAACAAAGAGCCTTTATACACAAAATAAACTGTAATAAAGATGTTGATACCCGAGATGGATCGATAGCAAACAAATAAACACACTTCATGATGCAAAGTTAAAGTTCATTTTATCCACTAGTACTTCATTTGAAACTGTCCATTGATTCCAGGAGGAAAATAGCGTTCTCTTTTCATACTGTTTTACTGACATTAAAATAACCGAATATAAATCCATGACGCTATATACTACTAGTTGACCGATATTAGTAGTTGCATACCACTCACATGAAGAACCACTGGTGCTTTCTAGTCAGTCGGATAGAAGTGGTTTAAACACTGGAAGGCCGTTTCGCATATATGGAGCCGAGCTCATCAGTGATGCGCTCCACTCGAATCACATCAGAGAATTGAATCAGGTGATGTGAGTGGCATCGAACTACTCATATCAATAAATCAGCAGAATATTGCACCATGCATTTATGCTTGATTTCCCATAGGTGATTTCACGCAAACCGTATGATTTCATATGAATAGTTTTAGTTTCCAAAGGTAACTGTGGTGAAATAACTACCACAAACTGTGTAGACTAGAAGTCGCTAATACCATTTAAGAGAACTAAACATTCATGAGCATAATTGCCTTATCTTTATCAGGACCAATCAGCACAATCTCCTTGTTGTTTACCGATTCTCTAAGCCCTCTGTAGTGTTTCTTGGTCTGCCGTCTTATAAACTTGTAACAACTGTCGAAAACTGTTAACTTAAGTGGGTGTTACTGGTCTTCAGATGCTGATAATAGATCATAAGTTTGATCTTTTAGATTTTCCAGCTGAACCTAAGACTGATGCTTCTAAATATTTGGTGATTTTGTGCCGAACTTCGGGCCTGAAGATACTGCCTTCAGTTGAATTCTTGATAACTCAATGTTTGGAAGACTGAATGGATATTTTCTTCGAGTTGCTTGAGAATCAACCCTCACTATTACTAGTCGCCTTCAGGCTCTTAAGTAGATCTTACTTGATCTTATCATATTCTTTCTCTGTAACGTTTTGGACATACTCTTCAAGATATTCGCGTAGTTCTCGGTCTAAATAACGGACTGCATATACCTGTATGTAAACAATTCATTCTAGTTCGAGAACACATGATTTAATAGAATCAATGTGGTTTAGAGGGTATCGCTAGAATGCTCTGTTATTCGATTGGATGTGGTTGCATCTGACTGATTTTCAGTGCATTTTTATATATTTATGTCCATCTAAACGTTTTCTCAAAAGAAACACATCTTCCTTACTGCAAGCTTGACAGGATGACGTAGTATGGGATATCTGATAACTAGATAACTGATCAGCTTTTTCACCATTATCGAATTCTTGTCAAGTTTAATTAGCTTTAAAATCATCAAAAATTCATCTAAAAGAAGGGGCATTCAATAAAGAGTTAATCTTTTCAACGACCCTCAAGCTTCAATCTCAGGCTCAGTTCGAAAACCTGGTCACTCAAATTTATGACCTAGTACCTACAACATTTTTACGAATAACAAACCTAAAGTCCAGATTATACTGACTAAGGAACACTAAAAAGAGCTTAAAAAGTTGATGAACAATAAGGAAATTATGCTGATACATCCTGATAAAGATGGGACAGTTGTATTCATTAATCTCCAGGACTGCATCAATAAAATGCTAATCATTCTATCTGATGAATCCAAATTTACAAAATTCATTCTTTTCTGAAAACAATAAACAATAAAAAAACACACACTTAATGAATGAATTACCTAATTCGTGCTTTCTGTAAAATTGATGCACTATAGGGACTTTTTACGCTGGCTAAATCTAGGAAAGAAGACGAAGAAGAAACAGAGATAAAGAAGGACTCTTCATTTTGTATAAACAATAAATTCTTATCATATTATTTTCAAAAAGTGCTTAAATGAAATAATATTTTTTAAATAACACACTGATGATTTGAAGTATATGGTGAAGTTAAGCTACCAGTCGTAAGGTATTTTCGCGCAAAGTATGGAGAAAATATATTTTTTTGATGTGGTCGTGTTCTCTGAGCTGGATGGTTGATTTGCGAAGGTTTCATCACCCTACTAGGTGACATCTTCAGCGTATACTTCAATTTGAGGTGAGCTTTTAGATTTCTCCACGAGCTTATTAATCATCTCTCCTGGTGACCTTGGACGTGACTGGTTGTCTTTGTGTGTTTTCACACCTTCTAGGTTACTTGTATTGGAACTGATTGTTTCTTTGGCTTGAACTTTGACCCTTTGTGTGTTTGAGGTTTCTTTCTTATCGGTTGATAAATTTTGTCTATTTCTATGTGTCTATTGATTGATGCTTCACTGGAATGCCAAGCTTCTAAAAATTCTGTAGCATTCCTGTTATTCCCTCTGTCTAATATTTGAATGTTGTCCCAGTCGAATTGATGTCCGTGGTTGTCTGTGTGTAGTGATATGAGGAAGTGGATATCATGTCTTTTGACGGCTAGCTTATGATCGTGGATACGAAGACGAAGGGGACGTCCACTTTGGCCAATGTAGTGTTTTTCACAGTTGTCACAATTTATTTTGTAGATGATATTGGTTTTATCTTCTTTCGCTGTTGAGTCTTTTGGTTGACATAGAGTTGAGTAAAGTGACTTTGTTGGTTTGTGTACGATGTCAATTCCTAAAGGTGTGAAGAGTTTGAAGAAGCTTGGCATTCCAGTGAAGCATCAATCAATAGACACATAGAAATAGACAAAATTTATCAACCGATAAGAAAGAAACCTCAAACACACAAAGGGTCAAAGTTCAAGCCAAAGAAACAATCAGTTCCAATACAAGTAACCTAGAAGGTGTGAAAACACACAAAGACAACCAGTCACGTGCAAGGTCACCAGGAGAGATGATTAATAAGCTCGTGGAGAAATCTAAAAGCTCACCTCAAATTGAAGTATACGCTGAAGATGTCACCTAGTAGGGTGATGAAACCTTCGCAAATCAACCATCCAGCTCAGAGAACACAACCACATCAAAATCATCCACCTGATCTACAAATCTTCTCTATCATATATATACATATATGTATATATATATAATATATATTATACGCTCCAATTGCGTAAAACAACAATAACAACAAAACATGACCTCTGTTGTGATTACAGATTCTGTATAAACACGTAATACAAAATCACATAAGACCAACTACCTGAGAGAATTCAGATCTTAATTGACCGCCTCTCTTTTACCCATTCAACGTAAGTTTGGGGAGTTCGTTTGACTATAACATGTTCTGACTTATAGCAGCGATCACCAATAACTCGACTGTATAATCTTGAATACAATCCGGAATGAACCTATCACATTATTCACTATTAACACCATGCATGTTATTGCGTTCACAAATTTCTCTTCAACTGGTTTCCTAATTTTGTCCAGACGTCTGACTGTCTCTTATGCTTAACTTTTGAACTTTTTATTATTGGACACTAGTCAGTAATTAATGTAATGTGTCTAGTCCTACCTTTCGAGTAGACTGAATTCTATCAGTCAGATTTGCAATATGGCCACTATGCTCAGTGTCCCGCCATCACGGTGTACTGTGAATTGTTGGTATTAGATGATTGGTGGCAATCAGCAAGATGCCTTGCTTAGCCTGTGTTTCCTGCTAGTTGGCACTCGTCAGCAGGGCGTATCTGCGACATTGAAGGAGCTCAGGTTACTTCTCAGATTCGAACACGCATTACTCAGTGCTGCAAAGTATCCAATACAGGAGGTCAATCGTGAGCCCATATAGCTCAATTGCAACGTCTCTGACTGCAACACTGTATGATAGGGGGTTCGAATATCACAAGGGACATGAATTCCTTTAAGACTGCACATACGCCTTGCTGACTGGTGAATGCCAACTAGCACGAAATCTAGGTCAGGAAAGGCTTCCGGCCGATTGCCTCCAACTATCTAATAACTTGGGAACTTTATTACGGTACTTAAGGAGACATAAGACCGTCCGTACATAGGGGGCATAAAGTTTATTAGCAAATTTACCAGTGCAGCGAAAGTATTCATCCAGACATTTGAAAGATAGGAGAAAATTTCAGCAAAAAATAATCTTTTCAATAATTTCCTCTTCCGGCCCTACAACTATTTATGGGTAGAATATTCTAGAATAATCTTCATTAACAATATTGGTGTTTTTTAAATACTACCGATTTGTTAAGAGCAGTGAAATCAGAGTTCAAGAAAGATGCATTAGTTATAATAAACGTAAAAAATGTAACACTAAGTAGATTATTGGATAAAATCGATGAAACTTATACAGTAAATTAAAGACAGTTAGAACCTTGATGACCGAGGTAAGGGAAGAGTCTGAACCAATTTCTTTTGGATACATAGATTTGGCTTCTTAACTCTTGAGCTTAGCTTAGCCGGTACACTGTAAATGACTCTGAAGGCCTTGTTTATATCAATTTTGTGTTCTTTATCTCAGAAATGAGACAGTATAGAAATATGAGTGGATTTCATTTCTCCCTTAATCAGTTTGACTGCTTCTGTGGAGCCAGTTACATAGGCCGTACAGTTAGGCGTGTGTGTCTTCGAATTTCTGAACACCATCCAGTGTGGTTAACTAAATTTATTATTATTCATCTTTCTTGAACTGTGATTTCATTTCTCTTAACAAACCAGTAGTATTTAAAAAACGCCAATATTGTTAATGGAGATTATTCTAGAATATCCTGTGTATATAAATATCCGTAAACATATAACTGTAAAGCCCGAAGAGAAAATTATTGAAAAGAATATTCTTTGATCACATTTTATTTTATTTTCTAACTTTACAAGTATTAACTTAGCTTTCCCATGATTGATTGCTCACGTTTACTTAGAAATTACTTTGTGGTGGTCGCCATACTTCAGTGTCTCCAAGTATATTACAGAAGGGAATAAATAGTAAAAGCAGTAAGAATAATAGTAATTTCAAAGTTGCTGGGTACATAGAGATCTGATAAACTGTGGAGTAAAGATTACTCAAAGCTGACAGCATTTCGAGAATCATTTCTTGTCTTCTGAGTGAAAAATATGGTCTTATTTTCGAAATTTCAGTAGCGGTGGAGTTGTTTATTGTTATTGGGTGGAGGTGTCAGGCTCGCATCCAATTTTCTTACTTTTCCGGGTTAACTATCAGCCACTAAACTAGGCGAAGTTAAGGAATGCTTTGACGGAGAATCAAACCTAGACCTCTTATGTGAATAGTAAGTATTCTGCCGCTGAACAGTCGATTCATGATTATTTTATGATAAATTGAAACTTCAATGAAGTGTTTATGCTTGACTTTATCTAACATCTAACCCAGAAGCTTTCAGACTTTTAGATAACTAATTTAGCACTCAGCATACTAGCCAAATTACACTGTTGCCATCCACTGTTGCTAGTCAGAAGTCTTATTATTTATGACTTCGCTTGTCATATTAGTTATCACAACTTTTTAGACTGTTGGAAAGAGTTGTAACGTAGGGCAAAACGCCTTTTTACAGGGCTGCTTGTTTCGTTTTCAGGACTTCTCCATATTTTTTCTCGAAAGAATGGTTTCTGAACAAAGAATATTCTTTTCATGCATTTATTCCCCTTGATAAATTTGAATAAAGCGAGAACAACATTGACTTGTGCAGAATAACATGGTACCATCATTTATTTCGTTGGCTTCTCGTCATCTGCTTACAGCCTAAATAAATTTTCAGGTTTAAGTACAGAAACGTCTCAAGGGAACAAACTCTCATAGCAGCGCAATTACCAGACATCTCCTCGACACGGGTCATGAGGTGGAAATCGAGAAATCCTTCAAAATTATCAATAGACAAAGGAGCTCCATTCTCCTCAAGTTTGCCGAAGCAATTTCTATCAAACGCTTGAAACCAGATCTATGTGTTCAGAAAGAATCAGTTATTAGTCTTTCCTTGCCTTGGTAACTGGATGTCTTTTTTCTCCCATCTGATTGCGCAATCTTTGTCTTTATTTAACCTCACCCTCTTTTATAATTTTGCTTGTCTCTTGTGTCTATGATTTGAGTTCAACTCAGTACATTGTTACATAACTTATTAGTCACTTTGCATCTCTCATCTGATTGTGTAATTTTGTCTTTAACCTCACCCTCCTTTTATAATCTGTAATTTTGTTTGTCTCTTG
Source organism: Trichobilharzia regenti (assembly GCA_944472135.2). Lineage (NCBI taxonomy): Eukaryota > Metazoa > Platyhelminthes > Trematoda > Strigeidida > Schistosomatidae > Trichobilharzia > Trichobilharzia regenti. The sequence continues at coordinate 33,750,504 of OX235266.1, forward strand.
TTTCTATGATTCGAGTTCAACTCAGTACATTGTTACCTAACTTATTAGTCACTATGCATCCAACGCACATCCCTTACCATTATATACATACATTTATTTATTATTTTTTAACTTGAACTGCCTGTGTAAAAACTATATAAGCGCAATTTTCTGAGCACTGTTTACTAGTTGTGAAACTTTCTGTCAACATGTAAAATTTGCAAGTACGTTAAAACGTTTCTGTACTTAAACCTGAAAATTTATTTAGGCTGTAAGCAGATGACGAGAAGCCAACGAAATAAATGATGGTACCATGTTATTCTGCACAAATCAATGTTGTTCTCGCTTTATTCAATATTCTTTTCGATAACTTTACCACCAAGTTCTACATTCAAATATACATAAGAGTGAATGAATTAGTGTTACTAATAGCATTAATGTTGTTTAAATAACATAGAATCAATAATAATATCAATGGATTACAGTTCATTAGCACCAATATAACAATACGCTGAATGTGAAAAAATTAGCAAAGATAATAACACAAATTCATGAATTTGTAGTCTTCACTGAAGGCCGGGGCAGTAGTAGTGGCTGAATTTGCTTCTTTTGCAAACAAAGCACTGGTTGCTTCACCCGAATCGCAATAGCCTCCGCTCTTTGAAGCATGCCGTACCCCGATGATTTTAGCGATTTATTTGGTATCCAGCAGATGATGGAGAAGGATTCTTCAGTGCTGGTGTTATGACCGGTTTGGACTGGGTGGTCTAATATAGACACACTAGATGACTGTTTCGTCCCCGTTCTGGAACCTTCATCAGTATACAACACCCATGACTCCACCAGTTCGTGATCAATCAAGACACTTGATATCACTTTTATGAATGCGAGTGTTGAAATTTGAAGTATAATCTTTGTTTCTACTAGTTTGATAAAAGTAGCCCCTTGACTATGAATATGTTGCTGTCAACATAGAAGGTTGAATCAGCTACACAAGCACTATTAGATATTCTTTCTTTGTGTAGGTTACGCTTGTGAAACCACTAGCTGCCTGAAACGCATTAGATAGCCCTAAACGTAGATAGAAATAGCCGCTTTAAAGTGCACAAAAATTCATAAACCTACATTAGTCCTATCCAACAAAAACAGTCTAAAATGAGGATGTACCAGTTAGATAAAACACTGATTTAACCTGATCAAGAAACCCTGCTGAATACTCATATCAGTGAGTGGTATATAGTTCAGAAAGTTTAAAGGATAGAATCCCCTGGGAAAAGCTTACTAACAAGGCATTATACATTCCCTTCGCCACTTCTTTGAGTTCCGACTGGAACATAGGCTTTCAGTCTTGAGAACTTGGAGTCTCATTAGCGATGATGTCATCTTTATGGGGTGAGGCTGCTCACCTCTCACCAAACCTATATTGATCAAGCTTACCGGCTAAGTAAGGTTATAGAGTGCGTTGGTCGGAAACTGGACCTTAAACCACACTTGCGGTTGCCAACCACTGGTGCATCTACTTAATATATATATATATATATATTACGACTACTTACCTTCTGCACTGGGCTTCGGTAGACCAGCCATAATACGCTCAATTTGATCTAGCGTAGATGTACCAGGAAATAATGGTGTTCCAATCAACATTTCACCTAGGATACATCCTAAACTCCATATGTCTACACCTTTTGTATAATCATGACAGGCAAGAAGTATTTCTGGCGCACGATACCAGCGTGTTGCTACATATTCAGTCAAAGCAGGCAATAGAGTTTTACAATTCACTTTACTGCCAGTTTCAGATTTATTTCTTCCTTTTAACGAACGCGCCAAGCCAAAATCACATAGTTTTACTGAACAGTACGAGTCGAGCAGTACATTCGATGGCTAAGGAAAATGTTAAAACACAAAAGCAGAAAGTCAAATTAGCTTGACCAATCAGTTAAAGCATAATTTCAAGGACATTTGCAATGGCAGAGTTATTTTGCTGTGTCAATCAATCAGGGGGAAATATATCTTCTGTATGTTTAGCAAATGATAAGCTATGGATCCTAGAGGTCTTTCCGCTGTCGCTGCTTTTGAGAATATAACGTATGACAATCAAATACAAGAATGCTATATTTATAATTTAGCTAATATAAGGAACAGTACACAAAAATAAAACCTCACATGTAGGCTTGTGTGCATGTGTATGAGTGTGTAAGAAATTGATTTTAAAAATTCCAAATCTTTTAATACAGAAATCATTACCAGCCAGCGCGCATCGCTGAAGTCACAGAATTAGAACCAAACAGCTGTCCATCGCCTCTCACCACGAAAGTAACCCGGGATCTTCGGTTTCCGAAACCAACTTCGTAAATAATGTTGGCTCATTAGCAATTAATAGTGTTCCCTGAGCTGGTTGGTTTAGTTGCGGAGCTTTCGTCGTCTTTCTGGACGACATCTTCAGCGCAGTATTTAGCATAAAGTCAAATGATTTAAAATGGTTGGTCACCAGGTGACGCAATTGTATCATCATTCATGAAGATTTTAAATCATTTAACTTTATGCTAAATACTGCGCTGAAGATGTCATCCAGAAAGACGACGAAAGCTCCGCAACTAAACCAATCAGCTCAGAGAACACTATTAATTGCAAATCATCCACCTGAGTTACAAATCTTTTCTATTATTTCAATGTTGGCTCATGACAAAATCTATACTCAAATTAACCCAAATCACGACAAAATAACTCATAATGTAAATATCAATCTCCAGCTCATCAATGGCTACTGGATGGATGGTTGGCTTGAAGCTGTAATGAGAAGTCGAGACTGGTAAAGTCACCATGTCAAAGTGATGTGAGTGCTCGTCGAAGAAATTAATTGAAGGTAGTGCCATACCATGAATCAAAAAAGTTAGAGTCCAAGTGTTAATAAATCTCGGTCTAAAGAGCTTGATTTCTTAACCTGAAGGTCCTGAATTCGAACTCTGGTTGACTCGTGAGTGTGCACTATGGAAGAATTCCAAAATTAGGGCGAAACATTTATCTAGTCCTTCGTCGTTTTCAATGAACTCTGAATAATGTTGGTTCCTGATGAATTTTACATTGAAACTGATCTAAATCTCTACAAAAAAACCATAATCTAAATTCTATTTTTGTTTATAATTTTATCGATTTAAGGCTGATTTTATTGTGATCAAATATCTATTGGATGTTGTGTTTTGATTGCTGAATACTCGCTAAAGTCGTCACGGGTAATGATAGAATACTGTCTACCTATAAGGACATTAGCTTCTCAACTAGCTATACTCCTATTAGTCATAATTATGTTCAGATAAAAGGTCAAGAGCAGGTCGTTAATGGATGGTAAAACTACACTAAGTAGACTTGAATCGGCGTCAACCACAAGGCATTTTATATTTCTTGAAGAAGAAGAAGATTGACTAAGGAAGAAAGGAAGTGGTTAGACTCTATGCGTGGGCTTAGGAGGTTGTGGCAGAGAGCTCACCCAGACACTAACCGATTTGAATCTCACGACTGACTGATCGTAAGTAACGACAACAATCACAATCCACAGATACAGTAAAGAAGAAAGAAAGAGAAGACCTGCCTTTTAGAAGGAAGCATTTATCATGTTGGCGGCAGACAAATTTTTCAGTGAATGAATCAGGGTATAAATACTCAGTTAAGTCACTAATAAATTTTCAAGACATAACAGCCTATGCAGGCCATGACATAAAAAATAACGGTGAAACGACAGATTTGAATTTCACATGAAAAGAAATTTAGTGACACAGATGGAAATAGGGACTCGTAGTAGTTGAGCCTTTTCCTTAATAGTTACCCATTATGAAATGATATTAAATAAAGGAGTGAAATGCATCAACTCGAGTGACAGCAGATTTTAAAAACCTCTTATTTTCCGTCCAATAACTAGGAAAATGTTGCCCACAATTAAAGTTTTCATCATCCTTGCTTTGTATTATTGTCATTCCTTTTTCCATCCCATTTAGAGCGCAGTGTTTCAAGCTTTATATTTTCAGTATCACTGGAGTTGTCTCTTTTAGGTGGTAGGGTTTCTGATCTCACGCATCACCTTCTGTCTTTACCAGACTTAAAAGTGCAATGGCCAGAAATCGAAACCGGGATCATGTGGGTGGTTGAAAGGCATCCTACCCCACCAAATCATCAATACAGATTTTCTTATTTCACATCTGTGTGTATGTTACTTCACATATTACACTTCAGTTTACTGACTTCTTTGTTCGTCTGCATAAAATTTAGTTATCTGGACGTAAGGAATTATTACGAAAAATTTGCATTTCAGTTCATTCACTTGGATCTAAGTTTTGTGATGCAACGTCAAAAGTGAATATTACGAAAAAGTCATTCTCTACACAGACATATATCATACTTATATATACTTATACTTATATATCGCAGGTGTTGTACTACTACCTAAAGCAAATTAGACCTTCGCTGTAACATAAACAAACACTTGACGAGCCCATTGACGATATTGTTTACGAATTGATAACATGTCAAAATGAACTGAGAACAAAAATTTGCGAAATACCTATCTTGTGCAAGTTTTAGGCACAAGATTCCATTCATATGAGATTCTTGTCCATTTTATCAGTGAGTGGGGCAAAATTCAATAATCTATGGAATTCTGAATCACTGATGTGAACCTAGCTACCAATGGATTGTAGAATTAAACTCGATTATTCTCCCTTTATTATTTTGTTAAATGTTAATGACTCCATCTCGAGACCTGACGACCAATATCTGATTTCGTCTCATTGATACGTATGTACGGACTAAGGGAAGCATATGTTCAAGTGTACCTAATGTTGAATGATATCTTACACGTGACATATATTTTTAACGTAGGTCACAAAGATAACTAAAAATATGTTAATTTATCGTCATCAAGTAGCTTCACAAGGTGTACTTAAACCAAAACGCTAAGTCAACCCACTGCTTCACCCTGTTTTGTACACCACAGTTCATTTTGAAACTGAAATTCACCACAGCACAATGCATGTAGTCTGCCTGGTATTACCAATGACAATCAAGATGGCAAGCATAAATGCATGATGCTAAAAACTGCTGACTGATTTATATGAGTCACTGGTAGCACTCAAACTAACCAGTAGGGCATCCAAAGGAAACTGTGCTGGAATCTCTCGTCGCACTGAAAAAATCCCAAATCACTGACTAATTATCAAATTCCCGATTTAATTCCAAGTACGACCAACTAAGCTTATCAGCTGACCAGAATTCAGGTGACTTGGACTGATCTGACTCTCTGAGATAAGTCAAACTGAATACACTGCTGATGAGTTCAATACCAAACTGGTGAAATAGCTGCCCTCTATGTAGGTCATTTCACTCTGGTTACCAAGCACTACTGGTTAATGTGAGTGCTATTCAACTACTCATATTGATCAATCAATCGGTAGTATACAAAATCATATTAGTCAATTTTAATTGTCTTAAAGTGTCACAAGCAGAGAATTCTCTTCTGCAGGTAAATAATCGCTTATGTTAACTTGCCTACTTGTAAGTAGTAATTGAAGTAATTCAAGTGCAAAAATGACAACGTAAACAAACATTCCTACCTTTTGATCACGATGAATCACTTCACCAGAATGTAAGTAGGCTGTTGCTTTCAACAATTGATACATGATATATTGTTTATGTACATCATTGAGGATATTGCCTTTTTTAATTACATTGTGTAAATCTGTTTCTATAGTGATATAAAGGTTGAAACAAAACTTTTTAAAAAAATAAACAAATCCACTTACCCATAAATTCAAACACCAAGTAGATATCTTTATCACTGCTGGCACGTATAACATTATAAAGACGTACAATATTTGGATGATTACCAAAATTTTGTAGAAATGCAATCTCTCTAAATGTTCTCTTTATAAAAAAGGATAAATAAACGATAGTTATACAATCTAATTTACTTGTGCATCAGTTTGATTTCGAAATGCATCGAAAATTTTCTTCAGTGCAATAATTTCTTTAGTTTTTTTATTCAGTGCCTTCCAAACTATTCCATAAGCCTGAAATGTGATGGGGACAATTAAGACAGAGCGAAATGGAGAGATAACAATAAACTAGTTGTTACAAGTGTGATGAAGAGAACTAAACAGACTGTTGGTGTAGTGGAATGATGCAAATGCTTTTAAATATATATTCCAAAGTATTCGTTCCCAAGGATTTGACTGATTTCAAAGTTGACCATGGACTGAGGTTAACTAGAGAACTATTGAGAACCAGTAAGGAGTGCTGTATAGCTGTTTCTTCCTTGTTTGAGGCTCTTCACCAGTACGCAGTCATCACAGCATCCTCTGAACCGACATGTTTTGCTTTTATGGAGTTTTCGACACTTCGCACGCAAGCCACGATGATTTATGGGGTGCAGATGCATCCACCCTACGAGTCCCTAGTGGGACGAAACACTCATTCCAAATTCCACTCCTAACCGATACTCATCAATAATTAACAGTAGGCCTGTAGTCACTCAAACCTTGTTGACAAGCTACAACAAAGTGAATAATAATGAGTATCCAGAACAGACAAATTAAAGATCTCTCAATCACCTGATAAAAGTACATAAACACTGGCTTCATAGCAAACTTGCTTCATAAATTCGAATCACTGTTTGAGATAGAAAGAAAATTGTAAGGACAATTCAATAGCTAAATCCCTATTAAAGATAAGCTGTAGAAAAAGTAGACTTGCAGACCTATTTTGGTACATATAATTCTGTCACTGAAAATCAAAGTGACATTAACAAATTCCTCCCATCTCTCTTACTCTATTCAGCTTATTCTTGCTCAATTCGTTCTTCTTTTAGCCAAGAGTACTGGCCATTGAAATAGGTCATATCTGTGTGTTCAAACGAAATTCTGATAACCTCTCCTCTTTCTACAAAGCTAAATATTTAAAAACAATCTTTACTTAGAATCACCATTTTTTTCCTTCACGTTCCCCAGTGAAACATACGGCTTCAAGCTAGTGGCTTGAAGTTTCTGTAGCAGTGTTTATTTTACAGGATGAGGTTCCTAGCCTCATGCCCAACCTTTCCTCTTCAGCAGTCTCATTACTGATTTAGCGAGGTAAAGGAGTGCGTCGACCGGGGATCACCATACAATAGCTAAAAATAATATGAGCAAAAATGCCGATAAAACTAGGTGTAAAATGAAACTGGAGTAATGAAAATTCTAACACGTTGACAAAAAAAGCAGTGAAGGCATGACTTCGAGCGAACATAAAGAAAGAAAGACAATAAAAATACCTAACGAAGAACGAAAAGTACCCATCACTTCCTGCGGAAGAAATTTGGATTCTCCCACTTACCTATGTGGGTGGCGCGGGTAAGGATGTCAAAGGCAGTCAGCATCGGAAAACTGAAACAAGCCTCAATCATTTGGAAGTCAATGTGAATATCTACTGCAGTCAGCATAAGGAATAAGAGCCGGATTTTTAAAATTTATGTCAAGTCAGCTCTTCTACATGGGTCAGACACTTAGCGCATCACGTAAAACATTTCAATCGGTCTATAGGCTTTCATCAACACCAGCTCTTTTCCACTCGATAATGAAGATTATATGGCCAGCATGAAAGGATAAACAAAAGGGAAATGCCACAGGCATAGAACTGACGAAGAACATATTTCCTAACAAGCATGCAGAAGTTAGTATACATATATATATATATATATATATATAAGACACACGCTAATGAGACTTCTAATCGATATTACGCACCAAGTCCTCGAGTACAACCTGAATGACAGGTGACAGGTTAGGTGTGGGCCCGAGAGTAGGAAGGAGGAGATCACGTGGAGAAGGAATGAAAGCTTATTAGCAATTGTGGAGCGTGCTAAAACAAGACTGCAGAAAGCAGAGTGAAGTGGACATCTGTTGCTGAAACCTTATGTTCCACAAAGAAACTAAGAGATCAGTAACAATAGTAAAATTCTGTCAATTGGAAACATGAAACATGCAAAAGAATATTAGTTAAATTATTTCTCTACTGAGCATCAACCAACTGAAACAAATGATAGCAGATTTTCCCTATTTATTCTTTAAGCGTTGCTTTGTACGGACTCGATTGATTTCAGACATGATCATGAATTGACTTCAGTTAGATTACTATTGAAAACCAAAGTAAACTGGACAGCTGTTTCCTTCTAGACTGGGACTCCTCGGCAAGAGGCACCTATCAAACTCCAAACCTAAAAGTTACGAGGCAAACACATTGAACATTTAGCCATTGGGACAGAATCTGACAGCCGATGAATTCTAACTTCTTTCAATTTGTAATCTGAAGGTCCTGGGTTAGATCTCTAAAGGTGAGTTCGTTGGTGCACACTACTGATGAAGAGTCCAAAAACAGAACTAAACATAAACCCAGAACTCCCTCCTGCTTCCTACATGCCTGTTCAGAATTTTTCGCCAAACGTAAAACCGATATTGTATTACTATTATTAATTTTAATCAGTCGAGTTTTCAGTCTAAACTCATTGATATGTGATGCTGGATAATATGCTACATGTTTTCTGTGTCTCAGCCTTACTTTCTAATGCAGTCAATGAAATCAACAGAGAATTACACAGTAAATCCTTGATCTGTGTATTAAACCTAGAGATTGTTGTTGGGGTGATGAAAATTAATGTTGAAATACAACCATGATAATCCTTTATGAGACTACCGCTTTACTTAAAGATTTTCAACTAGGTATTTAGAAGAAAAATTAAGAAATTTAGTGGAGAAGCGTATTCCTTTCCACCTTATACTTCATCAACAGCTCTACACTGATATATATTCTTCCACTATCAAATTATACCAATCAATTAGTAATGGGTTTATCAATAAGATATATCAGATACAGGACAACAAATAGAAACTAAGAAAGCTTTCCAGAGTAACTATTATATATTTCACCTATTGTTTCACGCACTCTATAAGTACGATACCTACGTACAACAGGGATAATCAGAATTCATATAAACAAGCCATATCTACGTGTGCTCAAAAGAAATTCATGTCACGCCCATTTCTTCTCCAAAGCCGTTCACATAAATGTATACGGAGTCTTATAAGTAGCTTTTCCTCTATCCTTGTAACTATTATTTGACATTGCTATTTTATTATGATTCAGTTAAATTATTTATACATGATTCATTCATCTATTCTTCTTGGTCATCACTGTTTCACAAATCACCGATTATGTAGTAATCTATCGCCTACCTCTACAGATTAACTGGTCTTCAGTTCGGTAATTATTTTCACTCCTCCCTATACCTTAAAACTGATAATTCTTATTGACCAACATATCTCTCCACATGGTCAGTATAATTTCTATGCAAAAATGTGCGTATATCAGTGGGGAGTTGTTGGTCAAGTGCTAATTGAAAAAAAAGGTATATTTCTTCACTTAATTTGTTGCTGGTATAAATTCATCCCAAATAAACTATCACTGTTGATCGCTTAGGTTCCAAGTGGAACATAAAAATTCAGCAGCACATCTCCATTTCACCCGGTTCTCTTCAGTCTTCCACAATCGCCAATAATTTCTCGTCTCCTCTTCACATGATCTCCTCCGTATCACTCTCAGACTCAGATAGAACACATGGTCTCCGACTACTATCCGACTAGAGGATCAGGCTCGTGATATCACTCAACGATCGCTTTAGAGTATGTTCAGTCCACTTCCATTTTCTTCAGTATATTTGCTCAGTTATAGGTCTTTGATTGCTTCATCAATAAAGTTCCCAGCTGCTTATCCTTTATCAGCAACTAATATCTAATCAAGCAGAGTCAGCGTGTTAGGAATGCTTTTCAGTAACGCCGACCAAGTCTCTGAACCATACAGAGAAGCACTGACTGAAATGATATTAATGTTGAAAACACGAATCTTGTTCTTAATGCTGAGTGAAGTAGATTTCCACACCTAATTATCGACTAGTAAAGGTTTGTTTTGCTTCTCCTTACTGATCCTGGCTGACTCTAACATCCTCATCTGTACCCCATCTGTAAGTGCGATGACACTACCTCGCCTGGTTTACTAGTTTTACTAGCCGGTCCTATACCCAGAAAAAGAAACAAGGTTGGGGCGTGGAGTTAGCAACCCTACCCTGGAAAATCAACCCAGTCACTGTAGAAACTTTAATTCACAGAAAAAATCCCAATTGAATAGCCGATATTTAAGCATTCAATGGAAATATTGAACTTGAAACGTGACAGTTTTAATTTCAAATAGTGGAACAGAAGTTTTACGAAACACAATCCCTTGTTCAAAACTCCCATAGTCCATATTATCAAATAGTGATACCAAATGAAAATTCACGGTTTCACAAAAAATTGTGATTATTAAATTTCCCTGAAAAAAATTTTTAGTTAAATAATTTGACAGAAGTAATAAATGATAATTTGTAAAAAATTATATTTGTAAAATCTCAACGAGATTGAAATGAGTAATTCTCACCCAGCGCCCAAATATTTTAGAACTATTCTGTAAAATCTTGACGGCAGTTCATTTGAACAATAAAAGATAACATCGTATTTAATACAAGAATAGAAGTTATGTATTGTATAGATTTTCTATAGTTTGGTTTGTAAGGATTAGTTATGTTTTTACGAGCTGATCACGGATTGATATCAGTTAGAGAACCATTGAAAACCAGCGAGTACTGGTCAGCTGCTGTTTCATCCTAGTTTGGGTGTCATCCTCAGTACGCACCCACTGGGATTTGAACCCAGGACCCTCCGGTGTGTACTGCCGATGGCACCCAAACTAGGATGAAACAGCAGCTGTCCAGTACTCCCTGGTTTTCAATGGTTCTCTTACTGATATCAATCCATGATCAACTCGTAAAAACATAACTAATCCTTACAAACCAAACTATAGAAAATCAATCTGATGCTCGCTAGTGACCTGCTACAGGTTGGAGTTTCCTGAGTTCTAGTGAGAAGTCGTGACCAGTGAGATCCAATTAGATGTCACGTGTGTGGATGGATGTCCCACCAACGACAGTGGTTGGGTTCGCGCTAAATCACGAATTGGTAGAAGTTAGAATTCATGAGCCATTGAATTGGGTCCCAGTGGCTGAATGGTATAAGAGCTCGCTTGCCTTGTAACCGGAAGGTCCTGGGTTCGAACCCTGGTAGTGGTTGCGTACTGCCAATGATTCCCAAACTAGGATGAAACAGCAGCTGTCCAGTATTGTATAGATATAAAAAAATTTAATTTAACTAATAATAACTGATATCATTTGCACGAGATGCAGCTCTCCGCACCCATGTAGCCTAGTAGATAACGTTTTGACGCTTGAAACTAGCATAACTGGGTTCGAATCTCAATGGGAATACCATAACTCACTGGGTATTCCAGGTATATCCAACTGACGAGTCCTAGATAGGAAGAAATATTCCTTCTGGATTCTGCTAGCAACCACCATCCACCAAATCACGCCATGTTAATCCTCAAACATTATCAAAGCGTCCTTACAGGAAGCCGACATGTCAACAGAGACCTAGCATTTCAGTCCAGTACAGACAGTCAACGAGAAACACAAAATTAACCTAGACGAAAAAATAATTAATTTAATGAGAACACAAAATGAGATCAAGTAATCGTCATCTCATTTTTCCACTTCTTTTACCTTCTGATCGGAAACATAGAGTTTCAAGTTTTTTTGTTGTTGTGTATTTTTACAGATTGGAGTCGCTAATCTCATGCCCAACTTTCCCTTTATTCCAGGCCTTACTTTCAGCCAGTAAACTAGTTGAGGTGCAGAAATGAGTTGGCAAGGAATCAAACCCTGACCATGTCAACGGTTGACTAGCATTCTGCTACTGAGCCAACGGCCCATTATTAGACATTTATTCTACATTATTTTTTTTGAGGAAAGGTGTATTAGTTGACACACCCTAGTGATTAATCAAAGTACCCACTACAGTCCTACAGTATGTCAGTCATGAGCCCCAACAAAGCAGCGATAACTTCTCTTAATACAGCACTAGGTGGTGCGGTCCGAACCTCCTAGGAAACATCAGTTTCTTCAAGATTGTAGGTACACCTGGATGACTAGATCAAGATCGATATTCCAATATTTAGATCTGATCTCCTGTTATTCTTAGTCGTATTCTAGTAACTACTTATTCATTGTGAAGCAAACATAACGACAACTCACTAACTTAATGACTCACCTACCAGTACAAATTAGCACTTCATTATTATCAGAAAAAATTACTTTAAAAACGGAATACAAACTACCTGTATCGACTTTTAGTAGGTCCATGAAAAGAAATAATAATAAAAATAAAACCTGACTAATCCTTAAAACTGATTGTTATTCAAGAAACACAATATGAGAGAAATAAACAAATGTCTAAGACAATAAAGAATACATTGAGTTAAATGTTCAGTACTTCCATGTGGCATATAATACAACTGAACATTTAAAAAGTAAAAAAGTATAATTTTCTTGAAAACAACAAATCGTTGAAAATTCATGTGAATTTATTTCATTTGGACGACGTATAATTAATGCTTATGGATGAGGACATACGCTGTTGAAAATCAAACCTGTCGCACTTCTGTTTCAGTATACCTGTACGGGTGGAACGGAGGCGGTCATTTACGTTTGAATTTCCTCAGTTAGTTGATTTTGCATTACGTACCTAGAAGAATTCTGTAATCGTATCAGATGTTACATCTGGCAGTTTTAAAAGTGTTCTATCACCTTTTTTAAGCAGCTAGAATATCTGTTGTGATGTTTGCTTTGCCCGATAAACCTCGCGATAGACTTTATCCTTAATCCTACGTGTCAAAATAAGTATCTGAAAGGGGGTACGCATTTTTCGATACACTGAAACATACAACCACAAGTTAAAAACCTATGGGGCTGAAGAATACCGGTCCAGAAGAAAAGAACATGCTAAATCTCATGATAGGCACAAATGATCTTAACACAAAACAGAATGTAACACCTAAGTACTCAATTAGGCATCCTAAATATTAATATAGACAACTGAAATTAGCTACAGTGATCAGAGAAACGATGAATTAAAAGTTTTGACATGCTAATACGAGATATTCATCATGAAATGCAGTGTTACCAAAAACATTTTCAACAGGCTTTCACCAATACCTGTCTTTTCTGGTTCGATGCTAAAGGGGAGATCATCGACCAGAAAAGATAAGCAAGCAGTGAGGTACTCTGGCGACGACCCAGCCAAGAACCTATTGTTCTACAAATATACAGATGGAAATAATGAGAGAGTGGACATTCGCTGGGAAAAACCTTCAAAGGACATCACATGCCAGTCACTCACTCGAGATTAACCCACCTGAATGGAAACGATATATGGGGCGTCTGGTAGTGATATGGAAAAGGTTTTAAGTGAAAAGGAAATAAGAGATTGTAGGTCGTAGTGAAGCCAGTTGAAAGTGACAGCAAGAAACGGACAGTAGCGGTAAGGAGAATACTTAACCATTGTTTAATTCAGTTTGACGTATTTACACATCTTATTGCTCATAGGACAAGTCGAGAATACTGTCACATAAATTTAGCACCTTAAATACTATTCAAAGACTTCACATTCTCTGCATTTTCATCATTCACCGTTGCGAAGGGATTTTAATCTTTAATGAATGAAAAACACTGAAAAAAATGAGACTGTTTCTTATTGATACTTTACTATTCAGCGCCGGTAATTTTCAGGTGTTGGTTTTACAGAGATTTGACTGGCTTCAAAACTGATCATGAACTGACTCCAACTAGAAAACTATTGTAAACCACCAGGGAGTACTTGACAGCTGTTTCGTTATTATTTGGGACTCTTCATCAGCAGTACGCACCACCTAAGGGTGTAACCCAGATCCTTCAAGTAATAAGGCGATCTTGTTGACCATTCAGCCATTAAAATGTAATATATTGACCAGCCCGTGAATCCTATTATCTGCCGATTAACGATATAGAGCGACCTCCAGCCAATGTTATCGGCTAGTGTTTGTCCTCAAACCCAACTCAATAGACCCACTTCAGGACGAGGCTGCCTGAATTTGTAGTGTGAAGTGGTAACCAATAAGGTTCAATAAGTAGGGTGTGAGGAGAAATACTTGCCAATGATATTAGCTAGTGGTGGCTCTATACACTGTGAATTGGCAGAAGTTAGAATTCATGAACTGGCTTTTGAACTACGGTTGTTGCCTGAAGGCCATGGATTCGATCCTTATCTGAGGGATAAACTGTGCGTATTACTGAAGAGTCTCCATTAAGGATGGCACAGCTGTCCAGTACTTCACCGTGGTTTTTAATGGTTTTCCAACTGATAATTTTACTGAAGCAAAGATAGGTTGATAAACTGATAAATATCCAAGCTTATATACACATATACATCGATGGTGAGACTTTCTGAAATATTCCTGGATTGACAGACTTTTATTGACGTAGTGGTTGATGAATGAAGTGCAATTAAAATCTGAATCCCTCTAAGATTCGAAACAACAACTTCTCAACTACTATTCCAGCTATCTACCATCAGAATTACGAAGCTCAACTGCTAACCATTTATCCAGCTGACTACAGTAATTACAGGCAATGCTCAGGTGCCATGTAACTACCTCAGATAATGTCAAAATAAGTTAACAACCTGCTCCTCTTCTTTTGTTTTAGTATGACTACGATTTACAGCAGAATACTTATTTGGATACCTAGTGTTACGACAGACAGACTGTAGGGTATCATTCATTTACATGGCAGTCGAGCTTTACTGAGGTGAAATTATGACCCTTGGTAGAAGTTGGGTCCATCTCATCTCAGTTGTTAGAGCGCTAAACTTTTAAATAGTTCGGAGACCACTGCTTCGTATCCAGCTGCTGCCCAGACTTTCACCTCACTTTCAACCATCACCAATTACACGTATATAATGCTTCTATAGTTTCACAATATTGGCTATTTCGCGTTTGGTTGTAGATTTGTATTGCATCTATACAAATATATGTATTATATGTGATATCTGGATGTCTTGAAAATCTATAGCGAAATGAGCATATGTAAGTATAAATCCTATTGCACTGTAAACCGGTAGTGTCAGTTTGTTGTATGAAGATGAAGAGTCAAGACACACTCGTTGGTGTGGATTAGTTGAAAAGATTTTAAGGAAGATTTTATCAGGAACAACAAATATTTAAACGACCACTGAGGATCAAAAGGTGATCGACAGATGTTTCATCCTAGTCTAGCAGTCTCACTTACTGCATATTCATAACCTTGCCAGTATCGCTCCAAAGAGCATCACATTGTCGCATGAACATATTATTGTTCAGTGGTTAAAGTGAATGAGGCCGCACATAAATTCCAACCTCTATCATTTCGTAGTGTAACGTTGTCTTCATCCCGCATTCTTAGTAATTGGCTGTATTTTCTTCATACAAATTGGTGAACTCTAGTAACCACGATTCTCATTAAAGTATTTAGAAATCCAATAATAAATAGCAAAGTGCTATAATAATAATAATAATAAAACAACTAATTCAATGAAATTAAATTACTTAGAACGAAATAATGCACCAAGGTAAAGAATCTGGATAGTGGTGGCCAAAAGAGAGATCAATGATGCGTCTGCTCAGTTTCCTTACAGTCCACTCCAGTGAGCGACACTGCTCTCGATGAGGTCTATTTACAACGCTCATCCTTTCACACACTAAAATGTTGTCCAACAGGCCACTGGATCACGACAGTCACCTCCTACGCAAGTTGTTATTTTGAATTTGCCCTTAATTTAACAGTGGGTCTCATTACTAAATATTTTCTGCAGCTTACAAATGCCTCACTGTAGGACATAATAATATGGTCAAATGAGGATTTCAATTAGTGTAGACTAGCGGCCAACTACAAAAATAAACAGAGGTCTGACTTTCGCGTGGAATAAAAGTTTATTGAGGGTTTTTAAGTATTATGTTGACAAAACCTAAAAAATGGAAAAACTTAGTGAAACAAACCTTCCCCGAAGTTGACTCCTGATATAAATGGTTGAATCTTTGTGCTGAGCAATACAAATAAATCTAACTACAAGCTTTGATCCCGTCCATACTTAAACTATAGCCTAATTTCGGAACGGTTGTTCTAACGAGGTAACTTTAAATGTCTGAAATGAATATGAATAAAGTATCACTATACTTCGAAATCATGCGTCGGTGGCACAGCGGTTAGGACGCTCGCCGACCATGCACATGGTCCGGGGTTCGATCCCCGGCCGAAACACTCCTTCGCCTCACTAAGCCAGTAATAAGACTGGTAATGAGGGAAGGTTGGGCATGAGGCTAGCAACACCATCCTATAAAAATTAATCACCACAGCTACAGAAACTTCAAGCAACTAGTTTGAAGACCTATGTTCCACTGGGAACCTGCGGGAATAAAACAAATACTTCGAAATCAGTACATGCATTGGGTGTACCTGATTCGTTAACCACAAACATTTGCGACATTTTTACAAGAGCTTTAGTGCATTAGTTTCTTTCTTCGTAGTATAAATATAACTTTACATCTTTTTAACGGGAACTTAAAACAAGATTTTTTATCAGCATGAATGTTTATTTCATTTTATTTACAAGTATTGATTAAAAACAAATTAAGATATCACTACGGTCTTCGTAGTTGTTACCAGACATATTCCTATTCATTTTTTAAGAATCTCATACCTTTACAGATAAGGGGTTATCATCCAAATCAATAAGCCCTATCAGGAGATTCTTTTACAACAGCTACTGTATAGTTGGATTCAGTGAGTTGATAAATCAAGAAGTTAGACAAATTATGAAAATTCGCATCAATACAAAATGTAATGTGCAATTTGAATGTGCATAATTTACTTTCATTGCTTTTAATTCATACCACGCCCACGGTAGTGAAATTTTACTGATTTCTGCTTACCAGTTAATCACTTCTTAAAACCGTTAGTTATTTGTCAGCTATTTCCAACTTGCCATTTCAGTGCACGTTGTAATAAAATAGTATTTATGCCTGTGGTGTGGGACAAGACCAGATTTTAATATTTTTACGTAGGAGTTTCAGAAGACAATAAGCTTTGATTTGAGTTTAACTGGACAAAACATATATAACCCATGAAGCAGTCAACCCCTCAATAACTAAAGGCACCAGCAGTAAGAACACTCGAGTATGTGATATTACATTCAGGAAAGCATCAAGGCCGTTATTGTTGCTATTATCACTCCTTATAAATCAATAAGGATTATAACCTGGTGTGTTTCCCGTTCACTTCTAGTCAGATCAAGTAAATAGGATAAGGGTTCATAATAAATTTCAGCGACGTAAGCCATTAGTTTTTTGACCTGATTTATCAATTTCTCGACCACCTACAGAAATCTATTATCCTCATATTTCTCAAATGGGGAATGTAAATGTGGAACGTAACATATATTAGCAATTTGAGACAGGTGAAAAATCAGCAAAACTTAGATAAAATGCAATACCATACCCTACTATTTCCATCTCTTAAATAAACCCGTCTCGAAAATTACCTACTTATTCCACTTTATCCGTGTAAATTTTCGAAATTTCCCACTCGTTCTATATGTCCCACATTTAACAATTAGTACATCGTACTTTTCGAATACCTAATAATGTCTCCTACCGAGTAAACATTCTTTCTCTTCATGAAAATAGTTAAGATGCATAATTGAGTGAAAGAAGTAATACATGTTTGAAAATCTGACATATGGAACTTTGTTCCAGTGTTTATTTAACTCCGCTGTTTTGGAACTAACATACGTTACACGTACAATTCTTTGTTTGACAAAATACCGCGTCAAAAAAATAAAGGTAGAATTAGACATGTTTGCGGAAAGATATGAATAAGACTAGGTAAAATTGTTCAAATAGATAGGTGAAATATGCCACGATCACAACTTAACAAAAATCACAGTGATAATAAAAACAAAGTTCACATGAACAAATGTGGTAACATACTGAAATATGTGAATATATATCTTAACACTAAGATCTTGGCCATCTTGAATTCAACAATATACAATGTGAAGTGATATTCAGCTTAGAATCGTAGAGATTTCGGTATTTCCTAAAATCATACCAAGGCAAAAAATGCTTTCTAATATCAAAAAGCAATATTAGAAAGATAATATGATTATCTTTGTGATTGCTGTCCCAAAGTTCCGACACAAAAAACTTTTTCTTACCCCTTTTCCTATTCTCTTCTTGATTTCGAACTTCTTCAATATGTGTGGCTCTATTTCAGTAGTCATTGCTCAGATTTATCATTTCAACATCTCAGCCAATTTGCGCGGCGATTATACTACTAACCAACAAATAGTACCTTGATGCTAAAGAACAATATCACAGTAAACACAGATGAGGTTCACGTATCCACTTGGTTGATTAAATTCTCGCAGACTATGCTAATTTTACATTCTCGAACACCAGTGCTTTTCTGGTTTGCATTTTAGAAAATGAAATGGTGCCTCGGAGAGCATTATTTCCACTGGTTGAAAGCAACATTTAACATCCTCTTACAAAGCCAGTTGTGTGCATCCATATAGTCTATTTTCAATTTGGTTATTTATCCTTTGTTTCCTTCAAACCTGCTTTCTGGAGTGCGGAAATCAAATCCGAAATTGTTCCTTAGATATGGCTATAGTCTATTGTGCAACAGGAAGACAAAAATTGGCGTCACAAGTGCTTACTCATATGGTGACGCTCACATTCTAGTGCATTTTGAATAAAACTTTAGACAAGGGATGGCCGTTTATATCAGACCTCCACTATGCAAGTATATAGCTGACAGTGTACCTAGCAGTTAAACACTTTCTTCGCATGTTAGGTGATAGAGGATCTACGATCTACACAGATCACAAGCCTCTCACTTACGTGTCCAATTCGAGTACAGGACAAGTACTCACCATGCAAGCCTCATCATAACTTTATATCTCACTTAACCAATGATTTAAGACCACTGAATGGCGTGGAAACTTTGTGGCTGGTGCATAAGCCAGAATGCTTGTGGATGCAGTGCAACAAACCACCGGAGACTTCAAAGCACTGGCAGAAAATCAAAAAAGATGAATCGCTAAGGCATATCCTCACCGCATGTAACTCTAGTCCCAAACCCGAACGGTTACCAGATCCTATAAATGGTAAATTTTATACTGCTACACTACAAAAGATTCACACAGGCCCTTCGTCTCTAGAATCATGAGGAAGGATTATATTCCGTAATTTTCAGCCGTTATCTTACCCCGGAATCAATGTTCAAGAAAGGTAATCTTGGCAAGATACGTTCCGCAAAACTTTCAGTGTGGTGCGCAGAAGTTGGCAAGGGGGTATATCGCATGGGAGGGGGTCAAAGTAAACAGACACGCAATGTGACACTTAACAGAATTATCTCTGCAGTATTTTCTTTTCGCCCGTTTTCATGTCGACTCAGTAAGTTTTACGGGATTTTTTATTACAGCTTGATTCCACACTGTATTTCTGGTACACGTATGGAATTTTCAGCATGTGATGTCAGTAGCCTAAGTTTTGCAGGCCGACCATAGATGTCAGGTGTGCGTCGGTCGGCAGGGGATCGAACCTCGGACCATGCATATAGTCGGCAAGAGTCCTAATCACTGTGCCACCGACGCACAGAGAAGTTCGTCCATTCATTTGGATTTCTGCCACCCGTCTTTCGTTGGTAAACGTGTATGTCTTTGTTGGGTGTATTAGATTGCGAACAATTCGGTTTTCAAGGGCAAAGCTGTGAGTTGTGGTGAGACTGTATGTCTATGCACTTTTTCACACCATCCTTAATAAATACGTCTTTGAACAACACTTAGGACTATATTCTCCCTTCTCTAGCTGTCTGGCCACCAGGTCAGGCAGGTCGAGCTGAAGGGTAGGCAAGTGTTGCGGCTGAAGATCAAGTCTGGCAGGATGGACAACCTCACAGCAACCGTGAGAGTCCTTTCTGTTTTGCGGCAATCGAAAACGAGCTTGAGGTCGTTCACACGGCTTGACTAATTGGCTTCTTGAACAAGTTCTGCACTCACAGATGAACTTATACTGTATTTAGGTGATGGTTACCAGCAGTGGAATTCACGATGCTCATTTTGTCTTATTTGAGACTTATCCTCAGGGTTGCCTGCATTCCACGTTGAGTGACGGCGTTCCCACTGAGGCTTGTACCTACTGCCCATAGTTTCATATGACAAAGCTTCATCAGCTAGACCTCCAGAAATCGAACACTTCGGGCCTGAGATTATCCTGCATGATCAAGGTCATCAGTGGAGCTAGACACCTGAAGGGCACTTTAGTCCATGTTAAACGGCCATGTTGGATTGCCGTTCCCTAAACGTTCGTTTACGCATTGGCTTTTACCTTTATCCCACACCTACTCACGACTTATCTTGATGTATATTGTTCACGAATGTCACGTTTCACCTCATGTTTGTTTCCGTTGTTGTTAAAGTTAGTTATATAGTTTGTTCCGAATATTTATACCACCAAGTCAGTTCATTCATTTCATTGTAATTGTTTCATAGGTTGCATTCATGCGTGGTTACAGGGTTTTAGTTGATTTTTAAATGTTAGTCAAATAGTTTGGTGTAGACGTCTTGTAAATTATGCACATGAACATGTTTGGGTGACAGAAGCTGTCCTTTCCACTTCATTCGCCGGTTGCCGTTACTGTTGCTGGCTCAGCTGGTAACTTAATATGTAGAAATCTGGAAAAGATGATGTTTTTCACTCTCATGTTTACAGCATACAACAATCTACGAGTCAATTTAGTAAAAAGAGCAGGATTAAAGTTGGTACTAGCTTGGTTATCCAAGAACGTACTAAACCGGGAGAATTTAGAACCTACTCTGAAGTTGAAAAGCTCCAAGCTTTCTGAGAAGGTGTGTATGCTATCAGCGTTTCTGTTATCATTTAGGAAACCAGATATCTTGTGAAAGAATCTAAATTCAACAAGAATGAGCCACATGCTAAGTGTGAATTTGTTGTGCCTCCATGTATTTTTGGGAACCAAAAGGAACTGGAAAGCATGCAGAAAACTCTAAAGGGTAGGTGTCCTATATGTTTGTTAATATCTAATGTACCAGATCTGAAAATGGACCAGAGCTTTCTGTGGTAAACTCAGTGTTACCATCCATTCAATATGTTGCAAACAGATTTAAAAAGCGGGTAGCATGCAATCATCTAGTGGGTGTAAGAATGATCCCAAATAAAGGTAAAACTTAAACTAGAAAAAATAAAGATTCGGATTGCCTTCAATCGCTGTTTTTTCGAAGTTCCAACAATCTTAGAAGCCGAATATTATTGGAGGGTGAAAACATTGGCTGGATACAAAGTGCTTGTTTCAGTTCAAATAATCAAATTTTTACTTTTCGGATGTTTGTAATTTCTCGATAGGCATAACTACGGGATGTCCATGATTTTTAAGAAAACTTTAAATAAATTTTCCTTCAACTAGTGGTCTTCCTTCCCGGCGAAACATATGTTGACGCGATTAGACGAATAGATAGCAAAGTAGTATGTTCTCTAATTGAGAACTTCAGTCTCTATGCTTCGGATTAATATCGCGTGTCTAAGCATGTTATCCTTAGTGACGTATTAGAACATCTATAATAATAATTTAAATCTGGAACAGAAACCAGCCATTTTTAAATTCATAAACATATGTACACTGTGTGAGGATATAGGCTATAACCAGGTGTTATCGCGCAACGCCATCGGTTACCGCGTTCACGGCTACGGACGTTATAATCGCCTATTTTTTGGAAATAGATCATATTTGACTAGTTTTAGACTTCTGGAGCCAGACGGCAGTATTCTGTTCGTAGTAAAGCGTAAAATTGTATATTATAGCTCGGACGGATTATCAATAAAGAAGTCATCCTTTTTAAGAAAGTTCGCATAGAAAGACTATTATTTGCATTATAGTGCGTTGAGGGCTTTTTTCGCAAGTTGTTTCAGATCTTAAGGTCGTAAATATACTACAGGCAATGGCAGAGTACTTAATGTCAGAGTACTTAAAATGAGTATCAGCTTTCTGTTGATTAGTAGCTAGCAGCTGTGTCATACAACTACTTCACCTGTTACATAGGTTATATTAATCCTAATAATTATTTTGTTTCAGATCACTAAGATATTCTGAGATCCTTAATGACTTAATTGTGGCTATGAAAGATATTGAAGATGCACTTATAGCCCATATATTTAAAGCAGTTATTACTAAACAAGTTATCTGTAAGCATTTTGTGATGTTCTGGTTACAATGCTTGAGTGTATGGGGTTATTGCGTGCTTCTGTGAGTTAAGGGATATTTGGTGAAAATCATGATACAATGAAATTTTCTATAAACTCACTATGAACACTGCAAACTGTTGATAAGGAACTGCATCAAAGGAAAAAATGCTAGAAAATACTACCTCAGTTTCGATGATTATTACCTTTTGCATTTGTGAATCATCCTTCCAAAGCTCAGATTGACGGCAAACCATCCATGGTACCCCACAGGCCATACAGAAATTTGTGAGAGATCTTACATGTCAGGTTGTCTTACGAACTGTAAAGTTGCAGATATTTCAATTTACCTGTCACTGAAATATCACGTATCTACTTCACGACGGTATTTTCATTTGTGCACTATTACACTACATTTTATCTTAACTGGATATGCCTTTATTAAAGCTGAGACTCACTCTTTGTGCCTATTAGTTGATTGCTTACAGTCAAGTTGCTTTTATTAGAAACACAACAGCACCAGTGTTTGAACAAAGCTGTATTTTCATGGAAAACGTCATATTTTCTATGCTTACACCGATATGGTTGGCATTAAACATTGCAAATGTATACTAACATTCCAAGGACATAGCACTTAGCCAAATGTACAGTGTTCATTGTTAAGGGTTTACAATTTAACTCTTATCATAACCTGTTGTAATTATTATTATTTGCTTGCTGCTATCCTTTAGAAGTTGAACGATATGTGTGGCAGTAAAAACCACAGAAGAATGCTGTCATGAACAAAGAATGAGAAAGGAGAATGAACCATTTTCAGCAAAGGTAGGCAAATCTAAAGCGTTTAACTTTAATATTACTTCTTTATTTAATTTTTTGCAGATATGCGGTAACGTCAGTCAACCCAGTCACATTGCCCAAATTATTACGACAAAGAAATGCTTAAAGACATTTGCTTGTTATTATTTTTGATTAAATATATTTAACATCCTGCTTACCAGACCTTTTGTTATTCTATCTGATTGTACATATATTTGTCATGATGACTAGATGCAGGCGCGACTAATTAATGAGACCTGACGAAGTAATTGGTGGCATATATTAGTGTAAGGTAAATCTAACTACGAGTGCTAAAGCTGAACGAATTCAATAATTTGTCTCGTGTAGACTTAAATTTACGCTACATGTTAACAGCCTTAGTCATATGGATTGACATCACGCTTTAAGTGAAACATTAGTAATGCAATACTTTAGAATACACGTAACCGTATAAGAACTGGAACTCGAATGCAGTGCCTAAGTTATGCCCACTATCGTCATTTGTCCCTAAAGACTTCTATATGACTATGAGACGTTTCCAGGTAACTTCAAAAAAATAATTATAATTTAAGGAGGGTGGCGTTAGCTGATCAGTAGATATGGTGGTAGTCGCTAAGGTGAATCGCCCCATTCTGCAGGAACAGCAATATACAAATTAAAGGCTCGAGATATTTCTGATTTTTATGAGGGCTTAGATCTTTATCTTGAAAAAGATAATAATGAACGCCTTGGCGGATCATGCTTCTACCCTTAAATATATACCATTCGCTCAGCCTATTGTTGAGACGCGACCACGCGGGATCTGCACACATTTATGGGGCATCTTATAAATCAACTTGCTGTCCATTGTCGGATCTTTAAATACCACTTCACAATGTCTTATCTCATTCATTTTCCAATAACGTCTTTACTTGATCCTCATTATATCCAATTAAACCTAACATTTTATAGCTTTTTATGAATTTGATTCGACTTATTCTATTCCTATTCTCTGTAGGGTACGGTCGTGCACCAAATGCACAAAAAAGCATAAAATAAAAAAAACCGACATAAGGAAAAAATGTATTAAAACCAAAAGTGGACATCATGATAGTGCAAACTGTACAGGAAGCGTTATACATTGCAAATGAACGTTGTCAGCCTAGGGAGTTTCCTTTATTAAGGCATTTATTAGTGATACTTGCACTTACCTATTTCATTACACTTTATTGATTCACCTTAGCACTTTAACTTTTCTAAAAACAGCTTTCAATCCCTTGTAAACGTTGTACTTACCTCTATTGGTTGGTTGTCGTATGCCGACAACCACGGGATGAAAACGAAACGAAGTCGATTTTCCCGCTCAACCTGGAGGACAATTGTACAATTCAATAACTATACAGCCTAGTTCAGACAATGTGTATTTATATATATATATATCAAATATTTAACTGTTGAAACATTATTAACTTGTAGACAATCTACGATTTGATATTATATCATACTTGATCGTGCCTGTAAAAATGGCACGCATTTTCATGTAAATTTATATGTTTATATGAGAATATACATTATTATTATAACACGTATGACGACCGACATCGTTCCTACGCAATTACACTTACGTATAGTTAAAGTCCTAGAGAGCACCGGTCTAGCATGCCGTGCTCAATAAGGGAACACATGAATTGAAAGACAATAAGATTGACATGAAAATTTATTTTAATTATGATACAAATTCAGTTTATTTACATATTCAGAGTACGATTGATTCCTGCGATTACTTCTACTGCATAATTCCTGGCAAACACTTCTCCAAATTTGTCATTGATTTTCCTAATGCCCGTTTTCATAATACTTATATAGGTTTCCAATGGAGCACTTCGATTTCGAGGGACAACAGCTGACGTGCATTGAGATGCGAACAAGTTGCGTGGCCACGCCCATTGTTTGCAATTCTGCATCACATGGTTAACTACAAAAGGTGAAACAAAAAGCGTAAAGATAACTATGAACTGAATATTACACGTGCAATGATGGTAGTGCTTGTGTCTTGTTTCCAATTAAGGCAATGTACACACGAATAGGTTAATAAAAAGTACAACTTTCCGTATATAAGAACATTAATTAATTAAATTTCGGTCGACATAAATTAAAAACGGAGTCATAAAAATGCAAATATACCTGTGAAATACGGCTTTCTGAAATGGACCAAAAGCAAGTGTCGGCAGGGGTACCGACAGGTCTGAAATGTAAAGCACGTGCAGGTGCAAGCAATCAGATCAACCTCAACTCTATTCCCATTTTCTTTGAAGAATACATAATCAAAGGATTCAAACTCAACAATAGCCCATCGTCGCCTTTCGTATTCACGGATTACCTTCCTCGCGGCGCATGGCGTCAGCAATCGTATAATTGGGATTAGACGTTGTGAACAACGACGTTGTAGATATTGACTGACAGTAGCATCCAATCTGCTAATAACTCTGAAATAGAAATTAAATCTGGGAAATGAGAACATTAAAGGCATTACTCTGATCTTTTTTTACACTGCACTAGACGGCATAAGTAGTTCTTAACGATGGGATTTCTTGTCTACGAATAAAATGTAAAGTATGCTTTGAAAAACTTACTTTACGACAGAAGGCTCAGCAAACATGGAAAGAAAACAAAACAATGTGTGGTTCTCTGTGCGTTAACTTGACGGCAGCTTGCGCACAATCCATAATGAAAGATTCTGTTTTGGAGGTGTCTTCCATTACTTGACGAAAACAGTCTAATATCCAAACTACATTTCGTTTGAATTATTTTCTAGTCCACGCAAATAAAACTGGTCGTCCACGACCAAAATTACCCGTCACAAGTAATTTGAACAAAGAATACCTGCACGTTGATTAATGAATTGGTTAACTTACTTCCCCTTATTTGTATTATACGTCGAATCAATACCAACAACCTCAGGGAACTGTTTATACAATTCCATTTGCTCATAAGTTGTAAAACAAATTCTTGTTAGTGAATTTCTGATCGGTTCATCGGAATAATACTCCATTAACTTCCCACGGGATTTTAGGAATTCAAAAATGTCACGACGACTCGAAATACCTTAAGTATGTAACAAGCACGTCAACGTTACCTTTAGTAACTGCGGTCTTCATATTTTTAACGTCGATGCGAGTTATATTCTTGTGGTACTTCTCCTTAACGTGCATTATTATTTCATCGGATGAGTGGGATTGCTGAAGAAGTGGTTCCACATTTTCTTTCCCTTCAACTGTTAGTCGTCTATACCATGGGTCATTCTGCATGTACACCCTGCTGCATGGATGGTTATGCACCATATTGTGGGAAGCAATTATGTATTCACTACAACGCAAAACCACGCGAAATGAAGACGAGCAATTGCAACATTTAGACCTGAAATATTCATGAAATCATACTACACTTCTTCTTACGACTTATTTTTCAATTTCAATCCAGGTCTTGTACGATTCACTCCAAAAGTGCATTTAAAACCAACAAAAGCGTACTTAAATCTGTCATCCGGTATCGTTTTGCTATAATTATGAACATAGTGAGTGCAGGACAACTATATTGTTAGCATTAAATGACTTCCTCACTTTTTGGAATTCTGCTAATGACTTCTCAAATTCATCCCAGCTCAAGAAACGCCTTCCAAGTATTAATTCACCGAAAATTCCACTTAAGTCTGTGCACCTTTCACTCGAATTGACTACCTGCAACGGACTAAAATAAAATTATCAATTAGTATCCATCTATGTCACAACTATTTCAAGATAAATCGTAAAAAAACAACATTGAAATACAAGGATGATCAATAACCATCAAGAAAATACCGCACGTATAACCTAAATTACAGAAAAACACAAGAACCCGCCGGTTCGTTGACATCGCAAGCAACCAATAGACCAAACAACGAATTGTACGACACACAAAGCCTAGTACATGCGCAAACAAAGAAAAACAAAGCGTTACAATAGTTTAATACACGTTTATAGTAATCACATATGCTGGCAAACGACGCAAACACAACCACGCCAAGACAGCACGCA
This sequence comes from Trichobilharzia regenti, assembly GCA_944472135.2. NCBI lineage: Eukaryota > Metazoa > Platyhelminthes > Trematoda > Strigeidida > Schistosomatidae > Trichobilharzia > Trichobilharzia regenti. The sequence goes on from OX235266.1 coordinate 33,777,629, forward strand.
CCCAAGGACAATTCAAACTCCAGTTGACCGCCACTGTTCTAGCCAATGAAAGACGAAAAAACCTGGGTCACGGAAAATATAACACGTTATAACGTATATCCTCACCCAAACATTGAAAAAGAAAAGTACAAATTAGTAAATAGGTAGTTTTCAAAATCTGCTTTCGATCGAATAAGTTATAATTAATATCGTCAAATCTGAATTTTAAGTGAAAAAATACAGCATGCTGGCTTCACGCGGGGATTGCAAATGACCACGATAATAGTGGGAGTTGTAAATGTCCAGGTTTAGCCACACTGGACTTCACAATGTCCTTAGAAGACTTGCAGGAACCATGTGAAATAACTAACGCCAAAAACCAGAACACAGATTGTTGACTCAGGAACCGTTTATTCTTGCACCAATACAGAGCAAGCCATTAGGTTATTGTACACAAAGTCTAGGAATAAGTGCCATCAAAATAAATCACAATAGGACTTCTGATAGTTTTCTGTCTTCCACCGAACAGCGAACGACGAGACGATGACTGCCGGATTGATGACCCGCGAAAAATATGGAGCAGTTAGGTTTGAGCAAACAACCAAGAATTGATCGTTCAATCTTCAACTACATTGACACTCCCCGGAAAAAAACGGATCTCTCCCTTTTTTCCATCACGACCAATACACGTTGACTTGGATGCCATTGCGAGAACCTGGGCTACATGGACAAAGCTGATATGGAAAATAAACAGAAAAGCCAACACACCACAGGCATACTCACAGCACGATCTCACTCATCGACGACGACGACCAACGCCTTCCAGCTAAAGGCATCCTCTTGAGATCTTGCAACACAATCTCCACTTGCTACAATGACTCTTGCAGAACGCTACATGACCACAGCACCTGTAAATCACGTCTCATAAACCGTTAATGCCCAGCTCTCGCTACGCTCGGGCCCACGCTGTTCCTTGAAGTTTTCAGAAACGCTTAGTTATAACGGACGAAAAAACCAAAACACCGATCTGCCGCTTGAGATTTCTTTATTGTTACACCAACATATAAAAAGAATAAGTGAACTAAGGTCTGTGAACAAATATTACAATAATAAATCATAAGATTACTTCTGACGATGTTTTACTCTTCTTTCTGAACAGCGACCGATGAGACGATGACTGTCGTATTGATGCCTCCGCGAAAATTGGGGAAGTTGGTTTTGAGCAAACAACCAAGAATTGATCGTTCAATCTTCAACTCCATTGACACTCCCCGGCAAAAAAGGGATCCAACCCTTTTTTCCTTCACGACCAATACACGTTGACTTGGATGCCATTGCGAGAACCTGGGTCACACGGACAGAGCTGAAATGGAAAACAAACAGAAAAGCCAACACACCACAAGCATACCCACAGCACAATCTCACACATCGCTGACGACCTGCGCCTCCAGACAGAGACCTCCTCTTGACATCTTGCAACACAATCGCCACTTGCTAGAATGACTCTTGCAGAATGCAAAGTGACCATAGCAGCACCTCACGATACTCTACGCACATCCTCTTATCTACTCACTACCAATTACCACTGAAATCGCTTGTCACTCATTCTGCCTCAGTTCTAGTAGCGGTGACGCATGCGAGCCTCAGTCGTTTACACTCTTTCTCCCCGGCGTGTCGGACCGCAGCTAACAATTATCTCCGTGTGCATTTCATTCTCAGCAATAGCCTAGCCTCCCCGGCGTATACGACCCATCTGCTGTCCTTAACATCAATCAATTCATTCATGGATGTAGAAGACTCGAAACAACTTCAGAAGTAATCACGACGAAAATTTTAACAAAATTACGCAATAACAACAAGATACGAAAACAACAAGTAAACACAATGAATCCAAAAACACCAATTGATATGACACACCACACGTATATACAAATAGTACAAACAAACTCGCCGATCATGTCTTGATGGAATTCCTTTGAAGAATTGCAGGACTTACACCAGTACGCCTACAACCCTTCACAGGTTGACGATTGTAAGTTGTGGAATGTCCGGACACAAACAGAATTACCAACAGCTAGATGACAAATGATATCAATTCAGTATATACAATATGAACATATGTACAAAATCACACACCGAGCACATTGGACTGCTCATTGATGCGCTACCCTTTGAAGAATTGTAGGACTTACAGCAGTACGCCTACAACCCTTCTCAGGTTGACGCTCTAGGTTGGAAAATCATCTAGTGTTTCATCCTCCGACTCTCTACTCTCAGCACCTTCCAGTAGACACAGTTTTCTGATATCTCGCACCAACATGCCACAACTAGTTCTCACCTCAACCGTCCTCACCAATCCATCACCACTACAGATCAGCCTTACTACCACTCCCAAAGGCCACCTACCTGTGGCACATTTATCTGCTACTAATACTATGTCACCAACCTTTAAGTTTCGGCACAACTTTTTCCACTTGTCCCTGGTTTGCAGTGTTAGAACATACTCCTTTAACCATCTTTTCCAAAATATATCTTTCATGTGCCTGGCTTGTTTCCATCTTTTAATCGTAGGTATTCCTTCCCCGCTTGCGTCCTCTATGCCAGGGTTGCCTCTCAATAACAATAATTTATTTGGGGTTAACACATCAAAATCCTTGACGTCGTCCCTCACAGGTGATAACGGCCGGTCATTTAATATTCGTTCAGCTTCACAAAAAAATGTCTCCAGCGTTTCGTCATTCAAACTCTGGTTTTTAATTATGGAGCTTAAAATACGCTTGATAATTCCTATAAGTCTTTCCCATAGCCCACCTCTATGGCTGGCATGTGGTGGATTGAAGTGCCACTCGATGTTCCTTTTCAGTAACTCTTCCTGAACTCTCGTTTGAGGACCTTCGAAGTATTCTTTAAGCTCGGCGTGACAGCCAACAAAATTAGTCCCTCTGTCGCTGAACATCATCTTCGGTACACCCCGGCGATTTATAAATCTATGTAATGCTAGCACGAATGAATCAGTAGTTAGCGTATGAACCATCTCAATATGCACAGCTCTCATTTTCAAACAGGTGAATAAACAGCCATATCTTTTACATAGGGTTCTGCCTCTCTTCACTACAAAAGGTCCGAACAAATCCACCCCAACGTACTCAAATGGATAATTCCCTTCAGAAGCTTGCCACGCTGGGAGTGGTGCCATCATCTGCTGTACTGGACGAGCATTTCGGAGTTTACATTCCATGCACTTATCAATTATTTTACGGACAGCAGTACCTCCCTTCACTATCCAGAACTTACATCGAATACTTGATAGTACTTGCGAAGTACCCAAATGACCTTCAAGAACATGGTAGTGTCTTATAATGAGATCAGTGACTGGATGGTAGCAAGGTAATAAAGCCGGATGACGGGTCTCATATGACGATTCTAACATTTGTAGACGTCCACCAACTCTAGCGATCCCTTCGGAAACTATCGGAGATAATCTATCTAACCGCACCTTGAAATCTGCGAAATCGGGACTATCCTCCTTGGCAATCTCACCCCACGCTTCCCACTGAGCAGCCCTCAAAATCGCTAACTCTGCATTTCTAATATCTTCGACTCTCAAAGGCCCCACATTCATATTTTCGTATCCCGCAAGATGCATGACCTTTAAATACGTAACATATCGTGTCAACCACGCAACCGCTTTCAGTAGTTTGTACCAAGAAGAATAATATTTAAAAAGTGGATGTAAACCTGAATGTCTTTCTTGAGTAGATGTTAAACTGACACTTGTCTTCAACTCCAAGGCACACTCGTTTATCGGTGGTTCATCTTCTCTACGAGGCCACATACTATCAGCCCTTAGCAAGAACTCTGGACCTTTCCACCACTTATTTTTAACCACATTCATATCAATAACTCCTCGCGATGCTAGATCAGCTGGATTTTTTCCAGACGGTACGTACCTCCACTGCTCAACAGTTGTTAGTTCACGAATTTGAGATACTCTGTTAGCTACAAAACATGCATATCTTGCTGACTCGTTGCGTATATAATATATCACAGACATCGAATCAGTCCAAAACGTTACGGGATGCTTGGGGTAATCCAACTCTTTACACACCGTTGTGAATAACTGCGCAGCTAGTAAGGCGGCATTAAGTTCTAATCTCGGAATCGAAACCGTCTTTAGAGGTGCAACTCTAGATTTACCCATCACCAGGCTAACATCTATATCATTCATTAAGGTGGTTCTGATGTATACGGCTGCACCAAATCCAACCTCAGAGGCATCAGAAAAAACATGGAAGTCAATTATATCATGATTTCTCGACGGCTTAAGTGGACGTGAGACGGAATGTAGATTCAGCATTCTTAAACTGTTAACCCACCCCTTCCACTCTTCTCTCTGCCTCTCACTTAATGGTTCATCCCACTGTAACCCTTTCCTGCATGTCTCTTGAAATAACCTCCTAGCCGGAAGTAGATAAGGTGCTACTAATCCAAGTGGGTCAAACACGGACGACAACACAGAGAGCACACCTCTCCGAGTAACTGGCTTATCAATATCACCAACACTAAATCCAAAGGTATCAGAGTTCACATCCCATCGCATACCTAATGTGCGTTCAACTGGTAGAGTATCAACAGGCAAATCTCGTACGGTAGGTGCTCTGTCTTCTGGATCTATATGCTTCAAAACGTCTAGGCTGTTCGAGACCCACTTAGTTAGACGAAAGCCGGCCTTAGCTAACACTTCAGTGATGCTTGTTGCAAATCTAACTGCAGACTTATCATCATCGAAGGAGGCTAAACAATCATCCACGTAGAAGCAACAATCTATGACGTCCAGCAAATCATTAGAACCAAATGTGGACACTGCCTTTCGTAGAGCAAAATTAGCACAAAATGGGGAGGATGTGGCACCAAATGGATGCACTGTCATCCTATATTCTGACACCTTACCACAAGGACCGTCATCAAACCACAAAAACCTCAAGTGATCTCTGTCACTCTCTGGCACCTTCACCTGTAGGAACATTTCCTCAATATCCGCCGCGACAGCAACTGTAAACTTTCTGAATCTCAATAGCAGTCCCACTAATGAGCTCACGCAATCTGGGCCACTATACAGATTATCATTTAAAGAGACTCCTTCGTGTTTCGCAGAACAATCAAACACCACACGGAGTTTACCTGGCTTCCTCGGGTTAAAGACGGGATGATGGGGCAAATACCACTTCCCTGGCTCACTTTGATCAACTAGTCTTTCAACGTAACCCTTCATTATATGTTTATCGACGACTTCCTTATATTTGGACCAGAGTTCTGCATCTGACAGGAATTTCTTCTGTAAACCCATTAGTCTCTTAAGAGCAACTTTCCTATTACAAACCAACTGTCTATCTTTGAATCTCCATGGTAGGCCAACGCTGAAACGCCCGTTTTCGTATTTACAAGAGTCCTCGGCTATTTTAACTGCTTTTAAGTCTTCTACAGAACGACCCTTCCCTGGGACACCGCAGTCACAAAACTCCTTGTCATACATATTTTTAATCATAGTTTCTAGTTTGTCCCCATCGTTTGTAACTAATGATGATATGTGGACTATGGGTATAGGTCCTCTCACTGTCCATCCCAGTGGTGTTTTTGTCGCAAACAGATCATCTCTACCTCCAAATCTCTCTTCTAATACCTTGTGAGCTTCTGGCACACTACATCCAATGAGTACTCTCACTCTTCCATCTTGCAATGTTGGAAGAGGTATGTCACACAGGTATGGCTTACCGACAACCGTTTCACGACTAGGTACTATAGCTTCGCCAAGTTTCATACTGGAGGTAGTGTAAGCAGTATCCACTTCCACGGTCTCCCCAGTAGCCAAGGATTCTAACTGAAATGACACTCGCTCACATACTACTGTTTTCGCAGAATTGAAAGTATTTACAACCAAGGGTTGCTTTGGGCCTTTAATACCCAAGCAACCAGCCAGTTCAGCATCTATCAATGTAACGTCTGAACCATTATCCAACAATGCATAAGTCTCTACTGAAGATTTCGGTCCTTTCACCTTAACTGGTAATACCCCTAAGAAAACTTGTGGGATGTCAAGGGGTCTAGAGATACTATTACAATTAACCGAACTCCCAGGTTCGTTCACTGTTCTCAGAAGTGGGTGCATATCCGTTAAACCACTACTTCCTTTATTTGTCGCCTTACAATTCCACTTTGTATGCCCAATCTTTAAACAACTGAAACACAGCCGCTTCTGCTTTGCCATTTTTAACCTTTCTACGGGTGACATAGCGATAAAGCGATTACAATCACTCAATTGATGCATGTTATGGCAGACAATACACTCATCCTTTCTCGTTGTGTCTTGAGACTTCACCACAAATGCCTTCCTTATATTCACTGGTTCCTTAGGTTCTACCTTAGAATGCAAAATGCTGGCGAATTTGCCCATCGCCTGGTTGACACTGTCCTTCACCAGTCTAAGAATATCATCAAACCTTGGCTCGATACCCTCCTCCTCTATACGAGAGCTTATTTTTACCCATTTCCTTTGCAGCCGCGTAGGTAGGCGTCTTGCAATTACCTCTAGGACTGAGCTGGAGTTGAGGTCACTCATGCAATTCATAGAAATCAAGGTATTCTTATAAGTCATAAGATTATCTAAAAACTCAGTAAGTGCCTTGGAGTCATCTCGAAGTTGACTGCCATTACCTTTGACAGCTTCGTATACGTTCCTTACAATCATCGAAGGTCTTCCAAACCTTTGACGTAATATGCTCATAGCCTCATCGTATCCCTCATTAGGGGGCATGAGCTTACAGCACTGTATAGCTCTTGAAGCATCTCCAGTGCAATACCTCATCAAATACATCAATTTCAATTCATCACTTAATAAAAAACTACTCAGCATGATCTCAAACTCCTTTACAAACTGTAAATAATCGGCCGGGTTTCCATCAAAACACCGTGGTTCAAACTTAGGGAGTTTGATGTTCCTATTATCCCTGAACGGCGAAACAGTAACATCAACCATGTCATGCTTAACATCAGACACATCGTTACAATTAACAGACAAGTCACCATGACTTACTTTCCTGTTTGTATCCAAGACACTCTGTCCCTTCTTTGACCCAGGCATTGTTGAACTTGACCCAATTCCAAAAAGTTCCAGATATTGCTTGTTCAAAGAGGACTTGACCGGCACCAGGAAAAATGAACGGCGACTATCCAAACTTTCACCAACTGTTTGAATCCGCCAGATCTGTTTCTATCGTCAGAAACTGTCAGCCAAATCTCATAAACCGTTAATGCCCAGCTCTCGCTACGCTCGGGCCCACGCTGTTCCTTGAAGATTTCAGAAACGCTTAGTTATAACGGACGAAAAAACCAAAACACCGATCTGCCGCTTGAGATTTCTTTATTGTTACACCAACATATAAAAAGAATAAGTGAACTAAGGTCTGTGAACAAATATTACAATAATAAATCATAAGATTACTTCTGACGAAGTTTTACTCTTCTTTCTGAACAGCGACCGATGAGACGATGACTGTCGTATTGATGCCTCCGCGAAAATTGGGGAAGTTGGTTTTGAGCAAACAACCAAGAATTGATCGTTCAATCTTCAACTCCATTGACAGCACCACCTCATGATACTCTTCGCACATCCTCTTATCTATTCACTACCAATTACCACTGCGATCGCTTGTCACTCATTCTGACTCACTTGTAGTAACTAGCTTCCGTCGTCTACACTCTCGCTCTCCGGCGTGTGGGACCACAGCCCGAATAGAAACATTCATTCTCAATCATTGATTACACCGCTTATCCTTATTTCCGTGTGCATGTCATTCTCAGCAATAGCCTCCCCGGCGTATACGACCCACTTGCTGTCTTTAACATTAATCAATTCATTTACGGATGTAGAAAACTCGAAACAACTTCAGAAGAAAGCACGACGAAAATTTTAACAAAATTATGCAGTTCGAAAAAATACGAAGGAAAAAGTAAACACAGTGAATCCAAAAACACCAATTGATATGACAAACCACACGTATATACAAACAGTACACATAACCTCCCAGTTCATATATTAATGTAATTATTTTGACGATCTACCCTCGAAGAACTGTAGGACTTACAGCAGTAAGCCTGCATTCCTTTTCAGGTTGATGATACAAGTGGAAGACGTCCGGACACAAACAAAATTAACCAAAAGATAGATGAGAGATGATACCAATTCAGTATATACAACGTGAGCATATGTATAAAATAACACACAAAGTAGGATGGACTGTGGTTCGAAGTGTTACCCTGGAAGAATTGTAGGACTTACACCAGTACGCCTACAACTCTTCTCAGGTTGACGCTCTAGGTTGGAAAATCGTCGAAGAGTCCACTTGCTGACCTCCATCTATCATCTATATCCTCAACTCTGAATGGTGACATGCCCATGACATTGTATCGTAGAATATAGATGACTAACAATCATACGACGTATCTGGCCAACCAAGCGTAGGCACAGAGTAATTTACATCAAGGATAATACCATTCAAATAGTAACTTGAAACCTGAAAAGCCTTCATTCGTGCAAGTCAGTTTAACATTTACCCTCTCACGCACAATTGCCTTATCCTCACTAAACTGACCATTGACTTTCGTCCCTTCAAACGGACCGATACTAGCATACTCATAGCATAAGATACCCGAGTTCATGGACGTCCCTTTCATTGTGGATGACAATACCAGCGACGACTGAGTGACACAAGTTGATGAACTCAGCGGTGCATCAGAAGCTATTGCTGTTCGGCTTTTAGAAGGTTGTCTAACTGCAAGATTACCACCAGTACTGCCTTTTATTATTGGCTCCAGTTTAGCATTAACATCCGTTGATAGGTGGGCTATACGCTGATAGTTCACCCTGACGGTCACACGAGTATCCATAACTTCTGCAACCGTATCTGCCTTTAAGTCTACTTCACGTTCAAACCGTACAGAACCTTTGTTAGGAGAGAGTTAGAACCAATTGCGTACATATACCACATCACTCTTCAAGCAGTTGGCTCGTAATGACACAGTATCCTTAAAATATCCCCCGTCACCATATCAGGACGCTGTTTAAAATCCTTTACAAGCAGTATCCAGAACCTAAAATGAAGATGCAACTAGTGCACAAACAGTTTTCTACATCTTAACCAACTTACTTGTATAGAATACCATGCAGCTACAAATGGCGGTAGCGGCTGACTTTTGGTGCAGTAGAGTAAATCTGCCTGGGTATGACCAATATCATCTGCGTGGAGTACATCTCACTTCATGTCTTACCTACGGTGACGACGCTGAGAATATTGTGTTTATTATATTACTTATTTTAAATTAATGCACCCTGCAACTAAAAATCAAGAATAAGATCAAATGCCCCGCACGACAAAGTTATATGGGAAAATTGACTTCACGCTTTATTTTTTCCCCGAAAAGCGAAACCACAAACATGCCATAGATCATATGTAAGCGACGTCGTCCAACGAAGCGGTGGAACTCGTACCAGTCAAATGATAATTTTTTATTTTTTTAGATTACGGCTTGATTCCACACTGTATTTTTGGTACGAGCATGGGATTTTCAGCACGGATATCGGTAGCCCAAGTTTCACAGGCCGTCCATAGATATCAGGTGTGCGTCGGCAGGGGATTGAACTTCGGACCATGTGCATGGTCGGCGAGAGTCCTAACCACTGTGCCACCAATGCACGATAACTGCCTTAGTATATAACTCAGTTTGGACTTTACCACTGAGTGATTGTACGAAAGTGTGGCTGAACTTATCCGGCATGTCGGTTGAAATTTCACCTGGTAAATTATTTATGTGCATAGGTTTTAATAAAATTGTACTGTGTTTTCTGGATTGATAGAAACTCTTATTTTATGACGAGCCATGTTAGTGTCCGCGTCATGTGGTCTGACTGCGACACACTATTAGCATATTGGCTACAATGGTAGGTGTTCTAGGCGGACTGTGTCAAAATATCTCTATAATTAGTAGGCTGAGATAGTTGGAGGATAATGTCATCTGCACTAATTGTCTACTGTATATAAAAGCTGCAACAGAACACAGATTTCCTACTCGAGATTCTTTTGTTCTTACGCCATTATGCAATCAACATTAAGGTTATTATACACAAGGTCTGCAAATAAATGCTATGACAATAAATCGCGATAATACTTCTGATAGTTTTCTGCCTTCCACCGAACGGTGAACGATGAGACGATGACTGTCGGATTCACGACCCGCGTAAAATATGAAGCAGTTGGGTTTGAGCAAATAACCATGAACCGATCGTTCAATTTTCAACTACATTGACAAGGAATGTTATAGGTAAATATGAGATAATCGAATGACCAATACTCTCCCGATTATAATATTATAATGCAACCCCGTTTTCGTGTTCTGCGATGTGCTCAGTCCTGTGCATGATCTACTTTGTATTAAGAGGCACAGGTGAATGCTTGAGTTTTGTTGTTAACGATATCAATTTTCAAAGAACGTAAGGTGAACGACGGTATGTAACCACGCAAAGCATCTATGTAACAAACAAAAACTATTGTTGAATAATGCGATGACGCATATTCCATAAGCATTTGTAAAACTAATTTCTGTAAACGTATAACATTGGCATATGAATTCGTTTGACAAGCCTGCAGTTAGAGTTAATATACACACTCTATCATTTCCAGGGTTTCGTGAAAATGAGTCGGGTGAATCCCATTTCTTTTCAAACATGTAATGTTCCAGGAAACCAACTGGTTAGTTTATGTGGATTGTTTAGGACTCATTCTCAGCTGGTTCCGACTGCATACAACGTTCACGATTGGTGTGTGGGTATCAATCCTGCTAGGCCCGAACGCCGGCCACCTGCTAACTCTTTTCCCTGGATTACCTAATGTGGTGGCCAGATTGCTATTAACACCTCCCCAACTAGAGAAGGGAAAACACAATGCCTGCGGCGGTGAAAGGCACATTTGTTGTCGACAGTGAACAGTGTACAAGTAGACAATCAAACCACAAAGAAGCTGCCGAGCTCTTGTCTCTTGAAAATCATATTCACCACCATGTATTTCTATCCTTAGTAACGGACTGACCATCGACAGTGAATCGACTTCGGTTCAATTGAGTCGGCGAATTTCCTTGATCTCCCACCTGACTCCCCCACTGGAATCAACTGCAGCTGATTCGATTCAATGTTAGAAGTCACTGAGCACAGAAGGGTCTTATTGAAATTGTAACATCTGTTATTTGTTCAGAGTCTGAAACAGAAAGCAGAAGAACGGCAGGAACTTGCAAAGTAAAATAGTCCATTCTTAGTAAGAGAATGCAGTACTAACAGTGTGACAGAACAAAGTCAGCTCAAAGTTTGATAGGATTAGCGAGTAGTTTTTTCCTTCGCGTTCCCAGTGGAACATAGGGCTTCAAGCTAGAAGCTTGAAGTTTCTGTAGCAGTGTTAATTTTTACAGGATGGGGTCGCTAGCCTCACGTCCAACCTTTCCTCTTTACCAGTCGCACTACGGCTCAGCGAAGTAAAGGAGTGCGCTGGCCGGGGATCGAACCCCGGACCATGTGCATGGTCGGCGAGTGTCCTAACCGCTGTGCCACCGACGCACTGTGAGTTGTTGCACTGGTATAATTTCATGACATTTAAGTGTCAAAACGATCCCTGGGATGAAACGTAATTAACATCACTTGGATGTGTCTATAATCATCGAAAGTGTGTTGCTATTTAGATAACATACGAACATGAGTGTTTCCGGCAGGAATTTGATGCCTAACTCATATTCGAAGGGAAAAAAGAAATTTTAGCATCTGAAGCAGGTATTATTGCGCAGGACCTTTGGTCGCGTGATAAGAGGAACTGTCAAGGAACTTATCCCTAAGTTCCTATTGTTGCGAAGACGCTCCGAACCGATAAAAACTATGTACTTTCTTCGACATTAACTCTAAAACACCAGTATTGTAAAAAGGAAGTCATATTATTTGGCACTTAAAGCGGAGAACAGTAAAAATCTATAAACAAATATTTTAGGCAGAATTATGGAGTGCTTTTACTCGTTTTTGGTCGTCCTCCTCGAACTTGTACATGATCGAATCATTCGCGCCTTCGAGCTGCCCAACAATGGCTACAAGTTCCAAAAACAAACGTTCAATGTTCAACTCCATTGAAAGGAGCATTGGTGTAGCTAAGAGAGATGAACTCTAAACTCAGTGTTCCTTGACATCACTTGGTGCATTCAAATAAAGGGACTACTCGGTGATGCTGAGGACCAAATGTTGGTAGATTGGGAGCAAGATACACACCACTGGTTGATAGTTGTAAGGAGAGTTACAACTTTATACCCGTAATCCACAGTGCTAATTATTTAACAACGAATTGGCCTGGTTGACTTCTGCGTTAGCCCCTTAGGTTGGCGTTCAATATGAAATACAGATATGATACAAGAGATGGTCAAGAGTATTTAGCCCGTGAATCCATTTAGCTAGGTTTACAGGGCAGTCGTGCTGACTTTAGATGAGATCGCTGTAATTTGGTGTAATGGACAGGAAATGCTTAGGGTGTTTTTCAGGTTGTGAAATCAGCGGATCAGTTGCATAAGTTAAAGCCTCATGGAGGACAACTTTTAATTCACGTCTTTAATCAATTCTTTTCATAACTGTCACCGTGCAGGGTACGTACGACAGACTAGTCATTGTGCAGGAGACTTCCCCGACAGCTAGGTAACAGACTAATGTGGTAGATTGGCCAGATTGCTTTATCATCATTAGAATGAAAAGATAGTGTAAATTAGTCTGAGTCCAACGTGTACATAAACCTAATCACTCATGAAATGGTTGAATTGATCATATATGTTGACTGCATTAGGTAACCAGAAGCAGTGATGAGACTGTCAACTATGCAACCAGGATATGTTGTCGGCTATTTTGTTCTAAGTAACCATCATAACTCGTGATTGTTTCGGCGTGACAGTGCCTACGGTGGTGTATATACCGGCGTATTCATTGGCGCTGAACTGATCAACAAGGCACTTCTTGATCAAAGCATTTAGCAGCTAGCACAACAACTCGACTTTTGTGTGCATGGATGGATAGAATGGTGAATATAATCATTTTGGTACTCGGATTCAGGAACAACCAAGGCTTCTAGTATGCAGTAAATGCCAACCATTAAAATAACAAGCTTGGTCTTAAATAAGTGCCACTTCTGTAACATGATTAACGAGGTATTTGAAATACTGTTATGGCACACGACTAAGATTCAGATACAGTTTTAAAAATAAGGTATGACATCGTTAACTATAATGAATCTAGAACTAAGTGAGTAATGGGAGTTGTTTACGGAGATAGGTAACACCCCACAGATTCAGTTATACTGATCTGTCTCTGATCTCAGGAATATAGGCATTTTGGTATTACTGGATAGAATCTTGTCTTTTTATTTTAGACGTTGAGGGTGTAGACGTTCACGGATAGTACGAAGTATGCTAACGCAAGATCTAATACCCACAACTTCTGTAGTATTTGTTCTGCGTAGACCAAGGGCAAAGTAAAATACCAGGAGTGATTGGTCAAATTATGAATTATTTCGGGACCGAATCTGAATGCGAGATGATTGCTCAACTAGCTAGGGACCGTGCGCTAACGATAAATCTCGTGCCAAATGGATGCTTGACCGGAAGCTTTCAGCTAAACACTTCGACTTAAACACTGAGTGTTAGCATCCAATGTTCAGTGATTAGCGTTGTGGCCAGTAATTTCGGGAAATTATCTACCGCTACAATATATAACGAATTCTACGTAGCCATCGACACCCCCATGTGTACTTCACTTCCCCTAATACTTTCCCGTAAAACTTGTTCTCTGCTGATAGAAAGAACTCTCTGGCGACACAGTCATGTGTGTCATGTAAACAGTCACTCATTCAACCTCAAGATAACCAATACAGCACTACTTTCTGCTTTCAACAGAGTTACAACAGTTGAAAAATAACTTATCTTTGGAGACATAGAAGTGCCTTATAACACCTAGAATTAAACCCTCAGACATCAATAGTTTAGGTTTATAAGAGGTTGCTACACATATAATTTCAGCCATATATTAGATATTGGAGGTTGTCAATATAATAACTTAAACGACGTAAAGATTTGGAGAGCAATAAACTCATCGGAAGACTCAGATAGATTGCAGGCTGACCTAAAAACTCTGGGAAATTGGGCTTTGGCTAACGGAATGCCTTTCAGTCTAAAGAAGTGCAAAGTAGTGCAGCTTCATTCCGGCAGGTCACAGAGTGTAAATTACACCCTTGGTGGCCAGAACTTGAGTTGTGTTCCATCAGAGCGTGATCTAGGTCTTATTCTAACAGAAAAGCTAGACACCAGTGGAAATTACTCGAGGGACGTCGCCAAAGCCTACGCAACATTACACTTTATGCACAGGCAGCTGGGAGCTCTCACTCCCGAACTGTTCTTAAGGCTATACAAGGCATATGTGAGGCCACACCTTGAGGTGCATAATATCATTGCACCTCCGCTACTCAAAAGGGATGCTAACATTCTAGAAAGTGTCCAGAGACGAGCGACAAAATGGGTGATCGGCCTCCGCAGCAAATCATATGAGGAAAGACTAAAGAAATTAGGTCTTTTCACACTCAGTTACCGTAGGCACAGGGAGACCTCATCACCGTCTACAAGATCCTAAATGACCAGGCCCACCCAAATAAAAGCATCCTGCCATTAAGCGATTATGGGCTTCCACGAGGTAACCCGCTAAGGATAGCACACCAGAGACCAAAGACTCGAGGGCGATCACATTTCTTTTCGCTTCGTGTTTGCCGTCTCTGGAACGCTTTACCGGCGGCCGTGACTACAGCGCCATCTGTGGAGATTTTTAAGCGGAAGCTAGACAATCATGCAGAAATGCAAGGTTTGTGTCTCAATGGCTTATCCTCATAAAATTTGAAACCACACTGTCAATGAATAAGCGTACAAACTAAATCCCCACGACCTATTCTGCCTTCTCTCACTCTATCTTTTCCTTAGGTCACCTTTATTATTCCACTTATCTCAACCTATATTATCTACACTACAACCTATTATTATTATTATTACTATTCTGCTTTTATGACTACACCGAATGACCAACGGGAGTTAGGTCAAACTCCATTCACGGCAGCAATACAGTCCTAACATACTGCATACTACAAACCACATCTCAACCAATCCCCGCACCACTCCTCCTGGAGTCTACCAGAGCTAAAGCAGTCGAGTGTCGGGACTTACTACGCAGAAGCTCACCGAAGATCTGGAACCTCTACCTCACAATCAAGAAGCGAGCTCAAAGAAATCACTGGTTTATACTAGCTCGTCATCAGGATATTGGATATTGGATATTGGAAGCCGCCTTCTATAAGTACGTTGTTTGACCTTCGGCAGTTAGCAATGTCGGAGTTAGTTCTGTGTTACAATAAAGGATGTGCTCAAAAATTCAACCCTGAAGAAAATAAAGAAGGTAATACTCCCAGTGGTTGTCATAAGTACCTACAGATTCATGCAGATATCATCCTGGGGAGCCAATATTTCATGACGCTAAGAAAAAATGGTCATGTTGCAATAAATACAGTACAGACTTTTCTGAATTTCTGAGTATAAAGGGATGCACTGTAGGAAAACATAGCAATACCCGCCCTGAGGAGCCTGTCAAAGAACAAAAGAAGGTTGACCTCCCTGTTAAAGTGAGTAAACGAATGATTTCATTCAGTTTTGGGTGAATGGACTCACTCTTGTAGGAACCGTTAGGAAAAAAGTTTGAACGACCTTTAACCTTGGAACGTTTCATACTTGATATAGTGTTGCATCATACATTTGTCGTCACCATATTCTTAATGTGCTTGTATTCCGTTTCCACTTACATACCAGGTTTTTAGATTCAAATACTTTGTGATCATGACAAGTTACACTCGACTTCTTTCTGGTAGTATCTGAGTCACACGCCTTTTGGTCCCTTTAGGTAATGATTTCTACCTGTTCGTTGAGGATGTAATCTTCAAGTTAGCACTATCTGGAATTTTGTGAATTATTCGTTTGGGAAACCTGATCTTCCTATCCGGCGAATTTTTATTCAACCATTTCTTCCTCACCGAGCCTGTGTGTGGTACTTCCCGCTGTCTCGAACTACTGCCAAAGCTTCAGGTGCTACTTCTGTAGCAACACCCTCCTCACTCTTTCAAATATACAGGACTTGTGGGTCTGTTACGTGATTGCTGTGAAACCGAATAACCCGAAAGTTACAGGTAAAGTCTAAAGCTTTTACTTAAATACTTTATCCTTCTTTTCTGTGCTCTCTATTGTCTTTTGCTGTAAGTCTATTGGACAAAATAACAGTCTCTTATTATTTAATCACCAGTATTAATTTAGGAGTAAAATGACAATAGATTCTCAACCTAAAATAAGTAATGGGACATCATACTCTGTAGTTACCAGGGCTTCAGCCAAACTAGGCAAACAGGAGAAGGTGATGGACTCACGCATACCGGTCCTGAAGACCAGGGCTAATATTCCCAGCTCGTACAGATTACCCATGTCGCCACAGTCCTACAGTGAAGCTGTGCAAAGTCAGCCAAGTGGATGTGGCTCCACCCCTGTTAACACGACTAGGTTAACAGATCCGAGTGGGAAAATTGCACTAAGTGAGAACTTCATAACACCCATCCCCATGGTAGACCATGAAACAAATAGGAAGGCCAAAAAGAAACGTTCACGACGTCGCAAGACGACAAGAACGCTCCCCAAGAAGACAGACGACTGCAAGGTCTGTGCTTCTGTTGTCGAACAAGCAGACTCTGCTTTCGAATGTAACTTTTGCAACCGATGGGTGCATTGCAGATGCGACAGTGGGGTACCAAAAGCATATTATGACTTTATGCGTAAAAACCCATGCCAATGGTTCTGGTACATATGCCCGAGTTGCCGTCCTGATGTAGCCTCGCGTAGTCCTTTGAAAACTAAAGATGGCACAGAAGTAGCGGGGAAAAAGGTGAAAAGCTCGACCCCCACCAATCCGGAAGTTAGTACAAACGCGCGTAAACCGGGGATACCAAAATCCTCACCGGTTAAACTTGTAACTCTTGCCATAACCGCTCCAGACACAGAGGCTGGAGAACCACGGGTTTCCGTCGTTGGAAAAAGACCCCAACCGTCTATCAGTAATGCTGGCTATAGCACTGAGACACATAAAAATACCCAGTCGCACCAGTCAAACCAAAACGGTCTTAAAGGTGATCACAAACGTGCGAGGACCGAGCCCAAGCCCACGGTTAGCAGATCAAATTGTGTAATCCTCTTTAATGTACCAGACTGTAGCAGTAGTCTGCTGAAAGATAGGGCCCTATTTGATCAGGAACAGTGGTCCATCTTGAGTAGCACACTGGGTTTGGACATCCAACCAGTAAATCTATGCAGATTGTATAGGGGCACTGCTGCACCTGAAGGCAAACCATCCCCACTGAGGGTAACATTGGGCTCTACCGAGGATGTTGAAAAAGTGTTACTGGCTTCTCAAGTCCTTTCTATAGGGAGGGCCTGTAACATACGTGTTAAGCCAGACAGGCCGTGGAAGGAAAGACAAATGGCGAGGGAGTCGCCAGAGCTCATTCCTTCTGCCTCCATGGTTGTGCATGGCATTCCCGAACTGGTAACTGGGAACGCCTGCGAAAAGCATTGTCATGATGTACAACAATGGAGATGGTTAGCATCCCAGATGGCCCTGGGAAGTTCAGGGGCTGTCTCTATTTATAGACTGCCTCGACCCACTCATCTTATGTCAATTAACTCGCCACGTCTGTTAGCTGTCAAGTTCAGCTCCCAAGACCAGTTGAATACCGCTCTCCATAGATGGTACGAGACCAAGGACAAGGTCAGCAAACACATTCGCTGCTGCGAGAGCCGGCCTCGCACTCAAAGGAGAGAACAAAGCGTAGTAAAAAAAATCCTCAACCCCTAGTCACACTACAGCGGTGCAGCACGGACGATGATAGCCAGTGTCATCCGAGTGCTCCAACTGAACTAGAAGAAAAAAACGCCAACAGGCCGGTTCCTGGGGAATCGGCCAACTAGTTCGTAGGATAACTCCTCAACCGATAGCCAATATCAAGTCAACTACCCCCCAATACGGGGAAGTGGTGAGACTGACTACCAGTTGCCTGTATAGTAATGTGAGAGGGCTAAGAGGCAAAATAGCTGAACTTAGACACCTACAATCACAACTAAACTCCAAAATCATAATACTGACGGAAACCTGGCTAACCCCTACGGTGGCAGACAGCGAAGTCAGTATAAATGATATGGTCCTAGTCAGGCGAGATAGGGACCTGAAAGAAGGAGGTGGAGTCGCCATATACGTCGACAAACAGCTCAGATGTGTTCACGCGATGGACCCTCCCCTCACAGAGCTCCCTGACTCCATATGGTGCCACTTCACCGTTGGGTACTGCAAATATCTAGTGGGCAGCATTTATCGATCACCTTCATGTGGAGCAGACCACAACCAGGTACTGCTAAATACAATCTCAGCAACTCAAGACATGGGTTATGATCAAATTGTCATAGCTGGTGACTTCAATGCCCCATCTCTTAACTTGGTGTCGGGAAAAGCCCATGATAGATTTGATCGAAATCTGCTGCATACCATCAGGAAGGCTGGATTCACTGAAAATGTCAAGATGGATACTAGATGGGGCCCTGATGGGAAGTCTTCTAGACTGGATTACGTGCTCACTAGTGACCAGCTACTAGTGGAAAACGTTCAGATCACGACTCCCATAGGTAGTAGTGACCACGCGGTCATAGTATTCGACATAGTCCTCCGCGAGCGCTTACAGTGGGACAATACACAGCCCTATCTGTGTTATAACAAAGCCAACTACACCAAAATGCGAAGACTTCTGTCTGAAGCAAACTGGCCTAAAAAATGGACAGAGCTAACAGTAGAAGAACACTGGAGAGTGGTAAAGGAAATCATTCACCAGGCGGTCTCAGACACTGTTCCTTTAGTCTCACCAAAAGCTAGGAAGCAACGATCATGGCTGAAAAGGGGGACACAACGCCTTCTGCAGGCAAAGCGAAAAGCCTGGTTCGCGTGGCGACGATCGAAGAGTCAACCCGAATATGAAGTGTACCTTGAACTCAGGAATCGATGTAACATACGAGTCCGGAGCGATAGAAGGACATTTCAGGGAGACCTCGCCAATAAGCTTCTCGTGAACCCCAAAAGCCTATACAGGTTTATGGCCGAAAGAAAACCGACCAACCAGGGAGCATGCAATCTAGTGGGTTCTGATGGGAAATCTCTTACTAGTCTTGAAATGGCAGAGACATTCAGCCTAGCCTTTCACAGGCAACTAAATAGTAACGAGGATATTACCCCTACAGAACATCCAGATTACATCGCAAAACCAACACACGAAAACCTGCTGGGGACATTTCAAATTACCCCGGCTATGGTACTTGCAAAATTGGGAAGGTTGGCTTCGGGAAAGTCTCCAGGTTGTGATGGCATCAGACCATCTGTCCTGAAGCAGTGTTCAGAAAGTCTCTGTCAACCCCTAAGTGATCTGTTCCAACACTCCCTTGATGTAGGGAAACTTCCATGTGAATGGAAACGTGCAATCCTATCCCCTATCTTCAAGGGTGGTGACCGGCAGAATGTGACCAGTTACAGACCAGTTGCTCTACTTCCAGTGGTATCGAAGATATTGGAAAGTCTCATTGACGACCACATGAGAAAATACTTCGATGGGACTAACCTTCTTCACGAAGCACAGCACGGTTTCAGGAGGGGAAGATCCTGCGTGACGAATCTTCTACTAGCCTGGAACGATTGGACACTATCCTGGGACAAAAAGGTACCAGCCCACGTGATCTTTCTCGACTTTGCGAAAGCATTCGACACAGTTCACCATGGTCTGCTCCTTCACAAAATAGGCAAGGCGGGAGTTTCTGGAGCACTTCTCGCATGGCTGACAGATTACTTAGGCGAGAGAGAATTCTGCACCAAAGTCAACCGCATCCGATCATCCTGGCACACCTCGGCATCAGGGGTTCCTCAGGGTTCTATCCTAGGGCCGTTGATGTTTTTGATTTTTATCAATGACCTGCCCCCCAACTAAACTGCTCTGCGCTTCTTTACGCTGACGACGTAAAGATTTGGAGAGCAATAAACTCATCGGAAGACTCAGATAGATTGCAGGCTGACCTGCAAACTCTGGGAAATTGGGCTTTGGCTAACGGAATGCCTTTCAATCTAAAGAAGTGCAAAGTAGTGCAGCTTCATTCCGGCAGGTCACAGAGTGTAAATTACACCCTTGGTGGCCAGAACTTGAGTTGTGTTCCATCAGAGCGTGATCTAGGTCTTATTCTAACAGAAAAGCTAGACACCAGTGGAAATTACTCGAGGGACGTCGCCAAAGCCTACGCAACATTACACTTTATGCACAGGCAGCTGGGAGCTCTCACTCCCGAACTGTTCTTAAGGCTATACAAGGCATATGTGAGGCCACACCTTGAGGTGCATAATATCATTGCACCTCCGCTACTCAAAAGGGATGCTAACATTCTAGAAAGTGTCCAGAGACGAGCGACAAAATGGGTGATCGGCCTCCGCAACAAATCATATGAGGAAAGACTAAAGAAATTAGGTCTTTTCACACTTAGTTACCGTAGGCACAGGGGAGACCTCATCACCGTCTACAAGATCCTAAATGACCAGGCCCACCCAAATAAAAGCATCCTGCCATTAAGCGATTATAGGCTTCCACGAGGTAACCCGCTAAGGATAGCACACCAGAGACCAAAGACTCGAGTGCGATCACATTTCTTTTCGCTTCGTGTTTGCCGTCTCTGGAACGCTTTACCGGCGGCCGTGACTACAGCGCCATCTCTGGAGATTTTTAAGCGGAAGCTAGACAATCATGCAGAAATGCAAGGTTTGTGTCTCAATGGCTTATCCTCATAAAATTTGAAACCACACTGTCAATGAATAAGCGTACAAACTAAATCCCCACGACCTATTCTGCCTTCTCTCACTCTATCTTTTCCTTAGGTCACCTTTATTATTCCACTTATCTCAACCTATATTATCTACACTACAACCTATTATTATTATTATTACTATTCTGCTTTTATGACTACACCGAATGACCAACGGGAGTTAGGTCAAACTCCATTCACGGCAGCAATACAGTCCTAACATACTGCATACTACAAACCACATCTCGACCAATCCCCGCACCACTCCTCCTGGAGTCTACCAGAGCTAAAGCAGTCGAGTGTCGGGACTTACTACGCAGAAGCTCACCGAAGATCTGGAACCTCTACCTCACAATCAAGAAGCGAGCTCAAAGAAATCACTGGTTTATACTAGCTCGTAATCAGGATATTGGATCTGCAATTTCACAATATGTTTAATTACCCAGTGATTTTAACATGTGTATGGTTGCTGACTAATATAGCTTCTTGTCGTAGGAGGTGTGGAAGCAGAGGAATGAAGTCAAATGCTCAGAGTGGTATTCTAATTTGGGCCTCTAAAATACCACCAAGATCAGTCTAAGTATTCAGAACTGTAGCGTGGTCGCATAAATAAATTTACTGGAAATAAGAATTCCAAACCCACCTCCATTATTTAACAGTCAATAATGCGGGTTAATCATTCTCACTGTATTTTGAATAGTGATAAGTTTGGCAGTTTAGCTTGCAGCTGAAAGCATTAAGAATACGTCATACATATTTTCAAGTTTTACTTATATCATGATTTGTATCGAATATGTAATTTAAACACTGTTTCTTCGATAAACACCTTTCAGCCTGTTCCTCCACCTGCAGCTGCAGTCCCAAAACCAGTTGATTTGCCTAGACCATCTTGTACAGAACCCACATACGATTTGTCTATTGAAGTTACATCAAATTTGAAAACTGCATTAGAAAAACTATCATTGGACCCATCCTTTAAACCGTTAGGAAAGTCGTCCGAGGAAACTAATACAGGTAATTTGTCAATATACTTCCCACTATTATTTGACTCTATTTATTTTTGGTAGTTTTCCTCTTGTGCTTATCATGAATATCTAAAGGCTCGTTGATTTAAGCAGTTGACTATCAACTGACTAATCCTGGATATAAAGCTTGTTGTAGATATTTCAAGCTACTCAGATGAATAGTATCACTAACCTTCACACCATAAAAGCTGGCCATAGCATGATACATGATAATGTGTTCGGGGTAATTGATTTTTAATAATGTCTCTGGACCTTCAATCGGTCAGTCATTAGTTTAAACCAAACTATATGAACAACCGAATTTACCAGGCTTAGATCCACACTCACTGTTTGTGGTTTTATGATACTCCGCAGTCACTCAAGCTGAAGTAGATGGGAAGGCACACGAACCCGTTACTCGTTGGCTGAAAGCCGATTGCTAAGGCTAAAGCCTCTTCCTACATAATACATATGGAGTATTACTAAATACGTAAGCATGTATGTAATTGTTGAGCTGCATCTACTTAATGTACGATATCAAATTACTTTTATTTTCAAAAATCAAAAAAAATTTTCATTTCGTTGTATATTTTTATTTATTTAACAAATCTCATAGTGACTTAGTAAATTTTTGCTTAACTAAACGTGTCTGAGCGGAATCTATTGCTCAGAAACATATCTGTTTCATACATTTATGAGCCACAAGTTGTACTATTGTGTGGCACTATGTTCCTCCAAAACACCAAATCTGAAATATACTTGATTACATCGCCTAAATGTTGATTAAACGTCAAATCAAATGCTCACTACTATACTCATATAATCATAGCTGTTTGCACATAATATATATGAAACATGCTCCGATTATTGGGTTTGATACCATAGTCATAGTAAAAATATGTGTTTATGGAGCGTCTGATTATAACCATGTCAAGAATAAACAAAGGTTAATGTGTACCCACAAGTATTGAAAACATGATTTTACAATTAGAGCTCCAGAGACAAAATAAATCAATGCTTGAAAAGCTAATAACAAATTTGCGGAAGGAAATGGAGATAAATGAAATGGAGATACTCTAAGAAGATCTCCAACCCAGATCACAGACGAAAGCCTTGAGTAGAACTGAAATGGAAAACAACGACCTGGGCTTGAGCCCGAGGGTGACAAGACGGATCATGTGAAGAGAACATGATAGCTAATAGGCAGTTATGGAACCAACTAAAAAAGACTGCTGAGTGAAGTGTTGATATGCTACTGAGGCCCTATGTTCCACTTGGAACCCAAGGGACTGGTAATCAAGACTCCAGCAGATAAGTCTGTCTGTTTTCGACATAGAACTTTGCACAAATGTGCGGAAGTTCAAGTCGCCACATTCCGTGTAGCACGCGAAGCAAGAGAAGAAAGTACAAGAAAAGCATAATAGAAACAGTGAGCAGAGGTGTGAGACAAAGGAGTAATAAAGAAATACAAAACAGTTTCATTGAAGATCATAAGTCACAAGGAGTGGATGCATCTGCGCCACTGAGAACAATTTTGAGCCATGTCACCAATTGTTTCCAACCATAGATTTTTACCGTCCCGAGGACCCCAGCCTGGAAGTCTACACCTTTCTACGTGGCTAAGACCAACTGTTGTGGATTTCATTGACTGATGCCAAGTTTTTGTTTGACCGCCGCTAGCTTTTTTCCAGCCTGACCCTATATCCGCTAACATAGCTCGTCGAGGGAGGCAATGACTTGGCATACGTAACACATGTCCTAACCATCTCAGTCTTTGTAGCTTCACGACTTCGTCGATTGATTTCCCCTGTTTACCTAGAACTCGACGCCTAACCTCAATGTTGCTCACCTTATTATGCCACTTTACACGGGAAATAGAACGCAGGCACCTATGATCAAAGGCAGCTAGTCCTTTCATGTCTTCCACTCTCAGTGGCCAGGTCTCACAACCATAAAGGAGGACGGAGCGGACTGATGAGCAGTACACCCGCCCTTTGGTCGATAGTCGAACATCTCGTCTACGCCAGAGTCGGTGTAAACTGGTAAATGCGAAACGAACCCCTTGTATTCGTGCTGAGATTTCGTCAGAGATCAGCCCGTTGGGGCTGATGGTACTTCCCAAATAAGTGAAGCGGTCAACGTGCTCTACCACTTCACTTCCTATTTTTAAACTAGGCGTCGATGTAGTCCAGTCCTGTAACATCATCTTGCATTTGGCGGGAGCGAATCGCATGCCAAACATTCGTAGATTGCTGTTCAAGGTGTTTAGAAGACTCTGCATTTTGTCAGCGTCTTCGCCTAGAAGGACTATATCGTCTGCATATTCCAAGTCAACGAGATTATTCCCCGGTAGCAAGTCAATCCCTGAGTCGCTGAAGTCACCTAGGGTTAAGTCCATTAACACATCTATGATGAAGTTGAATAGAAAAGGAGATAATGGGCATCCTTGACGGACACCACTGGTCGTCATCAGTTCAGATGACAGCTCGCCGTAAGCCCTCACCTGGCTGTATGAGTACGAATAGAGTGCCTTAATCAGTGCAATATATTTTCTTGGAATTCCCTTTACAGCCAAGCATCTCCAGAGAACTTCCCGATCGACAGAGTCGAATGCTGCCTTTAGGTCAAGAAATATAATGACTGTTGGACGCCGGTAGGAATGACTATGTTCTAGAATCTGTCGGAGGGTGAAGATATGATCAATACACCCTCTTCCTGGTCTAAAGCCTACCTGGCTCTCTCGTGTTTGTGCTTCCCGAGCACCACTCAGTCTACGCATGATTATTGAGCCTAAGACTTTAGATACTATATTAGTCAAGCTAATCCCTCTGTGATTATCACAGGAAGACTTGTCTCCCTTCTTGTATATGGGGATAATCAGTGACTTACACCAACCCGATGGGACTTCTGATTCCCAGACGCTGCCTAGTACCTCAGTTAATGCAGACAGTAAGCTGTCTCCACCGTACTTAAATACCTCTGTCGTCATTCCATCAGGTCCCGCTGCTTTGCCTAGTTTCAGATTGGTGACAGCTTTAGTAACCTCAGTTAGGGATGGAGGACCTGTGTCTATATCCCATTCAGGGAGGTGTTGGATGCTCGGAAGGTTGAGCGTGGCTGTGGGCCAATTAAACTGCTCCTCATAATGCTCTTTCCAACGATCCAGTCGTCTATCCTGTGAGCTAATTATAGTGCCATTTTTTTCCGAGATTGTCTCACTAATGATTTGTCTTCTCCCACCCGTTTCCCTGATGAGTCTAAAGAGTTGCCTGGTGTTGCCTATCCTCGAAGCTTTCTCCATCTCTTTGGCTTTTGTCGCCCACCACTGTTCACGGTCCTTGCGGAGACTTTTCGTAAGTTTCCTCTTGTGCAGCTTTCGCTCCTCATTGAATTCGGAGCTCGCCGGAATAAGTCTTCTAGCATCTATCAGTTCGGATGAGGCGGTGGAGATCCAGTGGTTTTTACTCACCTTTGGGTTTACCTTATTCACAGCTTTTACAGCTGTATCTATGGCTGCCTGGATATTTTTCCAAGCTTCTTCAGGGTGAGCACAGCTGTCGAACACAGATATGTGTTTAGCTAGTTCTTCCTCAAATAGGGATTTAGTTTCCTGATCGAGCTGGGGACGTGATGGTTTTACCGCCAGCTGTTTCCTACGTCCGTTCAGTCGTAAGCACACCCGAGCGCGGACCAGTGCATGGTCGGTATCTACGCACGTGTTCCAGAAGGAGCGACAATCTCCTACCGACCCACGCCAACGATAGCTTATTGCTATGTGGTCTATTTGTGTCCAGCGTTGGTTTGATGAAGGGGGTCTCCAAGTCAAACAGTGTCTTTCCTTGTGTTTAAAGTTAGTGCTTACAAGAAACAAATGATTATCAGAGCAGAACTGTAGGAGACGGTCACCGTTGTCGGTTCGCTGGCACGGAGCTCCATAGGTGCCACCGACATCCTTCTCAGATTGACACAATTTCCCTACTTGAGCGTTAAAGTCACCAGCTAGAACGACTATGTCTGAGCGTTTAGCCTTTCGCACCAAACTAGACAGCTTTTGGTAGAACTCATCCTTCGTTTCATCTGAACTGCAGTCAGTGGGGGCGTAGGCGGAGATTACGAAAAGGCATCGGCGAGTAGTGCAGTCCTTCCTCCTTCTTACTGATCCGTTCAGGCGGACAGCACACATTCGGCTATCTACCGGGATCCAGTCAAGCAATGTCTTTTCTGCCCTAGTACTCAAAGCTATCCCTACGCCAGCTAATCCTCGTGAACTAGCTGTGGCATCTCCTGACACCCTCAAGGTGAATTTTGCAGATTCAACCTGTTGGCCAGGTGGGGTTAGGTGAATAACCACACTTGGGTCTTGTATGCGTGTTTCTGAAACACAGCATACATCAATGGCTCGTGATGCCAGGGTCTTGGCTAGTGATGCTTGTTGTCCTATTTGGCAAAGTGTCCTAACATTAAGAGCTCCTATATGAAATTGGTGGCGCGGCTTTAAGAGGCTGTCGGTGGTGGTTTTTTGGCTTCCATCGTTTTTAGTGGACGCAGAGTGGAGAGGAAGTGGAGAGCTATCAAGTCGAGGAGTTGCATCAGTGGAAGGAAGGCAAGATGATAGAGATGAAGATGAAGACAAAGATGAGTGAGTAATAGAGAGGTTTCGTGTGCATTTCGGATTGTGAGGGCGATTGTTACTTCCCGGCTGCCCACACCGTGGAAGTTGGTTGCGTGACCGCAGAGCCCAGGGGACCACTGCTTGAGGCCGGTCACACGCCGCCTGTTTTTGTTTGTTCTTTTTTTTGTTTGGTGTGTCTCAGTAGCAGATTTATCACTCCCGCCCTGTGACACGGCAGCAGGAAGCGCGGTCGTTGTTAATCCGGGCCACGGCCGATCCGGCATGAAATTTTGTGATTTTGTATTGGACAGGATGTTGGATAAGTAGGCAGACATGGGGTTCTAGGAAAGGCAGTATAGACCAGTATATATATATATATATCATGTCCGTTAGCCCCAATTTTATCAAATCTAGAAATACATTATTAAATGTAGTTCAGGTAAACTTTTCTACTGAAAAAACACTTCAAGGTTGTGAAACACCAGAAATTCACTGGAAGTTTATTATTATCATTACTTATCCCTTGGATTCTGACTAGATCATAGGGCTTAGAAGTTCTCATTTCCTCTTCACATTATCTTTCCCATGTCATCCTTGGACGTCCAACTTGTTGCTTCGCATTTGGATCCTACTTGAAGTCCTGGTCTGCTATATTACTCAATAATCTCAGCGTATGTCAGATTCACCCACTTCCATTTCTTTCTGGATATTTTTCGGCGACAAATTTTTTTTCGTTCCTGGATTTGCGTGTTGCCCAATGATTCTTGCCGGCCATTTGATCTTCAGCATCAAAAGAAAACAGGTGCTAATACAAAAAATGTAGTCTGTTGGAAATGCTTTTCGCGATGCCCTCATCAAGTCTCTGAATCACATAGAGGGAGTAACTTGACGTTAGTGTTAAAAACTCGTATGTTGTCCCTTGTACTGAAAGCTGTAAATCTTCGCACTGATTTCTAAGGATTGAAGTTCTCTCTTGACCCTACCTTTGACATCCTCATTCGTTGTGCTAATAGTTTAAACTAAGCTGCTCAGGTAGGTAAAAGGCACAGCTTTTTATGGATTGCTACTCATAATGATGATTGGTGCTCGGTGTTAAAAATGTTGTTCAATTGTTAATTATTTGACTTAAATGTATCTTAAATTTGCTCTATTTTCTCATTAGGTATTCATCCAGTTGGTACGAATTGTAAAAATAGTGGTTGTAAACAGGTGAGTTATACTGTTTATACGACTCATTATTATGATTATTATTGTTATTATTATGATCATTCGAAATTGTAAAAGCACATGTCTTACTCAAATAGTGCGTAATGAAAGTTTTAGATTTCTCAAGAAATACAAAGAATTCCCTCGAGATTAAAAATTTCGCATTGCTAAGAAGATGTAACAAATGTGTGAGAGGGGGTGGTTATCAATGATATCCTCTGACTATTACACTAGGTCAATCAAATATGTCGGAATTACTATAGAGCGCTCTCCTTCCAATTGGTGAGTGAGTCGGAGGTTTAAATCCCACTCCACCTACCAAGGTTTAGGCAGCTAGGTAGTTTTACTAGCCCTCCTCACATAGTGGGGTGTGACTGATTGCCGACTGCATTGAATCATTATGTTAAATACTATGTGACAACTTTATCATCTTATATAGTGTAACTTCGGAGAGTCGCACTGCACTGGTACCCATTTGTGCTTAGTTCCACGACCTTAATTTGTCATACAGTCAGTCGTTCAAAATACTATAAAATATCAATGACTCACCTTTTTATAATATTGAATAATTTTCGATAAACCTGGTACATCTGAGGGTATGCAGACTTTGGTCTTCCTCTCTGTCATGTGGCCACGTGTTCATAGCCTCTACCAGATAAGCCCTGTTCACTGCTTCCATGTGTTGAGGGTGTTTCTCACAAAAGTTAAAGGGCACTCACAATCGAACTAGTGCACATACTAGTCTACCTAGAGAAGCTGGGAAACCCTGATTCCAAACCTACGGTGTACATGGACACCAAAATCCAAGACGATCGAGTAGTATGTGAATCTGTTTTGATCACCGGAACAACAGGAATGTATGTCTTAACATCGCTCGACTGCCTTGTGGATCGGGCTTCGTGTCAAAACTCGCTAGTTGACCTGTTAAGACACCCAACTACTTCTGTCTGTGAGTCCGGCTAGTATCCCAGCTCTCGCATAAACTATCGGATTTTGTGGGACTCATCTCCCGGTGCCTATTATGCATCAAATTTGTGTTTTAATAATCATGCAAATTATTTCTGGTCATTGTTGTTATGAGTAATATTCATTCTCAGTATGAGTTAATGCAGTCCCCTTTATGTTACTAAAGGGAGTTTTATTTTTTAAATCTTTTTAGCTTTACACAGGAACAGAAGCAGACTGTGAGTTGTGCTTGTATCATCCCGGTGTAGCTGTATTCCACGAAGGGTAAGCTGTTCACTACTCTTTATTTCTTCACAACCACAACGTTGTCTGTTGAATATTGATAAGACAAATCGACTAAGCGAATAAATCTTCACTTTTCAATTAGATCCTCATATATGACTCTACTCTCATAGATAGATACAACATTTCTAATACAATACAAAACATCTTATCAGTGTAGTGGAGATAAATCCATTAACAATAATTAGTCAATATCAACATGTCAGGGAATGATAATTAACCAAGAAAATCAAAACAAACACTCAAAGGGTAGAGATGATCACAACAAGTGGATTGCATAATTTCGGAAAAAAATATAGAGTGATCAGGGAATAAGTGAGTGTTCAAGTTGGTTACACAATAAGCAGTTGGAGATGAAGTAGACAGAAAAATAAAATAATTCGAACAATGCAACTTGTAAATGGCTTAGGCGGAGGGTGAAATTCTCAAGTTTCTACCTTCATGTAACGATGGACACAAGGTGAGGAGAATGGCTGCATGAATCTCTTTTGAACACATTGGTCGGAATGTAAAAAATACCTTTAACTGCTTTGATAACATCAACTTTATATTCACTTTCAAAAGCTGTACAATTGCATATATATATATATATATATAAGGTTTACATGGATACAGTTGTTATTTAATTCCACATAATAACGAAGGAGATTATGGGTCACAATAATTTTCAACTTGACTTAAAAGTTTGAAGGTATGAATATAGATTACTAGGGGCTAAGAGGCAAGATTACTTGGGATTATAAAACAGTTACTATTTACATAAAATTAATATTTTGTTAATTGGAGAAATAATTTTAACTCTGTATGAAAGTTCAAGAGTGTGAATATAGATTACAAGGGGCTTGGAAACAAAATTATACAGGATTAGGAAATAGTTTTTTTGAATAGGATGAGTATGAGAACAAGTTAAAAGAATAATATTTTAAAAGCCGAAAATTAAGGGGATGAAAAAAACAGTATCTAAGGAGACTAACCGAACTCGATCCATGCTAAATGTAGAGGTTGGACCAGTTTCTTTTGAGCACTTAACTCCGGTTCCTCAATACATTTGGCGAGAGCTTCTGCACTGCAAAGAAGTTGGAAACACACTGCCTTAGGTAGATTTTTGTTTACTTTGTAAATGATCCTGAATGATGAGTCAGTTGAGATGCTGTGACAAGTATTGACGAGATGTTCAATTGTGGCGCTCCTGATTCAACCAGTGCTTCCTCTTTGCATCCATGCTGGGTAGTGTTTTCTAACACATTTTGATTGGACCCTCATAAAACGACCTATGTACTTAGCTCCGCACGAGCAGGTGAATTGATATATGCACATTGAGGTGGCCATACGTGAAAGTCTGCCCTTCATATTGCCTTGAAGCAGTGGGGGGTTGGAGAATATCACTCCTTAAGTTGCTGCAGGAAAGGTCTTCTTCAGGGAACTGGAGATTCTCCTTTTGAGGATATCTGCTGCTAGGTCTCCCCTGAATTCCAGATTCAGTTGTAGTGCTTTCTTTGGCAGTGAAGTGCATTCTTCCCTTTCTGGCTCTAGTTTCACGTTTTTCTCCACGAAACGCACTGGGTATCCATTTTGAGCCAGGATGCTTTTTAAGAAATAGAAACTCCTCTTCTAAGCAGTCATCACTGCACATTCTTTTAGTATGGTAGGCCAGTGAGTGATGAGAGATCTCTTTCGACCGATAGGTATCCAACTGTAGAAGTTTGTCAGTTGGCCATTCCATGATGGATTTATGTGAAAAGATCTTTGCAGAGTTCCGTCATCTCTTGTCAATTCGATATCCAGGAATGGAATCTTTGATTCATTTTCAACTTCCATTGTAAATTTAATTGAAGGATGACAGTTGTTAAACTCCTGTAAAATATAACTTAAATCAGAATCATCCTGAAAAACTGTAAAGTGTCATCTATGTACCTTTTGTTCAGCTGCAATTTGTCCATCGTTGATTTTAGGATGCCATTTTCCAAACTGGCCATGAAGCAGTCTGCCAAAAGTAGGCCAAAGGGAGAGCCCATGGGAATCCCGTCTTTCGGTCTGTAGATAACGCCTTTGAATGTAAATTGTACGTTAAGTGTGCACCTTCGTAACCACCCTTTCAGATATGTGGTTGGTATTCCGACGCTTAGATTCCTGTCGTCCATATATTTGCAAAGGAACCAAATTGTTTCTGTGAGTGGCACATTCGTAAATAGAGATTCTGCGTCCAGTGATAACATTCATCTGCCATTTACACTCAAATATTTTATGCATTCAATACATTCAAAAGTATCTCGGAGAAATTACTTATATAGTTGTTGTCTGATAGGCTATAGAATTTCGGACAACCATTTGGCGATCGGATGGTATGGTAATTCAGCCACGTCTAAAATTTACGGATTATCAAGTCCAATGATTCGCATTCAGCAATAAACTTCACCGTAGAGGAAGGAAGAAAAGAAAATACCTCATTTCTAGACGTCTTTCTGACCAGGAAAGAGGATGGTACATTAAGAAGGGGTGTGTTTAGGAAACCTACAATGACAGGTGAATACACTCATTTTTTGAGTTTTTTTCTTCTGATGATTGGCATATTCTCATATTGAGTCGTAAGAATAAGATGTGAAAAGCAGAGCGAACTTTCTTTTTGAAGATTCATTTTCAAGAGATGTACAGTCGTATGCATATTTAAACAAAGAATTCATAAGACCAATCAGATACTGGTAAATTTGTTCCAGAAAATGTATAACAAAATGTAAGCTGTAATCAAGAAATGGATAACTGATTTGAAATTAAAAAGATGGGGCAGGAATTGGGATGACGTGATAAGTGTGACAAATGACTAACCTGTCTGTCTGTCTGTTTTCGACATAGAACTTTGCACAAATGTGCGGAAGTTCAAGTCGCCACATTCCGTGTAGCACGCGAAGCAAGAGAAGAAAGTACAAGAAAAGCATAATAGAAACAGTGAGCAGAGGTGTGAGACAAAGGAGTAATAAAGAAATACAAAACAGTTTCATTGAAGATCATAAGTCACAAGGAGTGGATGCATCTGCGCCACTGAGAACGATTTTGAGCCATGTCACCAATTGTTTCCAACCATAGATTTTTACCGTCCCGAGGACCCCAGCCTGGAAGTCTACACCTTCCTACGTGGCTTAGACCAACTGTTGTGGATTTCATTGACTGATGCCAAGTTTTTGTTTGACCGCCGCTAGCTTTTTTCCAGCCTGACCCTATATCCGCTAACATAGCTCGTCGAGGGAGGCGATGGCTTGGCATACGTAACACATGTCCTAACCATCTCAGTCTTTGTAGCTTCACGACTTCGTCGATTGATTTCCCCTGTTTACCTAGAACTCTACGCCTAACCTCAATGTTGCTCACCTTATTATGCCACTTTACACGGGAAATAGAACGCAGGCACCTATGATCAAAGACAGCTAGTCTTTTCATGTCTTCCACTCTCAGTGGCCAGGTCTCACAACCATAAAGGAGGACGGAGCGGACTGATGAGCAGTACACCCGCCCTTTGGTCGATAGTCGAACATCTCGTCTACGCCAGAGTCGGCGTAAACTAACAAATGCGAAACGAGCCCCTTGTATTCGTGCTGAGATTTCGTCAGAGATCAGCCCGTTGGGGCTGATGGTACTTCCCAAATAAGTGAAGCGGTCAACGTGCTCTACCACTTCACTTCCTATTTTTAAACTAGGCGTCGATGTAGTCCAGTCCTGTAACATCATCTTGCATTTGGCGGGAGCGAATCGCATGCCAAACATTCGTAGATTGCTGCTCAAGGTGTTTAGAAGACTCTGCATTTCGTCAGCGTCTTCGCCTAGAAGGACTATATCGTCTGCATATTCCAAGTCAACGAGATTATTCCCGGTAGCAAGTCAATCCCTGAGTCGCTGAAGTCACCTAGGGTTAAGTCCATTAACACATCTATGATGAAGTTGAATAGAAAAGGAGATAATGGGCATCCTTGACGGACACCACTGGTCGTCATCAGTTCAGATGACAGCTCGCCGTAAGCCCTCACCTGGCTGTATGAGTACGAGTAGAGTGCCTTAATCAGTGCAATATATTTTCTTGGAATTCCCTTTACAGCCAAGCATCTCCAGAGAACTTCCCGATCGACAGAGTCGAATGCTGCCTTTAGGTCAAGAAATATAATGACTGTTGGACGCCGGTAGGAATGCCTATGTTCTAGAATCTGTCGGAGGGTGAAGATATGATCAATACACCCTCTTCCTGGTCTAAAGCCTGCCTGGCTCTCTCGTGTTTGTGCTTCCCGAGCACCACTCAGTCTACGCATGATTATTGAGCCTAAGACTTTAGATACTATATTAGTCAAGCTAATCCCTCTGTGATTATCACAGGAAGACTTGTCTCCCTTCTTGTATATGGGGATAATCAGTGACTTACACCAACCCGATGGGACTTCTTCTGATTCCCAGACGCTGCCTAGTACCTCAGTTAATCCGGACAGTAAGCTGTCTCCACCGTACTTAAATACCTCTGGAGTCATTCCATCAGGTCCCGCTGCTTTGCCTAGTTTCAGATTGGTGACAGCTTTAGTAACCTCAGTTAGTGACGGAGGACCTGTGTCTATATCCCATTCAGGGAGGTGTTGGATGCTCGGAAGGTTGAGCGTGGCTGTGGGCAAATTAAACTGCTCCTCATAATGCTCTTTCCAACGATCCAGTCGTCTATCCTGGGAGCTAATTATAGTGCCATTTTTTTCCGAGATTGTCTCACTAATGATTTGTCTTCTCCCACCCGTTTCCCTGATGAGTCCAAAGAGTTGCCTGGTGTTGCCTATCCTCGAAGCTTTCTCCATCTCTTTGGCTTTTGTCGCCCACCACTGTTCACGGTCCTTGCGGAGACTTTTCGTAAGTTTCCTCTTGTGCAGCTTTCGCTCCTCATTGAATTCGGAGCTCGCCGGAATAAGTCTTCTAGCATCTATCAGTTCGGATGAGGCGGTGGAGATCCAGTGGTTTTTACTCACCTTTGGGTTTACCTTATTCACAGCTTTTACAGCTGTATCTATGGCTGCCTGGATATTTTTCCAAGCTTCTTCAGGGTGAGCACAGCTGTCGAACACAGATATGTGTTTAGCTAGTTCTTCCTCAAATACGGATTTAGTTTCCTGATCGAGCTGGGGACGTGATGGTTTTACCGCCAGCTGTTTCCTACGTCCGTTCAGTCGTAAGCACACCCGAGCGCGGACCAGTGCATGGTCGGTATCTACGCACGTGTTCCAGAAGGAGCGACAATCTCCTACCGACCCACGCCAACGATAGCTTATTGCTATGTGGTCTATTTGTGTCCAGCGTTGGTTTGATGAAGGGGGTCTCCAAGTCAAACAGTGTCTCTCCTTGTGTTTAAAGTTAGTGCTTACAAGAAACAAATGATTATCAGAGCAGAACTGTAGGAGACGGTCACCGTTGTCGGTTCGCTGGCACGGAGCTCCATAGGTGCCACCGACATCCTTCTCAGATTGACACAATTTCCCTACTTGAGCGTTAAAGTCACCAGCTAGAACGACTATGTCTGAGCGTTTAGCCTTTCGCACCAAACTAGACAGCTTTTGGTAGAACTCATCCTTCGTTTCATCTGAACTGCAGTCAGTGGGGGCGTAGGCGGAGATTACGAAAAGGCATCGGCGAGTAGTGCAGTCCTTCCTCCTTCTTACTGATCCGTTCAGGCGGACAGCACACATTCGGCTATCTACCGGGATCCAGTCAAGCAATGTCTTTTCTGCCCTAGTACTCAAAGCTATCCCTACGCCAGCTAATCCTCGTGAACTAGCTGTGGCATCTCCTGACACCCTCAAGGTGAATTTTGCAGATTCAACCTGTTGGCCAGGTGGGGTTAGGTGAATAACCACACTTGGGTCTTGTATGCGTGTTTCTGAAACACAGCATACATCAATGGCTCGTGATGCCAGGGTCTTGGCTAGTGATGCTTGTTGTCCTATTTGGCAAAGTGTCCTAACATTAAGAGCTCCTATATGAAATTGGTGGCGCGGCTTTAAGAGGCTGTCGGTGGTGGTTTTTTGGCTTCCATCGTTTTTAGTGGACGCAGAGTGGAGAGGAAGTGGAGAGCTATCAAGTCGAGGAGTTGCATCAGTGGAAGGAAGGCAAGATGATAGAGATGAAGATGAAGACAAAGATGAGTGAGTAATAGAGAGGTTTCGTGTGCATTTCGGATTGTGAGGGCGATTGTTACTTCCCGGCTGCCCACACCGTGGAAGTTGGTTGCGTGACCGCAGAGCCCAGGGGACAACTGCTTGAGGCCGGTCACACGCGGCCTGTTTTTGTTCGTTCTTTTTTGTTTGGTGTGTCTCAGTAGCAGATTTATCACTCCTGCCCTGTGACACGGCAGCAGGAAGCGCGGTCGTTGTTAATCCGGGCCACGGCCGATCCGGCATGAAATTTTGTGATTTTGTATTGGACATGATGTTGGATTGGGTAGCTGCTTTTTGTTTAACCGCTATCCAAACAACCTGCCTGGCATGGTAGTACCTCAAGAGACATAAGTCTCAGCCAGTATAGCTTGAATAGATCATTGCGGTGTTCAAGCCCGACCACCACGTCAAGGTAGCAGCTTTCGGTCGGGAAATGACTAACCAATATAGTTTTGTGAAGTGGACAAAAACTAGTAGGAAGACGACAACATTTTTTTATTAAACCTGCATAAAAATGCAACGTTATTAACAAACAACAATAAAGTGATAAAATAAGGGTTATGAGAATAATAATAGTAAGCTTACGTAATGAAATGAAGCAAAATTATTGTAAGAACGTTACCCTGGCTACGGTAGGACGAGTGAATGTATGTAATGCTTTTGAACGCAGAGGTCTGGTTTCAGATCCCGAATAGCCAATGATCCAGCTATATACAGATGGCGCATTCGGAGACCCTTCGTGCGATATTGAGGAACTCTGTGTAGTATTTATTCGGGGGTGTTTGAGGATGAAGCTACTAGTGTTCTTCTTTCCTCCTTTGGTTAGCCAGGTTGGACAGTGTTCTACAATACGTTTACGAACTTGCCGTTGTATACGGCCGATGTGCTTTGCTCTACACAAACAAGTAAACAGATAAATACACATTGAGGTGGCGAAAAGCGGTATCTTATCCTTAACGGATGGTTGGATTAACTGTCTGCTTGAGAATGTGATGCGTTATGTGGCTGACTGAAATGTCTCCTACAGACATTTAGAAAGGCGGTTTTTAAGAATTTCTGCTTCAATGTTACCTTTGAATTCTAGGCTCACGAATAGAGTTTCCTTAGGAGCGATTGCAGTTTTCGGCGATGGGGATTTTTCACCGATGTTTTTGTGGGTAACTCTGAGCGGATACCTGTTCTTCAGTAGGGTTTCGCGTTGTGATTTTAATTCATTCCTTATCGTATCTTCGGAACAGATTTTTCGAACTCCCGAGCATAATATAAGTAATAAGTTTCGCTTTCGGATCAGTGGGACGAAGCTCTGAATAAACTGGCCAGTCCATGCTGGTTTGCGCTATATTGATCTTTGGATTGAGTAGTCTTGTCTTCTAGTAAGTAGTACATCCAGGAATGAAAACGCCATGGTTGATTCACTTTCTAAGGTAAATTTTACTGATATGTCTGCCGCGTTGAAAGTTTTGAGATAGTCTAGATAGAATTTTTCTTTTAAATAAAAGTATCATCATCTACGTATCTCTTGTAGAGGTACAGTTGACTGATCAAAAGATCAAGGATGTTGTTTTCAAGGCTGTCCATGAAGCAGTCAACAAAGAGTGGACCAGCAGAAAACCGCATAGTCACACCATCATTCTGTATGTAGAATCGTTCATTGAATTTGAAATGAATGTTACACGTGAGTCCGAGAAGTAGTTGACGGGAAGAGGAACTCCTATGTGGTTGGTTGCGATGTGGTCGCAGATAAAGAATATTATCTCAGTCGGAGGGATGCTGGTGGACCAAAAGGTAATCATCTAGAGGAACTGTTTGTCTTTCAAACACACTGTTATCTTGCACTAGATCATTAAGGCTGTACCTTGTCATATGTCTCCCTTCGAGTTCTTCACCTTTGGAATATAAATGGAATTTGGTAAAGTAACCTGGTCAAACAACTCTTTTAATGAGGAGCCTAGGATTATCAGAGAATTACTTGGTAAAAATGGTCATCCAGATGAGTTCATTGAGGAAGATATGGATTTAACACCAGGGTAAGCCAGCATGCAACAGATCCAGCAAAGTCCTTATTCATAAATAAAACTGGAGTTTCCTGGTGATAACATCAGTGAAATAGTAACACATCGCCTAAAGAATGCAATTGAAAGACCATTCAATCCAGCAGAGGTACACGATCTCCTAAAAAAAATCAAATTTGACGTTCGAGAAATAAAGAAAAAGGACCTAATATCACCTGCTTTATGTGTATCTAGCAGTTTGACTGCTGGTGGGGGGAACTAGTCACATTGGGCGTAGAATTAGGCAGGTTCATCGTCGTATGGTTAAGCATGGGGTACAAACAAGATCTTTTCGTAGCTCTGTTTTAATATACCTCGGTAGACAGTGAGTATAAAGTTGATGTTATCAAAGCAGTTAAAGGTATTTTTTACATTCCGACCAATGTGTTCAAAAGAGATTCATGCAGCCATTCTCCTCACCTTGTGTCCATCGTTACATGAAGGTAGAAACTTGAGAATTTCACCCTCCGCCTAAGCCATTTACAAGTTGCATTGTTCGAATTATTTTATTTTTCTGTCTACTTCATCTCCAACTGCTTATTGTGTAACCAACTTGAACGCTCACTTATTCCCTGATCACTCTATATTTTTTTCCGAAATTATGCAATCCACTTGTTGTGATCATCTCTACCCTTTGAGTGTTTGTTTTGATTTTCTTGGTTAATTATCATTCCCTGACATGTTGATATTGACTAGTTATTGTTAATAGATTTATCTTCACTACACTGATAAGATGTTTTGTATTGTATTAGAAATGTTGTATCTATCTATGAGAGTAGAGTCATAGATGAGGATCTAATTGAAAAGTAAAGATTACTTTGCTCGGTCGATTTGTCCTTTAGCTGTCGATTTGGAGTGTTTTTCTATGTTGAATATATCAATAAAGTGTTAGAATAGAATAACTTGATTTCGTACACTCCGTGACTGAATAATCGATCAATGAACTGAGGCTCACCTTAACTTTTTTGGAAGTGAAAACTTATTCGTTTAAATTACAATTTGCAGTCACTCTTTAGTACATTGATTTTATCGGACTGAGATGCTTACCGCAGCAGGCTGAATAGACAATGGATTCGCACAGTAATTCGTGGGTTTTTGGTTCAGCCTCAACTGGTGGGGTCAGGTTTATGCACTTCCGGAGATTCCCATACTAGGAAGAAACAGCTGTCTATGGGTCGTCGAGCTGTAAGGAAGTATATGCAGTTCTGTTATTGTTGAAGGCTGGGATAGTCATATTTGGTTCTCTTGGAAACTAGTTACAGTTACTCAGTCAGCAGGTATATTATCATTTTGCATCGATGGTTTAGTGGTAGAATGCTTCCTAACCGTTCACATGGGTCGGGTTCAGTTCCCAGCCGACGTATCATCAAATCTTGTCTAGCGGGGGTAGTAAGGTTGGAGAGGAGGGAAGAGCAAACTTGGGGCTTCCAACACTATTGCCACTGAAACTGTAAAGGTTGAAGCCCTGTGTTCCATTTGGAATACGAAGGGACAAAGAAACAAATGCTCGACCTCTATTTACACGTTGGCTCCCATTTCGGATGCTTCAGTCGATGCCTGAATGGTTGACATGTTGTTGTGTTTTCTCAGCTGGACTATATACTTGTGAAGCTTTCATCTCGTTTCTTTGAACAATACCTTGAATGGTGATGATGATAATACTAGTTGGCTGTTCAAACATCATTAGGTAACTGATTGATTAGAAGCTGTTCGCCCATATCAATGATGAACTACGTTGTTTTTCTGCTTTTCTGCAACAGTATGAAATATTGGACGTGTTGTAATCAAAAAACTAGTGAATTTGAAACATTTGTCAAACAAATAGGTTGTACAACAGGACGTCATAATTGGACTATTGAAGTGAGTTCTTATTTTTGTTTTGGAGAGAATTTATTTATCTATTTATTTTTGTGTAAACAACTTTGTGAGATATCTAGTATTTCTAATGAGTTTAATGCATTTTCATTCATCACTAATAATCAAAGTTTTAATATCAGTTCCATCATGAACAGGAAAGCCGAGAACTAGCAGCAGGTGTCACTCATGACCTCGCCAGGAATTAAACTTAGAGATACCAGGTTACTAGGTGAACTTGCTGACTATTTAGCAACTGGAATGGAATTCAGCCGGCAGCCTATGTCTTTATTTATTATTCATCCTCACACTCGAGTCTATGGAGCACATCTGTCATGACTTTTCATTAGAATTACAGGATGTCTATCTAGTAGCCACTTGTGAGCAAGTAGGGTTTTGGGTGCGCACTTACAGAATACTCCCAGACTGGGAAAAAACAGCTATCTGATGCTCCCTGGTGGTTGTCAATGATTCTCTAAATGATGTTGATTTGTGAAGAAACCTACACCGAAATTACTCAAAATGCCTATAAAAACCCAAAATTCGATTCTTTCACCTAGTCTTTTTTGAACTTTTCCTCGGTAGGTACCTATTATCTCCTAAAATCGTTCACCAGTCATGGAGTTCCGTGTTCTTAATACTTTTATTATCATTATTATTCCCATCATCCACATCTTTATTACCATTCTATTACTGTTTATTAATAACATTGCTTTTTCATACAGATTTTATACAAAAACACTTTATAGCCTTTCCACTAGTTCCTGTCCATTCTACACGAGCTTATTGATTAGTCATTATCCCACACTTGTTAAGACATGCCAACTTCTGTCTCCTTTCTAACTTACAATTAGTCATCCCTTCTTACACCTTACATTATGTAGTACAATTTTCAGGAACAAGGTCTAAAGATTTCTGTGCTAATTATAATTACGATTGTACAGATCATGAAAATGAATCGTCGAAAAGAAAATTTTCTTCGCTGTTTGTACCTTTTTCTTATGACTCAATATGGGAATATTTCGTTCATTGAAGGTTCCAAAGTCATTTTTAATTCGATTTCCATTTTAAGATACTTAAGTTGTATACAAACGACATCCTTATTGTATCCCTCACAGGCCTAGAAAAATGTCACATGGTGTATGTGATTGTAAGAACAATTTATACTCTGCAACAAAAATACATCCAGTTAAAATCGGACTGCATTGTTGACACACTGCTACTTGACTCAAATCCTCCACCATATATATCATTGTTACCTAGGTGGAACGCACGATGCCAAAAGACGATCACAAGGACAAGCACGTTACGCATAGTTATGACACACACAACACTCAGTCATTAGTATAAGGAATTTCTGTAGGTGTACGCCTGTAGAGGTATGTGCGTATGCTTGTAGGTTTTTTTGTTAGTTTGGGTAAAGCAGGACAAGCATACGTCCCACATATATTTCTGTTCCACGCTTACGCATCTTGAAAGATGAAGAAGTGGGTATTGATAACAGGGTATATAAAATGCGGCAGTACACAGGACTTGATTAACTTCTGCTAACTGATCTAATAAAACAAAAAGGATCATACAACAGCATAAATCATATACATGTACCACAGAAGTTGTTGACTTGACGTGTTGATTGCCTGTTTATTTTTATATAGCATTTCGTACACCGATGACTTAAATGCTACCGTAACCCGAATTCTCTTTCCACTTTTAATCATTGTAGTATAACATTATAAACGATTTTTGTTGAAGAAAACCACTTTAAGGTGTTTATTCAATTAATAACATATTGTGATGAAAAATAGTCTGCAAAAGAAAGCTTCAGTAATGCAAGTTTATTGTATTACTCTGTTCTCATTTTGATAGTAGGCTAATGATTGACTGAAGAATACAGTTAGGTGTTTCATTCAGCTTTGACACTTCAGTATCGTGAGTGGATAACCTCCTGGTGGTCACACTAAGTCTGTAACTGATCTTGCATGTTTCAAAGTGACCATATTACTCATTTACTCTATTTATCTGTATATCGCTAATTGGCAGAAGTTAACTGGAATTCTTGAACCAGACATTGGATTTCGTCCCACTGGCTGACTGGTCATAGGGCTGACATCGTAACCTGAAGGTCTTGAGTTCGATCCTTAACGGTTGGGTCATGAGTGTGCACCGCTGCTAAAGTTATTTATTACTCAAGAATTGGTTTGTTGGGATTCGATTTGTTACGGGATTTCATCATGAGCTGACATTGGTTAGAGAACCATTGGAAAACCAGCTGGGAGTACTGGGCAGTTGTTTAATCCTAGATTGGGACCCTTCAACAGTACTCACCCACTAGTGTTCGAACCCAGGACCTTCCGGTTACAGAGCGAGCTCGTAGATTATTAAGACACTGAGATCTGATTCAATGGCCTATGAATCCCAACCTGTGCCAATTTATTTTTATCATTAAAATGCAAACTTCATGGCTGTCTTAAGAAGTCAGCACCAGAGCCTCTGATTTGAAGTCTGATCCACAAGTCAGCGGAGCAGCGTTCCCATAGTTGTTAGTGACCAAAGCAAATTCATATGCTACTCATTCCTTTCGGATTCTGATGCCCGCGTGCACCATAGATTTGGAATCAGTGTTTTCCAGCTCCCTTAGGTAGATTTGCATGTCCATTAGTTCGGTTGTAAGTGCTAGAGTTTCGCGTTCACCTTCTCATTTTTGTTAGGAACACCCGTATGCCGCGTGAATGCGGTTCTAATAAAGGGTCTCAAACTAAGATGAAACGACTATGTTCAGTACACTACTCTCCGGTGGTTTTTCAGTGTTTCTTTAACTAATGTCAGTTATTATTGCATGGTGGATGGTGACTAGCAGTGGCTCTCGTGGCCCAAGTGGTCTAGTGGATAACGCGTTGGCGTTTGAAACTACGGGCACTGGGTTCGAGCCTCGGTGGGAACATCATCACACACTGAGAAATGCAGGTACATCCATCTGACGAGTCCCAAATAGGACGAAGTGCACACCCTGGATTCCACTGCTAGTCACCATAAACCAATTCAATACTAATTAAATGCCCAGAAATCGTCGAAGCATCTGCACAAGAAGCCGACATGTCAACCTGAGACCAAGCACTTCGATCCAATCAATCGACGAGAAAATCTAAAATTCAATTATAATGTCAGTTATTTCGTTATCTAAATTGAAATCAGTGTATATCCATATTTTCCTTTCTTTCTTTTGTAGGATGCTAAATCGACTAATTTAGCGCTAACAGTCCAGTCGAGCGTGAATTGTCGTTTTGATTGGTATCAGTCAGGTGGTTTAATCACCCTAAATATTTATGCCAAGAATATATGGCCTGAAACTGTATCAATCAAGGCGAATCAAGTATTCCTATGTGTTTCATTAAAATTCGGTTTGGATTATCAGTTATTCACAAGAGATTTTAATTTATTCGG
Organism: Trichobilharzia regenti; assembly: GCA_944472135.2. Classification (NCBI taxonomy): domain Eukaryota; kingdom Metazoa; phylum Platyhelminthes; class Trematoda; order Strigeidida; family Schistosomatidae; genus Trichobilharzia; species Trichobilharzia regenti. The sequence continues at coordinate 33,820,257 of OX235266.1, forward strand.
TGTAAGTTTTCCTGTCTCTTTTTTCTCTGTTCTCCTCACCATAATCTAAGAAAATGCTGAGAGAACTTAATCATTCCCAGGAGACAATTATAACCCACTGTCTATACTGATTGCTTGTTCAGAGAGGAAACATATCACTTCATTCAGTAGTCACTTATGCGTTATTGGTTCTATAGGGGGAATGCTGCCCATTCACGTAGAATGTCCAAGTTCGATTCCCAATCCTATTTGCCTAGTGTTTACTAACACGTAAATAGTAAGTCTGGGAAAGTGTGAAGGGTAGCTACGCCGCTCCATAAAAGTCACAACACGTCTACTGAAACTTCAGGCCAACTTATGACATCTCTGGCTCAGTAGACGTGATATCCGGCTGCCGACCAAAGGGCATGTGTACTGCTCATCAGTCCGCTCTGTCTTCCTTTATGACTTTGAGACATGGCCATTGAAAGTGGAAGACATGAAAAGGCCGGCTAGTTGTCCTTGACCATAGATGTCTGCGTTCTATCTCCCGTTTTAAGTGGTGGTATAATAAGGTGAGTAATATTGAGGTTAGACATCGGCCCAGTGCTAGGTAAGGAGGGGAAATCAATCAACGGAACTGTGAAGTAACACCAACTGAGATGGTTAGGACATGTGTTACGCAACCCCATCCTGTAAAATAAACACTGCTACAAAAACTCCAAGCCACTAGCTTGGCGCCCTATGTTCCACTGGGGAACGTGAAGGAAAAAAAATCTGGTTGAGCTTCGAACTAGCAGTTTTTTCTTAGCTAATTCGAATCCTGTCGTCACTCGACCTTCAGTCATCACCCATTATATATTATTATAATCCGTTAAAACTGTATTTGTTACAAGTAGTATTTGGTGACTACTCATTAAATACAGTCGTATTTAGTTGTGTTTTTATCACCCTCATCCATTTCTCTCATGTTTTTATCATTAAACTTCAGGTTATAGATCCACAAAAGTCAACTGTCAAGCTAATGCCAGTAAAAGCTGAAATTATATTAAAGAAAGCTGAACCAATATCATGGTCTAAATTGGAATGTAAATCGTTAGAAGATCAGGAGACAATGGCAAATGCTGGTGATAAAGCAATTTGAAAGCGAAAACAAATAGTACAGAAAACCTCTTCCTCTCTCTATCTTCTATGCATCAGTTGTTAAATTTTCAATGAAAAAACTCGGGGAATCTGCAACCCTATTGAAAATCTTTGTATAATGTTAATGATGACGATAATGATAACACGTGGTTTCATTGTGTACTGTTCGTATGCTTTGCAGACCAAATAGAAAAGACCGTTTAAGACCAATTTAAGTTTCTCTTTTTTTTCTTCAAAAGGGTTTTTTCATTCATTTCAATGTGTTCCAAGTGGAACATGTATATATACGTTTCTTCTGCAAAGTTTGCAGGGATTTCTCTTTGTCTGTTCTCATCGTGGAGACTAACAAATTTTCTGGATATCCATTCTCATATAATGAGTTTTTTGTTTTTCTTATTTCATTATCAAGAGTATCGGTCGTGCAGATTTTTCTAGTGCGAAAAATCTGAGTACTAATGACATTCCGTTTATATGCAAGAGGAATAAACGACTTAAAAATGGGTGTATTGGCAAACCCATGACTTCCTCAAGAAAAGACCCCCACTTAATACTGCTATCTTACCTTTTTGTTAGCAGGACATCAAGAAATGATAAAGTATTGTCGTTCTCTGCTTCGCATATGAACTTAATTTGTGGGTGAGCCATATTGAACGTTTTGAGAAGTAGCTCGGTATCAATTTTATCCCTATGCAAGATAAAAGTATCTACAGTAGAACGAGAGTTCTTTGATTGCGTTCCTGAGTGGACGATTCTCCAGTTTTTTTCCATAAACATATCGGCTAAGAGAGGACCTAGAGGGAAACCTATTGTTACGCCTTTTCTTGACGGTAAAATTCGTTGTTAAACTGAAACTGCACATTCATCGTAAAACGAAGTTGCAGTTCCCGTAGTGTTTGAGGTGGTATACCTACGCCCACACCATTTTCTATAAAAGATTCACAGATGAAGTCAATGATCTCTTATAAGGGGGCATTAGTGAACAGGGAGGTGATGTCCATAGAAATCATCGTCTCATCACTGATCTTCTTATCTGTTACCTTGCCTATAAATTCGGTATCATTTAACCTGTACTTAGCCACTTTTAGCTGCAATCGCTTAAGTAGGTCTGCCAGCCATCTTGCTACTTCATGATATGGTGAGTTAAGCATGTCTAATATTGGTCTCATTGGCAAGTTGAGCTTGTGAATTTCAGGCATACCCATATATTCTGGGTATATTTGTTTCTAAAGGCTTTGGAAGTAGATAATATATAACTGAATACCAAGGCTATCAGTATCACTTAGGAATTGTGAAACCCAAATTGGCGAAGCTTATTTCTAAACATGAACCTCTTCGGTGTTCGAGTAAAAAAGTGTGAATAGTAGTTAAAAGAATATACAGTCAAAAACCATATTTGTGTACAATTTTATGTTATCTCATCATATTCCTCCTCATGAACAATTATCCCTTCTAAACAGAGGTGACCAACGAATTATGATATCCAGCATGTTACTAAGCTTCATTCACATGTACATTGTAATTAGTGCAGATGATGACGTTATTTTTATGCTGTGTAGTTGCTTATTCATGAAATAATAATGTTTTAACTTTCTCAGTCATCTAGAATATAAAAGGCAATTCATCGAAGAAGATATTCTCTATATACAAAATCATCTTCAGAAGCTATACAAATGTATTAAAACTCTTAAGAACCGCTAATTCAGATCACTGATGAAAGCTTTTTTTCAGCTGAGCTACCTCGCAGTTTCTTCAGTCAGAAAATGATCAATAAATATGTGAAGGACAAACTTCTGCTTTCAGCCACTTCAGTCTGTTTATAAATTCACTTGCTCCTGTGGAGCTAGTTATATTACCTGCACAAACGACACACTTTCCAAATGCTTCCGTGATCCTTCTCCGTCTTGGCTATTAAGAGGACAATACAAATCAGTTACTAGCTCGATTGTAGAGCACCTGATGAATTCAGGCCGTGTAACTCCACCACAGTTGTCTCATCTACAAGGTGAGACCGAATGGTGCATTGGTTCTCAGGTTTCGACATTTGTGTATGGCGGAGACACTCACGATTTACTAAATATGATTCGTGTTATACTATAAAACTATAGTATACCCACGTTCTACAATGTGCTAAACGCTGTACACAGCCAAAGACGAACAACGTTGTATTAAGAAGCACAAGTGAAAAGGTGGAAAGACGTATTGTTGACAAAATCAAATTTTGAAGAGCTCGTGGTATATATATATATATACCATGGTCTTAATCTCTTTCCTACTAGTTCGCTTCTATTTTTAGTAAGTAATTTACTGTAATCACTCGTACACGTCTTTTTTGTGCAACTTGCCAAGTGTTTTTAACTCACCCTCTTCATACTTATCAAATCGACAGTCAACTACCCTACTTCTCGTCGAATAACAATTTTCGAATTTAAAGTCCTTACTTCCACTATGTAGTTGACTATTACGTAACTTTTATCTGTATAAACCACTTGCAGGTTATTTCACAAATACACAACTCAATTATTCCATAAAATACCAATATAGATTGTTTGAAAAGTAGAAATATGATTGTACAGCATCTGAATATTAATTTCTTCGATAAAGAACACTTTCTTCACTGAATTGTCATTTCACTTTTAACTTTTTGATGTTGTCGTCATTTGTGTGTTGGATGTTACCATGACGAAGCTTTTATTGTGTCATCTTGATATGAAATTTAACTAGAACTAAAGTAAATAGATTGAAACGAATTAAATAAATCTCAAATTAACAAACTTCTAGCTTGATAAGACGCAGTATAAAATAGCATATCATCCTGTCTCACGAATCTTGTGACGGAGTTACTATGTGAATGTATCATTTCTCACGCATATTGTGATTTAGTGTGTAATCGGATCATCATCTTTTGTCTAGCCTTAATCCATGTCGGATCGCCAACCAATGAGAATAGCTATCGCTAGCCAATAAGAACAATCCATTTTCACTGCTGTGAGCTGGCTTTATATTTATATGTACAAACATGATGTTTTGTTTCCTAATAAATATACAATACTGTGGTGAGAGCAGGCTGCTAGCCAATTGGTAGACATTAATCTACGTCAGTGTCTAGGTCACTAATATTGGCCGTGAGAAAATATGAGCAAGGCTGATTCAACAACCAATCACAGCAAACTTAACGTGGGCAAATATGATTCGCAGATAGATGGCTCTACTTTTCGATGGTTACCCGAAACAACCAATCAGAAGCCTGCTTTTGTCTGCTTGAATAAGCTATAATAATGTATGTGAAATATATATAAATACGTGTTGATTTCCGTAATAAAACGATCTGTTGCGGCCCTTGTCTTCTGTCTTTACAATACCATATCTTACAGTCCCAGGGTAGCCTTTGTCTTCAGATATTTGCGTGCCTCAGTGAGTCGGAAGGTACAACGGACAAATAGGCATATTAGCGTACCAGTCGAGTTCATTACCGTTATAGCAATTAACAAGCGCACACATAACAAATCGGCGACGGAGTTTATTCCTTTTACAGCAGTTATAACATAGCTCATCTTTAGATGTTTAAAGTATTTTAAGTTTTCTGTGAACAAGGCGACCTTGACGCTATTTTTCACTTCCACCTGCGTTGCTTAACACGCGTGCATAGTTCTAGACTTCGTAGTGCAGTTATATTGGATAGATTAGTTGAAGAAAACATTTTGGATGATAGCGACCATCAATGAAATCTGGGATATACCATTCTTCCCATTTGACACGCGTCACCCGGATGTATCTGTGTTTCCACTCTGAGCGTTGGTTTTTCCAATGAGACTCAAACACTGCATTTCAAATGCCGAGGCGCTACGTACTATGACCACGACAACCATCTCATTTGCAGCGATGGTTATTGTCTTTAGGTTAATATGCATTTCCGAGACCGAGCACCTCTCCCCAACATAATCAATCAACTGGAAATGTAAACTAACCTAAAAATGACCTGATATAATATTTCATTTAATATATTGCGGTTCTGTGGGTACTCTCAAGTAATTCAGTCCTTGCATAAAACTATATGCTACTGACTGAGTAAGATGAGTAGATAGGTACCACTCACATTAACCAGTAACAGCTGCTAGTTGGGTAGATCAAAGTGATCTTAACACCAGATGGTTGCTTCGCTCGTTTGGAGGCCAGCTCATCAGTGGTGTACTTGGTCTCGAATCAGTTCAAACCACCTGAATTCTGGTTAGCCACCTGAGCGGATGCATTCAATTTTGTCGGCTGAGCCAAACCAGGTGCAACACTAATGAGCTTGGTCCCAAACTCACCATCAGGCTAGCAAGCATTACTGGTGGTGGGTGTTAGTGGTATCCAATCAATTAAATCAGTTAATCACTAGTATACAGTAATGTGCATTTATTTTTGCTTTCTTGATAAATATTTATGACACCAAGCAGATCACGTGCATTGTGATCTGAATGATTTCTGTTTTCAAAGGAAACTGGTGATATGATCGTTAATACATTTGCAGTTGCGCCAACGAATTTCCTATCTAATCGATTCTCTAACATATTGTTCTAACCATTATTAGCAACAACAATACGATACCACCAAAAACGCGATGCAAAAAGAGAAGACTGACTGTTGACGTGGAGAGCTTTTACTGTCTCGTATCAACAGCGAAAATGATTGACAGTGCTTGCGTATATATATGCCTCAAGTGACCATGAGAGACACTAATTACATTGATAAATTAAAACGGTCAATAACCAATAAAATTGCAAGGTCACAAGTGAGGTGGGAGAAATACAAATAGATATAAAAAGGACATGCAGAAAATTAGGTCTATGTATCACCTCAGACTGCGAATTTAATTCAGTCTTTTCATTTGTGTTTCGTTATGAGTACTTAAAAGTTATATAAACTATTGACTGAATGGAAATTAGTGCAGTATACAATTATATCATAGCCTGTTACTGTGGTGGCTAAGCACCTATATTTCAATTAAACTTTCTCCTATTAATAGCTTTAACTCTACCGAGAACACAATCAGTCAGCTTACCATAGCATTTATCCGATACAAATGAGAAATAATTACTAGAAAGTTGATAGAGGTGATTACGTAACATTCATGTTCTGTTTATCCTTCTCACCTTTATTATCATCTAGCATTAACACTATAGATATGTGTGTAAGCATTTTATAATCTGGATAAATAAAATCATTGTATAGAACTTACCTAAAATATTCCATGATGTCTTTGTTCAGAGAACTAAATTTTATCTACCTGACCAAGTCAGTCTTGAAACGTTAAAAGACGAAGACTTGGTAAAGCATGTTCGTCCAAGAAATTGGTGTCTCTATATAACGGAATTACGTATACCCTATCTTCAACCCACAATGTGCACAGATCTTCGTGTTGTGGTACTTCTGGACTTCACATTGTATTCCTTTGTGTTCCTTCCACATCTCCTATGTATCTCCACAACGCTGTAACATTTGTCTTCTCTGTAATCAAATACATCTCCCTGCTATTTGATGTTTTTATGCCGATAAACGCCTGTTTGTATACTACTGATGAATCTTATGAGCAGCAGTCACCACACACAGTCTGAGTGATTACAATACAATGATTTAAAATAATAATTCTCTTCTAGTAAACTTGGATAGTGTTACTAGAAGATAGCGTTTATCTGAAAGTTGTGGTGTAGTATTTGAGCAGTCAATTTCGAGCAATCTAGTCACACGTATATTTAATTGTCAAATCAATTTACAGATGGAAAATGATAGAGCACTTAAATTAAACGAAATGATAAGAATGAGAAAGATAACAATTAACACTGCTTTTGGTGATAAGGCTGATGTGTCTATCTCTCACACTGAAAGTCTATCCTGTGATTTGACCGCTAAGGTGCCTTTTTATTGTATATAAAGTGTTGATGAAATTATTGTGATATGCAGTAATCATAAACATGAGACTTCTCTGCTGGATAAACTTAATTCTGTATAAAATCACTTAAGTCTTACATTTGAAGAAGAAGAATGTTTTTAACTGATTAAAAATGCCCATTAAAATTTTCAAAAGAATGGATACTGAACAGAGAGTAGAGCTTCGTTCCGGTCAAGTACAAAAGAAATTTAGTGAAGACCCTCAGCCACAGAATTAGAGCTATATACTCAGAAGAAGTAATTGAAGATGAATTAAGCATTGTATATGATACTTTGATCGAAAATGGCTATCCCGACAAATTTATCAAGAAACACATGACAAAGGAAACGGAAAAGGACTACTCACTATCTGTACGTCGGTGGCACAGTGGTTAGGACTCTCGCCAACCATGCACATGGTCCGAGGTTCGAGCCCACGCCGACGCACACCTGATATCTATGGTTGGCCTGCGAAATTTGGGCTACCGATATCCATGCTGAAAATTTCATACTTGTACCAAAAATACAGTGTGGAATCAAGCTGTAATCAAAAAAATAAACAAGAAGCCTCTTTATATACGACTACAATTCATGGGCGATATACCGAGTGAGGTAATTATGAGGAAATTAAGAAAATCAGTTCAAATAACTTTTAATGCTGGCGAACTACACGTCTTATTCTCTACACGACCGATGGTGCTACCTCGACTGAAAGATGAAGAACCCAGGCTAACCACTTCAAATTGTATCTGTCAATTCACCTGCGCTTGTGGAGCGAGTTATATTGGCCGTTGCTCTAGGAACTTGATTTTTCGTGCTCGAGAACATATCCCACTATGGCTAAGTAAAGGTGTAGTTAAAATCGTTAACAGTTCGATATTTTTTATTTTTCTATTTTATCTTTGATTTACAGCTTGTATTTTTGGTACAAGTATGGAATTTTCAGCATGGTTATCGGTAGCCCAAATTTTGCAGGCCGACCATAGATATCAGGTGTGCGTCGGCAGGGGATCGAACCCCGAACCATGTGCATGGTCAGCGAGAGTCCTAACCACTGTGCCACCGACGCACGATACTGGACCATCTGGTGCAAACCGGTCACAAAGCCAGCCAGCGTGGAAGAATCCTTCTCTATAATCTACCGGGTGCCTAATAAATAGCCAAAGTCATCGAAGCACCGCATACTTCAAACAGCAGAGGCTATTGCAATTCGCCTTAAACAACCAGCACTCTGTGTTCAAAAGAAGCAAGTCCATCCCCTACTACTACCCTGGCCTTCAGTAGAAACCATAAACTCATGAGTTTTTAATATTATCTTTCCTAATTTTTCTGACATTCAGCTTATTTTATGTTGATGGTATTTAGATGAAATCTATCAATATTATTGATTTGATGTTATTTCAACAACATTTAATGTTGTTAGTAATACCAATTCATTCATTCACCATAATATATATATAACTGTAGAGCCTGATGATGAAGTTATCGAGAAGAATGTTTTTGTAAAATCCACTCACATACATACCTGGACATACTTTTTAGTTGGAAAGAAGATGATTCAATATAGTGGTCAATTTACAGAAGGTCTATTTAGACAAGGCAGTATTTTTGTTTTTCACAGTTTCTATCCATTACGATATAAGAGAGGCTGATTAAAGTGCTTATTTAAGAGGATTCTCTTTATCTCTACAAATGATGTGATAGACGATGAAAATAAAATACTGATGGATACTCTTGTAGAAAAGGAGAATTCTTAAGCTACCTTGATAATCCTTATTTGATTCTGTTACTAGGAGTAGTGTTAATTATTATCCTTCATATGCTTAAATCTCTTATCATTTTGTTTATTTTAATTAGCCTTTCATATTTCATATAAGTTGATTTGACGAGTAAGTGTGTGTATGATCAGAGTGTTTGAAGTGTATTGTGCAAATACATCACATCAAAATTTTCACATAAACTGCGTCTTCTAATAACGCCAACCAAACTACCATGTTTATCAGAATTAGATGCATTAGCAGAAATTTCAAATGATACAATATTAAAAATTAATGGTCATAAATTTCTTTTTTGGAATATATTTTGATTAAACTGAGTATTATTCACATTCATATTATTACTAATTATTACTGATTATTTTACTTCGATTAATCTGTTGAACTAATCTTTGAAGTTGTCTTCTTCGTCTTACCAACTGTATGCGTAAATCTTTTAATACGTCGTTTCGGTATAGTCGGCGTTGCAGTCGTAGTTGTTGTCGTCGTCGTCGTCGGTGTTTTTGGAAGTGTAGGTGGCTGTGGCGGAGCAGAAGGCCGAGGAGACGATGGAACAGAATGAGGTGAACTGATTGAATCATTTGGTTGAAAAAGATTTTTTGTTGTTCCACAAAGATTTAAATGCTCCAATCCATAATATTCTGTGAGAAATAAAACAATGTAGGAAGAGAAAAAGCATCAATGGTTACGCAAGTAAAATATAAAAATATTTCCTCATATATATCATCACTGATAGTGACTTAATTAGTGATTAGGAGAAATTTAACCAAAAATTAATTTTATCACCTGCCAGAGGTGAAATTTCCCCATAGTCCCTCCCCACAAGCTGAGTTTAATATAGTGCATTACTGATGAACTCAGACTCATACAACGGAAATAGCCATCCAGCGTTTGAATCCCTTCAATCGAGCTGCCACGTACTACTACTCAACGCGTGTAACTCTCAACTACTCATATCAAAGAGTAATATATGTCATCCTGAAAATCCTTCACTTGGTTAGTTAATTATTTATGGCAATTAACTACAAGTATTAGACCGTGTGTTCGAACACTGTTTCGCTAAGGTATGCTTCAGGGCATTACAGTTGTCAAATGATGGACGAATAGCGACTATCAGTCACCAGTGTCAGTTTCTCAGACTGACTACTGAATGAAATAAAGTAGAGATATTCAGGTGAGTTGAAAGTGTATTCACAAACAAGACGCCTATTATTATTATTCCCTTGGGTTCAGAGCGGAACATAGGGCGCGAACAGCATCCCTCTGTTTGTTTTCGACATAGAACTTTGCACATATGTGCGAACAGCATACCTCCAATTCACCCTTTTCTCTGTAGTCATTTTATCTGGCACCATGATTACACTTAGCCCTTTATTTCTCCTTCACATTATCTCCTCCATGGCACACTTGGCCCACACCCAGATCGTCATTTCCCATTCGGGTTCCATTCGATCAATAGCCTGGCTGCGATGTCACCCGACAGTCTCCTCAGTATCTGTCCTATCCACCTCCATTTTCTTCTGCATATTTGTTGACTAGTAGGTTATTGGTTGGTTTATTCTCAAAGTTTCTTGTTGCTAATTCTTTCTAGTTGGCCATCTGATCTTCACTATGGAGTGAAGGCAGCTTCTGATAAAAGTCTGAAGCTTATTAGAAATACTTTTGGCGATACGCCGAGTTTCTGAAACATACAGAAGAACTGATTGACTTGACATCACTATTAGAAATCCGAACTTTGCTTTTTTATACTGAGTGCAGAAGATTTCCATACTGGTTTCAGATTAGTGGAAATCTGTATTGCTTTTCTGACTGTAGCTTTGATATCCTCATCGGCGCCTTCTGTATCTGAAATAACGGTGTCCGAATAAGTGAAATAGGTAACTTCTATTAGATTTCTTCCATCGATGGTGATTGATCCTTGCTGCTGCAGGTTAGGTATCTTCATCACATCTATCTTTTCTTGGTACATTCGACGTCCTGTCTTCGCTGCTTCTTTTATCAACTTGTTGGTTTTTGTCTTTGTGTGTGACATAAGACATAAATCGTCTACGAAGTCCAAAAATCTTCTAGTTTCTTCTTGTCGGTTCAACGTATGGCAGTTTTTTCGCTCCCCGCAGTCTGCTGCATGGTCCAGAAATATCATTATGATACTAGGCAGCCTTGTCTTATTCTTTTCTTCATTTCAAACCTTTCACTTAGAGTAGCACTCAGTAAACTTTAATTGGTCCATTTTTGGACAAGTCAGGCAAACTATATGTCAGTGTACAGATCGTTTTAATGCGTGTTGTAGACAATGACGATGTTTTTGTCCAATACACTATTATCTCAGAAGTTTTAAGTTATTTCATATAAAAATAAACTGTCTTCTTCGACACAATTTTAAACAAACGAACGCTAGAGAAATTGACTGTTCTGTCATTTAGTGAAGAATTCCACACTATCAACCACCATCAGTCGAATGGTGTCATATTCACGATCAGGCGAATTCTCCTGCAAACCAACATTTGAAAATCAGTCACAATGATCACTAGTGACTGGCTTAAGGATGAAGTTGCCTGTTGAAAGTCGTGACCAGCGGAATCCGCCAAACTGTGTGTGACGACAGATGCTCACCGAGGGTAGTGACTGTCAGTCGTGTAATATATCGCGAACTGTTAGATGTTGGAATTCATGGGTCACTGGATTTTGTCCAAGTGAGTGAATGGTATATAAGCTCGTCCTGTAACCTGAAGGTCCTGGCATCGACCACGAGTGGGGGAGGTCATAAGTGCGTACTAATGAAAAGCCCCAGACAAGGACGAGACAACTGTCCAGTACTTCCTGGTGATTTTCAGTGGTCGTCTCGCTGAAGTCATTTATTTTGATTCCTGATAAGATCCACCTTAAAAAGGATCAAAATCTTCTTTAAAACCTAATATACATGAGTTTTATTAGAGTACTTATAAGTTACTACGTATGAGATAAGAATTTCCCTAAGTCCTGACGAGAAGTCACGATAGTTGACTGATGAAGCTTTCTACAGATCAACAAAAGTCAAAGATTACTTGACATCATCTTCATATCTAGTAGTTCAACGATAAAATCATCTCTTGGTAATCCAAAACCTCTGAGTTTGGTCTTTCATATAGCTGTGGATGTAGACGCCTAAAAGGAATCAAAGCGAAACAAACAACTTTCAAGAGTTCCCTGGTCGATATCTATTCCTAAATCAAATCTACCTTTCAATATTTAATGCTCAACTTGTAAGGAGGAAAAATGTTGGCATCAAAAAGTCATAAGAGAAAGATAATCATATCAACAGTGAAATTATTCAGAGATTTTTCAAAACATAAAGTTGGAAAATAGTAATCCCAAAGATCTTGAAACTACCAGTCAGAGTAAATCAGAATAATTTAGGCACAAGAAAGTAGTATTTTTGCAACAAACACATTTAAGATAGTTTGAGAATATTGAATTGTTTCCCCACTTGATATTGTCGCATGAACAACTTCCAGTTTTAAATAGAAGTATTGATATTCATTCAAATGCTTATCATTCAACTTGAGCAGGTGGAGTTGAAAGACAAGACTTTCCTGAATTAAATCTACTCTAACAGCGGCAACCACAAAGAATAGATACCACTGCCAAATTATCTTGAGCAAACCATTCAGATTGCTCAAAGGTCAAAATGATTGCTTCGTTATAACTTTTACCCTGACTTGGTTTTTTGAGTAAGATGTTAAAAGTGGACTGATAGCAAAGGTTTAACCTCAGCATGCGAAGGGGATATGACTCTTTCAAAAGTACTGGCAGGGAACTGATGGTTTGTAGTACTTCTTATGACAGGAATTTGGCAAGAGCCGGTAAGCAGTACATTATGGTGATTTTTTTATGCTTTCTTCTCAGAATCTTAACCTTCACTAATCAGAAGGTCCCGTCACATTGTCACAACCAGCAGTTGAAAAGTCTAGTGTTTGCTTCTGTAGTGAAAACAGAGAGTAGCGTGGTGTCAAGAGTGGAAGAGTATCAGTACTGTCAGGATATTGCATCCGAAAGGATGAATCGAATTACTGTTACACTGAAAGGAGTTGATGTGGTTGTTAATACTGATGAAGTTTTTCCTATCAAACGCAAAAGCATCCTAGACAGATAACGAGCTAGCCAAGTTTGGGTCTTGGGACTGTATGGTACTACTTTGAGAATAAGCTCCACACAAAGGATTCTAAACAATGCTGTTGATGTTCTACTACCAATAAAACAACGGTTGACCGTCCCATTTCCCATTGTTCACACACACGAATGGAAAGGATGTCCCCACTTATCATCATTAAATTATATTCACCATAAAATCAATCGTTCTTTAGGTTTCGTCGATCCGATAACTGGTCCCCACACTAATTCTATGGGAGGATTTTAGGTGCATGTTTAAAAAGGAATATAATGGTAAACTGTTCACAAAAGGATATGGTAGAGTCACTTAGATGAATTTATGCATAGAAATTGCTTTGAAGTGTCAATAATCATCTCAATGAGAAATTAGGACATTTTCACAGTATATTAGAGACAGATATAGCAAAACAGATGTAGCACAGTTGCCACTGCTACAACTGTCACACTTACCCAGATTATTTACACTTGGTATATCATAAACAGCTGAAATAACTTTTCTCTTTTTCTTCTCAATACCAAGTGGATACCATACATAAAACAATGCAATAATCATTATTGTACAACTGAATAGATCAATCAAAAAATATGTCAATATAATTAAATTATTTTTATAATCTGATTTGTTCGGTAACCATGTTGAATTTGGTAAATCAGATGGTGGGCGTTGATTTTTCATATCCATTTTGTGTAAGGTGATCAGTGTAAAACCTGTTGGTGAAAAAGATGTAGTGTTCATTATTTCTCTTTGTTTTTTGTCAAATCTGACTATTAACTATCCAAAAAGGAAGTAATTTATTCATAGACAGGAGTGGAATTAAGTATATGTCATTCATTTAAAAAATGCGATTTTATTGATTTTTTCAGCTTAACACATGACCTTGATGATCGTACGCGTTATTGGCTGCTTTATACAACAATGGCCTATAGGGTCCAGTTAGCGATGGCTTTGAAGGGAAGATAGTTGTAGTACAAGGCTGCATACTGTCACCACGATATTCCTGATTCTGATGGAGTGGGTCGTGCAACGGATTGTGGGAAGCACAAAAAGATGGGAATATGTTGAACCGATGAGAAGAAACTGGAAGATATAAACTTTACTGATGAATTATGTCTCATGTCACACAGATTTGGAGATTTGCAAGCATGCCAACATAAGAGACAGAGGAGACATGACTTCAAATGAACATACAGACGACCGAGGTGGTGAAGTCACCCAGCTGACAGCAACAGCAAACACCGGTCATCATCAGTGAGAGAAATATAGTGAAAGTCACCTAGGCAGAATCATTTTAACTACAAGAGGAACAGATGAGGTTGTCAAAAGCAGGATCGGAAATCCGTGTGGAAATTTGATATGTTCAGCAAAAAAAAACAAGATTTAAGTCTTCAACACTAATGTCAAATCACTCACAGCTTCTATGTGATTCAAAGAATCGGAGTGAAACTCAGTGAGAGCATTCGCAACAGGTCACTTCAGGCATTCATAAAAAATTGACATCACTTGATACTGAAAATGAGATGCCCATCTGCAATGGATAAGCATCAAGGAACCCTGACGACGAACCAACAAAAAATCTCATAACCCAACAAATATGTTAGATAAAATGAAGGTGGATGGACCAGCCACACACTGAGGAAGCCGTTGGGTGACATCGTGCGGCAGGACCTCAGGTGGAACCTAAGTGGAAAACGACGAGTTGGGGCTTCCAAGATTGACATAGAGGCGATTATGTGAGGTGGAAACGAAAACTTATGGGCAGTCGTGGAGACAGCTGAAAAGAAATGCAGAGAACTGGGTGAAATAGAGAGATGTTTTTGAAGCTGTGTGCTCTTAACCAATAACTGTTGTGGAGTTCACTAGTTTCTTCAGAAATACTAATTACTTAGGCATTATTACCGACAATAAAAATAATTAATTCTACTTGAGATAAATTTTAATAAATATACGTAAATCTTTCATTGTTTATTCACCTTCTTGAATATTTTTTCTCCGCTTTCTCTGTCACAGTCTCTTTTTTCTCTCTTGTCTATTATTTTTATCCCATTGAGTGACAACTGGATCTCGTTGAACAGATATTTCACTAGCTGACTCTAGCTCACTTTCAGATGATTCACCAGCTAATTCATCTGTTGCAGCTCTAGATATTGGCAAGAAAGACTGACTGCTTGGATGAGGTCTTCGATGCACTAAAATATGAAGAAGAAAAGGATAAATGAGCATATAACCCCCCCCATTTCATTTTAGCTTTCTCCTCTGACCGACACTGACTAAAGAATAACTTCATATAGCTATTTCTGTTGATGTGAACTTGAACGAAGCAAAAACAACGCACTGAGCCCGATAAAAATGACATCATTATATATTTTATTGGTACTAGTTAGCAGCCTACATCTTTATAATAAACTCCCTAGATGGTTAGTTGAAAAGTTAGAAGCAGTTCATGAAAACCTGGTAGTACACTGTCTGAAAGACAGTTCTGAATTTGTTGAGAAGTTAGGAGACAAATATCTCCATTAAATTCATAGTATCGTTGGACATAGTATCCTCATTATTTACAGTCGTCTATTTGGGAAAAACTGCTGAAACTATATGTCAACATTCAAATTTACTTCCACTGCATAACCAGGAATTGATATGCACTAAGAATGCTCAATTCAAGTTCAACAATGCAGTATACAACTAGATTGATGAAGTTGCGATAGGTAGATGATATGACACCTAACAAGAGATATGTTGATGACACAATATTAAACATGCCTCCTATTTATTTGACCTATTTAACAGGCTACATTTGAATAGAGATTTCGCTATGAAATGTGAACCAAAATGGATCTCAAACTTACACGAACTACAGATGGAAGTATACAAGGATACATTCATAGTAAAGAATCCTGAAATGGACTATATCTGAATTTCATTAATTTTTCATTATAATAAAGGTTTTTTTGTATTTTCTAATGAATGAAAAACAAAACGATACACTTGTTTTTACTGACGTTTCGCTATTTAATGCTGCTGATAGCTTTATCAAAGTATTATTGAATCAGAATTTACAAAATCTCAGCTTATATATTGCAGCTTAATCATCGTTCCTCAGAATGGGGTCATTCTTTTGTCCAATAAGCTACAAAAATGTGTCGACTGATAACTCTAATCTACTGCAGTGAAAAACCTTCTTTGAACTCGCCATTATTGAGATGTCTTTTTACTGGGAAATGGATAGCCTCAAAACTTCATTGATAAATACGAGAGAATCCCAAAAATAAAAGCGAAATTTGATACATTTAGGAAGAAACCAGTCTTCCTTAATTTTTGATTTGAAGATAATGACATTTCTGGGTGAATTAAATATGTAGTGAAAGCTGTTCCCTAAACGAATTTATCTAGCTGCCAGGTTAGTCACAATTCACCGAATGAAATGCTGACTGAGATCGTCTACATTTGGCAAGTTCCCCTTTTATGTTACTTCCAATTGCCTATACCACTTTACGTATACCTTCCCCTTACTTTTTCCAAGTTTGTCAAGGGAAATAATTGTATGAACCTTGAATAGTCTATCACTAGTTAGTTAGGCATATTGAACTTCATAGTGAAGTTAGCCTAGGAGATATTGTCTAAAAGGTGACTGAAAGCTTTTCAGTGAAAACGTCCTCTTATGAGAACACAACAACATATCATCGACAGTCACCCGTACTCACACAACGTTTAATGTCTATTTGATGATCAGCCAGGTCCCTGAGGACAAATGATCGATAGGGTTAAACACATTTTATAGCTGATCTATACTGTGAAAAGTCTGAATTAAGAGAATAATATAAGAAGTCACTGTCTAGTTTTTTATCCCTTTGCATTTCTAATGGAACATAGGACTTCAAACCTCAGCTGTGAATTTTCACTATAGTGGTGGTAGTGTTTTTATCTCCTGCGAGGTGGGGTTGCTAGTCTCCCGCCCAATCCCCTCCCTCTTTTTCAGGCTTACTACCATTTGGACAAGATCTAGAAGTGAATCAGCCAGGAATCTAACCTGGACTGATTGACACGTGGTTGGAGGACATTCTATCACTAAATCACCGACGCCAAAGTAAACCTCGCCAGATTAATAGCTTGCTAGGCTACTAGCTTTCTAGTTTTCTAGCCGGTCCCAAGCCCAGGTAAAGAGGGAGGGTTGGGGCGTGGTGCTAGCAACTCCACCCCTGTAAAACAACCAAATCGCTACAGAAACTTCAACGAATAAATATATTAAAAATTCTAAAAACATAAGCAATAGCCTTACTTTTCGCTGGAATCGGGGAAGTGAAATGACGCAGGCTGGTGAAAGCCTTCGGGAAGCCAGTCAGCCGATGTGCCTTCTTTCGATGAAAGCAAAAGTAAGGATGGGTACCTGGAATGTTCGTACAATGTACGAAACTGGAAAGGCTGCCCAGATAGCCGCTGAAATGAGAAGGTACAGAATAGAAGTGTTGGGAATCTGCGAAAGCAGATGGAACGGAACTGGAAGGTGCCAACTACCTACTGGAGAGACAGTAATCTTTCCGGCCACCCAGAGGACAACCACGAGCACACCGAGGGAGTGGCCATCATGATGTCACCAACAGCAACCAAAGCTCTCATGCAGTGGGAACCAATCTCCTCCAGGATAATGACAGCCAGGTTCAACTCAAAAGGAAGGAAAGTTACAGTCATTCAATGCTATGCGCCTACAAACGTCTCAGAACAAGAGAAGAAGGAGGCGTTCTACAGACAACTACAAGCAATAATGGACAACGTCCCAAATGGCGATATCAAAATCCTGATGGGCGACATGAATGCGAAGCTGGGAGGAGACAACACAGGAAGAGAACTCACCATGGGTCGTGAGGCCCTCGGCGAAATGAACGACAATGGTGAACTCTTCTCAGACTTCTGCGCCTTCAATGATTTGGTGATTGGTGGTAGTGTGTTCAAACACAAGGATATACACAAGACGACATGGATTTCACCAGATGGAAACACCAAAATCCAAATAGACTTCATCTCAATTTCAAGAAAGTGGAGACGGAGCCTACTGGACACAAGGTCAAGGAGAGGAGCAGATGTGGGTTCAGACCACTATCTAGTACAAGGGACTTTCAAGGTGAAACTAAAAGCCTCGAGGATAGCTGGGGATAGGCCACAATGCAAGTTCAACACTCAAACTGAAGGACACAACCACAAAAGACACTTTCACTGCAACTGTCAGAGCAAAGCAGGAAACACTACGCGACATCACTGAAGAATCATGCGTGGAAGAACATTGGAAGTCTCTGAAGGCGATTCTCAACGAAACGTGTTCAACGGTTCTAGGAAGAAAGAAGAGACAAGACAAGGAATGGCTCTCAACGGACACTTGGAAATTAATAGAAGAGAGGAGAATGGTGAAAGAGAAAATGATTCAATGCAAGGACGGACAGGAGAAGGAGACGCTGAGCTCAACTTACAAAGCACTGGACAAAGAAGTGAAGAAGAGTGCTAGGAAGGACAAAAGACGATTCTACGACAACCTCGCCACTGAAGCTGAGAAGGCAGCAGGCAAAAGGGACCTGAGGACACTATATCAGATAACCAAATCTCTATCCGGGAAGAGATCAACACAAGCGAAACCTATAAAAGACAGCCAAGGGAACCCAATTACCAAGGAAGAAAAACAGATTAAACAATGGGCGGATCACTTCAAAGGACTCTTGAACCGACCATCACCTGCAACCCGTCCAGAAATACCAACAACAGCGCGCACACAACTGCAAGTTGACACCAATCCTCCAACGAGAGCTGAAGTCTTGAATGCAATCAAGCTTCTGAAAGCTGGAAAAACAGCTGGACCAGATGGAATACCCCCTGAAGCACTGAAAGCGGACCCAGAGACGACAGCAGACATGCTGACTCCATTATTGCAAAAGGTCTGGAAGGAGGGAAAGGTGCCTACTGACTGGAGGAGGGCGACTTAGGACTCTGCAAGAACTGGCGAGGAATCATGCTCCTGTCGACGCCAAGTAAAATCCTGAGTCGCATCATCCTGGAGAGATTAAAGGACGCACTGGAGACAGAACTCCGACCAGAACAAGCTGGATTCAGGAAAGGCAAATCATGTACTGACCAAATTGCAACTCTACGCATCATCATCACAGAACAAAGCATGGAATGGCGATCAAACCTCTACCTCAACTTTATAGACTTTGAGAAGGCCTTCGACAGCGTTGATCGTGAAGTAATTTGGAAATTACTCGAGTACTATGGCGTACCCCAAATATTCATCAACCTTATTCAACAGCTGTACGACAACGGCACATGTCAAGTGATCCACAACGGAAACTCAGCAAGGCGTTTGGAGTAAACACAGGAGTCAGACAAGGGTGCTTATTATCACCAATGATATTCCTAATTGTGGCGGACAGTGAGTGGGAAACGAGAAGACAGGGATATCCTGGACCGACGTGAAGAACCTAGAAGACCTGGATTTCGCGCGTGGATGATTTATGTTTGATGTCACACAAAATCGAAGACTTACAAGCGAAAACCGACAAACTGGTCGAAGAAGCAGCCGGAGAAGACAGGACTCCGAGTGAACATAGACAAGACGGAGGTTATGAAAATAACCAGCCAACAACAACAGCAGCAACATCCAGCGTCAATCACCATCAACGGGAGGGATTTGAAAGAGGTTACTTCATTCACTCACTTATCTAGGGAGCATTGTCTCAACTACAGGGACGGAGGAACGGACGAGGATGTCAAATCGAGCGAGGATCGGAAGGCGAGAAACACATTCATCAACCTGAAATCAATCTGGAAATCTTCGTCACTCAGCATCAACAACAAAATTCGAATTTTCAGTACAAATGTAAAGTCAGTTCTTCTATACGGATCAGAAACTTGGAGAGTCACAAAGAACTTTTCTAAAAGGGTCCAGACCTTTATTAACAACCGTCTTCGCTCTATACTGAAGATCACATAGCCGGGCCGGAAAGAATCACCAACAAGAAACTATGGGAACAAACAAAGCAAGAACCAATCGCCAACCAACAAATATGCAGGAGAAAGTGGAGATGGATCGGTCACTCGCTGAGGAGACCGCTGGGTAACATCGTGCGTCAAGCCCTCGAGTGGAACCCGAAAGGGAAGCGGCGTGTGGGACGTCCCAGGGTGACATGGAAAAGATCGTGTGAAGAGGAGTTGAAAGAGTATGGACTAACATGGATGCAGTTGAAAAGTACAGCAGAAGACAGAAACAAATGAATACGTACAGTTGAAGCCCTATGTTTCACTAGGAACCCAAGGGAGTAATAATAATAAAGTAAATAGGATAAAAATACAGACGGATTTATCAGCATAGTAAATCTTTACGAAAGCGTAATAAGAGAAATATAATCAAAACTACCAAAGACACTTCAGATTAGTACGAATAAAAGAGGTGCCTATAACACACTGGTCACTTATACCTTCCTTACGTACCATTATTCAACAATCAGTGCTAAAATTTAATGTCGTACAACCTCTAAACTTAACTGAATGTCTTGAAACATCTGATACAGAAAGAGGATTAGTATTATGTGACTGAAGATCCTAGGAGAGAGCTGCTTGAGGTTGGTCATATACAGTCCTTCTGAAGTGATTCCTTCTTTGGTTGCGTACATAATAAAAACAATACCACCAAAATTGTGTCACATCTACTGTATCTCATGTTGTTTTATTTGCTTAATTGAATCCTTGAACCTCAATCTTTGCTTACACCTACTTCAAATAGGTTTCAACCTATTGCTACGAATTTTTCCAGGGAGATGTAGAAAGAGCGTTACGGAGTATTGGAGTGTGCTTTCCAGATAAGAGGGGAGTTTGGGCATTAGACCAGTAACCCCGCGTCTTATGAACAACACCACACCTAATGGAAATGCTTACCATGCAAAACCTGACCAAATATGTGGAAGCTATTTAAGGAAATCACCGGGGGTAAGTTAATAAATAGTGGTCCTTCTTCATTTGACGCTGGGACTCTTAATAAATCCTTCTTATGTCGTCCAGCTGATGTTATGATCTCAAATGCTACAAGTGCAAATGATTCCCGCTTCTCTGGTTTTAACTCAAACGATGTCTTTAAGAGTCTCAGATCCCTGAAACCTACCCAGTCCCTTGGTCCAGATGGTGTATCAGCAATTATTCTCAATAAATAAGTCATGTTCTCACTGGTATTTCCAATGAATGATTTTCCAGTAACATTGTGCCTGCTTCTTGGAAGGGCATTAAAATTATTCCTGTGCCTAAATCATCAAGTCAACCAACTGTTAAGTTCAGACCTATTGCTATTACCTTACCTTTTTTAAATAACGGAAAGACTGCTTTTACTTAACATCGAGTCTTCATTGAGGGTTTTTACGACCCTAATCAATTTGCTTATATAGGTAGTAGGTGTACTTTAAATGCCACTGTCGTCATATATCACAATATTGTCTTTAGTTTAGATAAAGGTTCCAAATGTATTCGCTGTGCCTTCCTAGATTACAAATCTGCCTAGGCCCTTTTTTGTTAAACAAGCTTGCTGCGTAACAAGCACTAAACTTGATTGCCAATTAGTTGCAGATCTGTTTTTCTGGTAGAAGGCAGTACGCACTTTACAATGGGAGATCCTCCATTGCTTCATTTACGCTAGCTAGTGTTCTTCAGGCAGCTGTTCTTTCTCCTTTTATGTTTTCCTTCTTCTCACATGACTTGCCCCATTCTGAGAAGCAAATTTTGATAAGCATGCTGATGACCTGACTGTTTCTATGCCCATTACTTCTCAGTTAGACTGTTGCAAAATGAAATCAATCAGTGGTCCTCGTCAAATGATGTTAAGCTTGACCCCTCTAGATGTCAGGTGGTGAATTTCATTTTCAGATGCAAGCGCAACTTATATGAACTGGTCAGTTCGCACAGTTCCACTACCATAGATGGCATTGAAGTTGAAACTAAATTGAGTGTAAAATACGTTGGAATGTGTGATTCCTCTGATTTTTCCTAGTCTTCCCACATCATGTCACTTACCAGAAAGATATTTCGTTTGACTTTCTATGTAAGGAAGTTGAGACGATCTGGTATCGTTGCATCTCTACTTCAAATGAACTGTCAAAATGAAAGGTCAAAGGTTGTAGCTCCATGTTCCATTCAGAAGGCAAGGAACTCAGTAATAATGGGGATGATAATGATGATAACAGTAAAAATCATTTTTAGCTTACACTGTTTCCTTTTCACTCTACCAACAGCATTTGATTTACGCTTTAATTTCAGCTTTTTACCCTTTTCACTACCCTGTGGTTCTTCTTTATAAAGACTTAACCATCTTGAAGCTTTATCAAGTGGCGAAGCAGAATCAGCTCCTTTTGCAGAAATTGTTATTAATTCTTTTGGTATAGTAAATTGATCAGTTTCAATTGCTTCATCGTCTTCATCAGATAATTCATCCTTCTTCAGTTCAGCTTTTTCATAAGGTATTGTAAAGGGGAATACAGATAAAAAGAAAAATTAAGAGTAGGGCTAATTATTGCTATTTCATTATGTTACTAACTGTTATTTAAGTAGTGTGAGACGTCACGTGGAGGTTTTTAAATTGAGATTTAAACTATAGTGCAAAATGTGTCTTTGTGAAAGTTATAAACCATAACAATACAGAATATTTGCCGTGTTTTTATCTACTCCTCATACGAAGTCTAGAAATAAGAGAGTAGAATGTGGCTATATACTACTGGTTGGTTGACACGGGCGGTTGGATACTATTCACATCAACCAATAGTGCTAGCTAGCCATATCGAAGTGATTATATCACCACAGTTTCCTTTGTAACCCGACATTTCAGTACAGACTGTTTTTCAAAGATGTCATTAAATTGCTAAAACAAAGTGGAATAGAGTGAATTTGGCACGCATTACTCCCTAAAAGAAAAATTAGACAGGTAACCTTCATCAGTCAAAAAAATACAGCCTAAAGATTATTTTTCCCTGATCTACGATCAAGAATTCAAATCTTTTGAAAGTAAAAAATATCAAAGATTCACTGTATTCTAGGAGAACAGAAACTAAGATAAAATAAATCAAATGACAAGTAATGTGATATGTGAATCATCTGTCGTTGTTAGTGTGTTCATATTATTATTATTATTATTATTATTATTATTATTACTATAACCTCTAATTCCTAGAGGAACATAGGGCTTCAGCTGCGCGTCTCCATTGCCTTCGGCTTTCTGCCAACATGCTTTCATCTCCTCTTCACATGACCTCCTCCAAGTCACCCTTGCACTGACAACCAACTCACCATTTCCCTTTCGGCCTGGTTTCACTCGAGCAATGACTTGTCTAGTGATGTCACTCACTTGATGGTTTCCTCAGAGTATGACTAGCCAATCCATCTCCATTTCTCCCTGCATATTTGTTTCACAATCGGTTCCTGGTTGGTTCGCTCATTGCCAGAGATCCCTGTTGCTGAGCTTTTCTGGCCGGCCATCTGACCTTGAGCGGAGTAATGAGCGGAGACAACTGTTAATGAAGGTTTGAAGTTTGTTTGAGATGCTGTTTATGACGTGCAGTGCAAGTCTCTGATCCATATAGTGAGTAGCACTGACTGAATTCACATTGGAGTTGAAAATCCGGATGTTATTTTTGATGATGAGTGCTGTTGACCTCCACACAGACTTGAGAGTAATGAAAGCTTGTCTTGATTTCCGGATACTTGCTTTGATATCCTCTCTCAGTTCCGTTCGCCTGTAGTTGAGACGATGCTTCCCAGGTAGGTAGGTAGGTGAAAGAGGTTGTTTCTTTTAGGTTCATGTTATAACTGTATATAACATTACAGGGATGTTGGCTGGTTACTAACTGTTGAGCTCGAGTGAATAAAATCCAGTAATTACCAAATACCACTATCCTGCCTTAAATACCTTCCACTGTACTCAGCTTACAAGAATATCTCAGAAGAAAATACTGGTCTGTGTCAATGAGAACAGTAACATTAACAGACAAAAAATATCATTGATAATCACTAACTACTTATGAGTATTAAAATGAAGTTTTATTTGAAAAAAGAAACAGAAAACTTTCAAGTATGCCCTGATACAACTAGGGGAATACGGTGTCATCAGTGTTATCATTCTTGATTTTTAATAATTCTTCACTTCATCTCAAAGTATTACACTGTCTGCAGCGTAGTTTGAGATCTTATTAGCTACTTAGCAGTTGTTTGCCTACAGTCAAGAATAACTTTAAAAGTTACTTATTATCTCTAATCAGCTTTTTTTAAACAAACAGTTCAGAATTCGACCATTTCATGCAGCTACAATTTAGAAGTTATTTGTTTGTTGTTTTGGCTAACAGTAGTATTCAGGACTCGTGTTTCACCCCATTTGAGACTCGTCAGTTAGATTTACTTGTGTCACAGTAGGTTGAAATGTTTCTCCGAAGTTTTGAACATAACACCACTTGTATAAAATGTCAAAGCCTTATCCATTAGGCCAATGGGACATGGGAGTGCAACGGGTGTAATTTGAAGTTATTTACTCATGTTTTGAAACATATATATATATATATATATATATATATATAGGGTGCTTTAGTTCTTAATCTTCTTAATACCAAGGCGTCCTATATACTGAAGTAAAGTTGGTCAGGCCGTATTTTCATTGTACACTCGGTAGTAACTAATCGCACACATCTAATCCTCGGTGCTGGTGCAGACTGAATTATATCGATCAAGTTTACAATGTGGCCACCAGGCTAGGTGGCTGGCTGTTCATCATGGTGCACTCTGAATTGTTGTCACTAGATGGTTGGAGGCAGTCGACAGGAAGCTTTGGACCACTTAGATTTCGTGCTTGTATGAACTCGTCAATAAAGCCTACTTGCGATATTGATGGAACTCAAGCTCCTCCTAAGATTATAATCTAGGTCAGTCAGTGCTGTAGGACAGAGTAGTTACCTCTGATTCCTTGGGCTCGCAGTTGATCTCCTGTAGAACAGTAATGAATGATTTGGTTGGGCTTCATATAGTAACTAATGTTATGCATTTAGTCCTTTGTTTTGGGGCAAACTGAATTCTATCACAGTCATGCTGGCTATAATTTCACTATGAATTTTATCCAGCAAATACATCAAACCAAATTTTATGTAGTAATAATATTTCACACAATTATTTCCATTAATAAACTTGAAGAAAGCAAAAACAATAAGATAATGAGAGGAATAAAGAGATGTCATTATGCTTCGTTAGTTTTTCTCAAGTGCAAGCAATCAACCATAAACAATTTGATATCATTAAACAAATATTCAGATACTTTAGTCATACTAATCATAAGATTGAAGCATACTAATACCATGTGATTGAATATAATTATTATTATTATGATTATCTACTTCGGTTCCGAGTAGAACATATGGCTTCAACAACACATCTCCATGTTGTTCTGTCCTTTTGAGACGGGTCCACGATTGCCCATAATCTCTCATCTGCTCCATGTCTCTTCCTATTCAGGTCCCACTCAAGCAATGGACTGAAGCGATGAACTCATTCGACGGTCTCTTCAATGTATGACCGACCCATCTCCATTTTCTCTTATATATTTATTGAGCAATCGACTATTGGTTGGTTTATTGCCAGAGTTTCTTGTAGCTAATTCTTTCCGGCCTTGCAAATTGATCTTCATTATGAAGTCAGCAAAGGCAGCTGTTGATAAAAGTTTGTAACCTGTTGAAAATCCTTTTTCGTGACAGGCAGGGCAATTTTCTGCTCATTTGGAAGAAATGACTAACTTAACATTGTGTTTTTAAGCTGATTAGTATTTCTCGAAATAATTACAGAGTATTGTAGAATAACAAATGAATACTGAAAACTGAAAAGAGGTGTAAAACAGATGATACACTTATGTTACAGCTAAATAATTTAATTTAACGGAGGTCAAGAAAAGGGGTCCGGTCAAGAATGTTGATGAAGACGAAATTAAGAGTAGGAAATTACATTGTCAAAAAACAAAATAATTATTAAAATAACGTAAGATGTATTTACCATGGTGATATATAGACCTAATTATCTACAAGTCATTTTTACATGTTTGTTTGTATTTTTCTCACCCCACTTATTGATTTTTGACCTGATTTTCTCTCACGCTATTTGTGGTCCTTGAAATCCTATTGGTTGTTCACTATCTTAGTCTATCAATGAGATTAGTGCTTCCCAAGGTCACTTTGAACATACAAATATGCGAGCACTGTTAACCTTTTGGACTGTTGTTTCGAGACAGTAAAAAGGCTCTCTTGCCAACATCCAGTCTTCCCTTCTGTCCTTTTGACCCCACGGTATTATTTCTGTTGTTGTCATCGTGCAATTAGGACAGATTAGCCATCGCATTAGGTTAATATTCGCTCATAGTCTACTAGGTCTTAGTTTCGGTCATAACACATGGGATAGCAGCAAGGCTAACCAGCGGTATTCTTCTGAGTACATAAATTTTGTTTCATTCATTTCATGGCAATAGCTTCACTGACGCATAGTAACCTGGAATTATTTTGAACTTTGATTATCTTAAAGGATTTTAATGCATCGATTTCACGACAGCTATCTAACAAATAGTGTAGAAAATCGCCATTTTTTGGCATCTTTCACTTTCAAATTTCTTAGAATATGATCAGTAATGTATTCACACTTAAAAACAAAAGAAAATATGATATTTAACAGCAAACCAGCCATAGTAAACTTACTCGACAGTTTATCTTCAATAAATGCTCCAGTCCCTTCAATTTCACCAATAGATAAACGAGGAATCTTATCAGCAGCCTGAGACAATGGAACAATATTTTCAGCTGTAATAATGATTTATCAATTGATCAGTTGATCGATGTGAAACAAAGACAAAAGAATATCAGAAGATAAAGTTAAGTATATGTCAAACACAAAGTTCCAGACGAAGTTTTATCCTGAGTTTCCATTTGGAAATTCCAGAATAGCTAAATCATTTTATGTGATCAAAATGGCACTGTAAATGATATACAAATAAAAAGTAAGGAAATCACCCCCACCCTACCCCACCCCCCAACATAAACCCGCTGTGTTTACAGGAATTAGACCACATGGTTTAAGCACTAGACATCCAGATTGTCTATCATTATTATTACTGTTCCTCTAGATTTTGAATGGAACATATGACCTCAGTAGCACATATTTATCTCACTCTGAGTTCTCTGCAGCCTTTTTTAGCTGACTGCATGATTGTTCATTGGCTTTCGTTTCCTCTTACACAATCTTCTCCGTGTCACTTTCGAAATCACGCCTAACTCGTCGTTTCCCATTGGGGTTTTACTCAAGGGTTTACCTGACACATGATTTCATTTAACAGTCTCCTCAGCGTATAGCCAATTCATCTACACTTTCTTCAACTTCCTGATATAGGCCGGAAATCATCGGTTGTGCAGCAGCAAGTACTACAACTAGTTAAAGTGAGTAGTTTCCCACTACTCATATAATTCAGTAGTACATACAATATTGAGAAAAGTATTATTCGCATAAATGCTAGATTGAATTTTATGATTTTCAGTAATAAATTTTAATTTTCACAAAATGAATCATAGACTGAATGACTGATGATCAGTTTTACGAAGACTTTTTCAACTCAAATAGTAATGCTTTTCCATCGATGGATACGCCCTTAACTAGATACTGAAAGTCAGATGTTCAGTGAGAAAGAACAAGCAAAAAGGAACCGTTTCAGGTCGACCAGCCGAGAACCTATTACCCAAGAAATGTGTAGAATGAAATGGAGATAGATTGGATACATGCTGAGGAGACCACTGAGTGGGGTCATACTCCAGGCCATTGAGTGGAACTAGATTTTGAAGCAGAAAGTGACATGGAGAATATCACGGGAGAGGGAAATGAAGGCTTGTACGTAATCCTGTAACCAGTTGAAAGCAATAGCAAAGAAGCCAGTAGAATGGAGATGTACCCATACAGTGCTACACTCCATTTGAAATACAAGTGCAGATTTATGACTTTTAAACTTCAAGAGGTAATTATCTTCTCTAGTAACTTCGTGAAGTCTTTTCTTTGACTGCAGTATAATGTACTATGGCCATTTTGTAACGACAAAATGCACGAGTCAAGAAACAGATCGTTTATTAAGGAAATCAACACGTATTTATATATATTTCATGCACATTATTATAGCTTATCCAAGCGGACAAACACAGTCTTCTGATTGGTTGTTTCCTACAGAAAGTTGACCGTGCATCTCTTTGTGACTGTTTCATGAATGTCAGGTCATCTATATGTTAACTGTATCTGCCTACGCTAAGTCTGCTGTGATTGGTTGTTGAATCAGTCTTGTTCTTATTTTCTCACGACCAGTGTTTGCGACATACCCATTGACGTAAAATGCTGTCTACCATTTTTGGCTAGCCTGCTCTCACCGCATTCAGTTTCCTCTGACATTGTTATATTCTGGTCACTTCTTATGAAATCTTGTGGGCCAGTGTAGGCCTGTTCAAAGGCTTGTTTTATGTGTGTATGATTATTTGCACGGGACTCCTTGGTACTACAATTAACTTACAAAAACACACCTAAGGGTTTCCAAGTACTCTTAAATCGTTAAAAGAAATGAAGAGAAATGTCATGAATTGACCGGAACTCCGCACCATTTTGTGCCCCTAAAGCACTTTATAAAATCTTTGGGTGGAGGGGGAGGTGCCTGAGTGTTTTTAACACTTTGAAACATCTACCAAAAATGAAGTACATGCAAATGTGTTTATGCAGCTGTGTAAATGAAGTCAGTGAAACGAGTTTACTCACGGAATATCTTGTTTGTTTCTTTTTCATGTCCCAATAGGTAACTTTTGTATATTTCCATTCGTTCACCTTACTTTTTCCGTAAGGTGATTTTCAGATGTTTTTTCTTTGTTATAAATATTATATCATAACAGTTGAAAACTTAAACAAACATAAATGAATCGACTTTTACAAGTAGAATTTTGTACAAAAGTGCATCAGTTCAAGTTGTGTCATACATACACAAAATGCAAAGAATGTATAATGAATGGAAATGTACAGGAGAAAGCACAACTACCTAGAGAACAGTGAGGATTTAACCGATATGAGAGATCATAATACATGAATGCATCTGTGTTACTAAGAACGATTTTCAGCCATATGATTGATAATGTCTCGAGAACCCCAGTCAGTCAAATTTCACCTCCCTATGTAACCCAAACCAAAAGTCAAAGACTTCATGGACTAATGCCAGCGTTTTGATTTAACTACTTCTAACTCTCTTCTAACCTAACTCTATGTTCGCCAATAGTTCTTGTCGATATCCTAGCCTCCTCGAGCGATGCAACTTGACAACCTCATCGACTGACACAGCTTACTTAACCTCATAATTACTGATTATAGGATACCTGCTGGGACGAAAAAGCTTCTTTGTTAGCCATGAGTTCATGATTTATGCAGATACTGGCATTATGACCTGAGTGGACAGTTTTCATTCGTTTACTTATGGTTTAATCCTCTGAGGTCACACAATCAGATTTCAATATTTACCTACGGCTATGATACACCATGTCTTTTGTCTAATAAAGTTGTTGTGGCCGTCGTTTTTCCCAGTCTATTTCAGTTTAGAATAGATTTTTAATTGATCATTTGGTTATAATCCCAAGTTATGGAGGAACATTCCAGTCAAGTTAAACGGATCCATAAACCAGTATGACTCCGTCATGGTAATATCACTTGAAATGAGAGACTGAATATAAACACTTGTGATCAGAGGCAGTTAGCCTCTTCGTGTCTCCCGCTTTCAAATATACAAATATAACAACCTTTATGATTTAATTGCAATCATATTTTCCATAGTTTTTGTTCAGACCATTGTCTGCCAACCATTAATATTTTATCCGGCTGCTGGGTTAGTAAGGGCCAGAATTATTTTAAAAGAAAGTCATCGTGGATCAAAAAACAGATTCCTAGTATTTTTATGAGTGCACCTCATCTTCATCGACCTCGAAAAGGCCTTCGACAGCGGTGACTACGAAGGAATTTGGTAAGTACTCCAGTACTAACTGCATTTCGATTACATTTGATTAGTCCTCCATATTAATGATTTCAGCACACTGAGCAATTTTTCAATTTGATGAACTATAACCTTCTTGAGCTGCCTTGTAGATTTTTTTCTTTTCTATCTTCTCTTGCCCCTCCTTTTCTATTTCGAAAGCCTACAAAGTGATGGCAACTTAAATCAAAAATTGTAATGCTTATATTTTGGATGCTTTGATCTTATAATGTTTTCTCTACTACCACTCAAACATTCAAATATGTTCTCTCCACTCTTTTATAACCCTTGTGTAATTTCAGGCAGTTTGCAACAGCTGATAAGAGCCTGTGAAATGGAATGATATCATTTTATACTGCCAAACTGGTCTTTGTTTCTTTTACGAGTTGATCACGGATTGATATCAGTTAGAGAACCATTGAAAACCAGGGAGTACTGGACAGCTGCTGTTTCATCCTAGTTTGGGAATCATCGGCAGTATGCACCCACTGGGTTTCGAACCCAGGACCTTCCGGTTACAAGGCAAGCTCGTATACCATTCAGCCACTGGGACCCGATTCAATGGCTCGTGAATTCTAACTTCTACCAATTCGTGATTTAGCGCGACCCCAACCACTGTCGTTGGTGGGACATCCATCCACACACGTGACAACTAATTGGACCTCACTGGTCACGACTTCTCACTAGAACTCAGGAAACTCCAACCTGTAGCAAGTCACTAGTGAGCATTGAAACTTATCAAGGGGACCAAAGTAACATCGAAACAACAATTTCAATTACAGTGCAAGAGCATCACGAAGAAATAGTATGCATAAACACAACACGAAATTGAATACAAAATAAATTATGGAAAATAGTACAGAATTTATCTATGTATAGGCTCCACCGTAGGTCTGGATAGCAATAGCGGTTGGGTCAATTTCTTTTCCACACATAATCTTGATTGTTTTTTTTTAGCAAATTATAATGATCTCTGGTGTTCGGAGTATTGGATACCTAGAGGATATTGGCAGTTTATTTGCTTCGCAATAGATGAAAGAAAGAGAATCTTCAATGTCTTAGGGTTTTATGGCCTGTTTCGGTCAGGTGGTCTAATGTTAAACTGTTGATGCCATTCTCTACACACTTGTATGTGTTACCAAACACCTAAAACTTAGTTGTTAAAATAATGACTGACATGACTGGCTCAGTGGTCTACGGGTATGATACTCGCTTCAGGCACGAGTTGTCTCAGGTTAGACTCCCGGCTCAGTTCGACTTTTCAACACCACATACAACATGGAATCAGTTACCTTGGCCTTGATCTATAAGCTAAGTTTTACACCAAACTCAAAAATAGTAATAACAATAATATTTTTAACAAATATTTTAATTAACAATAACTTACATCCTCTTAAGTAATCAGAAACTTTTGTATATCTTTTTTGATTAGCTCGTGATCGTGCTGATCTCCAATCACAAAACAAATCGAAATATTCATAAATGACAATAAACAATAAGAATAATCCTATGAAAGCATCAATTGCCCAACCAGTTATCAAAACTATTTTTTCATCACTGTCTAAGTTTTTAACTTTCCAACTTGTCCGAATAGATGAATAACCATGGGATTCCATGGTGCATATATATATATATATATATATATATTTATGACTGTGGTATGGTCTTTTTTAAAGGAGCTAATATACTAATCGATAATAAACCTCTTTCCTCCGAATGTGAAATGCTAAAAGTTTCCATTGTGTTTGATTATTATTGTTCGGAATAGTGGTTAATATTGCATATTTATATATGTATATATTTTTAGTGTATGCGTATATTGATCGATTGATTTTTGTTTAAACTGAACTCTGTGCAAGTATGTTAAAATTGTTGTTGTAGATATATTTAATAATGTCTTTGCCATGTAAGCAGCTGACGAGAAGGCAACGAAATAAAAGATGGTACCATTTTATTCTGCTAAAACTGTAGTTCTTGCATTGTTCAAATTCATTAAGGGGAATAAATGTATGAAATAAATAGTCAGTATGGTGTGATGGTCATGTGGTACTTAATTCTGATTGGTTCATTTTGCTCTACCCTGAAACGAGTCACGTTTTTATATAAAGGTATGTAAAAGTGAACTCAGAACTGTAAATTAGGCTCACCAGTATACTTTTATATCTTTATGCGTAGGGACCATAAATGGCGTTAACACATCATACATTTGGATGGCTACAGTGCTACTAAATTTTGTTCATCAGTTTCAATTTAATTGCCTTGGAGTGGATGTAGGGGTACTACAAGGTTGACAAAAGTCACCGATTATTATTATATCCTCTAATTCCTAGAGGAACATAGGGCTTCAGCTGCGCACCTCCATTGCCTTCGGTTTTCTGCCAACTTTTTCAAACCGCTCCAAGTCTGCCCACATGCTTTCATCTCCTCTTCACATGACCTCCTCCAAGTCACCCTTGCACTGACGACCAACTCACCATTCCCCTTTCGGCCTGGTTTCACTCGAGCAATGACTTGTCTAGTGATGTCACTCACTTGATGGTTTCCTCAGCGTATAGCCAGTCCACCTCCATTTCTTCCTGCCTATTTGTTTCACAATCGGTTCCTGCTGAGTTGATTCGCTCATTGCCAGAGATCCCTGTTGCTGATCTCTTCTAGCCGGCCATCTGATCTTGAGAGGAGTATTGAGCGAAGACAACTGTTAGTGAAAGTCTGAAGTTTGTTTGAGATGCTCTTTATGACGCGCAGTGCAAGTCTCTGATCCGTACAGTGAGTAGCACTGACTGAATTCACATTGGAGTTGAAAATCCGGATGTTATTTTTGATGATGAGTGCTGTTGGCCTTCACACAGACTTACTTGAGAGTAATGAAAGCTTGTCTTGCTTTTCCGATTCTGGCTTTGATATCCTCGTCAGTTCCGTCGGCCTGTAGTTGAAACGATGCTTCCCAGGTAGGTGAAAGAGGTTGTTTCTTTCAGGTTCCTCCCATTCATGCTGGCTGATTGTTGTCTGTTTTTGTTGGTGGTGTTGGCCAGGAATTTTCATCACCTCTGTTTTATCTATGTTCATTTGAATTCCTATCTTTGATGCTTCTTCCTTTGTCGACTTGTTGCTTTTCACTTGCATATCTTCCAGTTTGTGGGAAATCAGATATATATCATCGGTGAAGTCCAGATCCTCCAAGTTTGTTGTTGTGTAAGTCCATTTTATGCCTGTTTCCTCATCGCCCGTTGTCTGTCACATTATCCCATCTACTGCAATCAGGAAGATCATTGGCGATAGTAGACAGCCTTGCCTCACTCCCGTCCTCACTTCGAAGGCTTCCGTAAGTTTCCCGTTGTGGATTACTTGACATGCAGCATTTTCGTACAACTGTTGGATGAGATGTATAATTGTCGATGGCATCCCGTAGTAGCGAAGTAGTTGTCAAATGACGTATTGATCGAGGCTGCTCTATCGAAGGCCTTTTCAAAGTCGATGAAGTTGAGATAGAGAGGTGACTGTGGTGAACTGGATCATGCAACAGACCGTGGGAAGTAAGAAGGCAGACATTTGCTAGAGTGATGAAACGACCCTAGAAGATGTGGATTTTGTGAATGATTTAAGTATCCTATCACAGGGACTCTGAATTAACAGGTGAAAACCAGTAAGTTGATAGAAGAGTCAACGAACACAAAACTTCAAGTGAACCGACACCAACAAGTACCAATCATCGTCAATTGGAAATATTTAAAGAAAGTTGTTTCTTTCACTTAACCATACAGTATCGTTTCAAATACACGTGACACGCACGGGTGAGCATGTCAACACCACGATTGGATCGGAAAAGTAAGAATAACCTTAATTAATCTGAAATCAGTGTGGAAACTTGCTGCACTCTCCATAAGGAATAAAGTTCGAATTTTTAACATTAATATCGATTCGTTATTTCTCTATGATGGGGGTTCAAAGACTTGGTGCATGCGTCACGAAAGTATTTCTTGCAGGCTTCAACAGACCTCTATTAAATAACTATCCTTTTCACTCGATACTGAAGATTACATCACCCGAAAGGATAAGCAACAATAAACTCTGACTGAAAACCAACCAAGAACGTATTAACCAACAAATATGCAGATGGAGATGGATTGGTTGGACATTTCGTTCGGTGAAATTCAAACGGGAAGTGATGGGTTGAGAAATAGAAGCACAGCTGCTCAAAATAAAAATGCCGAGTTGTTAATATCAGTAGAATTTACAGTTCACAGTATGTGTAAGTGATAATAAGCATAAATAATGTAGTACTAAATTGACTATCAGAGAAAATTAAGAAAATTTATGAGACAAGTAAAGTTAATTAAAGCAATGATGATCCTGGTAGGAAAAGCGTCTGAAAGAGCTAAACAGATCAGACGGGTTTGCATGGCGAAAGTGATATTGATGGGAATATAGAAGACAACTTTATAGCCTTGTTAACATCGATTTCATATTCAATATCTACAAGATGAGCTAGAATAAAGCAGTGAATAAGCTTTCACTGCCCTTGTTTCACCACGCAAGATGATGTCTGGATACCATATATTTGTTTGTTTTCTCTAGGTCAGTTTGTATTTCCATTGGCTGACTCCCTATTTGGATTGAAATTCACTCTTCCTGTGTTGATATGTCGGTTCCTCGTACAGATGATTCAACTATGTCTGAGGATTATCATGATTTTATTATGGTTGGTGGCAAGTAGTAGTATGTTATTTCGGAGTGATTCTAGGTTGTGAGTCAGTCTAATTTAACTGGAAAGCACCCCCCGCCCCCTACCCAGAACATGACAGTGTGACCAGCTGATCATTTGAAATTGTCTCTCACAATGAGATAGACAGAAAAGTCAGACTTGAAATATGACGTCTGGAATGCAAACCTTTATTAGACAAAATATATGGTATATTATATTTACAAATCCTTGGAAATTTAAGCTATAAATAAGACAAATCTGATTGATTATACGACATCAAAACCCCTCAGAAAATTAAGCCATAAAATGATGAATCAAAACTGTTCAGTAAGTAAGATTATCTTGTCAGTACATGCATAAATCACGTCTTTGCGGTTAACAAAGAAGTTTGTCCATCTTGACACTTCCCTTTTTATTAATTTTCTTTCTAAATTTCTGATTATAACTTGATTCGACACAGTATTTTGGTACAAGTATGGAATTTTTAGCATGTGTTATCGGTAGCCCAAATTTAGTAGGCCAACCATTGATATCAGGTGTACGTCGGCTGGGGACCGAACACCGAACCGTGTGCCAACTGGAAATACTTTGGAGTTTGAAACGATTTGTGCAGGGTTCGTGGAAATGAAGTTACATCCAATCGACCAGTCCCCAAACGGGATAAAATGCGTATACTGAATTCTATCCAAATAACAAATGATAGATGATTCACGTTTGATACTTTTCGCATAAATTACAATCTATTTACTCTCGTAGACATTAGTATAATAGTAAATAACAAAAGCCTCATATATGTAGTTGTAGTTTTCAATTATTCATAAATAATAGGATTCACAATTTAATTTAGTGAACTGTCTAAGCTTCTCACAGTATTTAATTGATTACAGGATTTCGTCATGAGCTAACATCAGTTAGAGAACCATTGGAAAACCTGGGAATACTGAACAGCCGTTTCGTCAGCCCTTTTTGGGACTCTTCAGCCATACGCACCCACCGGGGTTCGAATCCAGGACCTTCTGGTTACAAGGCGAGCTCGTATACCATTAAGCCACTGGGACCGATTAAGTGGCCCATGAATGCTAACCTCTGCCAATTCACGACAAATTCGAATCCCGGTGGGTGCGTACTACTGAAGAGTCCCAAACTAGGACGAAACAGCTGTCCAGTACTCCCAGGTTTTCCAATGGTTTTCTAATAAATGTCAGCTCATGATGCAATCCTGTAAACAATCAAATCCCTACAAACCAACACTTGAATTTAATTAATTGTTGTGTAATTTTTAAAGTGAACTCAGTTAATATTTAATACTGAGTTGTTCATATTCACTGTTTATTTCAATATCGGTCGCTTTTTCGAACATTTTGTATATGTGTGAGAGTGAGTATGCATGATGTTGATGAAAAGACGACAGAAAAAAAAACGTTTAAAAGGAAGTATACGTTCATTTTATATTTTAAGTGTGTTATTATTGACGTGTAAAGTGTTTAAAACACTCAAGTATTGTCACGTACCCGTCGTCAGCTGATATGACCGAGTGGACTTTGGCGTGGGTATTATGATATTGATTCAGTGGATAACTTATCTAAAATGTTAAATACGCCTATTCGTCTGCAGTACCTTCCGTTTCACTGAGCCGCGTAAATATCAAAAGACAAAGACTAGCCTGTGACTGGAACATGATGTTTATATATATTTTAACCGCATTAAAATCAGCCTAGGGCAGTGAAAATAAGTTGTTCTGATTGGCAGGTTAATCGGCTTGGTCGGTGGAAAATAAATATCCTGATTGGCTGGCAATTTGACCAAGACGAAGGTAAGAAAAAGATTATGAAATTTTGGCAGTCAACTGAGCACACAATGAATCAAAAGAGGATTAATACTTTGATTGGATAGAAGATTTCATCATGAACTGACATCAGTTAGAGAACCACCGGGAAACCTCAGCGTACTGGACAGCCGTTTCGTCAGCTTAGTTTGGTACTCTTCAGCAATACTCACCCACCGGGTGGGTTACAAGGCGAACTCATAGACCCGATCCAATGGCCCACGAATTCTAACTTCTGCCAATTCACGACATAGCACGATCATTTCGCAATGTCTTCTTCGATGAGTTATTGCCTCATCTTCAACCTGCTGTACCCTACTGGTCGCGGCTTCCTACTAGAACCTCAGGTCACTGCCTGAATAGGACCAGTGGCTAGTGAGCGTCAGATTAATTTTCAAGTATTCATTTTGTACGGATTTTGTTTGTTCTAGTGGGAAGCTGGGACCAGTAGGGTACAGCAGGTTGAAGATGAGGCAGTAACTCATCGAAGAAGACATTACGAAATGGTCGCGCTATGTCGTGAATTGGCAGAAGTTAGAATTCATATCCCAGCTATTGGATTGGGTCCCAGTGGCTCAATGGTCTACGAGCTCACCTTGCAACCAGAAGGTTCCTGGTCCGAACGCCGGTGGGTGGGTGCGTATGAATGAAGAGTCCCAAACTAGGCTGACGAAACGGCTGTCTAGTACTCTCTTGTTTTCCAGTGGTTCTCTAACTGATGTCAGCTCATGATGAAATTCTCCATCCAATCAAACAAAATCCCTACAAAACGAATACTTGAAGATTACTGTTTTAACCAGTTCCTATCAATTGCCTTTATAGACAGATATCACTCTGATGCATTAGTCACACTTGTATGCAACAAAAACCTAATCAGCTATAATGACTTTAGTAGTTCTTTCTGAATATGCAGATATAGCACAAAGAATAAATGGTAAGACCGGAAACAGATGTCATAATAACATTAGTTACTTGCACTATGATGATAATAATTGACGACATTAAGGTATTCCCTTCGAATAACTCGTAGGTTGGTTACACAGCCTTCCCAGTCTTGAGATTAGGGAATCAGCCCCAAGTATAAAATGAGGACATCAACCACAGTGGTGTAGGCAACTGTAAAGAAACAACCAACTGCATACTACTGTCTATATTCAAGTCACATCTGGTCATCAGTAATCTCAGTCAATATTTCCTAAAAAATCTTTTCATTGCTCCAAAGATTTTCAATATTGGAAGAGGAAAGCTGACCTGTTACAATAGCACATGCTCGGTGAAGTGAAAGTGTCGTCATAAAACCACAAATATTCTTGACCGTATTTTATGAATGAAAATCTAGCTGTTATTATAGATGTGCAATTTATAGATTAATACAAGTAACACATATTAATAAAGGAAGATTGAATGAATTTATGAAATTTCGTAAGGGCAACTCAGCTAAATTCTCTACGTGCAGTGACATATATATGTCTACATCAAAATGATGTACTGTAGTGGATTTTCATGATATCAGTGCACTGATTTGTTACTAGGGAGTAGCCAGTGTTATACTTCTACTCCACCAAGCTAGATGGATCACCACTGGGGCACAATGTGAATTGATGTTACATAGTTGGAGGCAATCGACAGAATTTGGGATCATTCAGCTCAGTGGTAACTCCTCTGACTTCAACGCTGGGTGACGTGGGTTTGAACCTCTGAATGAATATGAGATCCCTCAAGGTTGCAGATACGCCTTACTGACGACTTAAAACAAGCATAGAACCTGGGTCAGGCAGGACACCTTGACGACAGCTTCCGACCTTCTGCAATTCCCAGTATCTTTCTGTGGTATTTATGTGATGAGTTTTATTGATTTATTTAGCGTTCCAGAACGTAGGGCTCTGTACGGTATTACAATAACAATAACAATTTCGCTTTATTCCAGAAACAGTACTTGTGGTACAGTGTGGAATTATCAGCACATATCTACAATATTGCATCTAATTTCATCGTACATTTAAAAGGAGTATTATAAAAAATAAAATATATTAAAAAAACAAAAAAACAAAAAAAGAAACACAGAAATGACAAAAAAAACATTTAAAAAAATGCAAATAAAAATACCAAATAAAAAGGAAGATAAACACAAATAATGAAAAAAATATTTCAGTATTGGTTAGTGGAAGCTACGATATGTGTATGCGTGGTGAACAGTAACAGCTATAATCATACAAGAAATTATGAGATGTTCTTAAAAATGTTTACAGCCAAGATGGTCAGTTAATTTGATTGAACAACACTAAACAATCATAAGATAAACATTACAGGTTGTGTTTTTTTTATTGTCAGCACTAATGCGGTGTTTGTAGTGGTAGTGTGAGGAATCATGCATAATACAAAATTTTTTTTAAGATGGTGATAGTGGCAATAACAAACAAGATTGTCAGTTAAATAGTGCCGAACAAAGAACAACCACAGAACTAATGTTACATGATGGTTAATGACGGGACAATTTTTTTAATAATCATAGTGATAATATAGTCGGACCCAGTAGATATACAAAAGAAGGAATAGAGTAAAAGTGCAAAAAAAGTAAGCCAACGATAATTAATTTTAAGCAGCTAAGTATGTTTAAGAAGGTTGTTCACTATAGAGTACAAATAAGAGAGTATAAGGGGAAATAACAAGGGCCAAGATTATGTTATTAACATTAAAGCAAGTCATAGGTTTCACGCCTAACATTATCTCTGTCACTTAGCTGGTTCGTTGGTTGCCCAAAAGGTTTTATTCCATCTTTACACTATCTCCTTCGTGTCACCCATGGATTCAGACCAAGTTTATATTTTCCACTCGAGGTCGTTCAGTATGATGTTATTCAACGGTCTCTTTGGTATGTGTTAAATGTGCATTTCCTTTACGCAGATTTATCGGACGAGAGATCTTTGTTTGATTCGTTGCCGGAATTCCTTGTTACCTATCCATCCTGACCACACACACACATATATATACACAAACCTAAATAAATAACAATCCAGTATGGACTAATCAACTGTCTATAATTTAATTTCATATTGATTTCTTCAAGTTCTCACAGAATATTCTAAAAGTAAAACTAATTTTTTTTTCAGATGTAAGAAGAACTGTTTGCTAGTGACACGTTGTCATTAGCTTCAGTGCTCGTTCGACTTCTTTGACTACTTAATCTTACTCGCTCCCTGACTGAGTGAATTCATTTTCTCTCCAAAAGCCATTTTCTTTCTCAGTTCAATATCACATAGATAATCATTTGGCATAAAGTGTTCTACAGCTGAACAAGATATTTCTTTTACTAACGTGTTACAGCCTAATATAATGTCTTAATTTTGAAATAAAGAAAATGATCACAGTAATGCTAATGTTTTGAAAGAATTTATACATCAAAGTATTCGGTGTCGCCATCTGTTTAAAACACTGGCCTACAAAGCACAAGTCGGGCTTATCCTCATTATTCAAAGATAATAATAAAATTGACTGTTCTTCTGTGCTTACAACTTTTACTTTTTTTACTTTTCATTCTTATTTTTAATCTTTTCCCATTCCAAAAAAATTTTTTTTTAATAGTAATGACGCCTTCTTTAACTTTTTTTCTTAATTATACACCAATTAAGTGAACCACTGATACCACTGAAGAACAAAAAAATATGAACCTACTACGATTTGTTTAAATAAATCTAAAGTGAATTTGATGCACGCGTTCAAATTCAAACTGATGACCATAAAAAACAAACTAAACAAAGAAACAATTCTACACGTTCTTATTTCAAACAAAATATTGATAATATAAGCGTATACAGAGTATTAATAATCATGAAAAAAATTGTTCGTATAGTGATAGTGATTATGTGCACAATGTCGTTTGTGAATAAATATTTACATAGTCTTATGGCTATTTTTTAGACTTCAATGCGGTAGGCTTCACTTACACACATAATCCCTCACACACACACAACACATAAGCAAGCGCGCACATAATTACACACGCGCACACACACACACACTCGCACATAGTAGATGAAACAGAAAAGCACGTGCTCATACGAAATTACTGAGTGATAATCAATCATTCTATTCCCTTTTCTCAGTACAATAATAATTTAAATGTGTATATTTTTTCCTCAAAAAACAAAATCTCCACATTTCCAGGAGGAGTAGGGAGACGGAGAGAGATTGAACGCGTGGGAATATGTTAGTGTGTATGTATATATAGCTGTGTGTGTGTGGATAGGCACATTAAAAATCCAGAAAGAAATAATCAAGAGACGATGAATGGGACAGAGATTTTCACAAATCTTTTTGTACTAGGGGGTGGGGTGGAGGGGCGATGCGGTCAGAATTAATACAGACACTTGTAGATGTGTATAAACAAAATCTGGGGCTTGTATAAACATTAAATGAATGCTGACACGATAGAGTCTCACAGAGAGTGGGGAGAGAGTAGGAGAAGAAAATATAATTCATATGATTATTAGGATAGTTAGTTTAAAATTGTGTCACAAACACTAGGGTACTTAGTGTGTGTGTGTGTGTGCTGTACATATTTGAGTGTACCGCTACGGGTGAATGTCCAAGTGCGTGCGAATCGCGCGCATGCATATAAACAAACAAAATAATAATTCATATACATATATACAAAATAAGATTTGTTTAAATAAAGTCTATACTTTACTTGATATGTTTGCATTTAAATAAATAAATAAATATACATGTTAAAATGATTAAATAAACGATTCATGATTTGATTAACAGTCAACGAGACAAATATTCAGGACAAATTTATGCATTTCTTAACTGTAAAATAAGATTTAAATAAAAGGTCCCTTTGGTTACTAAATGATATGAGTTGGAGAAGCATTGGAAACTATTAGAAGAGCACTGGACAACACTGTTTCATCCTACACAAGGACTCTTTAGCAGCAGAATAAAGATCAGAACCAGGACTTTTAGGTTACAAGTCCAGGCTTTTGGACAGTAAGCCTCTTGAGCAGGAATTCATATAACCTCATGTACTCATGATTGCCAGTGCTACCGTTAATCGTTGTTGTCAGTGAGCATCCAGTCGAGCTTGACACCGTAGGTTCTAGTGGCCACGACTTCCCACGACAACTTAACGATATTCATTCAGTAATCACCAATGAGTTGAAGTGGGTACTCACTGTTGAAGAGTCCTTGGCTAG
Organism: Trichobilharzia regenti; assembly: GCA_944472135.2. Classification (NCBI taxonomy): domain Eukaryota; kingdom Metazoa; phylum Platyhelminthes; class Trematoda; order Strigeidida; family Schistosomatidae; genus Trichobilharzia; species Trichobilharzia regenti. The sequence continues at coordinate 33,861,974 of OX235266.1, forward strand.
GATAAAATAACCACCCTGGTTTCCAATGTCTCTCTAAGTGACGGTGAATTGTCATGAATTCTGGGTTGAAATTAATGTAAATCCTTAACAAAAAACAATTTAAATTGAACGAGTCTTTGTATTCAATGACTGAAGTTCTTCTTACCGAATATTTAATCGTTATATGTGTGTTTAAAAATTTCCCAGTCACATTTTAAGTTCAAAATGAATTCTATCAAGTCAGTCAACTAAAAAGGCAAATTTTTAACGAAATCATTTTATTTACTTCATATAACATCTTTTTATGAATACAAATAGCCTGCATTGCGTTAGGTGTCATTCAACGTTCTCTCAAGTGTGCGTCACATCCATTTCTACTTTTTTCTGTATACTTGTTGAGCAATAGGTTCTTTGGTTGATTTATTCCCATAGTATATTGTTGCTAATTTATTTTGGCCGGCCGTTTGATCTTCACTGTGGAGCCAGCGAAGGTAGCTGTCGATAAATCTCGCAGTGGCATTTTAGAAATGCTTTTTGTGATGAACTGGCCAAGTTTCTTACCCGTATAAAGAGAACTGGCACTTTGGGATACACAGTGCAACTGCTCGCGACAGTGTCGTTGGCGTTTATTTCTCCTCATATCCAACCAGGCGGATTTCATTGGCCACAGTTTCCCACCAATTCTAAAACATTATACTAACAGAAAGAAAGAAGACACCTTTTTATTTAGTGAAAGTTGGTCACTTCACTTTCATTTGCGCTGTCATCATCAACGTAATTTCAATTGAGTCATAGTCTTAAACTCCGTGTCAAATATGGCAAATCGGCAGCATCTGAACAAGGCATTAAGAAGACAAATTTCACGAGATGATATCATTTCGTAGTTTCTTTACAACCGCTTTACAACTAACATGGTTAAAAATGATAAAATAAATTTCAGGAAAATTACTCACTCAAATAAAAACAAAAGTACATACTAATGACCAATCATATTTAGATAGGTCATGTAGTCCAGGGTAGGCGAAGACTGAAGTTTATTGTTTTTTGTACACACAGTTTAGACTGTATGTGATTAATCCAAAGTGCTCCCATCACCTTCAATAACTTTGAATTAGAGTTATGTGAAATAATTGTGAAACGCTCATTAATATTGATTTTTTGACCTGACATTATCAAGTGTTTTGCAATGGATGATGCTGGATTTCTATTCAGGCTAATCGCGTTGGGATTTTCTATATGTCTTAGTAACCATTTTTGAAAATGTTCTTTTCGACGACATTGGAACATTCCGTTAGTTCTACCTATATAGGTGTCACCGCAGCTGCAGGTGAACTTGTAGCAGCTAGAATTCATAATCTGACGAGTCGTTTCAGTGAAAAACGGCTTCATCTTGTAACCGAAAGCTCGTTGGTCCGACGTATGTCGGAGTCAGCGGTGCGTACCATTGAAGATTCTGGAATTAAGACAAGGAAGCTGCATAGTATTCTGTGGCGGTTTTCAGTGATTCTGCAATCGATATCTGTTAGTTCATGATCTCTCGAAAATTCATCCTAATTGTTCATTATTGTTTCTGAAATGTAACTAAGTACTGCCCCTCTTACATGCCTTTTTTGCACGTCTAACTAGTCAGCGTTTTGTCCTCACTTAATCGGTCTCATGGACATTCTATCAAGTTTCTGCAGTTATTAATAATCGTCTACCCAAATGTATCTAATGGGCTATTTATGCTACCGACTTACACCTAGTATTCTCCGGACGAACAAAATTTGATAATATGTGGAGAATAAACTACCACTTGTGTCCCACCCCTTATGTGTATCTACGTATTCGTATGCTCCAATGGAGCTGATTACACTGGATGTTATAACCCTGTTCTAAGGGATACTGAATACTACCCAATTTGACTGATGAAAGGTGAACACAGGATGACGAAATCTTCCATGTATGAAGACATTCTTCAGTTAGGTCATTCAGTCCTGAGCTAATTATCCTTCAGAGTTATCTGGAAGGCCAAATTCAGTCATTCTAAAAGTTTAGGTTTGCTCCACTTTGTGTTTAACTGGAGTTCAAACTGTAAGCGAAAAAAAAGCCTAAACTGTGTATTTAAAAAGATTTTGTTGAACTCTTTATCATAAAAATGTTCCTTTTATTTTACCAACTTGAATTCAATCCGCTTCACTTCATCTTCACCTTCTTTATTGTTCTTTATCATCGTCACACTTTTGATTTTTGACAACACAAGGATAGATTACCGCTTTTGTCCACATCTATGTGCATTTACCCTTTTACCTGCTCCTGTGGAGCTGATTATATCGGACGTTGTAAGCGTACTCTCCGAAAACGTGTAACTGAACACTATCCGGTTTGGTTGATGAAAGGTGAACGTACAACTGAAAAGTCGTCTATTTGTGATCACCTGTTAGCGTCTGGTCATTTAGCTCCACGTGATTCATCCTTCAAAGTTATCTACATGGCAAAATCGAATCGATCCAAAAGTTTACGTTTTCTTCACTGATGCATAGCTAGCCGAAGCTTTAGCTATACATGAACAGAAACCTAAATTGTGTGTGTGTTCAAAAACGTTTTGTCAAACGCCTTTCTTTACCGTGGTCATAGTAATGTTAATTCTAGTTTTTATTTTATTTTATTTTACCACTTGAATTCATTCCACTTCACTTCACATCTTCATTCATATCGTAATCGCTCTCCTAATTTTTTGTTTTAATTTTTAGACAACGCTTGACATTTTTCTTTTAAAAATATTTTTGATATCAATTCACTTATAAAACAATCTTTAATAATTTTGTAATCCATCCACTTGAACTCTACCCCTTATAACATTTTAATTATCCTTATTCTTATCACTTATGTTATGCATATTGACTGAGCAATTATTTAGTGCCACTTAATAACTTTTTCTGTGTTATATAAATACGACTGTACAGTTGGCTTGAAAATGAAGTTGTTGAAAAGAAATTTCTTCGCTGAACAACTAATTCTAAATACTGATTCATTCATTTATTAATGTTTAAAAATTTTCTAATTCATCTACCTCTTTGAAGATCATGCTAGTTGTCCTTATCCTTATCATATGCGTATACTGACAAGTGAGCAGTCTTTACTGCACTCTACAACTGTACAGCTGCTTGAAAACGAAGTGGTTGAATGAAGGCATATTTCTTCGTTGGACATTTAAAGCCAACTTTCACCTAATCTAATTTCAAATCTCTACATCCATTATGTTGGTAGTTGGTATTACGTAACAGCTCCGACCCCTCTACACCTACTACTCAGAAATAGACTGCCGTAAACTTGTAGTAAATATAATTACGATTATGCAACCTATGAAGATGACTTTGTCAACAAGGTGTAAAGTTTCTTCACTGAATTGTCTCTTTATTTTCTTTATAATTTGTTTCATTTTTTTGACACCACTTGACCCAACCTAAAATCTCTTTAGACATTCATTGACTTTTTTAAAATACCCTCTTATAATTCCTTAGTTCATCCACTTCAACTTTACACTCTCCAAAACTGATATCGATTGTTTTTGTCATATGTTTATTGATTGAGCAATTTTTAGCGTCTATTTTCACGTAATATGAATACAGATATAAAGCTTGAAAATGCAGTTATTGAGAAGAAATATCTCTTCAATGAACTAAACTTTTTTGTGTTTACATATTCATGATTAAATGGGTATATTTCATCATTTACGTGTATGTATAGATGAGAGCAATCTAAATATTGTGATATGCAATGTACTATCAACTATATAATCTATATATGTCCAGTTATTGGGATTTCTTATCAGCTCCGTTTCTACATGGTAGTGTTTTCGCACTCTTCTAGACAAGAACTGCATCAAACGACAAGTACGAGCAGTTCTACAACACCATGTGAAATGTTTACCATCTATAGAGTTGACCAGCTGTCATAATGCCGTCCTAAGGTGTCACTAAGATATGGTATTATTTTTATTTTTCCCATGGGTTCCTAGTGGAACATAGGGCTTCAAGACATCATGATGGCCACTCCCTCGATGTGCTCGTGGTTGTCCTCTGGGTGACCGGGATAGTTGGCACCTTCCACATACGTTCCATCTGCTCTCGCAGATTCCCAACACTTCTATTTCATATCTTCTCATTTCTGCGACTACCTGGTCAGTCTTTCCAGTCTCGTATATTGTACGAACATTTCTCGTCCCCATCCTTATTTTTACTTTCATCGAAAGAAGGCACATCAGCTGACTGATTCCCGAAGACTTTTATCTGCCTGCGTCATTTCACTTCCCCGATTCCAGCGAAAAATAAAGCCATTGTTTATATTTTTAATATATTTATGCGTTGAAGTTTCTTTTGATTTTTTTTTTGATTTTTGATTTACAGCTTGATTCCACACTGTATTTTCGGTACAAGTATGGAATTTTCAGCATGGATATCGGTAGCCCAAATTTTGCAGGCCGACCATAGATATCTGTAGCGATTTGGTTAAGTTTTGGGGGTGGAGTTGCTAGCACTACGCCCCAACCCTCCCTCTTTATCCGGGCTTGGGACCGGCTAGAAAACTAGTGAGCTAGTAATCTAGGCGAGGTTACTAAGATGTGGAAGTGTATAATAATATTAATAATATTCGAAATTTAATTTTTTAGGGAATCATTTTGTTTCATTACGCATTCATATCAGTTGAAAAAATACTGAAAAGCGTGGCGTACAGGACAGCTGTTTCATCCTGTTTCATCAACACTCATCGAGGACCCTGCTAGAGGTTGAGCGTTGAACCTTTAGATTACAAGACCAAGTTCCTTGATCATTCAGCCATTTGGACCGGAATCCAATGACTCATGAGGACAAATACTCACCAATGGGACTGGAACTGGCTAACATTGACGGTGGCACTAAAATCGCTAAACGACAGAAGTTATAATCATTCCACTGGCCACCGGTTTCTGACGTAAATGGCTGCATAGTCAACAAAACTGACCTCACAACTTGAAGAATCTGAGTTCAACCTCAGGTAAGGTCATAGTTGCACACTGATGAAGAGTTTCAAAGCAAGATAAAACAGCTGTTCAATACAGCATTGGTATTCAGTGGTTCTCTGACTGACATCAGTCCGTGATGAAACTAGAGAAAAGACGATAATAACTATCTTCTGAAAAATTCTAAAAAATACATAGGACAGAAATCTCAGCATGTTCTACTGCAAAGTATTTGCTCCTTGTGTAAAATCTCCGAGCAACATATCATTTGAAAAATACACTTTGTTCTACTTAAAGCACATCTTGTAATGACCTACAATACTCTTTCTTCCTTTCCTTCGAAAAATCCTTCCTTAAAGGAAGATGTCGTATATATACTCATATAGTTGGAATACAATTTCGAACTCCGTACTCTATAGGTGAAAATTGCTTGCGGAAATACGGAATTGTCAATCCATGTATAATCCGATACTTGCTGACTATTTGATGCCCAATATGAAAAAATCGTCAGCTGAAACCAGCAGTCTACGATACCTTTATTATTTGTAATGATTGCTTTGACATAAAATTCACCCATGAAGTGAATACACGTCATTTACCCTTAGCATTCGCCTTCCACCAACTAGGTAGTCATTAAACCAATCACATAGGTACTTGTCTCATCTATAAGTCTTTTATCGAATGCTTTACTAAAATCGGTGAAAACTACGTTCATCCGTAGCTTGCCACCCCTGATCATTACTCAGTTTTGTCTAGCCAACAATAAGTATGTTAAGCAGGATACACCTGATCTGAATTCACGCTTTCCACCTACATTAGACCATGTTTCTCCAAACGAGATAATAGCTGATCCTTTATGATTGCTTCTAAAACCTTTGGTATAATGCACATCATACTAACAGGCAGATATTTTGATGATGACAATAATAATAATAAGCTTATTCCAAGCAGTATGTCTGGTACAATGCAACAATTTCAGTATTTAAATAAAGGCACATGTAAAATTGAGCAGAGATAGTGACAGAAATACATTCATGAAAGAGAGAATAAAAAGGGCTTTTTACGTAATGCTTCATAGAAAGTTAGCAGTTCCATACCCAGGAATTTTCTCACTACATAAAATGCATGCCGAATAACTTGTGTAGAGTTTTTATACTTAGTCGTCCGAGCAAAAAGTCTTCTATGATTGTTTCTAGTCTTACCTGGTGATGATGTGTAAAGGGTGATTTGTTTATGAATATGATATTCGTAGTTCGAAAAGATGTTATTCGTCAATTTCTTGCAGGAGTTCAAATGTCCATCTACAACAGTTTTAGTAAGTTGATTTACCAACACTCCACATTCCCAACTTAGAGCTTTTAGTGGCCTTCGTGAAATAACAAAGTCTTTCTTTTCAATAGCTGGTTTGTAAGGATTAGATTTCTTTTTTACTGCCTCCATACCCTTTAATCTTACTTTAGCTACTTAAGAAAGAATTTTTACGAGTTGATCACGGATTGACATCAGTTAGAGAACCATTGAAAAGCAGCACTGGAGTACTGGACAGCTGCTGTTTCATTTTAGTTTGGGAATCATCGGCAGTACGCACCCCCTGGGGTTCAAACCCAGGACCTTCCGGTTACCAGGCTAGCTCATATATCAATCAGCCACTGGGACCCGATTAAACGGCCAGTGAATTCTAACTTCTATCAACTGATATTACCTTCTACCAAGTCAGAATTCATTGACCATTTAATCGGGTCCCAGTAGCTGATTGGTATACGAGCTAGCCTGGTAACCGGAAGGTCCTTGGTTTCGAAGCCTGGCAGTGGGTGCATACTGCCGATGATTCCCAAACTAAGATGAAACAGCAGCTGTCCAGCACTCCGGTGTTGCTTTTCAATGGTTCTCTAACTGATGTCAATCCGTGATCAACTCGTAAAAAGTCTTTCTTAAGTAGCCAAAGAAAGATTAAAGGGTAGGTAGGCAATTAAAAAGAATAGGTATAACATAAGAAATGGAGAACTATATAAGTAGAGACTAAGTGACACCAGACTGTCTTAACTTCTTTACATAGAATGTTAGACGGAATTGTAGAAATTAACATATTATCAGGAGACCAGGAAAGACCAAACGATTGACATAATCCAAGGTATTTAACATTCAACTTAGTTTTGAATCCAATGTCTTCCATGATACAAAAGTCATAGTTGAACGAACCAGTTCATGTAAATCATGTCTGTATATGAAACTGAAATTAATACTCATACATTTGGAGATATTTATCTTAAGACCGACTGACTGACATGGACAACTGACTAATTTCTAATAAAAAGTTATCCATTCTGGAAGAATCTGGGAGAGAAGTAACTGGCATCTCCATACTTTAAAAAATTGGCTCATCAGAATTTGACAAGTCATGGAAGAAAAAGAAGACAGGAGGGGTGGAAGAAAGACACCTAGTGGGATATCTGCTACCGTAAGCACAGCAGTGGAAGTATTTCCTATATATACACTATACTGCTTCCTATCAGAAAAAGAGAAGTACAGTCTTCATTATATCTTACTGATTGATGTCATTTGAAATAGTGACATTCTTATGAGGTTACCTACATTACTGCTTTGATATAATTCCGAGTAAAGGTGTGCATGTATGTGTGATTTGTGTTTCCGTCTGTTTGATCTTGGCATGTGAACGTGTTTGAATCTCAGTAGTTATTAATGGACCCTACTGAATTTCTTTATCGGTGATCTTGTTCAATAAAATTTAGATATTCATGTGAACTATGATCAAGATTTGACCGAATAGTTCCAAAATAATTGGGCGCGGAGTGAGAAGTAGACATTTGTAAAAAATTGTACTTGTAAAATCTTAGCGAAATTGGAATGAGTAATTCCAACGTTTCATTCGGTAGTCTGGTTCAAAATTCTTCGGGGAAATTAATCGAAATTAACATAGCAGAGGTTTATAAATAAAAGAACATCTCTTGTTTAAAGAAAAATTTGTCCAATCCTATCAGTCGTGAAACAGGTATCGACATGTATAATAAACAAAATTGTATGAAGTATGATCAAAATTTGACCTCAAACTTTCAAAAATTAGTCTGCTTTTGTTAAACACTTTAAACCGAGTGTACTCTTCATCAGATTACATTCGACTAAGAGTTCATAGTCATACAATACTAAATATGAAAATATATGAGTACATGCAGTTTACAGTGGTGTATGTGTATATGTGTATGGGTAAATAGTTGTAAAACATTCGTTAGCCTCTCCATAAGAAAATATAAACAATCAGGAATTTAGACCAAGTATGATTAACCAGTGATACATATCCATTTTTTTATTCATCAGGATTTGCCATAAATCAGCAAACATCACACCTTCACGTTTGTTCAAACTGTTGGGATTCACCCGAATGTGTAGGGCTTCCGCAGTCAGTCTTTCTTTATGCGAACCAAAACCATTCTGTAGAACCTTAGTCCTATCAAAGTCGAATTTGTGTCCCGTTTCTATCGAATGCAGTGCAATCGCTGATCTGTTTTCTAGCTTCTTTAAGTTTGCAGAGGTTTTTGGAACCACCCTTAGACATTGTTTATGCTCTTTCACTCTTATGTTTATCTGTCTGGAAGTTTCTCCTACATATACGGCGTTACAATCCCCACAATTGATCTGGTATACGCAATTCTGCTGGGTATTTTTGTTCTACTTTATCCTTAACTTTCACCAGTAATGAGCGTGAGGTGTTAGATGCACGAAAATGCACTCTTATGTTATGGTCGTTAAGGATTCGCTTTATTTCATCGGATGTTTCTTTGCGGTAAGGAATCACCACTGTACTAACCCAATTCTTAGCAGCAGGTTTCAATTCATCCTTATCTTCACATTTTAAACATCTTTTTATGAAGGCTTTAGGATAATTATTTGATTCAAGAGTGTATTGAACCAATTTTAGTTCCTTGCTAATATCTTCCTCCTCAGTAACTAGACGTTTGGCTCTGCTAATCAGAGCCTGACTAATTCATATCAGTATCTGGAGACAACTCATATCAAACAGGAGGGCTTATTAGCCATATCCAATCATGCTATTTTGCTAATTTGACACTGAGTTCATCAACTGTGTACCTGGTTTTGACTTAGCTGACAAAGCCCGATCAGGTCAAACCACACAAATTCTAGCTAGCTTGCCACCTTTCCAAACTGGTAATAAATACAAAGAATCAAATTAGTAATTTGTAAATTACCCATTCAGAGGGAAGAAATCGCCTCATTTTCAGGATTTCATCATGAGCTGACATTAGTTAGAGAACCATTGGAGAACCTGGGAGTACTGGACAGCTGTTTCGTCCTAGTTTGGGACTCTTCGGCAGCACGCACCCACCGGAATTCGCTTCATTTTCATTTCAAAACCAAAAATATTGACATATCACAAAACATAATCTGTTCGATACCACTAATAAAAGTTTAAAAAATAGTCCAATGGTATAAACGACATGCTAAATGATTGAATATTAGGGAACCACTTACATAAAAAAGGTGGATTCGCTAGTTAGATAAGAACCCCAAACATTTTCTAGTGGTCAACGAGTTTTCTCTCGTAACCCGAAGGTGAGCATTCATTGAAGAGTTTCAAACTGGGGCAAAACGTCTGTCCAGTACTTTCTGGTGTTCAGCGATCTCTAACTGATGTTGGTTCGTGACAAAATCTACACTGAAATTAATCCAACTCCTTACAAAAACCCATAATCTAAATATCAATTTCCGGTTGAGTGCCAGCTACTAAATGGCTGTCCTGAAGCTGTACCGATAAGTCACCACTAGGGGGTTCCACCATGTCAAGGTGAAGCTGATGTTCATCGATGGAATTGGTGGAGTGTAGCACTACATCACACGAATTGATAGGATTCAGAATTCATGTCCACTGAATTCCGATTGAATGTCCAAAGGAACTTGGTCTCGTAACCTGAATTCCCGAATTCAATCCCTGATGGTGTCGTCGACATACACTTCTGAAGAGTTCCAAAAAAGGCGACACTATTGTGTGATGCTCCCTGGTTCTCAGTGATCTCTAAATGATGTCGGATTGCAACGAAATTCATACTGGGTTATTCTAATGGCGTCATTGTTGAACTTTCTTCAGTCTTATGATTTATTAAGCAGAAACTAAATATTTAGATTTGTCTTGAAATCACGGTGGGCACATATACTGATCCTTTATCAGAATACCCCCGCCACCACTCTTCACATCACTATCTTCTCTATCTTATCGTCATCTTTCTTCCTAAACTGATGCCTATTCACCTAATCCATCAAACTTGCTTGTTTATAATATTAAGACATCATTTATTTAAGAAAATCTAAAAGCAAAAGTAATATTGAAAAATAGAACCCGGTTTTACCATTAAATCTAGAGATATATCTGCATACATATACAGGTGCATTCACTGTGGTAGGTTAGTTACTTTTTATCTCCTCATCGTCACCACCCTCATCACCAATAACATTATGGAGTACACTGATTACCGACCCCCCCCCCGCCACACTTCCCCTGACCAATAACCAAAACTGATGTCTATGGCGGAATAATCTATCATCATATTCACCTAATAATTATGTTTACGTATTATTACTATTATTTCATTTAATAATAATAATAACAGTAATATTTGATAAACAACAATTCAAAATTATCAGGGTTTAATGCTGTTACGGCAGTAAAATGCTGATTCTGTAATTATATACATATGTGCAAGCGTACAACCAAGCATTGATTGATGAATAGACATACAGATTAACAGACAGACAGGTATGTCTGTATGTCACTATTTTTGGTTCAAATTATGCTATCGTGTGTGAATATAAAGTATACAGAATGAATTTATCCACCTGCACACCCACGCACCTATAGGAGGATGCCCACCCACACACTTTTGTTATCAAAAAGAAAACAATAATAATAATATTCTGAACAAATAAACAAACAAAATAGAGATAAATATACAGACAGGCAAACAAACAAACAAATTTTCCCAGGTGTTGCCCTTGTTGTCATCGTTGGTGTATCCATCACAAATTTTAAATATTTATTTAAGAATTTTTAATTCCTATCTAATTTTTGTTTCTATATTGACAGTCAGGGCGGAGGGGGGCAAGGATGTGAGGTAAAACCCACCCACCCACCCACACACACAATTATACAGAAACAGAAGAATGGTCAGATACAGATGGAAACTTTAATTCATATAACAGTTATTATCACTTATAATCATAATCTTAATAATAAATAATATTGATAGTAATAATCATAATAATAACAATACTATGGATGATTTTGTGGGCCACCCAACTTTTACATGTGTGTTTTTCCCACCTTAAATTCACTGATAACGATAACAGTAATCATAATCATGACAGAAAGCAAATCAGGGATATTAAAGACCAGATATTCAGACCACCAGCAAGCTGTGAGGTGAGGGGGGAGGAGGATGAATGAATACATTAAATGTTTTGTTTCAATTAATTTAAGCCACTTCATTTATGCCAGGGTGTTTTCAATCTTCGCCACAACCAACTATATTATTCCCTACTATTAGAAAATTCTAAATTAATCACAATAACTGAGATCGGTTAGAGAACCACTGTAAACCAGTGGGGATTACTGGAAAGTTGTTTCCTCCCAGTTTGGGAACTCTTCTGAGGTTCACCAGCAAATGTGAAATAAAATCAGATGAGTGAAAACAAGAGTGCTCCAAAAATAAGAACAAACAGTTTAGCGAAGAAGCTTTTCTCAACGATTGTATTCACTGTGTGAGAAAAAACTCCTGTGATATCCGCTGACACTGTAACCTGAAAGTCCTGGCTTCGATAGTCGATGATGGCATCATGGGTACACACTGATGAAGAGTCCCAAAGCAGGACTAAACAGCTGTCCACTACTGTTTTTTTGGTGTTTTTCAATGGTTAGCCAACTGATGTCACTCACTTCCTAATCCATTTTTACATCAATCAAATCCCTGCTAGCCAACAGATGAAAATACTGGAAATGTAAATAAGTGCTAGTAGTTCAGTGGTAGATTGTACGCCATACATACTGGAGGTTTGGGTGCAATTCCCGATCAACACAATGTTAAAATCCTTTCCTAGCCGATGATAAGACCGAAAAGTGTGAATGTTTTAACATGAGGCTAGTAACCCCATCCACCATCTCCATTTTCTTCTACATATTTGTTGAGCAATCAGTTCTTGGTTGCTTCGCTTCCAGAGTTTCTTGCCACTAATCCATTCTGGTTGGCTACTTGATCTTCGATATAGTGTTAAGGCAGTTGTTGATAAAAGTCTGCAGTGGCCTTTTCGAAATGCTTTTCGTAACCTACTGGCCAAGTCTCTGACGCGTGCGGAAGAACTGACTGACTTAATATTGATGCTGAAAATCAGAATTCTTTTCTTTGTTCTGAGCGTTGAAGATTTCCAAACTGATTTCAGTTATGAAGGTATACCTTGTGTCAGCCAACTCACAGAAACTGTCAATGTCCAGCTCTTACTACGCTGGACCTCACGCTGTCCCTGGTAGACTTTCAGAAACACTTTGTGTTAACCAACGCGAAAACCAGAACACTGACTGGTGACTCAAGAATCCTTTATTCTTTCGCCAACATATAACCAACAATAAGGTTACTACACACAAGGTCTAAGAATAAATGTTATAACAATAAATCACGATAATACTTCTGATGGTTTTTTTATCTTCCTCTGAACAGCGAACGATGAGACGGTGACTGAACTATCGATGACTCCCGCGGAAAAATATGGAGGAGTTGGGTTTGAGCAAACAACCATGAATTGATCGTTCAATCTTTAACTACATTGACACCTTGCCTTTCCGATTTTGGCTTTGAAATCTTCATCCGTTCTGCCTGTGGTTGAAACAATGCTTCCTAGGTAAGTGAACCTCGCCTAGCTTACTAGTTAACTAGTTTTTCAGCCGATTCCAAGCCCGGGAAAAGTGGGAGGTTTGGACGTGGGGCTGGCTACCCTACCTTGGATAATGAATCGAAATGCTACAGAAACTTCAACGCACGTAACGTTGGTGTGAAATTTGATAGGATAGAATTTAACATTGCAAAAATGTTTTCAACTTAGAATGACAAATGGAACAAGTGAAATCATACCGGAAATAGTTCAAAGCGAGAATTATAATAGTAGTAATAATATTTATAATAAGAGGAAGAAAGCTTTGAGGATAGGCAACACCAGGCAACTCTTTGGACTCATCAGGGAAACGGGTGGGAGAAGACAAATCATCAGTGAGACAATCTCGGAAAAAAATGGCACTATAATTAGCTCACAGGATAGACGACTGGATCGTTGGAAAGAGCATTATGAGGAGCAGTTTAATTTGCCCACAGCCACGCTCAACCTTCCGAGCATCCAACACCTCCCTGAATGGGATATAGACCAGGTCCTCCGTCACTAACTGAGGTTACTAAAGCTGTCACCAATCTGAAACTAGGCAAAGCAGCGGGACCTGATGGAATGACTCCAGAGGTATTTAAGTACGGTGGAGACAGCTTACTGTCCGGATTAACTGAGGTACTAGGCAGCGTCTGGGAATCAGAAGAAGTCCCATCGGGTTGGTGTAAGTCACTGATTATCCCCATATACAAGAAGGGAGACAAGTCTTCCTGTGATAATCACAGAGGGATTAGCTTGACTAATATAGTATCTAAAGTCTTAGGCTCAATAATCATGCGTAGACTGAGTGGTGCTCGGGAAGCACAAACACGAGAGAGCCAGGCAGGCTTTAGACCAGGAAGAGGGTGTATTGATCATATCTTCACCCTCCGACAGATTCTAGAACATAGGCATTCCTACCGGCGTCCAACAGTCATTATATTTCTTGACCTAAAGGCAGCATTCGACTCTGTCGATCGGGAAGTTCTCTGGAGATGCTTGGCTGTAAAGGGAATTCCAAGAAAATATATTGCACTGATTAAGGCACTCTATTCGTACTCATACAGCCAGGTGAGGGCTTACGGCGAGCTGTCATCTGAACTGATGACGACCAGTGGTGTCCGTCAAGGATGCCCATTATCTCCTTTTCTATTCAACTTCATCATAGATGTGTTAATGGACTTAACCCTAGGTGACTTCAGTGACTCAGGAATTGACTTGCTACCGGGGAATAATCTCGTTGACTTGGAATATGCAGACGATATAGTCCTTCTAGGCGAAGACGCTGACGAAATGCAGAGTCTTCTAAACACCTTGAGCCGCAATCTACGAATGTTTGGCATGCGATTCGCTCCCGCCAAATGCAAGATGATGTTACAGGACTGGACTACATCGACGCCTAGTTTAAAAATAGGAAGTGAAGTGGTAGAGCACGTTGACCGCTTCACTTATTTGGGAAGTACCATCAGCCCCAACGGGCTGATCTCTGACGAAATCTCAGCACGAATACAAGGGGCTCGTTTCGCATTTGTTAGTTTACGCCGACTCTGGCGTAGACGAGATGTTCGACTATCGACCAAAGGGCGGGTGTACTGCTCATCAGTCCGCTCCGTCCTCCTTTATGGTTGTGAGACCTGGCCACTGAGAGTGGAAGACATGAAAAGACTAGCTGTCTTTGATCATAGGTGCCTGCGTTCTATTTCCCGTGTAAAGTGGCATAATAAGGTGAGCAACATGGAGGTTAGGCGTAGAGTTCTAGGTAAACAGGGGAAATCAATCGACGAAGTCGTGAAGCTACAAAGACTGAGATGGTTAGGACATGTGTTACGTATGCCAAGCCATCGCCTCCCTCGACGAGCAATGTTAGCGGATATAGGGTCAGGCTGGAAAAAAGCTAGCGGCGGTCAAACAAAAACTTGGCATCAGTCAATGAAATCCACAACAGTTGGTCTAAGCCACGTAGAAAGGTGTAGACTTCCAGGCTGGGGTCCTCGGGACGGTAAAAATCTATGGTTGGAAACAATTGGTGACATGGCTCAAAATCGTTCTCAGTGGCGCAGATGCATCCACTCCCTGTGACTTATGATCTTCAATGAAACTGTTTTGTATTTCTTTATTACTCCTTTGTCTCACACCTCTGCTCACTGTTTCTATTATGCTTTTCTTGTACTTTCTTCTCTTGCTTCGCGTGCTACACGGAATGTGGCGACTTGAACTTCCGCACATTTGTGCAAAGTTCTATGTCGAAAACAGACAGACAGACATAGACTAGTTAAACCCTATGGGTGCGTACTATTGACAGGTTCGGGACTAGGAAAAAACAACTGTCAAACGCTTCCTAGTTTTCAGTGGTCCTCTAACTAATACCCATCCGTGATCAAAATCGATAAACAAACCAAATCCCTAAGAAAAAAATTTTTAAAAATAAAAAATAAACAAATAAACGTTTCAAGTAGTGGTTTATAGGGATTTTGTTTGATTGGTTGAAGGATTTTATCATGAGCTGACATTGGTCAGAGAACCATTGGAAAACCTGTAGGGAGTACTGGACAGCTCATTCGTCCTATTTTTGGGCTCTTCATCAGTACTCCCCCATCAGTGGTTCTCTAGCATATGTCAGTTCGTGATGAAATCCTCCAACCAATCAAATACACGTATATCACTTTACGGCCAAGAGAGAAATAGGAACTGTACATACTTCTTTTGTACATAAATAGCTGGCTTGAACTCATGAATAACCAAAGCTTTCTCTGTCTTTAGAAGTTTGTAACAAAGAAAACTCCCCACAAGTTAGTATAAATTTGAAAAATGATTTTAAACTTATTGTCAGGGTTGTTAGAGTGACAGGAGTGTTCGATGAAGTGTTCTAGAATGGTGCTTCACACACTCTTCCTTTCTCCTTCCTAAAACTATGCTAAAATATGGTTGTATATCAGACTGGAAAGCGTTCTCTGGCTACGGCCAATGTATCGTACTTCACAAGAGTAGGAGAACTGACCGGTGTACATGGAGGCAGCCAGATGAGGCAGTTCATCGTTTACACAAATGGAAGTCCATTTATAGTTTTGCAGCTAGACAATAAGCTCGTTGAAAAGAATCTCTTTGCTGAATATTGTGTTGCTCATATTATCACATAGACACATGTCTTAAACTATAATCTAATAGAACAGAGAAAGAAGGAATATTAGCGCAGAATATCAGCAGGCTTATTGTAACAGCGTTATGATGAGATAAACCATCAGGATGATGAGGTAGCTGAAGTATTACAATGTAAATTATATGCATATATTTTTAAAGAAAAACTTCTGAAAAATTAATTGACAAATTTGTTGTTAGGCTGGTAACAAAAATTGGTAAGAATTACGTAGTTAGATGAGAAAAGATCAAAAGTTGGTGTGCAAGAAATCAAACGAAAAGATGATGGTGTAATACGGTGAGTAGAACTGAGAAAGTCAAGAAAAATGATCTTTTATGGAGGTGGAAATGAGAAAAAGGGGAGTGAAAAGATAACTTAATGAAATTGGAAAACAAAGAGGATACTAAAGGATGAGTCACCACAGTAAGTGAAGTTCAACGGCAGACTCCTTTAGGACACATAGATCAGGTTTCAGCCATTTTATTGTGATAGTTTCAGCGAACCGAAGAAGACTTGAGTTATTTTGTCTGTTAATTATTTTGAATGATGTTAATGCGTCTACTCGGTGTCTTGGGTCTGTCAGGTGTTCGATGATTCAAGAACTACAACTGTTTGGTTAATCTAATCATCACACGTATACCACTTGAAATTCCTGTGTCAAGGATTCCATGTTATTCAAACAACATCAATACCAACTGCTCTGGCTAAATAGTTGTAGAACCTGATGAAGAAGAAGTCAAATCGGAAAGAATATTCTTTGTTCACTACTACTAAACAGTCGTTTGAAACTAAAAATAATGCGAATACATTTTCTAATAGATGAGAAGTGGACAGTGTTACTCAGATACACACACACACACACACAAGCTCACGTGAATAGAATTGTGTGCATACAGGTGTAAAAACAAACTGAATGAAGTAAATTAACACATAGGACAATTGTAAGAAGGTAATTGCAGAGAATTTGATTACTTAGTGCACACATCGATGCATACATATACACACACACATACGTACATAAATAAGTAAATAAACTTTTCTGTGTATATTACTGATATCCCGAAATCAGTAGGCATTATAAGTCATTAAGGTGTGTGCGAGTGGCTGGGAGGTGGTGGGGGTGCTATTCACTTTACTTTATTCATCTTAAGCAAACAAACAAACCCATAGATAGATAAATAAATAAATAAACATTCATGAAATGTGTACACATGTCATGAACTCCGATTTATTTGTTTGTCAGTAACCCTCCCTCTCTTCGTCGTATCTCCCTTTGTATATCAGCCAGGTACAATATTGTTTCATTTTAAACCTTAGAATACATGACAAATATTTACAATATTAGTAATATGGATATCGGCAAGAAACGAACAGCAATGTTAGTAAAGAATCTGTCTCGATAATCCGTCTTCTTAAGTCTTTATCGCTTCCCCCCTCTCTTTCTCTGTCTTTCGTTGTCTCCGTCGCGCGCACACACACACACCCTCCTTTTCTCAATCTGCTGAAAGCCATCTAACACAATATTTACACAAAAGAGTATATATCGATTTATGTGCGTGTGTGAGTGAGTGTTGTATCCCCCTCCCCGACGGCTTCCCCCTCCAACCCTCCCGTCCGTATTTCTCTATTCTAAGTTCATGTTTGTCAATGTTTATTTACCTACAATAGGAGAAAAAGAAACAACATTAACAATCTCTAGTTACTATGTTCAAGGTTATGTCTATTTATTTATTTATTTGCTCGTTGGTTAAACAAACATAAAAAAAATTTATTTGTTTTTTTTCTTTCTGAAGAAACCAACTCCATACACACAAGTGTAAATAATACCCTTTTGGAAGGTAAGTTTTCATCGTTTCTCAACTAGTTCCAATGTTTCTGTCTTCTGTTAAATATATTTTCATAATTGTTGTCATTATTTTATTCATTGTTTGAGTTGCAGGTTAGACAGAGGACTTCAGCGGCACATCTCTACCTCACTCCTTTCCCTGTTATCACTTTCAACTGACTACATGACTATCCTCTTCCCATGGTCTTCTTTACATCACCCTCTGGCACCCAACATATCGATCACACATTCAAGTTCCTACTCAGTGATTTGTGGCAAGTAATGCCACTTGAAAGACTCCTCAGTGTGCGTGTACGTGTGCAATCTATCCATTTTCATTTCCTTTTACATATTTAAGTGTTGGGTTGTAGGGATTTGATTAGTTACAGGATTTCATCATGAGCTGACATTATTTCGAGAACCATTGGAAAACCCGAAGGGAGTACTGAACAGCTGTTTTGTCCTAGTTTGGGGCATCATCCACACTGCGGGGTTCGAACCCAGGACCTTCTGGTTACAAGGCGAGCTCGTATACCATGAAGCCACTGGGGCCCAATCCAATGGCCCATGAATTCTAACTTCTGCCAATTCACGACATAGCGTGACCGCTAGCCAATGTCTTTGGCAAGTATTCCTCCTCACATCCGACCTGCTGCACTCTACTGTGACCAGTAGTTAGAATTCATGGGCCATTGGATCGGGTCCCAGTGGCTTCATGGTATACGAGCTCGCCTTGTAACCAGAAGGTCCTGGATTCGAACCCCGGTGGGTGCGTATGACTGAAGAGTCCCAAACTAGGACGAAACAGCTGTCCGGTACTCCCAGGTTTTACATATTTTTTGGACAGGTAATAGGTTCTCAACTGGTTCCTTATACTGCTGAAGTTCCTTGTTGCTTATGCTTTCTGGTTGCCCATACCATCTCTAGAGTCGAGACAACGAAGTTAAGTGTTGTTGAAAGTCTGATGCTGTAGGCTATTGGAAATATTTTACGTGACGTACCACTCAACGTTTCTCTAAACAACTGTGGAAGATTAGTTGGTCGAAATGTTATAACAAGTGGCTGCCCGATTATTATAGCACTTCTGACTGGACCAATGTTGCCTCCTTTTTAGACATGCCTAGTAGTGTTCCCTAACTCATTTTTTTTGAAAAGTTATATATAGAAAAATATATATTTATCTGGCACCACAGGAGTACATGAATCGACATAATAATAATAATAATAATAATAATAATAATAATTGCTTTATTCCAAAAACAGTACTCATGATACAGCAAGGAATTTTCAGCATACACACACACTGAATTGATCACTTTGCTTAAATGCAATGATTAGTTAAAGACTACTAACCTCATAATCATTGAGAATAAGGATTTCTTTAGAAAACTAAAGATTCTTCTTTTTAAGATGTCTCCTAGCTAAATTTCTTTCCAAATCTGACGACTGAAGAGTTATCCTCCCTTTATGGTTTTTGTCTTATTTTTTCTCTCTCCACAAACCATTCTGGATATTTTATGTTCAATAGTGTAGACTTTTGTAATGTGGTAAGCATATAAAACAGACAAGAGCTGTCTTTCGGTTCACAGACAATCAGTTGTAAAAAATAGTCAGCCATTGTAATGAAAATCTTCACCTTATTCAAGATTTTCACTGGACAGAAAACTATTTAAACCTTCTCATAAGTTTAACTGGTGTTTAAAATGCTGATCATCCTCTTTTTCATAACTTTATATCAGTTTTTTATTATAGCTTGATTCCACAACAGCATTTTTGGTACAAGTATGGAATTTCCAGCATGTGTCGGCAGGGGATTGAACCGCGAACCATCTGCATGGTCGACGAGAGTCCTGACCGCTGTGCCACCGGTGCATTGTTCAAGAGTTAATTTAACCGTCCTTGAAACAACTATTCAGAAGTAAAATAGATTTCCACCCAGTCGAGGATGAGGGCAAATACTCACCGATGACACTGGCTGGTGCTGGCTGCGCTAAATTCACAAACAGATATGCGTTAGAATTCATAGGCCATTGAGTTGGTTCTAAGTGGTTGAATGGTCTACGAGCTTGACTTGTAACCAGAAGGTCCTGGATTCGAAACCGGGTGAGTATATACTCCCGATGAGTCCCAAACTAGGATGTCCCAAACACTACTCCCAGGTTTTCAATGGTTCCCTAAATGATATCGATCCGTGATTGAACTTCAAAAAAATCAAATGTCTACAAACAAATTCTTGAAGATTTGGCATTATTTTTAGCGAGTAGTATGATCACCACAGATGATGACTTAAGATTCAAAGTTAAGAATACGAGATCTTACAAGTATAATTAATGTAACTAACGTCATATGTCTAGTTCAGAGTCTTACCTCTGATTAAATTCTATTAGTTAATTATGCAATATGGTCACTAAACTTTTGACATATCGCGGTGCACTCTGGGTTGATTTTAAATGGTTGGAAATAATCCTCTGGAAGCCCTCATTCCAGGTTCCGGGATGACTGACAGTAAGGTGTATTCACAGTCTCGAGGGAATTAATGTCTTATCTGAGACTGAAACCTATATCATTCAATGTAACATCCGTAGGCCTTACTGTTGAGCTGTGAGAGTTAACGATTGACCTCCTGTAGAAATATGAATGATACATTGTGACCTGTTGCAAAGGAGTGATGAGCGTCATATATTTTTAAAAATGTTTTGTCGTTCAAATGATGATGGAGATTTGTAAAATGTCTCATAGGTAACATCATAAAGCATTTAAACCTCCAGAGAACATTATGAAGAATGATGTCCTTCCCAGTCTTACTATTATTCCCTTTGGTCCTGGGGTGGACCATATGGTTTCAACAGTGCATCTCTGGAGTCTTTTGCATCCGGCTCCACGACTGCCCATAAGCTTCCATTTCCTTCTCATACAGCCTCATCCATTTCACCCTAGGACTTACGCTCAGGTCGTCGTTTGCCACTTGGTTTCCAACCGAGAGTATGCCTCAAGTGTGATGTCACTTATTGGTCTTCTCAGAGTATGTCCAACCTATATCCATTTTCTCCTGCATATTTAGTGGGCTACAGACTCTTGGTTGGTTCGTTGCATGCCAGAGTTCCTCTTTGCTAATCCTTTTTCACATCATTATCGAGGCCTTCGATGACAGGTATTGATGAAAGTCTGGATTGGCCTGTTCGACATGCTTGTCGTGAAATGCACACCAATTCTCGGAACCACATAGAAGTACTGACTAACTGGACATTAATGTTAAAAGACTTAACTCTGTTCCCTATGACAACTGAAGTAGATTTCCATATTAATTTCAGATTAATTAAGGTCTGTTTTGACTCCATGTTGTCTGTAGTTGGAATGATATTCCCTAGATAACTAAAGGAGGTGACCTCCTTCGAATTTCTCCTGTTCATAATGGTCTCTAACAGTGATTGTTACTTATCGATGTTGGCTAGTTACCTCTGTCGGCTCTGTCTTCTCTATTTTCACTCAAAATCGTATCTTCATTGTTTCTGTTACCGACTTGTTGGTTTTAACCTGTAGATCTTTGAGTTTGTGCAACACCAAGCATAAATCATCCGCGAAATAGAAATATTCCAGAGTCTTTTTATTGGTCCAGTGTATGCTGCCTGTCTTCACACCCACTAACAGTCTGTGAGATGATCCACTCTACCACAATCAGGTATGTCATCGATGATTGCAAACAGCTTCATTTTATTTATGTTTTCACTTCAAAGGCTTATCAATTCAGTAATCACTTGCAGTGAAATCCAACCTGAGCATTTCATCCTAATTTTGAACTTATCAGTTAGATGGATGTTCATTCCAATAGTTATAAGACGTGAAATGAATATCCACTTCATCAAAAGCCAAAAACTTGGTCGACTAGACTACTAAGCTAAACGTGTCAATATTTTCATTCAGTCAGTCAAAAAAAAAGACTGATAACTTTTAGGAAACAGTTTTAATTGTACTTTAACTGAAATCAAATAAAACAGACTTATCTCAGTCTCTACGTTCCTCTCTATCCCATCAAATCTCACTACTCCTATCTCTCTCTCTCTCTCTCTCTCCTTCTTTCTACGTTCAATATTCAATCACATTATTACAAATAATAATAATAATACTAATAATAATTTTTGCTTTATTCCGAAAACAGTGCTAATGATACAGGAAGGAATTTTCAGCATTCAGCACAATATTGCATCTAATTTACTCAAAAACGACAAAAAAATTAAAAATACACGTTACATAACAGTAATAAAACGATTGTTATAGCAGCTACATAGCAAATTACTGTATGCAATACGGAGAAAAATATGCGTAAAGTATAAAATTGTAGTAATAATAGTAATACCAACTAAATTAAAATAGCAGAGTAACAATTAAACGATAGAAAGTGTGACACCATAAAATACAGAAAGATGAACAATGAAAGGGTCGATTTACTGTGCTCATTACATAGTAACTTGTAAGTTTCACGTCTAACAGAGTCTTCATCACATAAAGTACCGGCTAAATAGGGTATTGTAGAATTTCTGTACTCAGTGGTACGAGCACATAACTTCTTATATTGACTTCTCGTCCTACCTGATAAGATACAAGGGGACAGGTGTGAATGAAGGGGGTGCAGAGAGTCTGACAGTATAGCCTTTGCCCATTTCGTACAGGAATTTATATGCCTGTCGACTATAGTATTAGCGAGCTCATGCAGTGGCAGACCACAAGCCCTACTCAAAGCATTTATTACCCTTCGTAATATGATATAGTCTTTTTTGAGAAGCCCATGAAAGATTAATGGAGAGCAATAGAGTACAATAGGTGAAATACAGGAGTTTAAAAATTGCAAAACTAAAGGTTGGTTGATACCTGATTGTCTTAACCTTTTACAAAAAAGAATTACTAAAGGCAAACATGAATCAATCATATTTTCTGGAATAAAAAAGAATGAACATGAATTATGGCGTTATTCTATTGAAAGGAAATGCAGAAATTTCAAAACACATATATACAATTGAATACATTGATGCATCAAGGGATTTTGTTTGTATTCGTCAATGGAAAATTGAAGGATTCACATTTTTTTATAACAATAATAATAAGGGTACCATTGACGCCATTTCCTTCAGTGGCTATAAATTTGATTGGTTTCAATAATGTGATATTTGTCACAATGGGTGTAAAGAGGGAAGTGTTTACATTTTCCCACCGAATATTATTATTATTATTACTGGCAAGATTAAATGTTTATTTATTCAGAAATGATAAATATTTGAAGTGTTTAAACAAAGAACAATAATAATAAGATGGTTGGTGGGTCGGAAGCCGCTGAGGGAAAGAAAATGAATTTGCACAAAAATGAATATTTATTTTAGAATATAATAATTAAAATATGCACAAAGTGAGGGAATATCTGCGTATATTTCAATGCTGGGAAACCATAAGAAAATCTACGGTGCACTGGACTCTAGTTTCGTCCTACAAAATGGGATTCCTCAAAAGTGCGTAATGATGATGATCCATTTTTAGATAGAGACGAACACGCATAACATGTTAGTGGTGACTACAGATATAGGGTTAGCATCATTGAAAATCACCAGTGGATTATTAATTTTCATACTACACTTGGTGGTTTACCATCTGGAAAAAGAAATGTAGGCAGTTCATCCTCCATTTACTTGCTAATGAGTGATGGATTCAGACCATATATCTGGTAATACGCTCTCACTGAAACTTGAAAGTCTTGAATTTGAACCCCTAGTGCGATTGTTGATATCCATTTTTCCGGTACACGTTGATTTCCAATTGATTTTTGCGCCTTTTGTTCAGTGGTTGAATGCTCGCCAACCACTCACGTGGTCCGGGGTTCGACTCCTGGACAGTTATACTCCTAAGCCTTGCTTAGCTGGTAGTAATCCTGGGAAAGACGGAAGATTTGGCGCGAGACTAGCACTCACACCCTATGCAAACAACAACACCACAGCTACCGAGACTTAAAGGCTTCAAGCTTGAAGGTATATGCTACACCTGGAACGCAAAGGAATGAAAAAAAGAATCGAAGTGATTCCAGCTTGTGTAGAAATGTAACTTGTGATCAAACCTTGAATTCCTACAAGTCATTACTTGAAACTATGCAAATTTCTTCTTCTTTATGGATCGTACCATAGACTGATTGAAATCATTTGCAGACAAAATGAGTTTGCAAAAGGAGACTTTAACAAATACTCTTCAGAAGTATATCTGATTGAAGGTGTACACAATCCCGATGACTTGATCCACTTAAATTCAATTACTATAAACTCAGGAATGCTTATTGGAAAGAATTACAGTAACCTTTAATGGTGCAATAAATTAGTCACACTGAAAGGTAGCGTACAACTGCACATCATGATCCAACAAGTACTAGACAGGTGTTTTATCCTACTTATCGAGACTTTCCAGTAGCTCGCACACATGATTCTCCCCAAAATGGTTAAACCAAATATCGTCAAGTTTCCGGATGAGTATATTACTACAGCGCTACAGGGTGAACTGAAATCCATTAGCGTATGAATTCAAACAGGTGAAAATTCGTAAAAATCATTCACTAGTCAATTAACTTATCACCAAACACACATCTGTTAGAGAAGATGGAAAATGTACCTAGGGTAATGAGCAAAACTCAGGAAACAAATCGATGTGTTCTTCCACACAGTACGCCAAACTTCCAAACGTACAGTCCAAATTATATTCCAGAAATACCAAAACACGTTTTAGCCTGATAGAATCTGTGGTACTTTTTATTTTAATTTTATTCCTTTACGTTCCGAGGGGAATATAGGGCTTCAAACTAGAGCTTTGAAGTTTTGTTAGCAGCGGTATTTATTTATATGGAGGGGGATTACTAACCTCATGCTCAACCTTCCCTATTTACTGGTATTATTACCGGTTTAGTGAGGTAAACGAGTGCGTCGACTAGGCTTCGAATTCCGAACCACATTCACGGTTGGCAATTATTCTATGGCTGCACCACCGACGCGCTGCGATGCTATTCAACAATCAAAATAATTTATATCATAATTGATAAGAATAAGGATAATTAAAATGTTATAAGGGATAGAGTTGAAGTGGAAATTATTAAAGATTGTTTTATAAGTGAATTGATATCAAAAATATTTTTAAAAGAAAAATGTCAAGCGTTGTCTAAAAATTAAAAAAAAAATTAGGAGAACGATTACGATATGAATGAAGATGTGAAGTGAAGTGGAATGAATTCAAGTGGTAAAATAAAATAAAATAAAAACTAGAATTAACATTACTATGACCACGGTAAAGAAAGGCGTTTGACAAAACGTTTTTGAACACACAATTTAGGTTTCTGTTCATGTATAGCTAAAGCTTCGGCTAGCTATGCATCAGTGAAGAAAGCGTAAACTTTTGGGTCGATTCGATTTTGCCATGTAGATAACTTTGAAGGATGAATCACGTGGAGCTAAATGACCAGACGCTAACAGGTGATCACAAATAGACGACTTTGCAGTTCTACGTTCACCTTTCATCAACCGAACCGGATAGTGTTCAGTTACACGTTTTCGGAGAATATGCTTACAACGTCCGATATAATCAGCTCCACAGGAGCAGGTAAAAGAGTAAATGCACATAGATGTGGACAAAAGCGGTAATCTATCCTTGGCGCATTGTCTAATCATGTGTCGGCTGGTAAAAACTAGTCGCAAGTCAGCTGCAGGAAAAGTGCGTTTAATACATTTAGATAAACGATTTTTGATCAATTCAGAAATGGTGTCACCTTTGAATGCAAGACTCATAAACAGTTTTTTTCGTTGGTACTGTGATTTGTCTAGCGGTGGATTCTTTCTTCATGTTACGTTCAGTAAACCTTGTAGGATACCCATTGTTAAGGAGATGTGATCGAAGGTTATCTAGTTCACTATAGATTATCTCTGTAGAGCAGATTTCACGAATTATGGAACATAAGGAATGAATAAGATTTCTCTTTCTCTCTAAAGGTACCCAACTGTTGAAGTTAGTGTACTGCCCTGTGAATGTTGGCTTTCGGTAAATCGACCTTAACAGCGTTCCATTCTCTCTTCTATCTAGTTTAACGTCAAGAAAGTGAAACGAGGAATTCGACTCTTCTTCGATCGTGAAACGCAAAGATGGGTGACAACCACTAAATGTTCCGAGCAGTTCGGCAGTTGAAGAGTTTTCCTCACAGACAATGAAGGAGTCATCTATATATCTTTTATACATAAACAAACTATCGATGGTTTCCTTTAGTGAGCCGATCTCTAAGCTTGCCATGAAGACGTCCGCTAAGAGTGGTCCTAAAGGAGACTCCATCCCTTTGATTGTAGATGACTTCATTAAATCTAAATTGCACATTCAGTGTGCATCTCAATAATAGTTGTCTAAGGTATTCAGTTGGTAAGCCAATGTTCATGCTATTTAAATCAATATACTGGCATAGATAGCAGATAGTGTCTGCTAGTGGTATATTTGTAAACAATGAACAGACATCTAACGAAATCATATGCTTACCGGTCACATTAATTTCATCAACGCAACTGACAAAGTCAAAAGTGTCGGAAAGACTATGTTTACATAGATTTAATTTAACCGGTTCCAGAATCTCCGCAAGCTATTTAGCGGTAGAGGGATACGGTGAATTCAACATATCCAATACAGGTCGCAGAGGGACGTCATCTTTGTGCACCTTTGGAAGACCATATAAACGAGGTTTGGTTGAATCAGATGTTTTAAGCTGTTCATACATATATGGAGTAATCGTACTCCTAATTTTTTTTTTAATTTTTAGACTACGCTTGACATTTTTCTTTTAAAAATATTTTTGATATCAATTCACTTATAAAACAATCTTTAATAATTTTATAATCCATCCACTTCAACTCTACCCCTTATAACATTTAAATTATCGTTATTCATATTACTTATGTTATGTATATTGACTGAGCAATTATTTAGTGCCACTTAATAACTTTTTCTGTGTTATATAAATACGACTGTACAGTTGGCTTGAAAATGAAGTTGTTGAAAAGAAATTTCTTCGCTGAACAAAAAGACTGTGTTCTTACGTATAAAAATAATTTATATCATAAATACACAAATATCTCAATAATGCCGTCTAGTAGCTATAAGCTCCATAAGTTTTTTTCAGGTACAGTCTAGCATATGCCAACATTCTTTGGCGTAGGTGTGATATCCGACTGTCGACCAAAGAGCTTGTGTACTGCTCGACAGTTCACTCCGTCCT
This sequence comes from Trichobilharzia regenti, assembly GCA_944472135.2. NCBI lineage: Eukaryota > Metazoa > Platyhelminthes > Trematoda > Strigeidida > Schistosomatidae > Trichobilharzia > Trichobilharzia regenti. Next base: position 33,889,092 of record OX235266.1, read on the forward strand.
CCTTTATGGCTGTGAGACATAGACATTGGAAATGGAAGATATGAAAAGACTAGCTGTCTCTGATCACACGTACCTGTGTTCTATCTCCCGTGTTAGGTGGTATAATAAGGTCAGCAGTATTGGAATAAGGCATCGGTCCAGTGCTACGCAAGTCACACCGATTGAGATGGTCAGGACATGTGTCACGCATGCCTAGCTATCCATCACCTTCCTCGACGGGCAATGTTAGCTAACATAGGCTGGAACATATTGGAAAAGAGATAGCGGTGGTCAAACCAAAACATGTCATCAGTCAATAAAATTCACAACAGTTTGTCTAAGCGACGTAGGAAGGTGTAGACTTCCTGGTTGGGGTCCTTGGGATGGTAGAGACCAATAAAGGCTTGAGACAATCGGTGATACGGTTCAAAATCGGTCTCATTGGCTGGCGCCGATGCATTCACACTTTGTAATTTATCATATCCAATAAAAATCTACTGTTCTTCCATATTACTATTTTTTGCCCCATATCTCTGTTTATTATCTCTCTTTTGAAACTCTCCTTACTCTCTTCTTGTGCTTTGTGTGCTACATGTATGTGGCAACTGGAACTGTTACACATCTGTGCAATAGTTCTCCGTTAAAACCTGTCAGTCAGCCTCAGATACAAAATACATAGTGTACAACAAATTTATTTGATCAAACACAATTCCAGTTTACACGAGAATCATTCCGACTAGTTGTGTTCAAAACTCTATCTTCTAGAACCGAACAGAACAAAACACGTTCCCTGTAGACAGTCCAGTATAAGGCATTCACTTCAAAGCAATAACCCTGACATTATTTATACAAAATCGAATTTGTAAAATAATACATTATCATCAACACTATCGCATAAAGGCAAACATAGGCATTAAAAATAGAGATCAACCAAAAAATGAAGACAAATAATGAGAATGGAATCAGAAAATGTTATGAAAATGCTAGGATGACGACATACAGGTCTAGGGAAAACGGTGATAACTTCAACTATTTTCACAGTTGAAGTATATATATCCAGATAAGTGTCAGTACTCTGAATAAATTGCTTACGGAGAGGTTTCTAAATTAGTTGCTTTGCTACACCTGGCTACAAATGCCGTACTTAGCTAGAATATGGGATATTCACATGTTTTAATTCAAATTCTTGAGCCTTATTTCTACAGGAAGTAGTTAATCAAACTGGTTTCTCCATCATATATCAAAGGTGAAGTATAACAGACAACAACAGTTACCGAGCTAATCAATAAATTACACAATAAAGAAGAAAGTGATATTCATATCGCTAACCAGTACAGCAATCAGGAGACCAAAATCTCTCAATTAAGAAATCAATAAAAAGGCTATAGAAAATGGCCAGTCACTTGAAGTGATAATAAACAAATATTAAAGGAAATAAACTTTCAAGTAATTGTTTGCAGCGATTTGATTGATTTCAGGTCAGATCATGAAATGATTTCAGTAAGAGAGCCATAGAAAACCAATTAACCCTGGAAAGCCACTTCGTCCTAGCCTAGAACCTAGCAGAGTCCCTATATGAGGGCAGTCTGTTTGCTGTTCGACCAATTATGTAAGCCTAGATTTATTTCATAATGGCATTCAGTATGAAATCAGATTGGTCATTTGCAAATTGCTCAGTTCAAGGTGAAAATTCACTATGATTTCATTTGGAAACTAAAAATGTTAACATCATAATACGCGATCTGCTTTATGCTGGAGAGTGAAAATCAAGAAAGCAGACATAAGTTCGTGATGGTATATACTTCTGGATAGTATCAGTATCTGGAAACCCCATATTTCAAACTGTAGTGATTGTTAGGTACATTGAAGCCATCTAAACACCTTTTAGCACTTTTGAAAAAAGTTCACCAGTGTTGTACCCAGTTGGGCTAAGGTCTTAGAGAGGAATCAGTTCCAACTAATAACTTTTGAAGTATTGGTTTTGTAGGGATTTTGTTTGATTGCATGGAGGATTTCACCATGAGCTGACATCAGTTAGAGAACCACTGGAAAACCTGGGAGCACTGGACAGCTGTTTCGTCCTAGTTTGGGACTCTTCAGTCATACGCACCCACCGGGGTTCGAACCCAGGACCTTCTGGTTACAAGGCGAGCTGGTAGACCATTGAGCCACTGGGACCCGATCCAATGGTCCTTGAATTATAACTTCTGCCTTGTAACCAGAAGGCCCCGGGTTCGAATTCCGGTGGGTGCGTACTGATGAAGAGTCCCAAACTAGGATGAAACAGCTGTCCAGTGCTCCCAGGTTTTCCAGTGGTTCTCTAACTGATGTCAGCTCCTGGTGCAATCCTCCATGTAATAACTTTTGATTTATGCTCATCGTTCCTAGTCACTGATCAGCGACAACATTACCTACATTATTGATTGGAATAAACCTGAATAATTTAGTTTCCAGTCTTCCTAATTCTCCCCATCATTTATCTGAGATTTAATTATCCGTGCACTAGAGTTACTTATGTATTTCTACAGAGCTACTGACGTATGCTAGCACGACTTTCATATCATTTGGTTCGCATTAACGTGCTGAACTTATTATTATTATTATTCAGACTGACTTGGACAGCCTTGTATTACAAAACTACTATTTATGTATTTGAAAGAAGCAGGAACATCAACCTGTGCAGAATAATATGGAACCATTATTTACTTCATTGGCTTCTCATCAGCTGCGTACAGCTTAAAGAAATTATTAAGTTAATTTGCAGAACAATTTTTGACATATTTGCAAATATTATATAATGCCAGCTGTCACGAGGCTCCACATTTAATAAATAATGCTCAGAAACTACGCTTCTATAGTTCATACATAGAGGAATCAAGTTTTAACAAAAGTAAATGTTTGCTAACAATAACAAAATATAAGTTAGTTCCTATTCATTAGCACCAGGTTCTCACATAGTCTAGACATTTGCAAAATAATGATGACTAAGAAGAACGAGATGACTCATAAGAGTTACGTAAGATACAATTAACTTAATAGAATTAGCTAGAATTGTGAAAATAACAAAGTCAATAGATAGTTAGAAAGGGAGGAGGGAAATTATCTGTAAAACTTAATACATATTATATTGTTGGCCACAGTAAAGAAATGAACTGTACAAATTCCTTTTGAATAAATAACTTTAAAAGCTTTGTTAGAGTCAAATCAATCTCTAGTATTGATGAGATGAACTAGTATTGAGCTGCATTCAGCTTTATTCGAACCTTTGTCAAACCAAGATGGGAGGTGTCCAGAAATCGGACGACCAACTTGCCCGAACGTAAGCCCCACACAAGCAGTTAAACTGGTAAATACATATGGAGGAGGCGAAACAGGGCAGTTTGTCTTTATTTCTTGAACAAAGTATTGGTTGGCTAGTGAATATAAAGCACAGTTAGTTGTGTTGAGAGTCCTTTTGAAGGCCCTTCTCAGATGTTGTAGTAAGATCTCACAGTTGACTTCACCCGTGAACCGCAATCTTAGGCGGACCGATTTTTTGGGGGATTGTGATCACCTTCGACTTTTTACTTGCTGAGTTCATTTGTATGTTCAAGAATTTAGTCGGATATCTGTTTCTATCTAGTGGATCACGGATATTACCGAGTTCTTCGTTCAGTGTCTCATTTGAACAGATAACTCTATCCCATCGAATCAGAAATCCAACTACATTACGTTTGTATTGTAGAGGCACAAAACTCAGGAATTGCGTATACTGTCCATTTGAGGTAGTTTTCGGAGCAACCCTCTACATATTGTTCCGTCTGTTCGTTTAGTCATTAGGACGTCCAAAAAGGAGATAGAGCCATTTTATTTTTCTTCTTTAGTGAAGCTTACGCCAGGATGTGCTTTATGGAATTTCTCCAATATGTCAAAAGAGTTATGTAATGAAGACAAGAGGTGAATAACATGACGAGTAACTAATAACTTGAGTAACAATGTGGTGGGTTCAAGTCAAACCACAGAAACAGTAGATAAAAAAAGTTACACTACATCAAAGGGGTGAAGAGGTTAAAGCCAAAGGTTAGGTAATCAAATGAGAGAGGGACAGTAAATACATCCAGTTACCAGGGTAAAGAAAGCCTGATAACTGTTTCTTTCTGAACACATCAATCGGGTTTCAGATTTTCGATAGTAACCTCAAAGTTAAGGAGAGTTGAGCTATTTTGTCTATTGATAATTTTAAAGGATTTCGAGATGTCCACTCCATGACCCCCATTGATTAGGTTTCTGGCAGTGGCACTGTTGCAGGCATTTGTTCCCATGAAACAGACTTTTTGGTACATGTTCGGAAAATCGGAGGTCGCCCTTCTTTTTGTTCTCGCAATGTAACTGCCACCGTACATGCATTTAAAATCTGCACACATAGTTAGAATTAACATAAGAAGGGTATCTGTCGACTTTTGACTGCATCAAAGAGCATGTTGTTCCATAGATGGGAACCAACTTAACTGCAGAATAGCTTCTGGCTAGTGAGGTATTCAATCTTCTGTTGACTATTCCTGCAATACTGTCACCTTTAAAGTCAAGTTGAATGAAGACACCCCTTACACGGCTGATGAGAAGCCAACGAAATAAATGATGTTACCATAATATTTTTCACAAACTGTTGTTCTTGCTTTATTCAAATTTTGATAAAGGGGAATAAATATATGAAGTGCTATTTATGTAACTGGTGATGACTAAACGTAGAATGTGATTATCATTTGAATGATGATCAATAAATTGTAAATTAATATCATTTTAGATTTTATCATTGATATGTATCCATATAATATGTGTGTTTGTTTGACAGTCTGTTATATTTGCTAGGTATATATGGATCAATATTCCATTATAATTAGCCAATCATGTTAAGACTATCTATTGATTTGTTCATTTTGAATATTCGCTCACACACTTGTTCGGACATTCATATTTTGCTCTCACACACTTGTGTGATATTGATTCTCCTGGTGTTTTTGAAAAATAGAAGTATCATCGCAAACCTAGTGGTCTTCTGATTTCCGTCTTTCTTGCGTCAGGACTATTAAATTCTCGACCAGTACATAACAATCACGAACTGAAGTGAGTTATAGAACCAGTCACCGACTCTTTGACACTACTTTCTCATAATCCTACCAAAAAATTAAACTGAGAATCTCCATGTAATGAGTTAAACGCGTCATCATTCAACCACTGAGTCAGTCAGAATTCAGTGACTCGTAAATTTTAACACTTATCATTCCACAATATAGTCCCTTCCCCATCACCATAAAACATCATCAGCAAGTATCAATCCTCACACTCTGTTGACTGGATCCTCCCTTCCAGTCACGCTTTCTCATTAGATCTTCAGGTGTTATGAGTGTGTAACACTGAAGAGTGGCAAACAGGGACGAAACGGTTGCACAATACTTTCTGATTTTCAATGGCATCTTTAATTGATACTTAATCGAATTTAATTTTCACTGTTGCTTGTAACGTAAATCAATAAATGACGAGAAAAAAATAACAAGTCATGACATCTGTTTTCATTTTCCCCTCTCATTTGCTCAAAATATTGTCCCGGTGACTGATTGTCCTATGGAACTGTCTCGTGACCTGAATAGCCTGGGTGGGATTCCCATGGGGTCATGTGTGCACCCTGCTGAAGATTTAATTTTTTTTATTTTTAATTTTTGATTATAGCTTGAAACCACACGGTATTTTTGGTACAAGTATGGAATTTTCAGCACATGATATCGGTAGCCCAAATCTTGCAGGCCGACCAAAGATATCTGGTGTGCAACGGCAGGGGATCGAACCCCGGACTATGTTCATGGTCGGCGAGAGTGTTAACCGCTGTGCTACCGAACAAGGAGTGGTTTAACCAGAAAGATTATTTATACCTCAGTGGTTCAGTGATAGAACAGTTGCCAATCACCCATGTTTTCAAGAGTTCGATTCCCAGTCGACATATTCATAAACCCCACATAGTCATTACTAATTTTGGAAAAGAGAGAAGAAGGGGAATGCGAGGCTGGCAACCACATCCTGTAAAAACTGGACGACATCATCGCAACTGAAGTTTCTTAAGCTCAAGGTCAAAGGACTTTATTCCACTCGAAATGTAAAGGGATGATATATATGTATATATGTCAAAGGCATCTCTTTATCTTTCAGATTTTCCAGCCTTTCTTCCCGCTTTTCATTATTATTAGAAAGGGAGATGTACTGTTCATTCATTTTATTTACATTATTTATTATTTCTAATTATTTTTCCTTGTGTCAGATTAGTATTCACATTGACATTTTTTAGCGCGTTATTCAACCTTTTTTCTTTTGACAAGTAAACACCAAAAAAGAAGTAAGTACGCACTGAGATGGCCTCCTTCACTTTGACGCCTTTTTAATCTCAACTTTTTTCTCTCCTGTCAGCTTACTATTTTTTTCTTCATTAGAATGATTTGCTAAAATACCATTAGCTTGCCTTCTAAACCATGCATGCATATATATATACAGGTATTTGGACATTGTAAACTATTCAATTATTATTATTATATTTTACTCATGTATTTGTTTATTTATTTATTTATTTATTATGGTTATTTGATGGAGAGTTTTGTTTAAATTAACCAAGATTTTGAAGACATCTCTATCAGTTTCATTTATGCCTAAAATGAAATCATCCAACTTCCCTTGTTCCGTTCTATCTAACCTCTTCAAATAATCATTTAATATATGAGAGAATGTCATACGACTTTTTCAGGATTTTTCTAATTCTCATTTAATATTCCACTTGTTGTTTTTTTCCTTTAATAAAAATCATTTGTTTATATACAACATGTATATCTATGTATGTGTATGAATTTGAAAAAAAAGTATCTGGCGCCAAAATCCTGTCTAAATGTGACAATAATTATATACACAAAACGTCAATGTTCAAAAATATTCAAATTCAGTAGAAGTGAAATAAATAAAATAAATAAATAAAAATCAAAACAAAATCTAAATGAGGGAATTAATTTAGTTTATAAACATATCAGTATGTATACACAAGTGTAACATGTTTAAGTCAACTGTTCCGATGATCGCGCTTATGTGAAAGAGAACAAACAGTCTATGAAACTGTGAGAAGAAGGAATATATATCTCATTAGATGTACTTGATTGTTTACAGTATATCTGTTTACAATATGTAAATATATATAAACATAATAACTGAAAGGAATTACTTGATTTTATGCTTAAGTTATGGTGTGAAATGCTAAACTAAATGATTTATATTACAGTGTATTCAGTTAATTAATTATGACTAGAATTGGTAAATTGGAGAAGTAGCCGTGGTAGTAGTAAGTAGTAGTAGTGTAAAGCAGAAAAAACCGATGAGGCTCGAAGGCGATATTTATTAGCATAAACGCATTGTAGCTAGGCCCATAAATTTGCTGTTTTTTTCCTACTTCACGTTCCCCAGTGGAACATAGGATTTCAAGTTAGTGGCTTGAAGGTTCTGTAGCAGTGTTTAATTTTACAGGATGAGGTTTCTAGCCTCATGCCCAACCTTTCCTCTTTACCAGGATTATTTCTGGCTTAGCGAGGTAAAGAAGTGCGTCTGTGGCCGGGGATCGAACCCCGGACCATGTGCATGGTCGGCGAGCGTCCTAACCGCTATGCCACCGACGCACAAATTTGCTGTACCTTACCTTTAAGTCTATATTTGCACATCATTTGCAAATTGGTCGAATATCCCCACATTCGATAGCTTATTAGATTCTTCCCAGTTTTGTAACATTCTTTTTTTAATTAAAACATTCTGATACCTGTTTGTGATTGAAAACAATTAAATCCTTAGAATCCTGATATCGTAATACTAATCTTCTGAGCACTAGTGACTAGCTCTATAATGTATGTCATAGAGTGAATGACTGGTGTGTTTCACTAAGTCTGGCTGCTGGTGGAGTTCTATCACTGATTGATTGATGCATGTTAACCCTCATAAATCTTTGATTACTGGCTGACTCAGTAGCTGGACGATAAACTTGCTTAGCTGATTACATAAAGATCTCAGGTTTGAACTTCGTTGACGTTATGCGTGTGTATGTAGACTGGTAAACGCTCCCAAGAAACAGCCTGTCCAGTGGGTTTCTTTTTATTTTCATTTATTCTCTAATTGGCATCATTTAGTGATGCGATTTACCCTGGGATTCTGAATAAACTCTATCAGCATAACGCTGATATTTTCTTTCACATAAACGAATTAGTTATTATAAGAATAAAACTTGTGCACTGTGGTAGAGTGTAATTGCATTATCAAAACAAAATTTACCCATAATCGAATTAGTTATCATATGTAATACAATGGAAAAGGCTTTATGCAGCATTTTAGTCAAAGATACAATTCACAAAAATAGATAAATAATTACTGGTGGTATAAGTAAATCAGGGTGCTTCCCAGTTCCAGTGATACAATGTCTACCAATCATAAATGTAGTTCGGGGTTCGATCCTCGGATAACGCACTGCTAAATCTCATCTAGTTTACAAGTCAATTGTAAGCCTGGAAAAGAAGGAAAGCTGGGTGTGAGGTGATTAATCCTACCCGGTAAAGACAATAACATCGTGTTAACAATTTGTTACAGCCTTTTCTAAAACACTCATGTCGACAACAGTCAATTTTTAAGCATTATGAGAACAAATAACTGTAGAGCAGGAGAGGAAGTTATCGAAAAGAATATTCTCTAAATTTCTAAATAAGCATTTTTGCGTTAACTTAGACTTATCAAGAGGCGAAACAATCAAACTAGGACGAAACGGCTGTCCAGTACTCCGAGGCTGGTTGTCCAATCGTTCTCTAACTGATGTCAGTTTATAATGAAATTCTGAAATAAAATTTCTGCAACTCAGAATTAAATGGATATTTGCAAATTATAGTATAGTGTCAGTCATCAGTTGATTGTTCTCCTTGTAATAAGGAATTACAGAAAAATAATATACGAATGTATTTGTAATAACGAAAACCCAAGCACTCTGGTCTAAAAGCAAGGGGAGGGCGGGCAGTCGATACATTCCTCTGTATAGCCTTCTAAACTTTAGCCAGTCACTCAGAGTATTCGGTGAAGACACTGTTTTAAACAAATTTATTGTTTATCAAAGAAATTGGATCCTATGAAAATATTTAAACAAAGGTGTAAATACATAAATTAATAATAATAATAATAATAATATGAGATACAATTAAAACATTTGTGATTATAATCACAGTTAAGTATCAAGTGTCAAGCGGTAAAACAACAGTCATGAGAATTATTGAGAATATTTCCAACAAATTGGGAGCAAAACTCTGTCTTCAAGAGTCAAGCAGAAGCAAACACCTTTCTTGCAAACTATTCAAGTTCAAGCAGTCATTCCACTAAATCCAGGATGCATTGTTTTAACCAGAGGCACTTGGAATAGATGGATATGTCAAAGCCATCCAGAACCGGAAAGGCATGATACGTCTTCATCAATCTGAAATCAACTCGGAAATCTTCTGCACTTAGCATCAAGAACAAGATTCCGAGTTTCAACACTAATGTCAAGTCAGTTCTTCTATATGGATAAGAAACTTGGCCAGCTCATCATGTAAAGCATTTCCAACAGGCTACTACACACTTTGTATCAACCGTTGCCCTCACTGGCTCCATAATGAAGATCAAATCACCAGGCAGAAAGAATTAGCAACAGGAGACTCTAGCTAAGAACAAACAAATCAAAAGCCGATTGCTCAGTAAATATGTAGGCGAAAATGGAGATGGATTGGGTATATGTTGAGGAGACCATCAAATGACATCGCGCAACAAGCCCTCGAATGGAATTCGGACGTGAAGCAACAAGAGTGACATGGAGGAGATCGTGTGAAGAGGAGATAAGAGATTATAGACACTCTTGGACCCATTTGAGGAGAATAGCAAAAAAAAAATAGAAGAAATGGCGATGTGCTGTTGAAGCTCTACATTCCACTAGCAATCCAAAGGAATAATAGTAAGAACCTTAGGGATTCAGGTGAAAGTGATGTCTAGTGGTTAGATTACTGAGCCAGTAACACGTAGTCCACTGGTCAGAGTCCTTCCAATTGTAACCATTAGGACTCTCGCCGACCATGCATATGGTCCAGGGTTGGATCCCCTGCCGACGCAAACTTGATATAAATGATCGGCCTGCAAAATTTGGGCTACCGATATCACATACTAAGAATTCCATACTTGTACAAAAATACTGTGTGGAATCAGGCTGTAATGAAAAAAGAGAAAAAAAACCTGTTCTATCCATTTTCTTGATAAATTTGCGTATACTCTTACTCAAAGTTACGGTGTAGTAAACTGACTATTGTGAACTTAGTAGCTTCCATTTAGTCTGATGGGCACTCCTGAATTATTTTTGAGTTTGTATCTCTCAGAAATATTACCAAAGGTAATTACAGACTTTTCCTAACCCATCAACCCTAACGACAGGAAACATTCTAGTCAGTGATTTCTGAAACCATTGATGGACTATTTTTGCAATGTCGTCATCCGGAATTTTTTAGATGGATGAATACAGACTTTTTATTCATCGTAGTATTTTTTTTATTCTTTTGATTTCATATTTTCCAAATCTGTCGATTAATTTTGAGGGACATTCGTTGTCTCGTAGACATTTTTCTATGATCCGCAGCTCTTTCTTCAACTTGTCAATGAATTAATATCATCCTTGCCCTGTAAAATTATATTTTGTTTGACTAAAACGCCCAGATGTAGTTAATTAGACAAAAATTGTTAAAATGTAAATGACTTCCACTCTATGTACTTTTTCATTAGATCGATCTTTCAAATGTTTGTCATTTATCCTGCGTTTTATGCTGATATCCGGAAAGTTGAATTTTTCATTGACAGATCAGAAAGAAGGATGCATCTTTCATTTTGCTGAACATGTATCATAAAAGCCTACATCTTAAGGGAACAAACGCCTTCAATAGTGCAGCTGCCAGGCTTCTTGTCGATATGAGTCATGAAGTAGGTTGTGTGAAGTCCTTTTAGAGTTACCAATAGCCAATACAATTCACTTATCCTTTATTCTGCTGAACCAAGTGCTATCAAACGCCTGAAACCAAAGTCACATGTTCGGGAAGTAGCAGTTACCAGTCTTTCCTTATTCCGGTAACTGAATGTTCTTATTCTCACTTTTATTTGACTGCGTAATCCTCGTATTCAGCCCCTTCCTTTTTGACATAATGTAATTCTTGAACTCACATGATTGTTACTCAGTATTTTTGGTTATTCATAATCTTATATACTTATATATTTACTAATGTGCCTTTGATCAAAACAGTTGACATTTTATGTGATTATATTTCCACAAACAATTTTTTCATCCCGTTCCCTATATTTTACTGAAGAGATTTATTACTTCTATGTACTAACAATGTTAGGTTTACATTTAAAGGCGATTGTTTCCTCCAAGTTGATGGTGTTGCTATGGGCAGTCCCTTAGGGCTCCTTTTACCAGATATTTATATGTCGCACACTGAGAATTTATCGGAGGATTTAATTGAAAATGTGCCACTTTATAGAAAGAAGGTATGTAGATGATACTATAATCATCAGTGATAAGTCTTGTTCTGCCACCTCAATTTTAAATCGAATGAATGAAGTTCAGAATTGCACATCGCTTACATCTGTAGAAGTGGAAGATAATTGTTTATCTTTCCTAGACATATTGCTTAGTCGACGGCTTGATGGGTCAATGAAAAGATCTACTTATAGAAAACCTACCTGGACAGGACAGTATCTTAATTACCACAGTTTCTGCCCTATTCGGTACAAAAGAGGCTTAGTAAGGTGCCTTTTCAGTAGAATCCGACGAATATGCACTGAAGACACGCTTGATGAAGAAGAAAGAATATTGACACAAACTCTGGTTGATAACAATTATCCAGACAAGTTTATCAGGAGATACAAAGTAGTCAGAACACCAAGACCCACTCTCCAACTCGCCCCTAAGAAAGACGTGTACATCAAGCTACCCTATATGGGACATCAAAGCAGCTTGATAACTAGACAAAGGCTGAACGCTGCTGTTAAAAAGACTTTTTATGCAGCTAATATCATAATAATAGAGAGTGTGAAGCCAATATATCTATCTAAGCCCTTCGAACATGCGAAAAGTGACGTCACATCCTACTGTATTTACCAATTTGAATGTACGTGTGGACACACATACATAGGGAGGACTCATCGATCTCTGCAAGTAAGGGCTTCAGAGCATATTCCTAAATGGCTCCAAAAATAAATGGAATCATCAGAACCTATTAACAGTGAGATCAGGAGACCTAGCTCTTCTATTGTGAAACATATTATAGAGAGAGATCATAAAATTGATGTTAACAGATCTTTTAAACTTATCTATAAAGCGTGTTTGGGGCGTATCCTAAAGTTTGTAGAAGCCCTAGCAATTAGAAAGTTCAAGCCACCTTTATGCGTTCAAAAACAATTTTCAAGTATTGGTTTTTGTAGGGATTTTGTTTGATTGCATGGAGGATTTAATCATGAGCTGACATCAGTTAGAGAACCACTGGAAAACCTGGGAGTACTGGACAGCCGTTTCGTCCTAGTTTGGGACTCTTCAGCAGTACGCACCCACTGGGATTCGAACCCAGGACCTTCTGGTTACAAGGCGAGCTCGTAGACCATTGAGCCACTGGGACCCGATCCAATGGTCCTTGAATTCTAAGCCGTGACCAGTAGGGTACAGCAGGTTGAAGATGAGGCAGTAACTCATCGAAGAAGACATTGCGAAGTGGTCGCGCTATGTCGTGAACTGGCAGAAGTTAGAATTCAAGGACCATTGGATCGGGTCCCATTGGCTCAATGGTCTACGAGCTCGCCTTGTAACCAGAAGGTCCTGGGTTCGAATCCCGGTGGGTGCGTACTGCTGGAGAGTCCCAAACTAGGACGAAACGGCTGTCCAGTACTCCCAGGTTTTCCAGTGGTTCTCTAACTGATGTCAGCTCATGATTAAATCCTCCATGCAATCAAAAACAATTTGTCATCACATTAAACCTTCCTTGGTAAATTTTGTTTTGATACCATAGCAGATGTACTATTACCTCTGCTATTTGGTTTAGTGGTCTCCATTGTTGTTTTGACCTTGAATATGTCCTTCTAATTTGACCTAAGTCTATTTTCTCACCTCTTAGCTCTTTATTAATTTCATATATATCCTTATGACAAGTCCGTGTGTGATCAGATTGTTCGAAATGTGTTGCGCAAATACATTACACGATTCAGACAAATTACGTCTTCTTATTGCTTTATCTAAAATCTTATATACCTCTTGTCTTTGTTTATTACTCAAATTCTTGAACATCATATCCGAAAATTTATTTCTCTGTTTAATTGAATCCAGCTGACGAGTCCCAAATAGGGCGAAATGCGCATCCTGGATTCCACTGCTAGTCACCATCCACAAATTAAATTTATTTCTCTGTTTTGTTTTAACCTGAACCATCTGTGTATAAGTTATATAAGTATAATTTGTGGACACTGTTGATTAATTTTGGAGTCTCCTCTTAACTGACATCGTGTCAGCTTTGCAAGTGCACTAAAACTGCTCTGCACACGAATTCACTTAATTTCTCTAGGTTGTCAAAAGCGAATGGAATAAACTATGGTATCATCTTATTTTGAGCAAGCCATTGTTTTCCCTCTTTTAAAATGTTATTAACAGTTTGACTACTTATTAGTAGTTCAATGTTTTCAAGGCATTTTATAACCATATACGTACATATTTATATGGAGAGAGAGAGAGGGGGGGAGATTATGGTGCGTCGACAGATGAATAGTAGAATGCTGATGAAACATGCACGCGGTTCGGGTTCCATTCTCAAACAATTTACTCCGAAACCTCTCCTAGTTAATAAAATAAATAAATAAATTTTTGCTTTATTCCAAAAGCAGTGCTAATGATACAGGAAGGAATTTTCAGCATTCAGTACAATATTGCATCTAATTTACTCAAAAACGACAAAAATTGAAAATACACATTAAGTAATAATAAAACGATTGTTATAGCAGCTACATAGCAAATTACTGTATGCAATACGGAGAAAAATATGCGTAAAGTTTAAAATTGTAGTAATAATAATAATACCAACTAAATTAAAATAGCAGAGTAACAATTAAACGATAGAAAGTGTGACACCATAAAATACAGAAAGATGAACAATGAAAGGGTCGATTTACTGTGCTAATTACATAGTAACTTGTAAGTTTCACGTCTAACACAGCCTTCATCACATAAAGTACGGGCTAAATAGGGTATTGTAGAATTTCTGTACTTAGTGGTACGAGTGTAACAACAGAAGACAAGGGCCAGGCAACAGATCGTTTTATTATGAAAATCAACACGTATTTATACATCTTTCAACTACATTATTATAGACAAGCGCAGTCATCTGATTGGTTGTTTAGGTAGACAAACGCAGGCTTCTGATTGGTTGTTTCGGGATTCCTTGACAAATAGAGTTCTCTCTGCGAATCATATTTTGCCACGTTAACTTTGCTGTGATTGGTTGTTGACTCAGGCTTGTTCATATTTTCTCACGGCCCATATTAGTGACCTAGACCTTAACGTAGATTAGTGCCAACCAATCGGCTAGCAGCCTGCTCTCACCACACGAGCACATAACTTCTTATATTCACTTCTCGTCCTACCTGATGAGATACAAGGGGACAGGTGTGAATGAAGGGGGTGCAGAGGGTCTGACAGTATAGCCTTTGCCCATTTCGTACAGGAATTTATATGCCTGTCGACTATAGTATTAGCGAGCTCATGCAGTGGCAGACCACAAGCTCTACTCACAGCATTTAATACCCTTCGTAATATGATATAGTCTTTTTTGAGAAGTCCATGAAAGATTAATGGAGAGCAATAGAGTACAATAGGTGAAATACAGGAGTTTAAAAATTGCAAAACTAAAGGTTGGTTGATACCTGATTGTCTTAACTTTTTAATGTTTTTTTTTGATTTACAGCTTGATTCCACACTGTATTTTTGGTACAAGTATGGAATTTTCAGCATGGATATCGGTAGCCCAAATTTCGCAGGCTGACCATAGATATCAGGTGTGCGCCGGCGTGGGCTCGAACCCCGGACCATGTGCATGGTCGGCGAGAGTCCTAACCACTGTGCCACCGACGCGATGTAGAAGGTAAGACGAAACATTTTCTTAGAGATACATAAGATATGGGATGACCATGAAAGGTCAGAGGAAAGAACTAATCCAAGGTACTTAATGCTTGATTTGGTCTCAATTTCCGTGCCATCTATGCTACAGGGATCATGCGAGCTAACTAGTTCAAGTAAGTCACGTCTATGCTTGAAAGTAAAGTCAAGTGCCTGACATTTGGAAGGATTTAATATAAGACCATTTGACTTGGACCAGTTGTTGATGTCCAACAGAAAGCTATTAATTTTGGAGCTGTCAGACTCAGAAGTGATAGGCAGTGATACAGTCAGATCATCTGCATATTTAACAAAGTTAGTTTCGTTTGAATGAGGTAGGTCATGTAGGAAGAAAGAAAAAAGAAAAGGAGAGAGGACAGCACATTGTGGAACACCGTATTTTTGTAAGCGAGGTAGAAGAAGATTTGCCGTTATATACAGTATACTGCATTCTATCAGAAAAATAGGAATGCAACCAACTCTTTGCCCAGGATCTTGTTTGTGTCAACGATAGCTTATTTAGCAAAAGGCCCCTAGGTACAGAGTCAAAAGCAGATGTGTAATCTAAGAAAGCACTACGAACATATTTAGCACCTTTGTCTAAACAAGAGACAACATTGTGATATAAGACAACCGCAGCATCCAAGGTACTTCTACCATGTTTGTATGCAAATTGTTTATGATCATTAAAAGGTTTCAAAGCGGGTTCAAGACGAAGTAAAGTTTAGAGGAAAGAAGGAACTTTAAGTATGAGATCAATAACCCCTTCTGGTGAAAAAGCAACAACAGCTGCACCACTGCTAGTGAAGCTTCACAATAGCTTGAAGAGCCCGATGTTGCACACTCAAAATCCACAGGAATGAAAGTAAAATTAGTAAGTAATAACATCATAAATTACACAGGACCATTATGGATATGATTTCTGCGTAAATTTGTTTTCTCTTCAGTGCTTTATTTATTAGCATAGATTAAGTGTAATAAAAGTCTCCTATGAACTGTTACTTATCCGACATGTTGTCTTCTATTTTATAAGTTAGTGGTGTCTCTCTATAGAACTGTTCTAAACTACAACGATAGTTAATAATGAATAAAGATTTTTCCTCTCTCTAATTTATGAGTTATCAATTAAGAAATGTAAGAACTGCAATTTAGCTACTAAGTAAATGTATGCGTGCATTCAGTGTAAAAGAGGACAGAAATGACGCCTAACCTTTAATGTTTTTTGGGGGAAAAGAAGGAGTCACCTTCTCTCATTAAAATAAGTTTAATGCGAATAGCCTGTTGGATAATGCTTTGGTACATCAGTGGTTCAATGGTTCGATTCCCAACAGACGTATCCCTAAACATCACTTAGACAGTAGTAATCCGGATAAAGGGGGGTGGGAAGGAGGTCGTGCATCAAGCTAGCAACTCTACCCAGTTAAGAAAATGACATCATAGCTAATGAAACTTCAAAACTAGTGTGTGACGTTCCAAGTTCCACTCAAAAAGCAAAAGAATGAGAAGAAAAAGATAACATTTTGTCTTTTAGAAGACAGAAATATTTCACAAGACTGATTAATAGTGAATGAAGAACATCATTCTATTTGATAACTTCCACTGCATCAGATTCTGTAGTAATATATCCATAATAGTTGTAGAATAACTCGTGTAACTGATAACATTATCTTCTCAAGTATTGGTTTTGTAGGGATTTTGTTTGATTGTATGCAGGATTTCATCATGAACTGACATCAGTTAGAGAACCACTGGAAAACCTGGGAGTACTGGTCAGTCGTTTCGTCAGCCTAGTTAGGGACTCTTCAGCAATACGCACTCACTAGCGTTTGGCCCTATTCAGGCAGTTAACCTGGGGTTCTAGTGGGAAGCCATGACCAGTAGGATACAGCAGGTAGAAGAGGAGACAATAAGTCATCAAACAAAACATTGCGAAATGGTCGCGCTGTGTCGTGAGTTGGCAGAAGTTAGAATTCATATCCCAGCTATTGAATCGGGTCCCAGTGGCTCAATGGTCTACGAGCTCGACTTATAACCAGAAGGTTCTGGGTTCGAACCCCGGTGGGTGGGTGCATATCGTGAAGAGTTTCAAACTAGGCTGACAAAACGGCTGTCCAGTACTCTCTTGTTTTCCAGTGGTTCTCTAACTGATGTCAGCTCATGATACAATCCTCCATACAATGATAACATTACCGTTTTAAATATCATCAAATCAGTAATAATAATAATGATAATCACCGAAAATACCCACTAAGTCATGAAAAAAGCAAAAGACAATTCAGCGAAAAAATTTTCTTTGTCGACGAAATCATCTTCAGAGGCTGTACACTCGTATTTATATTTACCAAAAAAATGTATACAAGTCTATTATTGAATGACATAATTGATATAATTACTCAGAAGTGGCTTTAGAAGTAAAAATCAAAGTTGTAAATCGCATAGTATTCAACGGTACAAAGGAAGAAAGGGTCAGAAATTTGATAAGGTTAAAATTGTTATTGAGTGAGAAGAAAGGTGATAGTTGAATGTCAATTTAACAAGTGTGAAGAGGGTGCGAAAATGTACAAAAGGAACATATAAGAGTGACAATAGTGAATTAATTATTAAAATAAAAGCAAACTGGAAGTAAAATTAAAAATTAGAAATCTAAATAAAGCAAGAACAACAGTGGTGGTTTGTGCAGAATAATATGGTACCATCATTGTTTGTTTCGTTGGTTTCTCATCAGCTGGTAACAGCCTAAATAAATTATGAGGTTTATGTACAGAAAAGTTTTAATATACTTGCAAATTTCACATGATGTTAGTGATAGAAGGTCCCGAAATTGCGGAAAAACATCCAAAAATGGAATTCCAAGTTCATTTCTGATTCCGACGCAAACTGGATAGCAGTTGTTGAACTCCTTAGTTATCATTTCGATGTTAGCATGATAACAATATTTGACATTTGGAAAACATGTGCATGTTGTAATATGCGATAATAACACAATTTTGGACTGGAGATAAATACTGGAATATCTGTACTTCACAGATGATTTATGCCTCATGTCACAAACTCGAAGACATACAGACGGGGACCAGGAATTTGCCGAAAGAAGCAGTAGTGACCAGTGAACTTCAAGCGAACGTGGAAAAAACAGAGGTGACGAAGGTGCCCGAACAATACCATCAGGCATCAACCACTGTCAACTAGCGAAATATGAAGGAAGTCATGTCTTCCACGAATCTAGATAACATCGTTTATACTACAGGTGACAACACAAATAGGGGTTGTCAAAGGTAGGATCAGAAAATCAAATCTAACCTTCATCCATCTGAAATCAGTTTGTGAATCTACTGCACTCAGTAATACGAGGAACAAGCTCAGAATTATTGACACCAGTGTCGAGTGGAGACTTTTATGTTGTCCACAGACCAGGAAGAACGTCAACAATTACCTTCACTGGCCCAATACCGAAGATCAGACGGCAAGAAAGTATGAGTAACGACGGACTCTGTCAAACAACTAACCAAGCGCCCCTGTTGTCCAACAAATACGCTGACGAAATTGGAATGGATTCGATATGCTCTTAAGAGACTGTTGAGTGACATCATATTTCACGTCCTCGAGTAGAATCCGAACAGAAATTGACGAGTCGGGTGGAGCACCGAGGATTTCATATGGGACACAGTATAAAGAGAAAATGGAAGTTTATTAGAATGATATGGAGATGCTCCACCAGGAACCCATAGGAATAGGAATAATTGTAATAAGCGTTCATAGACCATAAGATTTATTCCTGGTGGCTGAGTGATAAACTCATCACTTGGTAATCTAAAGGTCTTGAATTTTCACCCAGTGAAACCCGAAACCAAGACGAATTCTTTATCTACTATTTTCAGCTTTAGACAGCATATTAACTGACATCAATTCGTAATGAAATCCCATTTGAGTTTATTCGAAATTCAGATTATAAGTAGATTTGTGAAGATTTTGTATTGATTTCAATTTTTAGATTTTCGCTGCAAGCCAATATCAGTTAGACAAATCACTGAAAACCAGGGAGCTCCTGATAGCTGATTTGTCAAATTTTGGCTCGCTTTAGCAGTGTGTACCCACATACTGAGACCTTCAGGTTACCGCACCAAGCTTGTTGAGCATTCAGCCAATTGGGTCGGAATTTAATGAACCCCTGAATTCTACTTTTGTCAGCTTGTGATGTAGCGCTGCCTTAATCAGTGCTTTCGATGAGAATCCACTTCACCTTGAAATTGTGGATCCCACTTGTTACGACTTCTCATTGTTGCTTCAGGAAATCCATCCAGTAGCCATCAGCGAACTGATGACTGTTCACGGGTTATTGAATTTCAGAGTGGCTGAAAATAGTCAACGAGCTTGATGTAGTGACGCTAAGGTAGTGGACTCGTGAGTGCACGCTGCTGAAGAGTTCCAAAATAGGATGAAACAGCTGTTCAGTGCTCTCTGGTTTGCAGTGTTCTTTCTAACTGACACTGGTTCGTGACGAAGATCTAATAACTGAGATTTATTCGAAATCATCGCAATTCAACATTTGCAAAATTAATTTTGTTATAGGTTGCGGGCAATTTTTTTAGATAAGTTCCTGCATATATACAATATACGGATAAAACACCGTTTCATTTCTTGTAATTTTCAATTGTCGAATGTCTTTGAATAGTTTCAGATAAGCAAGGGTGCAATAATAATAATAATTTCAAGACTGATCACGAATTGACTTTAGTTAGAGAATCAATGAACATCAGGAAGTACTGGACATCTGCGGAACCCCTGTTTGGGGCTCTTCAGTGGCACACAACCATGATCCCACCTCCCGGAACTGAATCGAACACCTTTACGGCACAAGATGAGCTCGTATAAAATTCAGCCACTAAGACCAGACCTAACGGCCCATCAATTCTAATTACTTACGACTCGCGATAATAATAATAATAATCTTCCTCTCTGTTATACTGCTGTTGTATGTAGTAAGCCAAAAATTATTGGCCTTCCCATTTTCATTCCACTGCCCTTTCCTTTAGAAAGGAGTGGTCTTATCAAATATACATTTATCATATATTGAATCTCTCATAAACAGAATATTATAATTTATAACAGTAATAATAATAATAAAAGACGGAGTATTATTTATGATAACTGTCTCAAGTATATCTGTGTGATTTCGCTTTATCTACAACTATTATTTTGTAATTAAACACTTCATATTGGTAATTTTTTAACCAGATGTTTCCGTATATATATATCATATTTATTTATTTATTTACAGTCGCTATCCCCTCTGTTACTGTCTCACTTCCACGCACACACTCACACATACACACACTACGGAGTAATAAACACAACTGAAACATGCCTACCTTAGGTGAAAAATTGTGTTGAATAGTGTAATAATTATTCTCCCCCTATGCATATACTTCTAAACTTATACGATGTATTTATAATCATACATAAACTGGATATTAAGGAGAACAAAGCAATACTTCTTATAGAAAGACACTTCGTTTTTCCTAATTCAAGGCGACTAATAGACTTTATAGAAAAGTTGAATTGAATTTTTGATTTTCCCGTCGATTGATTGGACCGAAGTGCTCGGTCTCAGGTTGACATGTCGGCTTCTTGTGCAGATGCTTCGACGATGTCTGGGCATTTAATTAGTATACAATTGGTGGATGGTGGCTAGCAGCGGAATCCAGGAAGCGCATTTCGTCCTATTTATAGAAAAGTTCTTATTTTTAATACCCCTCACACTGGGTTCTGAGTGAACCATATGTCTTGAGCAGAACATCTGCATTCTACTGTGTTCCGTGCAGCTTTTTTTTAGTCCATGGGTTTTCATTTCCTCCTACACACACGATCGCATCCAGGCCATCGTCAGACCCATTACCAATAAACTCGTTTTTTACTATTCCTGTTTCACTCGAGGGGTTTGCCTAGCTCGCGATGTCTTTCAACACTCTCCTCTGTTCAGTGTCTGTCTGATTCACATCTACACTTTTCCTTTTCTACATTTATTGGGAGAGAGTTTCTTGTTGCTTATCCTTTCTGACTGGCCATCTGATCTTCAGTGTCGAGACAGAGAAGGTAGTTGTTGATGAAGATTTCCAACAGACTGTTTGAAAGGGTGTTCGTGATGCGTATGCACAACCTCTGAGCCATACGGAAGAAGCCAGTTAACATTAGTGTTAAACAGAATTCTGATCTTGTTCCTTATGCTAAATGCACCAAATTTCCACACTGATTTCAGATGAATGGAAATCTGTCTTATTCTTCCGATTCTGCTTTTGACATCGTCGTGTGTACCGCCTGTAATTGAAAAGATGCTGACTAGCCAGATAAGTGGAACAGGTGACTTCCTTCAGATTACTCCCGTTGATGCTTATTGTTGTAGTTGTTGTTGTCGGTTAGGTATCTTCATCACCTGTGTCTTCTCTGTGTTCACTTGATATCCCGTCTTCTCTGCTTATCTTTTCTGACAACTTCTTGGTTTTCGCCTGTAGGTCTTCAGATTTGTGTGACAGTAGATATAGACTGTCCGCGAAATCCAGATACTTCAATGTCTTTTCATTGGTGCAACCTGGGCCTATCTTCTTGCTCCCTACGGTCTTTTGCATGATCCAATCCACTATAACCATGAAGCTATCAGGTGATAGTAGGCCGACTTGTCTTACTCCCATCTTTTCCTCTGTAAATCACTTGACATGTGACATCATTATATGACTGCTGAATGAGGTTGCCAAATATTTTGGGCTCTCTGCAGTGTTGAAGCAGTTTCCAAATTACTTCATTGTCAAAGTTGTTGAAAGTCGATGATACCAGTCAAGTTATCCAGCAATGTTTGACAACCAAATCAAAGTGATCTAAATACAAGACAACCGTCTAGCTCGTTTGCAGCCAAGCTCATCAGTATTGTTATTTTTTTCCCTTCACGTTCCCCAGTGGAACATAGGGCTTCAGGCTAGTTGCTTGAAGTTTCTGTAGCAGTGTTTAATTTTACAGGATGAGATTGCTAGCCTCATGCCCCCAACCTTTCCTCTTTACCAGGATTATTTCTGGCTTAGCGAGGTAAAGGAGTGTGTCTGTGGCCGGGAATCGAACCTCGGACCATGTGTATGGTCAGCAAGCGTCCTAACCGCTATGCCACCGACGCATCAGTATTTTACCCGGTCGCAATTCAGCTCAGAAAGCTGAATGAGTTCAAAGAACCCGAATTCTGGCTGTCTAGCCATCCGGGCGAACTGGTTGTACACCGAATCGGAATCGCAATTTAGAAACTAATTCCAGATTTACAATTTATACAATTCCATGTGAAATTTTCTCGTAGTTTTCCTTAGAAAAACGAAATTGTCTAGATCAAAATGTATGTAATCTGTTTGATACCATAGACATATCAACCAAGAAATCAAGCGTAGCTGTGTGCTGCATCATTCAGTTTCCACAGAAGGCTGAGGTAAAATTAAATACCAAATTGTGTATTTTACAAATCACGAATTCGACTATATGCATTGCCTCTTTACTCAAGCAACTAGCTTACCAGCTAGCCAAAATTCAGGTGCATTTAACTGATTCACTTCTCTGAGTTGGGTCAGAGTGAGTACACCTCTGATAATCTCGGCCCGGAACACATGGAACGGCCATGCCACGTTTACATAATTTTCATTTGGCTAGCAAGTATTACTGGTTGACACGTGAGTTATTTCTAGTAGTTCACATCAATCAGTAGTATATACTATCAAGGCCTATGAAACAGAGCTGATCGGTGTGATCCAAGTGTCAGCTATCTATTGTTTCATTTCACTTTGGGACAATTCAGCAAGGTTTCCTTTTAATCTTAAGAGATATCGCGCTTAGAACTGTTAAATTTCAAGTCAGCCAGTTTAAAATCTTATCAGTTGTTCTGTATCAGTATGTAAAAGTAGATATAAGAGTTATTGGCCTCTCGTTTTACGACATCTTAGGAACAAATGTCCCCTCTCCGCTCCGTTATAACATCAATGATCACTGCCTACTGAAGACTGTGATTAAACTCCTTTTATTAATGTTACTTATCGGGTTTTTTATTCCTTTATGTTCCCAGCGGAACATAAGGTAGAGCTTTGAAGTTTCGGTAGCAGGGGTTGCTAGCCTCATGCTCAATCTTCCCTATTTACCAGTCTGAGTACTGGCTTAGCGAGGTAAAGGAGTGCGTCGGCTGGGGATCGAACCCCGGACCGCATGTGTGATCGATGAGTATTCTACCTCGCACTTATTTGTCCGTTAATGACAAATATCTTGTGTTTATAACTAACCAAATTACTTACCTGAATCTTTACCCAACCTAACGCTTAAAACAGCGTCCTCAATTTATTGACTTATTTAAGGTTCCGTTCAAGGAGCTTCAAGTTACAAAGTGAACCATTCGATTATTCAACCAATAAGTCACTCAAAATTCAATCATCCCTGAATTCTGACTTCTGTTAATTCACAACAACCCCAAAGTCTGAATGTGGTTCTCCACCTCATTAGTGACTACTGGGTTGATGATGTTAGTATTCGTTAGACGTAACGCTAAATAGTGATTCGAGAAAAGTTAAAATTCACAAGTGACTGAATATGGACGCAGTGGTCCAGTGGTTAATAGGCTAGCCTTATTACCTGAGGGTTCTGAGTTCAAGTCTTGGTAAGCTGTTTGATGAGCATTACTGAAAAGTCTCTAAGTAGAATAAAACAGCTATCAAGTACTCCTGGTTATTTCTCAAAGATTATCTAACTAATGTCAGCTTTTTCGTGACGAGGTTTTTGACTGTTTACTTCGTCAATGAAACTTGTGCTTTTGTTTGTCAAATACAATATAAAAAACAACGAACGGTTCCTCGATTTCAAATGGTCTTATTATTCCATTTTTTAACAAACTTTTTATATCAAAAAATGTTAAATTGTTGAAGTAGGCGACTGAGTAAGGAGTGTGTGAGAGAGACACAGTGGAATAGAAAAATGGACAGACGGAGGCATAGGAGGGGGTAAGGAAGTATGTATGTGTATAATGCATCAATTCATAAATGTACAATGTTCCAAATAAACTAATTGATTCAACGTGTCAATCAGCCAGTATTCAGTGTCGAAAGAAAGTTAATATGAGTAGAATGAATGGAGCATAGAATACACTTTTATTGCATCATTAAAAGGAAGGCTGAAAGCAAGATCTATATATAAATAAGTTTTTCCTTAATTTTAATACAGTTTACTTATTCTTGTCATATTTTATTGTTGTTATTATCATTAACATTCCAAAACAAAAGGAAGAATACATGTTACTCAGTCATCAATTCACCTGTCCACACACACACATACACACAAACACAAACATACATTGTTAGATCACAGAGAATGAACAGTAGTCAGTCATGTAAGCAGATAGGGAGGCAGACAGTATTTGATCACACTGAACAGTAATCACATTTTTAGACAATAAACAACGAAGCAACAACTTTAGACTCCCAGATGTAGACGCACACACACACACACACACGGAGAATGCTATTTGATATCCTAACTCTCTTCAGTAGCTGCTGTTGTTGTTGTCGTCACTGTTGCTGTATGTGGTTTTCCGCTGCCGATTAATGATTGAATTGAAAAATTCGGTAAACAATTCACCATGCCATTGGCAGTATTATTGCTATTGTGTGTAGAGAAGTTCGAACGATTCGTTGTCTCAGTTGAACTGGATGTATTCAATCGGTTCTCTTCCTCCTCCGACGAACTATTATTATTATTCGTTCCATTTGGATACATTTTACGATTTGAAGATATTTGATACTGCATGCATTTACTACTTATATTGTCAATATTAGTAGTCCATGCTGATGGATTATACATTGTATTGAAAGAATTTGTGAATAGATTTAATGAATCTGAACATTGATTATAGGAGAAATTATAATTAATATTCTTTGAGATGTTTTCATCATACTGCACAAGTGTTTGTTGCAACGTAGTTGTGTCAACTGGCATCCTTGATATAGAAGATGCTGTTGAACAGGAAGAGGATGCTGAAGATGGTGAGGCGGAAGAATGGGAAGAGGACGACGAGGACAAAGACGATGAAGCAGATGAGTGTAAATCACCTTCTGTTGGAATAATTAATTCTTTAGGTAAATTAATAAATTCTGATATTCTTGACGAAATAGCAGATAAAGATGATCTTCCCCTAGGAGGAGATACTATTGATCCTGTTGGTGTTGGTGCTGGTGCTTCCACTGCTGTGCATGTTGACGAAGGCAAAGTTTGTGGTGATATAGACAGTGAAGTTGGTGAAAATATTGACGATTTAGTACGTCTTTTTCGACGTCTGTTGAATTATTATTTACAAAAGAATAGAAAAAAGAGAAATGGTTATTATTGTTGTTAAAATTATTTAAAAAACATTAGAAAAAGTGTCACAACTGAAGAGACTTATCCTTCCAAAACCCTGCTCATCGTTATATACATTTATATGCTTCTATACATTATTACGTTGTTACCTTTGGTTAAGTGTTTATTCAAGAGGATTCAGCGTATTTGTACACAGATATTGCCGTAGACGGTGACACCGAAATACTGACAGATGCACTTCTCAAAAATGAATATCCTTCAAAGGTTTTGAGTCAATGGAGACGTCAGTTAGTTTCAGAAAAGGCCTACAGTCTATTTCCTCACAAGAAATGGTGTCTACATCAAATTACCTCACAATGGTGAGGCAAAGAGTAGGATATTAAGGCATAAACTAAATGCAGTCATTCATTAAATAATTACTACGCTGCCAGACTTGTAATTATGAGGACACCCAAAATCATACTCTGCAACAACAACTGATTATGTCATATCCCATACCATATACTAACTTATGTGTATATGTGCGTATGTGTATATGGTCAAACATACATTAGAAGGAGTAATTCCGCTTTGCACTTGAGGGTGGGAGAACACATAAACCCAAATAGTTAGAAGAAAAATGAACTGTGAAACCTCAATAAACGAAGGTGGCAGACTATATCCATAGAAAAATCTTAAATTCATTAACATCTTCAGGGTCGTATACAGAAGTAAGCAGAGGCGATGGCTGTCCGTAAACTTGAGCCCTCTTTGTGTGTTACAATTACAACATTTATGGAAAATTTAAATGAGTTCATCTTATACTAAAACCTGTGTTGAAGATGTTGTCTAGAAAGATGATGAAAGCTTCTCAATTGAATCAACCAGCTCACAGAACACAACTAATTTAATACCACTTTGTGTGTACAAAAGTAATTTATCAACACTTTTAAACTACCCTAATAATCCTTATGTGATTATATTATTAAATGTGGTGTTAATTATTTTTATACTTCTTACTCTTAAATCTCTTATCCCTGTGGGTTTTTTAACTGACCCTTCATTTGTCATTCAAATTGTCTTAACAAGTAATTATGCGATCAGATTGTTTGAAATGTTCAAGTATTGGTTTGTAGGGATTTGGTTGATTGGTTACAGGATTTCATCATGAGCTGACATTGGTTAGAGTACCATTGAAAAACCTGCAGGAAGTACTGGACGGCTGTTTCGTCCCAGTTTGGGACTCTTCAGCAGTACGCTGTGCTGAAGAGTGTTTCTCAAATACATCACATCACGATTTTCAGATAATCTCCGCCTTCTAATAACATTATCGAAACTATTAAGTTTGCTGGTGAAAATTGCTTTATTATCCATGCTAGTATTAGTTACTTTAGACGACATCATCAATAACTGGAACTCTGTAAGGGACTGTATACGCACTGGATAATTGTGGACACAAATGGTTGATTTTAGTCAGTATTGACTGAAGGCATACGGTTAAATTACTTGATTATAAATGAAATTCTATTCTAGTGTAACAACAGAAGACAAGGATTAGATGGTATTAGATGGTTGGAGGCCAGATTACAACCTGACTGATATAATTCAGTGTGCACCAATGAGAGGACTAGATGCATCACACTAGTTACAAGTGTCAGAAGAGAAGGATGTTTGGTAACTGGCAGCTGGATACGCAGATATAAGCGAAATGCGTCTACCATGTGTTAAAATCGCAGTTTGCACATATCTTCGGCATTCAGCTGCTCTGTCTTCCGCATTGTGCTTCTTTGTCTCCCCTCATGTTTCCTATATTATTTGGCAAGCGTCGTTCATTCAATGCATCTTCCCAGTACTCACTATTCTTGCAGTTGATATACATATTCATAACTGCATTTACATACTACTTATAAATCTCGCCAGTAGCACACCTTACACTAGTTTCCAAGGAAAGCAGAAGTATTCAGTCTTATTCCGTATTGCGTCCTCTCCGATTTACCGTTTTGGAATATTTTCAGTTATTCCTTTAACTAACTACTGTAAATAGTATTAGGGGATTTCTGTAGGCTGCGGTGGTAAAAATGGGGAATCTGTTAGTTGAAAGGTTACTTTGGACTAAAAGTATTTCGATATCTGTAGTTGGCTGAAAGTGGCATAATTTATTTGTCTTAAATTTTAATTCGGTGTTACCCATTGATTAATTATATTCAACCAAAATGTTCCTGGTACTGACACCTACTCGACCAATAGCTGCCACCTTGAAGTGGTGGCCGGGGTTCCATATCACAGTGAACCCGTGGGGCTATCCTAACTGAAATGAATATTCCTGATGGTCCTGCCATGACAGAAATATGGTTAGACTAGCGCCTGCATAAAGACCAGTCACTATTAAACCGCAAATTGACCACACAATATTGGGAATCCGAGGGTGAACAGAGAAGTAATAGCAGTAACGTGCTTCCCCAGGACGACCGTCACGCCAACTATGCTGCCCCTTCACATTCAGAATTTGTAAAATTATTTGGCAATTGGCATTGTACACAGTTCGAGGCGTGAAATTTTCAACATAGTTTTGGTTGGCAAGCAAATTATTCAGATCATAGCTTGATACCATAAATGGTAATGAAGAAAGCAAACGTATCTGAATAATACTGATTGACAGATGAATAGTTGTAAACTAACCAGAAATTGGGTGGTTTGAACCGATTCGGCTGTCTTAGCTAAGTCAAACCGGACACACTGCCGACGGGCTCGACCTGAAACGAGCCAAACGGCCGTCCGGTGTTTAGATCACCCCGATCTGGCTGACATTCACTCACAGCAGGTTGATATGAGATGTATGCAACTGCTTCTCTCGGTCAATCAGTAGTACGTGGTTTCACGCTAATATTCTGTCTCTTCTCTATGAGGTGAAAGTAATACTTGAAAATAGTGCAGCCTAACTTACCTTTCGACGGTTCGTTACGGGCGTCAAAATCCTAATACGGACACAGCTCTAAAGGCCGCTTTAAACAAGCTGATTGATCTGCATCAAGCAGTTTTCCCGCGTACTGTGTGGTCACGGTATACCAGTGGTGTTTCTGTTCCAGGTATTCCAAGAGGAAATTAACTTATTCAGTGCTTGAAAAAGGGAAGTATTAAGTATCTAAACACTACTGTCAGTATAGACGCTGTGGAAATTCCTTGGGTTCAACGTGATGTTAGTTTACTGGTCTCAAACAAAGTAACACCACTTTAACCTTAAGGCGTACACAAAGCGTCCATACTAGAAGCCGAGGTCCAACCCTTTTTTATTTTTGATTACAGCTCGATTCCACACTGTATTTTTGATACAAGTATGGAATTTTCAGCATGGATATCGGTAGCCCAAATTTTGCAGGCCGACCATAGATATCAGGTGTGCGTCGGCAGGGGATAGAACCTCGGACCATGTGCATGGTCAGCGAGAGTCCTAACCATTGTGCCACCGACGCAATAGAATCAATTAACGAGGAGTTGGAGACAAAAATTTCACCTAATAATAATAATGTTAATTGACACGGATCGCTATTCATTCACAGGTATGAATGTGCATACCAGATGCAGAGAAAATAATTGATTCTTACCTATAATTTCCATGTTCAAACATTTCATCTGCGCTTGTTGATAATGTCCAATAATTCCCTTTCCCTGGCCTACTTTTATCCCGTGGTAATTTAACAAAACAATCATTCAGGCTTAAATTATGCCTGATTGAATTTTGCCAACCTTGACGATTATCACGATAATATGGGAAGTGTTCCATGATAAACCGATAAATACCTTTAATAAGAGAAAAAGGTAAAACAAATAAAAAGAAATAAATTATGGGATAAGGTAATTAAAAGGTAACTGACGACAAAAACAGTCGTCCAGATCATGGACGGATACGAACCAATGGCCCATGAAATACTAGTCCGGCACTTTACCATTGGAACTACAAGACCCAGCTACTAACCACGTTATTACTTAGCTGTAATCCCCACACGTTTTGATCACAAGATGACCTCACAGCTCGAGGACAATTTGAAGAAGGGGTGTACTATGCAGCCGTTCCGTCCTAGCTTGGGATTCTTCAACAATAAAATATGGCGAGCTCGTAGACCGGGACTCTATCCGACGGACCATGAATTTCAACTTCCGCAAACTGGCGATATACATAAAGCTCAACCGATGGTCAGAGTCACAGACGAGTAACTGTTCTCATGTCTGATTTGGAGGACACTGCCATTATAAATCACAGTTAGTTAGTTAGTTAGTTAGTTAGTTAGTTAGTTAGTTAGTTAGTTAGTTAGTTAGTTGTTAGTTAGTTAGTTAGTTAGTTAGTTAGTTAGTTAGTTAGTTAGTTAGTTAGTTAGTTAGTTAGTTAGTTAGTTAGTTAGTTAGTTAGTTAGTTAGTTAGTTAGTTAGTTAGTTAGTTAGTTAGTTAGTTAGTTAGTTAGTTAGTTAGTTAGTTAGTTAGTTAGTTAGTTAGTTAGTTAGTTAGTTAGTTAGTTAGTTAGTTAGTTAGTTAGTTAGTTAGTTAGTTAGTTAGTTAGTTAGTTAGTTAGTTAGTTAGTTAGTTAGTTAGTTAGTTAGTTAGTTAGTTAGTTAGTTAGTTAGTTAGTTAGTTAGTTAGTTAGTTAGTTAGTTAGTTAGTTAGTTAGTTAGTTAGTTAGTTAGTTAGTTAGTTAGTTAGTTAGTTAGTTAGTTAGTTAGTTAGTTAGTTAGTTAGTTAGTTAGTTAGTTAGTTAGTTAGTTAGTTAGTTAGTTAGTTAGTTAGTTAGTTAGTTAGTTAGTTAGTTAGTTAGTTAGTTAGTTAGTTAGTTAGTTAGTTAGTTAGTTAGTTAGTTAGTTAGTTAGTTAGTTAGTTAGTTAGTTAGTTAGTTAGTTAGTTAGTTAGTTAGTTAGTTAGTTAGTTAGTTAGTTAGTTAGTTAGTTAGTTAGTTAGTTAGTTAGTTAGTTAGTTAGTTAGTTAGTTAGTTAGTTAGTTAGTTAGTTAGTTAGTTAGTTAGTTAGTTAGTTAGTTAGTTAGTTAGTTAGTTAGTTAGTTAGTTAGTTAGTTAGTTAGTTAGTTAGTTAGTTAGTTAGTTAGTTAGTTAGTTAGTTAGTTAGTTAGTTAGTTAGTTAGTTAGTTAGTTAGTTAGTTAGTTAGTTAGTTAGTTAGTTAGTTAGTTAGTTAGTTAGTTAGTTAGTTAGTTAGTTAGTTAGTTAGTTAGTTAGTTAGTTAGTTAGTTAGTTAGTTAGTTAGTTAGTTAGTTAGTTAGTTAGTTAGTTAGTTAGTTAGTTAGTTAGTTGGTTAGTTGGTTAGTTGGTTAGTTGGTTAGTTAGTTAGTTAGTTAGTTAGTTAGTTAGTTAGTTAGTTAGTTAGTTAGTTAGTTAGTTAGTTAGTTAGTTAGTTAGTTAGTTAGTTAGTTAGTTAGTTAGTTAGTTAGTTAGTTAGTTAGTTAGTTAGTTAGTTAGTTAGTTAGTTAGTTAGTTAGTTAGTTAGTTAGTTAGTTAGTTAGTTAGTTAGTTAGTTAGTTAGTTAGTTAGTTAGTTAGTTAGTTAGTTAGTTAGTTAGTTAGTTAGTTAGTTAGTTAGTTAGTTAGTTAGTTAGTTAGTTAGTTAGTTAGTTAGTTAGTTAGTTAGTTAGTTAGTTAGTTAGTTAGTTAGTTAGTTAGTTAGTTAGTTAGTTAGTTAGTTAGTTAGTTAGTTAGTTAGTTAGTTAGTTAGTTAGTTAGTTAGTTAGTTAGTTAGTTAGTTAGTTAGTTAGTTAGTTAGTTAGTTAGTTAGTTAGTTAGTTAGTTAGTTAGTTAGTTAGTTAGTTAGTTAGTTAGTTAGTTAGTTAGTTAGTTAGTTAGTTAGTTAGTTAGTTAGTTAGTTAGTTAGTTAGTTAGTTAGTTAGTTAGTTAGTTAGTTAGTTAGTTAGTTAGTTAGTTAGTTAGTTAGTTAGTTAGTTAGTTAGTTAGTTAGTTAGTTAGTTAGTTAGTTAGTTAGTTAGTTAGTTAGTTAGTTAGTTAGTTAGTTAGTTAGTTAGTTAGTTAGTTAGTTAGTTAGTTAGTTAGTTAGTTAGTTAGTTAGTTAGTTAGTTAGTTAGTTAGTTAGTTAGTTAGTTAGTTAGTTAGTTAGTTAGTTAGTTAGTTAGTTAGTTAGTTAGTTAGTTAGTTAGTTAGTTAGTTAGTTAGTTAGTTAGTTAGTTAGTTAGTTAGTTAGTTAGTTAGTTAGTTAGTTAGTTAGTTAGTTAGTTAGTTAGTTAGTTAGTTAGTTAGTTAGTTAGTTAGTTAGTTAGTTAGTTAGTTAGTTAGTTAGTTAGTTAGTTAGTTAGTTAGTTAGTTAGTTAGTTAGTTAGTTAGTTAGTTAGTTAGTTAGTTAGTTAGTTAGTTAGTTAGTTAGTTAGTTAGTTAGTTAGTTAGTTAGTTAGTTAGTTAGTTAGTTAGTTAGTTAGTTAGTTAGTTAGTTAGTTAGTTAGTTAGTTAGTTAGTTAGTTAGTTAGTTAGTTAGTTAGTTAGTTAGTTAGTTAGTTAGTTAGTTAGTTAGTTAGTTAGTTAGTTAGTTAGTTATTTAGTTAGTTAGGGACAGTTAGTCAGTGACGCAGAAGCAGAATAATGGTCATATTAATATCATGATAAGAAACAAGGATACGCACCGATTCCACGTGATGTAATCTGAGAATTATTATGATTATCATTAGTAATTGTAACCTTCAAACTGTCCAAAATAATGCTATCTAAGAGCCGACATACTCATGTTTGTGCTGGCACAAAAGAAATTACATCCTTACATACATACACATGCCTACAATATCTCTGAGAACATGCACAACAGCTTCTGAGTAAACAGTGATAAGCAGGTAATAATAATAATAATAATAGTGATAATAATAATAATGGCACAAAGTTATTTTGTTATTTATAAAAATATAAAAATGGCATTATACTTGGCTGGCGAAACAAACACACTAAACAAAGTAGCCACCGTCATGCATAACTAACGCGTGTACCTACACCAACCAAACCACCAGTGGTTCTCACTTTCAAGTCATTATAATTATCATCACGATGTTGTACAAGAATTCTGCATGAAGTTGTATTTTTCACGAAAGAGAGAGAGAGAGGAGTACAAATATTGTTAAGTGAATTAGTCATTAACCGGGTTAAAACAACAAGACGATAAGACAAGCAAAAAGACCTAAAGACGACTAGTATAAGCGAAAGTGGTAGCGAAATAGCTAGACGAAGAAATAGAAATTCAAAATATTGGGTGTCTCATCTTTTTAACTTGACAATTTTGACATTTTCTTGACACTTTAGCACAGAGAGAGAAATTTATTTTAAAAAATATTAAATTACAAAACAGGCGCATAGCCAAACATGTAAATTTACATATGCATTAATACATAACACACCCTTTCTGTCCAAATATGGAATAAATTCAAATATTATATAGACAAGTGTAGTTATGTACCTGGATGAAGCCGCATCAAGTTTGAACATGTTGGACCTTTTCTTAGCGTATTATTCACTGAATAAGTACATGTTAATGCTCTTTCAGTGACTTCATCATTTTTCCTCTGTGACTAACTTTGTCGTTAGATTAGATTATTAAATATGTTGGACGTTTTATTAGGTCATTTATTCAAAATAAACAAAATGTTATAATAATAAATGGTATGGTACGCCTGAGGTTGAGTAGACTTCAGTATTTCTCTCGAAATACTCTCATCACACTTTCATCATATCTAACAGATAAGTCCTATTGACCACTTTCACGCGGCCTTGGGGATGTTCCTTACAAAAGTGAAAGAGCAAATGAAGACATCTGGCGCTTACAATAGGACTGGTAGATGTGCCAGTCTATCTACGAGAGCTGGGAAACCTTGATTCCACACTTATGATGTAAGTGGGCTACAGAATTCGGAAGGATTGAATTTAGTATGAACCTGTTTCAGTCAACTGGAAACCATGAGAATGTAGCTGGTGATGCTGCTCCACTGACTTGTGAATTAGAATTCAAGTCAAAGGATATGTGGTTAGCCTCATAAGAGAACTATCTGCTTCAATCAGCACATCAGAGAAGTATCCCAGCCCTCGTGTAAACTGTGATACATCAGTTTGTGTGAAGCATTTCATGGTGCCCATAATATACCAAGTTTCTGTTTTTAAAAATAATAAAAAGGAATTTAACTATATTCCATGGAGTAGCTGAAATTCCGTCAGAAGATCTTAATTGGTTTGAATGCGACAAAGAGGCAGCTGGACAGATTGACCGACTGACTTATGGTTCTCTAGTACGAGCTGATACCACAGTTAAATAGTTAATGGAAGCCAATAAAGCACTAGACACTGTTTAGTCCTAGTTTGAGATTCAGGTGGTCACCATATATCTATCATTTACTCAATAGTGTGGAATCTGTTGACGCATGAATTCGAATGTTGTTCATTTCTTGGTATCAGCCTGTGTCATCGGCGAGTATCCGCTCCCCAAACCCAGTTGGTGGACCCTATTTGGAGTCATGGGTTTGCTGTTGAAACAGCTGTCCAACTGCCACTTCCTTCGAGATTGCTGATATACCTTATTGAGAAGTGCTAATAAGCACATTAATCCAGGTCCAATGTCTTCCTGTCATTTGTCTGGCACCATTTCGAAATGCACCAAGGTGGTGACGTACCAGGTTTGGTTATCATATTTCAAACTGAATTCAGTTAATAAGTCAGTATCAGAACTAAGTACTAGATACATGACACTGATGTCATAACCTATTGATTATAGTCTAAAAAGTTAGATATCTCTCCTTCGTCCCTTAATTATTTCATATAAGTTAACGGAATAAACGATGTTAACACCTAACAAAAGCACTACTCTTCACTATCTTCACATTAGACATATCATTTTTCAGCACTCTCCACCTCCAATCCGAATATATTTCTTCTCTTTGAAGTGTGGAGTATAAGGATTATATATTAATGAAGTAATTTCTAAGATGAACCATAATGGAACGAAATGCTTGTCCTAGATTTCACTGGTAGTCACCACTATCCACGTTACGAGATTGAGACTTGTCAGTCAAGAAAACGGATGACCCCCCCCAGGGAGGATTTGAACTCTGGTTACTCAAAACTGCAGTCAGAGACATTAACACCGAGCTACTCGAGCTCATATTATCACGTTGTCAGTGCCCACACCCCTCACCAACAAAAACATCATCATCGTAATTGATTCAATAAAAAAATCGTTTTTTTCGCACTATTTATTTATTGGGATATTCAACAACTTGAACACTGAAAATTATTTATGCTTATTTGCTTGTTTGTTTATTTGCTTAAGGCGGCATATTTATTTGTCTTATAAAATGTATGTGTGTTAAAAAGTATGTTTGGTATGTTAGCAAAATTGTGTAAAATCGCCTTTTCGTTTCCATGACACATATCCAAACGCTATTATTATTATTATTATTATTATTACTATTCCTGGTAGAACATACAGCCTCAGTAGAATAAACGATGAAGCTACTACACTGACAAAAAACCCAACCACCTCCTCTCCTCACCCGATAAAAATAAACCAAATTATTATTATTTTTTCTAAATCTAGTGCCTAGAAGGAGTAGAATTCACTGATTAATCATAGTTTAAATAATTGAGACAAGTTATAAATACACATGTGAAACAAAGTAACACAAGACGTGTATCTGTCAATCATACCCCCTGCCTCCCTCTACACTAGTCGTGCAGTTTGAAATCACAAATATCAGCATTGTATGCGTACATGAGTATCCACGGTTGGAAAGACTGACAATAATAATAATAATAATGACAATGATAACAGTAATGATAAATTTTTCAACTAAAATATTAATACACAGCTGATCATGATTGACAACAGATCAGCAATTTTTCGTTTTTCAAAAAACACCCAGTTTGATTGACTGTTTATTTAAGAGAAAAAAAAGAACGAAAACATGATTTAATATCCATTATCTTCTGATCAATAAGTGGGCTTTATTTCAAGGTGATACGACACAACTATCCAATATGAGTTAAGTAAACAGTACAAATTGTGAAGAGTTAAAGATGGAGGGGTTCCCTAGAAGCTCTTGCTTACATGACTCATCTTATAGAGAATTATGCTCAAAGTTGTTAAGATGTGAGGTGAATACACTACTACTGTAACAGCAGAAGACAAGGGCCAGACAACAGATCGTTTGTTAGAGAAATCAACGCATATTTATAGATTTTCACGTGCATTATTATAGACTATTTAAGCAAACAAACACAGTCTTCTGATTGATTGTTTCTCACAGAAAGTTTACCTTGCATCTCTTTGTGACTGTTTCTTGAATGTCAGATCATCTATGTGTTAACTGTATCCGCCTACGCAAAGCCTTTCTTCTCATTTTTCTCACGACCAATATTGGGGACATAAACATTGACGTAAATTACTGTCCACCAATTTTGACCAACAGCCAGCTCTCACCACACTACTACTACTACCATTTGACGACTGAGTAGAAACCTGCTGATCTGAGAAAGGATAACAATTTAACCGTGGCATACTTAAATCACTCGATTACCTAACCGCCAGAATGTAATGTAATGATCCCACTTCGATATTGCTTTAAACAGCCAATTACGCCTATGCATTGCATTGTAGGCTCACACTTTCAAATAGGTTTCTACCTATATCGTTATGAATGCGGTAAAAATCTTTGTGAAGTAATAAAGGATGCTTCAGATGGACCACTATTGCTTCAAATAGTGTAATATTGATGATTATATTACTTGAGTATGCAGCTGAAGCCCTATTTTGCACTTGGAACCTAAGGGAATAATAATATTACTCGAAGATTCTGAAAGAGGAGTAAATTAGCTTGCAATAAAACACACTGAAAATCCTGGATTGTGTATGGAATCATTTTTCAGAATTAAGCTACTGGTATTATAACATAACATAACATAACAATTTCGCTTTATTCCAGAAACAGTACTTGTGGTACAGTGTGGAATTTTCAGCACATATCTACAATATTGCATCTAATTTCATCGTACATTTAAAAGGAGTATTATAAAAAAATAAAAAAAAAATAAAATAAAAAAAAAACCAAAAAAAAGAAACAGAAATAACCAAAAAAAATGCAAATAAAAATACTGAGTAAAAAAGAAGACGAACACAAATAATGAAAAAAAATATTTCAGTATTAGTTAGTGGAAGCTACGATATGTGTATGCGTGGTGAACAGTAACAGCTATAATCATACGGGAAATTATGAGATGTTCTTAAAAAAATGTTTATAGCCAAGATGATCAGTTAATTTGATTGAACAACACTAAGCAATCATAAGATAAACATTTCAGGTTTTTTTTTGTCAGTACTAATGCGGTTGTTTGTAGTGGCAGTGTGAGGAATCATGCATAATACAAAATTTTTAAGATGGTGATAGTGGCAATAACAAACAAGATTGTCAGTTAAATAGTGCCGAACAAAGAACAACCACAAAACTAATGTTACATGATGGTTAATGACGGGACAATTTTTAATAATCATAGTGATAATATAGTCGGACCCAGTAGATGTACAAAGAAGGAATAGAATAAAGAATAAAAATGTAAGCCAATGATAATAATTTTAAGCAGCTAAGTATGTTTAAGAAGGTTGTTCACTATAGAGTACAAATAAGAGAGTGTAAGGGGGAAAAAACAAGGGCCAAAATTATGTTATTAACAACAAAGCAAGTCATAGGTTTCACGTCTAACATTGTCTCTGTCACTTAGAACACGGGCCAAATATGGTATCGTTGAGTTCCTATACTTGGTTGTGCGAGCATATATTATTTTATACTGATTTCTGGTTCTACCTGATGAGATGCAGGGAGAGAGTTGGGAATAGAGGGGGTGTTGGGGGTCAGAGAGTATGGTTTTAGACCATTTCTCACATGTATTCAGATGCTTATCCACTAATGTTGTGACGAGCTGACTGAGTTTTACACCGCTAGTCCTGCTAACTACCTTCAACATCCTTCTCAGGATGGTATAATCCTTTTTCAGTAACCCAGGAAAGACTAACGGGGAACAGTAAAGTAGAATAGGTAGGATACGAGAGTTGACAAATTGTGTAAGCAGAGGTTGAGGGACTCCAGTTAGTCTGAGTTTCTTAATGTAGTAGGTTAGACGAAACACTTTCTTGGAAATCATTTGGATATGAGATGACCAAGTAAGGTCGGAAGATATAACTAATCCGAGGTATTTTGCATTAGACTTTGTTTCAATTATAGTCCCCTCGATTCTACAGACATCATGAGTGCTTACTAGTGTTTGTAGATCTCGTTTATGCCTAAAGGAGAAGTCGACAGTCTGGCATTTTGAGGGATTCAGCGTTAGGCCATTTATTTTAGACCACTGACTGATGTCCGACAGGAAGCTATTTAATTTGAAGCAGTCTGACTGAGACTTAACGGGAAGCGAAACAGTCAGGTCATCTGCATATTTGACGAAGTTGATTTCGTCTGAGAGAGGTAAGTCATGTAAGAAGAAGGAAAAGAGAAACGGCGAGAGAACAGCACCCTGAGGAACACCAGCTTCAGTAAGCAAAGGAGAGGAAGCTACACCATTATATACCGTGTACTGCATCCTATTGGAGAAGTAAGAGTGCAGCCAGTTGATAGCCCAGGACTCAGTTTGTGTAAGGCTAAGCTTGTTTAACAAAAGGCCTCTAGGTACAGAGTCAAAAGCAGATGTGTAATCAAGGAAAGTACAACGGACATACTTGGCCCCTTTGTCTAAGGAGGATACAATGTTGTGATGAAACACTGCAGCAGCATCCAAAGTACTTCTACCCTGTTTGTAAGCAAACTGCTTTGGATCATTTGAGAAGCTTAGGGAGGGAATGAGTTTTTGTAAGAGTAATTTCTCCATCAGTTTCAAGAAAGGAGAGGTAATGGCAATTGGTCTAAACTTAACACTATCTCCAGAACCAGACTTGGGTACAGGGATGATTTTAATATCTTTCCACAGAGAAGGTACATTATTATTAGAAAAAGAAGTATTGAAAATGCTTGTAAGTGGGTTACTTAAAATATCAGCACATTTCTTTAAAACAATGGCAGGTATACCATCAGGGCCTAGACTCTGGGAAGGTTTAAGAGATTTCAAACATTTAAGAAC
This sequence comes from Trichobilharzia regenti, assembly GCA_944472135.2. Taxonomy (NCBI): domain Eukaryota; kingdom Metazoa; phylum Platyhelminthes; class Trematoda; order Strigeidida; family Schistosomatidae; genus Trichobilharzia; species Trichobilharzia regenti. Next base: position 33,927,777 of record OX235266.1, read on the forward strand.
ATCAGAAGTATTGAAACGATGAAAGTCACTGGTCGTGTTATTAGTTAAATTGAAGGCAGAAAGGACATTTGGAGGGCGGATGAAAGATCTATTGAGAGTATTTACATCAATAGAAGAGGCAAAATTATTATGCTTACCACAACCAGTAATTTCTCTAAAAAGCTTCCATATGTTTTCTGATGTTTTACAAGATAGTATTGTTTGATTATAAATGTTGTTTAGTCTCTTGATTTCAGATTTAATTTGGGTGTTTATCTTCTTAAGACCAGATTTATTCTTTGTCTTGTACAGCTTCTCTTTTTCTCTACGAAGTTTTTTGAGATGAGGGGAAGAAAAACGATCCATTCTTTTGAAAATTATCTGTTTTGGACAGCATATATCAAGACAGAATTTAAGATAGTCAGTCAAATTGGAAATAGTATCATCCAGTTTGTGTTCGTTGAAAAGTTCCCAGTTAGTGTCATTTAGCATACATCTTAGTTTGAGCATATTTTCTTGTGAGTAACACCTTTGCTGTGTTCTCTTGGACAGATTTGAGAAGATATTAAAGTGAGATCTGCTGTATATCTTAGGTAATATCCGAATAATACAATGATCTGAGTTCATGATAGGAGCACGTCGGCGTACTTCATATATTTCCTCATCATTAATGAACACCAGGTCAAGGGTTTTATCAAGTCGAGTAGGGAATTTAACAATATTGGCATGACCTAATGATACGAGGAAAGAACAATCACAGCAGTTAAAATCTCCTGTGACAACTGATAAAGAGTTTTCAAGATGTGTAACGGCAAATTCAGTGAATTCATCAGCAAAATCAGATAGATCAGATGCAGAACAGCCAGGAGTAACATAAATGTTAGAGATGAAGACGTATTTGAATTTGGATAAATGTTTCGGGCGGCATTTGACCGTTATACAATCAATAAAGTCATTAGAGTAAGAAAAACATACATTATTTGAAGTTGACCATTGAGAATGAATGAAAGTTGCAACACCTCCACCTCTTTTCTTTCTGGAGCATAGTCGATCTTGTCTAAACAATGTAAAACCATTTAGGGAAACCAGATTGTCATCATAGAGTTCATGGAGCCATGTTTCTTGTAATGCAACAATCGCCGTATTGTGATAAGTATCAGATGATAAGAGAGACTGGAGATGCATAATTTTGTTGGGAAGTGAACGGCAGTTTGAAGTGACAATAACAGGAATGGTTGTACGATATAAAGGTGTCTGTTTAAGTGCACGCTGCCAGCCAGCATGATGTTTTCTCTTAGATTTATTAGATGCATTATTAGTTGCATGAAAGTCATATGGTTTAAAACGTTTAATGAATGAATTACTGTATTTTATGCGATTTGTGATCATATTTTATTAAAATTAGGAATGAAAACATGACTTATTAGATGCAATATGTAGATGCACGAAAAAGGTAGCCCAGATGTCAAACAGGCCGCCGTCACCTGCTATAATCGATAGGCATCTCTCCTTCATAATCTTCCGTGAGTGATGGAGTTCCCACTGAGACTTCGACCTAGTACTCTTCTTTTCAAACTCCAGAGAGTTATCCGCTAGTCCATATAGACCCAGGACAGCCACTTCTTGTGCATTGCCGTTGCCTAAGTGGCCTAGTGGATAATGCTTCAGTGTTTCAAAGGATGGGTTCTACTCACAATGGAATCAGGATTGCAACCGGCTATATCTATCTGACAAGTCCCAAGTAGAACAAAATGTTCACCCTGGATTCCACTGCTTGTCACCGATCACCAAAATTCTGTTTAAAAGTGTCTATCAAAACTGTGAAAAAAAACGAAGTCATTTCATTTAAGTTGAAACAACCAACTTAAGGAGATTATAGACAAACACAAATGAATCATATTCACTGGTGTACAATGAACCAGTTAATTAATTCAGAGACCTCGTTTACTGGAGAGAGAAAAAACAACAGAGACTGGATCACAGTAATAGTAACAATAACAGTTTGATTAAGTACTTTAGTGTCTGATACACTCGAATATTATCATTATTATTTGTCTACAGTAGGCCATTGGATTAACCTATTCAGCCATTCTCTCTCCCCGACCTCTCTCTCTCACACACACACACTGTGATCAGACACATTATTCACCCTGACAATGATCAGTTATTTACTCGATCACCATAAACTATCCTCATAGACACGCACTAACACAATTTTAAAAAAACTATCGAAAGACTAATTGAACCTACATGCATACCAGTGTAATCACTGATCGGTGTATGCCTTTACAGATCACATCAGTGTAATGTGAATAGTGATGAGGATGACAATGATGATAATGACGACTGTTCTATAAATCAATGAAAAAGGCCTTTTAATCCATTTTGTTAATTTGTTCAGTCATTTGTTGGTTTGTCTGCTTGTTATTTATGAAGCTCAGTTACCCTGATCACCACTCATATGTTGTATACAAAAATGACAACCAAACTCATAGACTATTCAATGTGGGAAGGAGAAAAATAGTGATTGTGTGAAATTATGTTGAATTTTTACAGCAATAAATGAAAGAAAGAAAGAAATGAAAGACTGTGACGACTAATGTAGCTTAGTCTACTCAGCTTGTTTAGGCTTGACTGGAGGTTTTTCTTCACTTACCCCTTACACGAGTATATATTTACCATGGCAATTAGGTTTTCACTTTCCTTAGAAAAACATTAAATTTTCTATGTTACAGTAGATAATTTATGTTTATTTATCAAGGTAAAATTTAAAAAATAAATAAATAAGAGTGATGAGACAGACAGATTAACATAGATCAGTGTATAAATAAGTCAAACACTTGAAATAGTCCTACTCTTCTTCTTCTTCGTATTGTTCCATTGGGTTCCTAGTGGAACATAGAGCTTCAACAACGCATCTGCACGTTATTCTATTTTCCGCTGTCCTCTTCAACTGGATTCACGATCGAACAGTATCTCATCTCTCCATGTCACCCTTGGACGACCCACCAGTTGTTTCCCATCCGGATTCTACTCAAGCAATGGTCTGACTGGCGAGCGATGTCATCCGACGGTCTCCTCAGCGTATGCCCAATCCATCTCCACTTTCTTCGGAATATTTGTTGGGCAATAGGTTCTTGGTTGATTTGTTCCCAGCCAGAGTTTCTTGTTGCTAATTCTTTCTGGTCGGCTGGCCATTTGATCTTCATTATGGAGCCAGAGAAGGCAGCAGCTGATAAAATTCACCGTAGCCTGTTGTAAATCCTTTTCGTGACACGTAGTGTATGTTTCTGACCCAAATAGAGAAGAAATGGCTGACTTCATATTTATGTTGAAAATGCGAATCTTGTTCCCCATGCCGATTGTAGAAGATTTCCAGACTGGTTTCACGCTGATGAAGGCGCATCTTGACCTTCCGATTCTGGCTGGTGTTGACATCTTCAACTGTTCCGACTGCTTGTAGATGAAACCGTGCTTCCTAGCCAGATAAATGAAGGAGGTAACCTCTGTCAAATCTCTCCCGTTGATGGTGATTGATGCTGGTTGTTGTTCTTGTTGTTGCTGTCGGTTGGTTGGTTATCTTCATCACCTCAATTTTCTCTATGTACACCTGCAGTTCTGTCTTCGCTGCCAGCCTCTTCTACCAATTTTTTTAGTTTTCTCTTGCCTCCAATTCTTCGAGTTTGTGTGACATTAAACTTAAATCATTCGTGAAATTCAGATCTAAAGTTTTCTTATCGGTCCAACTCATTTCTGTCTTCTCGATTGCGGCGCACAGTCTGACGAATAATCCAGTCCACTACAATTAAGAATATCATCGGTGATAATAGGATACCAGCCTTGTCTTACTCCTGTATTCACTTCGAACGCCTCACTGAGTTTTCCGTTGTGGATCACCTGAAACGTGGCATTGTCATGTAACCAGTTGTTGAATGAGTTTGATGAAGACTTCGACACTACATGGCGTATTATCGTATTTGCAAAGTTGATGAAGTTGAGGTAGAGATTTGACCGCCATTCTGTGCACTGTTCGATGATGGTGCGTAGAGTCGCAATTTGATCAGCACATGATTTGCCTTTCCTGAATCCAGCTTGTTCCGGTGACTGGTGGATTTCTGCATCCAGTGCATCTTTTATTCTGTTCAGGATGATGGGATATAGTATTTCACTTGGCGTGGAGAAGAGCACTACACCACGCCCGTTCTTGCAGAAGCATAAGTCGGCCTTCTTTGGTAGATTGACAAGGTAGCCAGCCTTTCTTCCAAACTTTTTGCGGTAATGGTGTCAGCATATCTGCCATAGTCATACCCTAACTGAACCGAAATATAGAGGGACTAAGTGATCCAGTTTACAAAGGTTAATAACACAAAGTTCTATAAGTCAGTGTTGAATTAGGTATCTTGACAACTGTCCTCTTGGTAGCTAGCTTATTCTGTGTCTAGTCTTGAACCATGCTTATAAACAACGCCTACACATCACCAGTTGTTCTCACTTGGAAATGTTTAATTTTCAAACAGGGGATTCATAGAACTACGGACTGTTTATTGGTTGAAATTAGCAGTTATCCACCATCCATATCAACCTATAGTGCTTGGTAGTCAGTCAGACTGAAGTGATCTAAACACTAAACGACCATTTCGCTCGTTTGTGGCTGACAGATCTAGTTTTCAAAGGAAAATCTGGTAAAAATTTCACCCCTAGAATTGTGTACATTAAAAATGGCTAGTATGATTTAGGGTATTCCATACTTGATAGAATGCCATAATTTGCCAGTACTCCTTTCAATTGTATTCCTTCTGCATTTGGAAGAATGGGTGCTAGCTGGGTTGTAGTTTCACTCAGTAGGAAAGGAGTGGGAGCAACCCCATGTTCTGACGAGTCCTAGACAGGGCGAAATGCACCTCCTAGATTCTACTACTAATCTCCTATAATACAATTAATAATCATATGAATAAGCAGGCATCTGTTCAAGCAGATCATATGCATTGGATTCTGTCCCTATGATTAAAATGGTTAGTGAACTCACCATAAAACCTGAAAGTTTTGGGGTCGATTTCCTGTGATTGAGGTCAAAGATGCATACGGCTGTTGAAGTGTCCCAGACTAAGTTGAAATACCTGTGGAGTAGTGCTTGGTAATTTTCAATGATTCTCGAAATGAAGTCAATTAGTGAACTAACTTTAAATCAGTCAAATCCGTGCAAAAAGCTACACCTGATGAAAAGTGTGAATGTGTAGACGTGTAACTTGAGTGGAGGCATTGTTTATTTACTAAGTTTTAAGTACACAGATGGATTTGATTTTTAGCATTACTTATTTATTTGTTTACCTATCCGTTTATTTATTTGTTTGTTTTTCTGTGAGGTAAATAAATAAATAAATAAACCTGTGTATGATTAAACTAGTCTTATCTGTCCTTTATTTATTTTATTCATTCATTGTACTTAAAGAGGGGCAGTGAAATAGGGAGAGAGGGAGAAGAATAAATTTTGTCAAGGGGATGAATATGACTGCACTTGAAGTCGTTTGATAATTTACTGCCTCAGTGAGTAGGTAGACAGTAGATACATAAACACTGGGTAATTATCGACATAAACTGATAGAAAGACGGTAGTATGGTTATAGGTGGGGAGTAATCTTTAAAAACACAACATTTATCTACTTATAGCAAACATATATTGATTATAAACGGATAATAACGTTTGATTAGTTTATTCACATGACATAGATAGGCATCTGCCAGATTTAAATTCAGATGATGGAGGATAAAGTAGGTTCTTGTAGCCTACATTAGTCCATCGGAATATAATATACCACTGTCATTATAATTTAATTAGTGGATAATGACTAGCGGTGGAATCCCGGATGCGCATTTCATCCTATTTGGGACTCGTCATCTGGATGTACCTGCATTCCCTAGTGAGTGATGACGTTCCCATTGAGGCTGGAACCCAGTGCCCATAGCTTCAAACACCAAAGCGTCGTCCACTAAACCACTTGGGCGACAAGAGCCACCTCTTGTGCAATGGGTCATACTAATTATTTATTATTTCCCGTCGACTGATTCGACCAAGTCCCAAATAGGACGAAATGCGCATCCTGGATTCCACTGCTAGTCACCATCCACCAATTAAATACTAACTAAATGCCCAGACATTGTCGAAGCATCTGCACAAGAAGCCGATATGTCAACCTGAGACCGACCATTTCGGTGCAATCAATCTACGGGAAAACCTAAAATTCAAGTAAATAAATATACCTCTGTGTTAATCTAATTTCTCTTAAAAGGTGTAAAAGCATTAATTTTATCTATATTGCAGCATATGGAAGATAATGACCATTTAAATTCTGATGTATCCTTTCACATTGTCCACAAAGTCTGACAACTATTGTTTAAAAGGTCACGAGTGCATTGCCGTCGTAAAGTTGAAGTCTTGGCACAATATATCAGATAAGACCAAAAACTTGGTGTACAAAATAATTTTTTCTATTGACTCTTCGTTACCATGGTCTTCATTTTATCATACGATTCACAAGACTTTTCTCTATATTCCTCTTTATTTTATTTTGTTTTGCCCTATTCCAAATTCACGTTGTTACATTCTAACATTTTAGTTTGTTGATGACACTTCATTCATTTTATTTTCTCATTTTACCAACAAATTCGTGTATTTTCAAGAAATTAGTTTGTAGTGATTCGATTTGTTTCAGGTTAGACCATAGATTGACATCATTTAGAGAACAAATGAAAGCCAGCACCGGAGTACTGGGCAACTGTTTCGTCCTAGTTTCAGACTCATCGGCACTTCACATCCACTGGGTTTCGAAGCCACGACCTTCCAGTTACAAGGCCAGCTCGTATACTATTCAGCGACAGGACCCGATTCAGTGGCCATCCAATGAATTCCAACTTCTATCACTTGATGATTTTTGTAGCATGACAAGTTTCTGAATTCTTAACTGGCACACACACTGACGATGTCACCTAAGGATTAAATCCAGAGTCTTCAGGAGAAATGTGGTTAACGTTGTTGATCATTTTAGCCACACTAGGTTAGAATTCTGACTCCTGTCAATTCATGAACCTGATGAGCAACTACCCGGACAACAGACATAGACTAAATGAAACAGTTTATGAAGGAATCTTGAGTAAAATCAGTCCAAAATCCTAACGAACCCTCCTCGTTACACCCGAGAAATTAAAATAACTCTAATTTTTTTTCACCCTAATTATCACATAAAGGGAGTGAATATCACTGCTAAAGTAAATTTATACTATGAAAAAGTTATTTACAAGTGTCATTATTGAATGATAACTAATAATTCAATCTGAATTTATTTTCAATGGAATTTTTTAATTAATTAAATGCCATCACTACGACAACGATTCCATTACCAATACTTTTATTGTTATTGTTATTAATAACGTGTGATTGTGTAGGGTATTTCAACATGTAATAAGTGACTAGCAGTTTAGAAATCTACGTGATTTTTTTTAAATGTTGTTTCAAACGAGCAATAAATCAGAAATAAAAAGAAGTTCAAGTTGATTATTATCATGATTGTGTAAAGCAAAGTAAAACAAAATTAAGACACAACACAACTGGTATTCAATGTTCAACGTGCGATGTTCAGTGTGATGTGATACATAAATATATGTATGTATGTGCGTATGTGGTGTGTGTGTGTGTGTGTGTAGCAGACAAAACTTTCTGCTTATTTGACTGATGAGTTGGATACTTTTGTTAGTAGTAGACATTGTTTTCAAGGAAAAAAAATTACAACACAAATATTACTCAAAATATTGTTTGAAAGACTTCAATCAACCCTTAATGCCTTGATTATTATTATTATTGCTGTGTGTGTGTGTGTGTGTGTGTGTGTATCGTTATCAGAAATGACTGACACAGTGAGATAAAGAAAACATGAAGTTAATAATCACGATAATCAGTCAGTTAGGCAGTCCGTCAGTCAGTCAGTTAGTTAGTTCGTCTTGCCTATATCAGAGAGGAATTCAAGTAAAGAATTAGTGATTAGCTGAAACGTGAAGATAACTGTCAGTTTTTGGCGAGTGAGATTAAATTAGTTGTTATAATCAGAATTTCTCGCTATAATTATTTACACTCTCTACGTCTCTGTCTCTAAGCTATATTAATAGTTTCCTTTTTTGGGAACCTGTTTATTTTAATTGGCTGACCGACTGACTGACTGACTGAGAATAACTACGGGATGTGTGTTTAAGGGGTGTGTGTGGCTATAAGGACTGTTGAAAAATCTTGGCTACCGACACATATGTGAAAAATCAAAGGTTTTAACACTACCTTCAGCTAATGTCATCGATGAGTATTTTTTTTCTCTCACACATCTGACCTAGTAGACTCCACTGATCACATCTAGTCATCACTAGAAGTCCAGGCAACTTCATCCTGTAATTAGCCATCACGAAAGATTAGATTCATTTTCAAGTGTTATTCTGTAGGGATTTTGATTAGTTTCATGTTTGAACACGCAATGACTGAATTCAGTTAGAGTACCATTGAAAACCACCAGGGAGTACTGGAAAGCTCTTTCATCATAGTCTCTGAGACTTCAACAATGTGAGAGGACAAATACCCATCACGACATTGGCTGAACGGTCAACAAGCTCACCTTGTCAACTGAGCGTACTGAGTTCAATTTGGTTTAGGTGGGTGAGATTATGGGTGCGTATTTCTGAAGAGTCCCAAATAGGGGGTGAGCGGCTGTACATGACAACTGTGTAGTTTTCAATGGTTCTCAAACTGAAGTCATTTCGTGATCAAACTTATCGTTTTTTGTCTTTCTTATTGATTATGTCAAGAAGATGTAGGTTTAAAGCAGTTACTGTTGGATTTTCATCACAAACCAACATCAGTTAGATAGATCATTGAAGGCCAAGGAACACTGGACACCTGTTTCGCCCTATTTTAGTACTCTTCATCAGTGCGAACACACAGCCCTACCAGATATTGATCGAATCCATGACCTTCAGGTTACGGGATCAAGCTGGTTGATCATTCAGCCATTAGTACTATCATTATTATCGCCAAAACAACCCTCCACAATTGAACTTTTATCATTTCTAGAGGATTCTAGATTATTTAACACATGCAAAATAGCGTAGTGTGTTAGATGATCTTTTAGTGTTGAATTATATGCCATGGAAATAAGTCATTAAGACAACCAGAATGCAAAGTATGAAGATGGTAGTCAAGTAAACTACCAGAGTCTTTGATGAATAACAAAATAAATTAAACTGTAGGAGTAATAACAATATCTGAAAAATTGTGGATAATTTCACATAATCAAGTGGGTTGACAATTGTTGGCGAATCCAGTGTGCATGTACTAATTCATTTGCCTTTTTGGTTTTAGGTACATAGGCCATACCTACAGGATACTGTCTAGACGCGTCCATGAACACCTATCAGCATGGTTGTCACAATGACCATTCAGGACAGGCAACGACTCAAATCTGGAGAACATTATTGCTTCTAGAGAATCTCCTCTGACTTTTGTTGTCAATCAACATCGTACTTTTAAACCCCTCACTAAATAACTGTACAGCTGTAAAGTGAAATCACGAAAAGAAATCTCTTTTCTAAGTTATATCATCTTAAGTCTTCAACTAAAAGTGTGGCCGATTGGTAACTGGTTTATCTTACAACCTGAAGGCCTCGAACTCGATCTCAGGCGTGATTGTGGTTTTTGTTCTGCTGAATATTCCTAAACTAAAACGAAGAAAGTGTCCACTACTCCCCTTGACCTCTAAATGATATCGATCCGTAATAAAATCTAAACCGAAATCAGTCAAGTTCCCACAACACAACACTTAAGAATTTAGTAGTAGTTTATTCTCTATCAGTAGTAAAAGTTGATAAAATTAGTGTATTTTTCAAAAGTCCATCTTATAACTGTTTGCTATACAGCATGAAAACAGTGTCAGCAGTTGCAGTGAGAGGGTCTCATTAGTAATTCAAACTTTAGTATTTGAGATGACGGCTGACAGTTGGGTTCGAATCTTAGTGGGAACACTGTTACTCATTGTGGGGAGGGGGAGAGTAGGTGCATCCAAGTGATGAATTCCAAACTGGATTAAACCCACGATATTTATTCGAGTCACCACTTAACAAAGACAGTTTTGTGAAGATTATGTATTATCATTGTCAACGGAATACATTTTGAAAGAGATACTTTCCTTCACTTATCTATGCGGCATCGTTTAAACTACAGGCTGAACGGATAAGGATGTCAAAACCAGCCAGAATCGGAAAGGCAAGATACGCGTTCATTACTCTGAAGTTAGTTTAGAAATCTTTTTCAGTTAGCATTAAGAAAAATTATAAGACCTTCATCAATCACTTTTCCTATATGCGTCAGAAACTTGACCAATTCGTCACGAAAAGCATTTCCAACAGGCTACTGCAAACTTTCATCAGCAGCTGCCTTCGCTGGCTCCATAATGAAGATCAAATGGCCAGCCGACCAGAAAGAATTAGCAACAAGAAACTCTGGGAACAAATCAACCGAGAACCTATTGCCCAACAAATATCCCGAAGAAAGTGGAGATGGATTGGGCATACGCTGAGGAGACCGTCGGATGACATCGTTCGCCAGTCAGACCATTTCTTGAGTGGAATCCGGATGGGAAACGACGAGTTGGTCGTCGGTACAAGGATGACATGGGAGGGATCGTGCAAGTAGGAGATCAGAGATTATGAGCAATTGTATGACCAACGAAAGAGGACCGTAGACAGCATGGCAAGATGTACAAGTACTGTTGAAGCCCTATTTTCCACTCGTAACTCAAGGGAACAATAATATAATATCTTCTCCATGAATTAAAAGACCCGTTGGATACTCCGTAACATCAGTCAGTAGATTTTCACTAATCCAACCGAAATGACATAAAAATCAGAGTACTTTGATCTATTCAAGCTTATGAAATTGAATTAGAACAGGTTTTGCAAGTGATCTGGATGATTCCAAACAATTTAAATTTTAAAATCACTTAGATTAAGGCTAGGGGACTCCTTTTGATGAAAAACTTCGTACCTTTCGTACTAGACAGTAATGAAAACTAAATATTTCTGGTTGGTTCCAAATATGCTGCATATATTGCAAAAGGAATACAAACCTTGTCATATATCTATCGGTAAGAATTCATTGGCTGCCTATTAAAACGCTGTAGAGTTCAATAACTATAGAGAAACGACGTGTAACATTTGTGTTGGTTAACACATTTTGCAACTGCATTCTAACATAAACTGAGTGAAAGTCTGGGATTCAAATCGTTTCGATTACTGGTCAGCAAGTAGCATTGGTTGACATAAGTGGATACCGACCACTATGATGAATTTCTCACATGGAACTGTGTAAATTTTCAAGTTTCAAATATTTGTTGCATAACAGGAGCCGTATTTTTTATTCAATCAAAACATACACGCCAGAATAAATCACTTTCAGACATTTCAACCACTTTCGTATATTTACATTTTGCTATGAATCATTATGATCTTAGAATGACTAAATAGAGGAAGGGATAGGGAAAGAAAGACAGAGAGAGGGGATAAGTACAGACTGAAGAGAGGAGGGAAAAAAGCAAGACATTCGACATTTTTCTCATATGTTTGGTTAAATAATATAAAAGGAAATATTGTTATTACTGCCTACCTACCATCTGATTAAACAACATTTTTTTTATGAAGATTAACCAATATGAACTGTGCATCTTTCTAGATGTTTACATTTAGTCACGAATCGATATCAAGTAAAGTACCATTGAAAACCACAAGGGATCAATACAAGACAGCTGTTCCATCATAATCTGAGTCTCCTCAGTAGCAAGCACCTATGATCCTTACCAGCGTGGGGAGTAAACTTAGTAACTGCAGGCTAGCCAGTAAGTTTGTTAATCAAACAGACACTGAAATAGAATCCAGTGACCAGTCTATGAATCCAAACTTCTATCAATTAGCAATATGTGCCCAACTAATGTCCTCACACCCGATCTAGTGACGTCCACTGGTGACGACTTCTCCCTTGAACTCCAGGCAATTTCATCCCGTAATCAGCCAGTCTGTAGTGTGCCCTTAAACTGATGTTAATCCATCATCGAAATTCAAAACTATCAAATCCCTGCAAACCAGCACTTGAAGTTAGACAGACAGGTAAACAGATACCTATAGAGACCCATCAACCAACATTACACATGTGAATCATTCATGGGATTTTCGTGATTGGTATAATCGAAAATTCCTAAACTACGACAAATTAGGTGTCAAGTGTTATATGATTTTTAGGTGTTCTGTGACTGTTATTGATTCGTGATCGAACATTATCCAGCAGTTGAAAATTATGATAGATGGCTGTCGTAATGCTACAGCTGTGACACCACATGAAGGCGTTAGATATGCAATAATGAAAGAATTTTTCACACCTAAGAGACGAATGTCATTCGCACATGTAAGACTTAAACTTAATGAAGAAATATCAAAGAAGCTTCGTATGATTTATACAAAGTTTCTCTTACTGATGATTTATTGCTTTCAAGTGTTGAGTCTGTGGAGAATTTATTGGTTCTAGGGTAGGATTTATTACCAGCTGACATCAGTTAGAGAAGCATTCAGCGTCACGAACCTATGAACCAACCTAGAGGGAAACATCTTACGACTTATTATTTCTAACTTCGTGAAGTAGTGCTAGCGTTATATGAGAGTATTGGTATGCACATCCGACGTATTAGATCCGACTGGTTATGGCTTCTAATATGAAAATCAGAGAGTAATCCTGTAGGTATTAACTAGCGAGTAGATGATATCAGATACTTGGACAGTTGATAACACACGAAACTAGCAAGCTGGTTGAAGGCGTAGAATTCTACCATTTGGTTGGTAAGACATGAGTTCGTACCAATAACAAAACTTATCACTGTGTGTAAACTAGTGAAATATAATTATACTTTATTTGATCTATTCCACAATGCTAAAACTTTCTACTGAAGACATCTGGATAATTTATTTGTTTATTTGGTGCGTCGTTGACACAGCGGTTAGGACGGTCGCTGACTATGCACATGGTCCAGGGTTCGATTCCCGGCCACAGACGCACTCCTTTATCTCTCTAAGCCAGAAGTAATCCTGGTAAAGAGGAAAGGCTGGGCATGAGGCTAGCAACCCCATCCTGTAGAAAATAAACACCACTGCTACATAAACTTCAAGCCTTCTAGCTTGAAGCCCTATGTTCCACTGGGAATGTGAAGGAAAAGAAAAATTTATTTATTGATTCAAACACGAACTACTTCGGATGGAGTTACAACGTCGCTGATTTAAAGTTCTCCCTTTTCTCCTACGAGTAGTAATGACAGAAACTGAAAAAAAATTTATGGTTTTCTTAGGGAAACCCAAAATATTCATGTCAAACTGTTAAGTACCTTTGGCATCATGAACGACTGATTAGTTTCAACAAAGAACTTTTTACAGAAGTACAGCAATCAGAATTACCACATTCTATGTGATACACAAAAGAAAATTAAAGCGTAAAGAAAGCTACTCAAAAGAACAATAACGCGGAAAAAAACAATAGAGTTTAATAGATACAGCAGATCACAAACAGTGAATGCATCCATACCAATGAGAACAATTTCCAGTTATATCATCATTAATCGTCTCCAGCCACTGGTTCTTAGAATCCTGTAGAGTCCAATAAGGCAGTCTAAATCTCTCTATCTGACTCACATTGACTGTCAGGATTTTCATGAACTGATTACAAGTTTTGATTTGACTACCACTGGCTATTTTCCGATGTAATCCTATGTCTGGCATCGTACTGTGGTATCAAGAAAGCGGGCAAAATATAACAACGATTATTGTGCATATGATATACACTGTGATATAGGGACCATTCGCTATGTAGATACAACACAACTACAGTTTCGATGGTGTTGATGTGAAGCCGTTATCAGCGGTGTACTATGAATCGCTCACCTCAAAAGGCCTGATAGATCCTAGCCATCTGAATCCTATCCAACTCTGTGAGCATATCGATAACACATAAAATGCGCTGAGTTATTTTAGTTCATAGTTGTCACTTATCTTGTCAAATACTTTGACAAGTACTAAAATGAGGTTGATGATTTTACTTCTCACCATCATATTATATGATATCATATTTTTTTATATTTCTAGCATTTCGTTAACTCCAGCCGATTGAGAGTGAGGACAAATACTCACGGATGATATTGACTGGTGTAAGTCGCTCTAAAATCACCAAATGGTAGAGGTAAGAATTCATGAACTGGTCAATGAGTCGCCTCTCAATGATTGAATGGCCTACAAGGTTGACTTGTAATCCTAAGGTCCTGCTTCAAACCCAATTAGATGCGTACCACTGTAGAGTCAGAGACGAAGGGGATGAAACAACTGTCCAGCACTGGTCCGTGGTGGTTTTCAGTGCTTCCTCTAACTGATATCAATCCATAGCCAAGCTTGAAACTAATCGAGTACCTAACAGACTATCTCTCTTGATAACTTAATTATAAGACACAATTTTGTATACCCCAGTATTTTTTCCACTCTCGAATTCTTACCTACAGCCATAAATGAATAGTGTACACAACCAACTGTTAATTAGATTAGTTTAAAGTAGGTTTTGTAAACACAAATGTGATAGTGAAGACACCGGTTAATTCTAATCTCGCCCTCTCTTCGTCTGTGTGTGTGCATTTTATACTTAAAAACATTGAAACATTATCAAGGTAAACAAACAAATTACAACACGGATAAATAATAAAATAAAACAAAATAAAAATAAATAAGTAAATAAACAGAACAAAGTAAATAAATCGACAAAAATGGATAAACAATGATTACTGACAAACACAGAAAGAAAGAAAGAACCTCTCGTTAATGTTTGCTTTTATCTAAGATATTCACATATATTTGTATGTGTATAGGTGCATTGTGCGCATGTGTGTGTGTGTGTGTGTCTGTGTATGTGTTTCCGAAATATTTATTTATTTATTTATATTTGATTTTCATCTTGTTGGTTTTTGTTTGTTTATATATATTTATTTTTCAACATTCATGTTTACATTTGTTTTAACCACCCATTAATGCATGAGAATACGTTTTATTTATCTATTGACCGTGTACACCGCACACACATACACCACACCCCTCGTATATATACCCACCACATACAAACTTAGACACACTGTTTCTACAACATTTCAATTATACTGTGATCACAAATTTATGGATTCATATGGTCTAATTAATTGGCTGTGTTATCTATCTTTGAATGTATATTTGTTTGCACATATCTGTGTGTATGTGTGTGATGTGTGTGTAAACAAAACAAAAATGTTTTCAGTTCACTACAGATTGATGTCAGTTAGAGGATAACCACCAAGGAGCAGTACTGGACAGTTGTTTCGTCCCCTTCGTCTCGGACTTTACAGGAGTACGCACTCAATGGGGTTTGAAGCAGGACCTTAGGGTTACAAGTCAACCTTGTAGGCCATTCAATCATTGAGAGGCGACTCATTGGCCAGTCCATGAATTCAAACTTAATAAGTGCTTGGCCTAACTTAATTAGTCTGTGTGTTCAATGCAAACACTCATATCAGTGAAAGAATCATTGAAAATCATCAGGGAATAGTGTTGGATATCTGTTTCATCCCAGTTTGCGACTTTTCAGCAGTAAGAATTCATGACCAGACAAGGTGACAAACCCTGGAGCTTCCAAATTACGAGACCAACCTCATTAAGCATTCAGACACTGCAGCTAGAATTCAATGACCTGTGAGTTCTTACTTCGTCAACTGGTGATGGTGATCTAGCATGACCGCATTCATTTCATGTTGACATGGCACATAACTCCACCCCGTCCGCCCCAGCCACACAATAGTCATGACTTATCAGTGCCGATTTAGGATATTCATCTTGCAACCGGGTTTTCCTTAAGGATATGGATTAATTTCAACGTAGATCACGTTACTGACCACTGTCCACATTTAAGTTAATCTGAATTCCTCCAAAAACTCGGTAGATTTGTTGGGCTTTTAGTTCACCAATTCTCTTGTGTGTGAGTCAGTGATTTAGTGGTAGAATACTGGCTTCCCAACATCAACGTAGTTTGTCTTTGCAGGGTTCGACTCCCGGTCAAAGGATGCACTCCTCCTAAAATTCACTTATCCAGGCGATAGTAAGTCGGGTAAAAAGGATGGAGGGGGATTTGGAATAAGTCTAGCAAGCCTGTCTCGTGAAAATAAAGACAACAAAGATAGTGAAATTTCAAAAGTCAAGCTTGAAGCCCTTCACGAAAACCAATTCCCGGAGATAGATAGATACAAGATACCTGTGAGAAGGAATAATTACGGCGGAATAGGTCGAAATGACAGAAGGCGATAACTGCGATCCAGTAAATGCTAATTCTTTAACATGAACGTTAAGTCATTTTTCCAGTATGGGTCAGAAACTTCATACTGAAGATCAAATGGCCAGTGGAAGGAATTAGCAACAAGAAACTCTGGGAGAGAACCAACCAATAACCAACTGCTCAACAAATAGGCTGAAGAAAATGAAGTGGAACCCGAATGGGAAACGAAGAGTTGGGCCTTCGTCCGAAGGTGACATAAAGGAAACATCGTGCGAGGGGGAGACGAGAGACTATGGTCAATCGTGGAGCCAGCTAAAGCCAACCACAGAGAATAGAACAAAGGGGAGATGTGTTGTTGAAGCCCTATTTTCCACTCAGGACCCAAGGGAACAATAATAATTTAGAAAAATCCTGATTTAGTATTCTCCAAAGAGTTAAGAGTGTGAATTAAGTTATCCTGGATCAGATTTTTCATGTACAGACTGAGAATTACACTTATCTAAAGGGGGGGAAATGCTGCTAATACCCAGTTGCTAAGAGTGGGTTTTATAAAGTATTAAGAATGTACAACTATTAGTCACAGAGTCATAACATCTTGACAATAGCGTTCGACAGAGGAGTTGCAAATTTTTGAGAAAGGGAGATGGATAAGTAGGTAGGGAACACCATTTTCCTCGAAATCACAGAGGATAGATTTTCATAGCATTAAAATTGTAAATGTTTGATTTTTTACTTCCTTCAACATTGCGACATGACTGTGGTATTACGTAACTAAGGCTTTTTATAGCAGAAAATCATTTCCATACTCTATTTAGTCTGTCTACTTATCCACTTTCATTAATGAAAACTGAGAGTGTATTAGGAAAACATAATTCTGAACAAATCAGTAAATTTCAAAAAACACAATGATGATTATAATAATAATAGTAATAATAATGCCTTTATTTCAAACAGTACTTTCGAAGCAGCGTGCAATTCTCAGTCTAACACTAATACAGCGATACACCCAGTGACTGGATGTAATTATACGTTAGTTTTCAAGAGCATGGACCACACTGATTCCTGTTCTTTACAAGGTCGCAACTTTGACGCAGCTACTCTAGATGTGCTTACAGCACCGTGCAACTTAAACTGCGTGTAGTCTATCAAACCATAGTAATACTTTACTGAGTAATCATACAAAAGAATTAAGTACAAATATGTCAGTACTGCGTACTTTGTTTATTTTTTAATTATTCTACTTTAATTTCATCTAGAAGTGTTTGGATCAAATATCAAACTGACAGTGTTACTGGCAGTTGTCAAAGTCTAGCCAACCTAGAATCCAGTTTGACTGTTGGTGGTGCAATACTCGTCAATCACACTAGTGGTCCAAAATACATGCCTGCCCGGTGCACTCCTAAACCTCGCCCAACCATCAGTAAACTAGAGAAAGAGGGAAGATTGAGTGTAAACGAAGCAGTCCCATCCTGTGAAAACAAAACTGTCACCAATGAAATTTCAAAACTGAAAACTTGAAGTCCTATAGTCCAGGAAAAAAACAAGGAGTGAAAAAAGAAAGGATCCAATTAGCAGTTTGACTTCTAAATGGAGTTAGCACCTGGAAGTGATATCAAGCCTAGTGAAAATAAAAGGTTCACAGTCAAATATCAAAAAGTAGTAAGCACCGTAAACTTTTTAAAATAGTTTCTCTTTTCATTAAATAAACGGTGGCCAACAGTGGGATCCAAGATGTACAGACTTGTCAGTTAGATGTCTGTCTGTCTGTCTGTTTTCGACATAGAACTTTGCACAAATGTGCGGAAGTTCAAGTCGCCACATTCCGTGTAGCACGCGAAGCAAGAGAAGAAAGTACAAGAAAAGCATAATAGAAACAGTTAGATGTACCTGCGCCCTCACTGAGTAAGACTTAAATCCAGCGTTATCCACTATACCAGACAAGAATCACCTTATATCCTTCACGTGTTACTTGCTTAAAGAAAAGTGGTTTTACTACCCAAGTGGAATATCTGGCTTCAAGCTTGAGCTTTGAAGTTCCGGTAGCAGTGGTGTTGCGTATTTTTACGGGAAGTGGGGTTGCTAGCCTAGTGCTACCCCGACCTCCCTTCTTTACTGGGCTTACTGTCGGTAGCTGAGCGGGGTTTAGAAGTATGTCCGTCGGTCAGGAATCGAACCTAGAACACACCCGTGGTTGGCGAGTATTCTACCGTTGACCTACTGACGCTATTCACTTATTAGTTGTTTCATATTTTGATTGATTTGCATATTGTGAACCGAAAAGCTCAATCTTTGTGTTGCCAGTGTTGGCTTCTAGAATATACTGGATGCTTTGACCCAGCAAAAAATATACAAAACATCTCAAAACAATTATTTTTTTCACAGTTGGCCTTTGGTTAGTTATTTTTGAAGAAAAAAAAACACAACAATGACAACAATAAAACCAAGTTCTTAAGCTACCAACTGGCGTACAGCATACACCCACCCACACAAACACACACACACTCATACACGAATACTCAAGCAGTTAATCACATCAACATACCTCTAGTTTTTCTAGCCTACTTGTTCAATTCATTACTGTGGAACGTGATAAATTCTACAGGTCATGTATATATGTACGATGCAATATGAAGTCTTTATTATTATTATTGATATTATTACTATTACTATCATTGTTTATAAATCTTTAGATGTACCGTTATATAATAATTACAACAAATTTACTTCATAATCATTGATCACTTATTATTATCATTATTATCAGGTTGTATTGATAGATTATGATGACTGTCAGCCTTCATATTAAGGTTAAACATATTTATTGATAATAATTATGTAGATGAATGTTCGTGTCTGTGTATTTGTGTGCGTGCGTGCATATGTGTGTGTGCGTGTACATATGTGTGTACTTTCATGTTTGCCAAACCTAATTATTGGCTTTGTTGTTATTCAAGTAGCAGGACACGTGTTCTGTTCACTTCTGCATGATTTGTAATCAAAAATTTAACGGTATTATTATTATTATGAATATTCTTACATTAGAAAGGTTAAATCAGGATTCACTGATATGAAGTGAAATCAGATTATGTATGAATTAGTTTGTTTACCCGTTTGACAATGAGCTGATATCAGTCAGAGAACTACTATTGAAAAACCTCAAAGAATTACTAGACATTCAAGTGTTGGTTTGTAGGGATTTGATTGATTTCAGGATTTCATCATGAGCTGACATTAGTTAGAGAACCATTGGAAAACCTGGGAGTACTGGACAGCTGTTTCGTCCTAGTTTGAGACTCTTCAGCAGTACGCACCCACCGGGATTCGAACCCAGGACCTTCCGGTTACAAGGCGAGCTCGTATACCATTAAGCCACTGGGACCCGATCCAATGGTCCTTGAATTCTAACTTCTGCCAATTCACGACATAGCGCGACCGCTAGCCAATGTCTTCGGCGAGTATTTGTCCTCACACCCGACCAGCTGCACCCTACTGGTCACGACTTCCCACTGGAACCCAGGTAACTACCTACCTGAATAGGGCCAGTCGCCAGTGAGCATCTTATTGGTATTCAAGTGTTGGTTTGTAACCGGAAGGTCCTGGGTTCGAATCCCGGTGGGTGCGTACTGCTGAAGAGTCTCAAACTAGGACGAAACAGCTGTCCAGTACTCCCAGGTTTTCCAATGGTTCTCTAACTAATGTCAGCTCATGATGAAATCCTGAAATTACTAGACAGTTATTTCATTCTAGTGCTTGGAAGTCTTCAGCAGTACTCACCCTCACCCTGAAGGGTTCGGAACTACGACCTTCTGGTTGCCAAGCAGGCCTGTAAACCACCCAATCACTGATTAGTTCGCAGGGAACTGATTGGTTATAAATTTGATTATTGGCAGACCAACACTAGATTATTAATCTGATGCTGTCTAGAGGCTGACTGTATACAGGAAATTACCTGTATTACAGCAGGATCCACTGAGTCAGGCAAGAGAATACCTACTCGCTGATGACACTGGCTGGTGCTTGTGCTGTATATGTATATGTCGCCAAATGGAAGAAGTTAGAATTCACGGACTGGTCATTAAATCACATCCTAATGGCTGAATGGTATACGAGGTCGCCTTGTAACCAGAAGGTCTTGAGTTCGAACCCCCCTGTAGTGGATGTGAACTGATGAAGAGTCCCAAATTAGGACGAAATAGCTGTCCAGTACTCCCAGGTTTTCCAATGGTTCTGTAACTAATGTCAGCTCATGATGAAATCCTGTAACCAGTCAATCAAATCCCCACAAACCAATACTGGATCACTCAGTGACTGACATATCAGTTAGCGAATAGTACTGTACAGTTTTTTTCATCCCACGTCTTTGGAACCCCTCGGTGGTAGCAGTAGTAGTACACACCCATGACACTGGTTAGTCTCAAATGGTTCTCTAACCAACTAATATTACCAAGTGTTGATTTGTAGGGATTTGACTGGTTACAGGCTTGCTCACAAGTTGACATCAATTAGAGAACCGTTGAAAACCAGCATGGAGTATCATGCACACAAGGATGGCTCCCTATATGGTTGTCTGAAAGAGAAATTAGATGAACCCATAGCTGGGTTCTTGAGCACCTTGATTACATGATTTCATCGGTTAGATGTTAGTTCGTGATGAAATCCTGAAACCAATCAGATCCCTGCAAACCAACATTTGATAATACTTTGATAAAGCTATTAGCATTAAATAGCGAAATGTCAGTGAAAACAATATCGTTTTGTTTTTCATTCATTGGGAAATATAAAAACCTTTGATCTATTTATTCTACCTCTAGGTTTATTCTGGTGGCCTGGAAAGTGATACTACGAGGCGTATCATATCACTCACGTTTTTCATATTCATTTATTTCGCCTAGACAGGTAATTATTTAAAATTTTGAAACCTTCATATTGACTAGTATTCACTACTTCACTTCTCGATGAAATCATCTTCAGAGACAGTACAATCGTATTTATATTTAAAAAAAACATAAACCAGTATATTACTATGTAATAAGAAGGGGTGGGTGGGTGAAGTAACTGATAAAATTGCTCAGAAGTGGTTTCTAAAGGTGAAAAGGAATTACGTAATAATCAGTGACACAAAGGAAGTAAAAGTCCGAAATTCGATAGGGTGAAAAATTGTTATTAGACAAGAAATAAGATGGTTGAGTGTATCCACTTGACAGATGTGAAGACGGTGAGAAAAAACTTGGTAAATTGCAAAATAAGAACAGAACATGTATTATACCTCTATCCATCCACTTCAACTCCACCCCTTATAACATTTTAATTATCCTTATTATTATCACTTATATATGTTTATTGACTGAGCAATTATTTAGTGTCACTTAATAATTTCTTTTCTGTAATATAAATACGACTGTACAGTTGGCTTGAAAATGAAGTTGTTGAAAAGAAATTTCTTCGCTGAACAAAAAAAACTGTGATTTTACTTAAGAACATGTAAGACTGACTACAGTGAATGGTAGAATAAGAGACTGCGCAAATCTTTTCTGCACAAAGACACACACACAGAGTTCAATGGTTACATTAACAAATAGTTAGTGTCTGCGCCCTACAAAAATGTTGAAACATAAGACCTTTTGTATCACTTGGTTTCACCCTGTAGATAATTTTGAGAGATAACTCTGGTGAGACTGTATGGTGTGAGTTCACCAGTTACTCTATAACCGAACTAGTAATTTACTGTGAAACCAACACAACTAGCTCCACATGGAGCCAGTAATTATTATGTTGACTAGTATGTAAATGTTATTTTTATCTTTAGAAACCACTGCTGAGTAACGGTATAAATTACATCACCCACCCACCCCTATCGTTTAAAAATATACATACATACTATACATTTTCTGCGAATATTTTGAAGGTGATGATTTCGTCGATGAAGAAAATTTTCTTTGTTGGATTGTCTGTTGTTTCCTTCATGTCTCTATGGATATTTTCAGCCCTCTTTTCACCATCTGCTGCATCAGAGTGTCGACTATCGCATGACTTTACTTCCCTGGGACTATCTATTCAATTTAGATTTTTCTGTTTGTAACGATTCCAATATATATAACTTTTTAGTAGAATGCTGAAGAGTACCAAACTAGGACGAAGTAACTGTCATGGTTTTCAGTGGTTAACTAAGCAATATCAATCCGTAACAAAAACGATGGTTTGTTTATGTGTTTAGAATAGTTTCAGGGGGAATAACCTTGCTATTAGGACTATTGACGGACAATCTAAGATTATTCAACGTCATCTCTGTTAGGGGGAATTTTCTCTTCCGTACAAGGGGGTGGGGTCAATTTAGTAAACTGTAATAAAGCAATCGTTTCACAGAGTAACTTGCGCTCCAGTTTTAGGATTGAAAGTCCCTTAAAACTGGTCTCACAGATACTCCTTAGGTACTATAACGAGGTAGAAATAGATGTGTCTTTTTAGTCTGCAGTTCAGCGATGAAATTCTCGCTAACCATGTGGTGGTGGTGGGGGTGAGTTCGATTTCCAAATGATAAACTATCAAATACCATTAAGCTTACAAATCAATAGTAAGCCCGTAAAGAGGGAAGGATAGGCGTACGACTAATAGGCATACTTGATTCTTAAAATACTCAAAGCTTGAAGCACTATACTCTATTCAATATACAGTAAATAAAAAAGTTTCATGTTCGTTAAAGGTAATCACAGGCGTTGAAACGTATACAAGATGTAAATATTGGATCGCCAAAGGCAGCTCACATTTGTATGATATCTTGTCCTAAATGACCGTTTGAGTTTAAACGTAAAACTTTGAATAGAAGTGCAATTCTTCAAGCCATTACACTCTACAAATCACACAAAGGTTGAAAAAAGAGAGAAGGAAGCGATCCATAAGGATTACAATAAGTACAGCTATACGGGAGGAAGAATAGTAACATGAAAACACATGGTAACTTAATGAACCTGTTTGATTACTAATACAGAACGCATCTGCCCTACTGAGAATGATTTTAGGCCATATCACCAGTAATCTCTAACCATTAGTTCTTAGCATCCCGAGGAGTCCAACCAGGTAACCTATTATACCTCCATAAGTGGCTAGCTCAAAGCAACAGTCAAAGACTTTATAGATTGACGTCATGTTTTGATTTGACCATCTCACAACTCTTTTAGCGCCTAATCTTATGTTAGACAATATTACTTGTCAAGGAAGACAGTGATCTTGTCGTAAATCGGTGGAATAAGCACAGAAGTTTTGCAGTCTATAGACAATGACAATAAGTTATAATATAAGAAATTTAAAAAGACGGATTGATGAGATAATGAACTTACCATTCAGAGTGATTTTCTGACCCGGTGCATATTTAATCGCCATAGCAATTAATGCTATATAAGAGTAAGGTGGTTTCGATAGAAATAGGCAGGAATTATTCCCTGGTAACATTCGCAGCATATGATCCATATGCTCAACATCATTCGGTTGCGTTTCTAGGTGTATATGTTTACTGTTCACTTTACCATGGATATGTGTTGTTGGTGTTATTGTTGTTGGCGTCATCGGTGTAGGCGTTATTGGATTGTTACACTTGTCACTATTTATCAACCCGTATTGGTTAGACCATGTTAGAGGAGTTGCAGCGGTGACAGGATTTGAGTGACTGTTTGTGGGAGCGTGTAGGCTTCGATTGGCCGATTCACACATCACCATCATCATAGTTCGCATATCTTCATTCACATTATTGCTGTTATTACTATTATTATTGTTACTGGTGACTGGGGAATATGCTTGGTTGGAGAGAACTTTCATCATCATAGATTTATACTGTTCACTGAATAATTTCCAGTTGGACATGATTAGCTGGTTGAAATCACTAGGTGTTGTGTTAGGAATGTTATGATTTAAAAGACTACTTGCAACATTCTGTAAGATATTCAAAGATGATAGATCACGTGATGAGAAGAGGTCATGAAAATTCTCCGATGTTATATTACGATTCATAAGGCTAATATTATCATTATGGTTGTATTCACTCATTTGTAGCGGTTGAGCATTGACAGTACTACTAATGTTTATGATGCTATTCAACAATGAATTATGTTCCATTATTACTACTTCATATGATAATCCAAGTCAACTCTGATGCTTGCCGTTATTCGTAAGTATTAAATTATACTAAGCTCGACAGATGAGCATACAAGATTTGGCGCCGAATTCACCTCTTTTATTGGTCATTTTCCTTTTTATCTAATCAACCAATCACATTTTTCAAAAGTTATTTATTTATTTCTCGACCAATAGGATTTTTGTATACATCATAATTGAATTAGCCAATTATAATGAAGGGATGGCTAGAACACTTAACATAATTTTGGCGTGTTTCCTTGTGGGTATGTTCATGCTGTGCATCTATATATATGTGAGATGGGTGTGAGCAGTTGGAAGTTAAAATAAAAGGAACATACAGTGACCAAGATGACTAAATTATTTTGTGGTGGCTTGACAGTTTAGGAAACTGAGTTGTATTTTTTTTCCCAGGAAAAAAAAGTAGATGGTTACGAAGCTACAGTAAGCTCTACGGTGTACAGTAAAAACCAACTGAGTTATGTACTGTCTATGGCTCCTTAATAATAATAATAATAATAATAACAATAATAATGATTTACTTTATTCCAAAAACAGTACTTGTGATACAGAATGGAATTTTCAGCATTAATCACAATATTGCATCTAATTTCCTCAAATTATAAATAAAATTAATCACACAGAAAATTTTCCACATTTACAATAGAGGTAGTGTCAAAAACATGCAGCATATAAAATGGAAATAGCAATAATAATGATAACAGCTAGGGTAATAATAATAAGAATACAAGTGAAAATTGCCGTTGGCTTGTGTCACACAGTATTGTCAATGTGGTATAGAAATCCTAACATGTTTAAAAATATTGAATATAATGTTCTTTCTACATGATATGGTGAAGGGAAAAACAAAGATTACAGCCGTCATGGAGATAAGTTGGTGTTTGCAATTATGAGAGTAAAACAGAGAAGTAACAGGACCATAAATATAATAGAAGTAATAAAAGTAAAACTTGAAGGTATATAAGGATGGATGGAGGAAATTGTTTATTTACTAGATGAAAAAAGGTTAGTTAATTCTTGCCTGACACTATTTTCATCACATAAAATACGTGCCAAGTATGGTATCATAGAATTTTATACTTAGACGTGCGAGCATACAGTTTTCTGAAGTTACTCCTTGTTCTACCTGAGGAGATGCAAGGTGAAAGCTGAGGGTAAAGCGGATGCTCCAAGTCAGACAAAATCCCTTTAGCAAATTTATTGCACGAAGTCAAGTGCCTATCGACAACGACGTTAACTATGTGGTCCACTGGGACACCACTCACCCTACTGACAGTCTTCAGTATTCTACGAATTGTGACATAGTCTTTTTTAAGCAAACCAGGAAAGAATAAGGGTGAGCAATAAAGAAGAATAGGTAGGATGCAAGAGTTTATGAACTGTAAGAGGAAGGGTTGAGTTATACCCGAGTGTCTTAACTTCTTAATGTAAAATGTCAGGCGGAATATTTTACTGGAGATTGCTAAGACATGGGAAGACCAGGAGAGATCAGAAGAGAGAATGAGTCCAAGATACTTAATTTCTGATTTGATTCCTATATCATTGTCGTCAATTTTACAAGTGTCATGAGAATCGATGACTTCTTTTAACTGTCGTTTACATCTTAAGCTGAAATCAACAGTTTGACACTTAGAAGGATTCAGTTTAAGACCGTTAGACTCAGACCATTTGCTGACTTCCGATAGAAAGCTATTTATTTTAGTACAATCTAGCTGGGAGTTAACAGCCATTGAAACCGTTAAATCATCAGCGTACTTCACAAAGTTTATTTCATCAGAGTGAGGCAAGTCATGCAAGAAGAAAGAAAAAAGAAAAGGAGAAAGAACAGCACCTTGAGGGACACCAGCTTCAGTAGGCAATGAAGTGGAAGACTTCCCTTTATATACGGTGTACTGCTTTCTATCTGAGAAATAGGAATGTAACCAGTTAACAGCCCAACATTCTGTTTGACTAGCAGCAAGTTTATTTAATAAGATGTCCCTAGGGACCGAGTCGAAAGCAGATGTATAGTCTAGGAAGGCAACACGAACAAATTTAGCCCCCTTGTCTAGACTGGAAGCAATGTTATGATATAAGACGGCAGCTGCATCTAAAGTGCTTCTACTGTGCTTATAGGCAAATTGTTTAGGGTCATTAAAGGATTTAAGCGAAGGTTCAAGACTAAGTAAAAGTAATTTCTCCATAGTTTTCAAAAAAGGAGACGTAATAGCAATGGGTCTAAATTTGACACATGCTCCAGTAGAAGATTTAGGTATGGGTACAATGTCCTTCCAAACGGCAGGCACAATATTATCGGAAAAAGATTTGTTAAATAGATCAGTAAGAGGGTGACACAGAATATCAGAACATTTTTTAAAAATAATACTAGGTACATAATCGGGACCTAAGCTCTGGGAAGGGTTTAGAGACTTGAGGCACTTTTGAACATCATTTGTGTTAAAACCTGGAAAGGGGCTATTATTAACACAAGTGATGCTGGGAAGCATGGCATTTGAGGGAGAGTAAATAAAAGATTTGTTAAGAGTACATACATCAAAAGAATATGGAATATTGTTTATCTGCTTACCACCAGTGATTTCCTTAAATAGTTTCCACATATTAGAAGGATTTTTGCAGGATATGAATTTCTGGTTATATATTACATTCAACCTCTGCATTTCAGACTTAATTAAGAAGTTAGTTCTTTTTACACCACTTTTATCTTTCATCTTATACAGTTTTTCCTTCTCTCTACGAAGCTTTTTAAGTTGAGGCGAGGAGAAACGGTCAAATTTGACGAATAGTGTTTCTTTTGGACAACAGATTTCAAAACAGAATTTCAGATAGGATGTAATATTAGAGATATTGTCATCAAGTGAATCATCATTAAACAAATCCCATCTTGTGTCACTGAGCATGTTTCTAAGATGATGTACGTTCTCATTTGAGTAGCATCTGTGAACAACTTTCTTAGACAAGTTTGAGAAGGCTTTACTGTGTAACTTTCCGTAAATTTTGGGTAAGACTCGTACAATACAATGATCAGAATTGAAGAGTGGGGCTCTTTTACGAGCTTCGTATATTCCAGAATCATTTATAAATACTAAATCAAGTGAAGTATTTTGTCGAGTTGGGAAATTAACAACATTTTCATGGCCCAGCAATGTAATAAAACTGCAGTCGCTGGAGTTGAAGTCGCCAGTCACTATAGATAAGGAGTTACCAAACGAAGCAGCAGCAAAAATAGTGAATTCATCAGCGAAGATAGATAGTTCTGAGGGACTGCAACAAGGTGTGATATAGATATTTGTGACAAAAATGAAGCTATACTTAGGTAAGTGTTTAGGTCGACATTTTACAGTTATACAGTCAATATTGTCATTTGAGAATTTGAAGCAGACGTTGTTGGCAGTAGACCACTGAGAATTAATAAAAGTGGCAACACCACCACCTCTCTTCTTCTTTGAGCTGCATCGGTCTTGTCTGTAGATTGTGAACCCACTTAAGGAGACTAAATTATCGTCATATGAATCATGGAGCCAAGTCTCTTGAAGAGTGATTACACCAGTATTACAATATACATTTGAGTATAATAGAGAATGCAAGTAGTTAATCTTGTTCGATAATGACCTGCAATTTGTGCTCATAATCACAGGAACAGTCATCTGATGCATTGGAGTACACTTTAATGATCTCTGCCAACCTCCATGATGCTTTTTCTTAACGTTATTATATACTCGTAAATCAACAGGTTGAAAACATTTTAAATAATCGCGAGAGTAAGTAATGCGACTTGGATACATAATTGAATAATTAAAACAAAATAAATCCGAGGAAATAGATGCAATATGTAGGATGGAAATTTTGGCAGCCCAAGATTTAAGCAGGCCGCCAATACTTCTTAATTCGTGAATATTTCCTATCCAAGTAGTAATTAAAACAAATACATTTTTTTTCTAAATGTGTAAATAGGAATTTTTTAATTAATTAAATCGTTTGAGAACTGTTTTGCGTCGAAGATCTTCAATGAGTATCTGAAGTATAGCACAAAGCTTAGTGAAGCGAAGATTTATCCATGAATGCCTCGAAATAGGTCTCTACCCTAAAGCTTACTGGAAATCATTGATTCATTCAAGAGTAGAGGAAGACTTAAGCGTCATGCTCTCAATCAGATTGACTCTTTGTAATCATGTGCCACTGAGCTGACAGAGAATACTGTAGAGAGACACACCGTGGTGTAAGAACTTCTAGACGACTTGTAGTACCTTTTCTGGTAATATGAGAACAATACCACTAACAGAAGAAAAGAAAATAGGCGAACCAAGGATATTCGAAGTCTGGACAACCAAACACATGAAGCACGTCTTCCGTATAATCCGTAACCGCATGCTTACAATTTTCCTAATGTTGTTCTTGATACGATGGACTTAGAAGCCCTGTCTTTCGGTCTTAAATTTTTTGATAGTCATATAAAAGTCAATAAAATGGACATAAAAGTTTGAATAAAAATAATTATTCTCCAACTGAAGACTCAGTACCCTCATTAGATGAGGAGGTTAACAAATTTTAGTCAAATTCTTCTTCGCAACGATAAGAGTAGTGCTCCGCGGTCGTCCATTGGTCTACAGAAGCCTGAAAGATGACACCTAGCATCTGATCACTTCTATGTGCATACATCAGTTCACCTCATGCTGTGGAGCCAAGTATATTGGTCGTCCAACATATATCCTTCCTGTCTAGAAGGATTCAACAACACTAGCCCTCATGGTTACAGAAAGGCAGTTGTGACACGATAAGCAATGCGATAATCGAACACCTTGTCAACACCAGTCATTCCATCTCAACAAACACTTCCTTCAAAGTAATCCACAAAGTGGAGGATAACTTTCCGAAGACTCGCTTTCGTCTCCTCTACATTACTGATGCTCTAGTCATTCCGACGGAGAAACCGGAGTTATGCATATAGAAGAAAATCATCCAACCACTTCAACTACCAAGGTAACGACCTTGTTGATTTCTACATACTTGATGTTTGTTCGTTTGTGAATTTTTCTAACTCCTTATAACCCTTGTATTTCTTTAGAACTCTTCAATATTTCCCTTCGTTTATACATGCAGCCAGATCACAACTCATTCGTCAAATTATTCATCTTACTACGCAATTACAATAAGCTTATTCATCTTCCTTTATGAATTGACTAACATTGACAACTATTTTTTAACAACCCATTACCCTTACCTTCATACTAGTCTTCATCCATCTAGTTACAGTTTGATTATTCATCACGTTTTCTTGGAATATTTTGATGACGTAATCAACGACCCTAAGTAATTTTTATTCTTGTCTGACAAAGCTAATGTACACACAAATACAAGAAGAAATTTACATACAATTGCGATTGTACAGCTAAGTGAACGAATTCGCTAAAAAAAGACTCTTCGCGTAAGTACGTGTTTTGTTTTTCATTAATGTCTGGATGGAGATTATTCACGAATCAAGTTTAGTGAACTGCTCTTATAAATACATAAATAGTGGGTGTAATTCAAATGGTATTTTAGCCAAAAAAATACGAAGAGGCAGATGAGAATATAGTGATCTCCAGATCTAACAGAGGCTCAGCAGTCTTTGTTATGGATAAGTCTAGGTGCCTAAGCAAAACGATAACTGCATTAATTGATGATATCAGACTTCAGGGGGGGGGGCTCAGAACACTTCAAGAGACTTCTAAATCGACCGCCACCTACAACGCGCCCAACAATACCAACAAAGGAAGCAGAACTACCAGTGAACATCGACCCCCCGACGAAATCAGAAGTTCTGAATGCAATCATGATGCTAAAAGCTGGAAAAGCAGCAGGACCAGATGGAATCCCAGCAGAAACATTGAAAACGGACCCACAGATAACAGCGGACTTGATGACGCCATTGCTGGAGAAGGTGTGGAAAGAGGGCATAGTACCCGAGGATTGGAAGAAAGGATACTTATTCAAACTACGAAAGAAAGGAGACTTAAGTCAATGCAAAAACTGGCGCGGAATTATGCTCCTGTCCATCCCGAGCAAAATACTAAGCCGCAACATCCTCGAGAGAAACAAACAAGCCAACCTGGATGCGAAACTCCGACCGGAACAAGCTGGATTCAGGAGAAACAAGTCATGTATTGATCGAATCGCCACACTACGGATCATCGTTGAACAAAGCTTGGAATGGAAGTCACCTCTCCACCTCACTCAACTTCATCGACTTTGAAAAGGCCTTCGATAGAGCAGGGTCGATCAACAGGTCATTTGGAAACTACTTCGCTACTACAGGATGCCATCGACAATTATACATCTCATCCAACAGTTGTACGAAAATGCTGCATGTCAAGTAATCCACAACGGGAAACTTACGGAAGCCTTCGAAGTGAGGACGGGAGTGAGGCAAGGCTGTCTACTATCTCCAATGATTTTCCTCATTGTGGTAGACCGGATAATGCGGCAGGCAGTGGGCAGCGAGAAAACAGGCATAAAATGGACTCACACAACAACAAACTTGGAGGATCTGGACTTCACCGATTATATATGTCTGATTTCCCACAAACTGGAAGATATGCAAGTGAAAAGCAACAAGTCGAAAAAGGAAGAAGCATCAAAGATAGACCTTCAGGTGAACATAGATAAAACAGAGGTGATGAAGATTCCTGGCCAACACCAACAGCAACAACAACAACAGACAACAATCAGCCAGCATAAATGAGAGGAACCTGAAACAAACAACCTCCTCTACCTACCTATCTACCTGGGAAGCATCGTTTCAACTACAGGCGAACGGAACTGAGAGAGGATATCAAAGCAAGTATCCGGAAAGCAAGACAAGCTTTCATTACTCTCAAGTCTGTGTGGAGGTCAACAGCACTCGTCATCAAAAATAACATCCGGATTTTCAACTCCAATGTGAATTCAGTCAGTGCTACTCACTATACGGATCAGAGACTTGCACTGCGCGTCATAAAGAGCATCTCAAACAAACTTCAGACCTTCATTAACAGTTGTCTTCGCTCAATACTCCGCTCAAGATCAGATGGCCAGCCAGAAAAGATCAGCAACAGGGATCTCTGGCAATGAGCGAACCAACTAGGAACCGATTGTGAAACAAATAGGCCGGAAGAAATGGAGATGGATTGGCTAGTCATACTCTGAGGAAACCATCAAGTGAGTGACATCACTAGACAAGTCATTGCTCGAGTGAAACCAGGCCGAAAGGGAAGTGGTGAGTTGGTCGTCAGTGCAAGGGTGACTTGGAGGAGGTCATGTGAAGAGGAGATGGAAGCCTGTGGGCAGACTTGGAGCCAGGTGAAAACTCTAGCAGAAAACCGAACGCAATGGATATGTGCAGTCGAAGCCCTATGTTCCTCTAGGAATTAAAGGAAATAATAATAAATAATCAGACTTCAGGAATTGTCGACCGACAGAGACACAACAGAGAAGATTGAGAAACAGCTAACACAGTCTTTAAGAAAAGTTGAAACAACAAGGCCATATTCCATCAGCTTTTTATGAAACATTAAAACCTGTCGGCACGATGGCACCTAGGCTACACGATTTACCAAAGATTCGTAAAACCGGCTTGTCACTAAGACCGTTCCTCAGTATGACTGGTTCAACTTGTAAGTGGCTGGTGCAACTTTTACAGTCATTGAACAAAGACTCGTCATATATGGAGTAAAAGACAGTTTTGGGTTTGTGGGATGAATTAGGGGATTAAATGTGAAGGATGAATATATGGTATTTCTGGATGTGTCTTCTTTACTCACCAAAGTGCCTCTAAAGGAAACACAGGACTACATGTGTAATGAATTGATAAAGCAAGGTGTGAAGATTGGCACTTCTACGTCTTCCATAAGGAACTGCTTTTAGGGTGTACGATCAACGAACACTTTCTGCTCCATAAGGAGATGAATAAACAGTCAGATAGTGCTGCAATGTAATCACCACTGGGTCCAATCCTAGTGGACTTATTCTTGCTGAAACTAGAGACTTGATTACTCAAAGATATAGTACAAAATTTTGATTTCTGTTGCAGTTATGTTATAGATTTGAGGATAGAAAGTTAAACAAAGGACATATTAGAAGGATTCAGTAAAGCATATCCTGGCGTAAACTTCATTAAATAAGAGGAAGAAAATGACTCTCTCTCTCTCTCGTTTTTCGACATCTTAATGACTAAACGAATAGATGGAAGAATATGTAGACGATTGTATCGGAAACCTCCCTATCAGGTTCAGTGTTAGCCGATTTCTTTCTGAATAAACTAGAAAATGGTCCTTTAAACAACCTTATCAGAGAATTCTCATTTTATTGCCGGTGTATAGATGGATAGGGATGCAAAGATATCTCAGTTCAGTTCAATGAAGTGCACTCAATCATTAAATTCACGTGTGAAGAGGAATCCCAAAGTAAAATTGTCTATTTAGACATCCTTCTGACATAAAGACAAGACGGTAGTACAAAAATAAAAATTGCATAAGAAAAGTACTTTGACCGGTCAGTATACACATTTTCACATTTTCTGTTCCTCTCTGATATAAAGGAAATCTGATAAAGACCCTCAGGTAGAGGATCAGAGCTATTTACTCAGAAAATGCGAATAATGACAGACTTAAGGTTATATAACACACATTAAGTGAAAACAGCAATCCTGAATAGTTCGACACTACACACTTCTGTATCTGTTAGCAAGAAGCCTCTGCATGTACGAATGCAACTGAAAGGTGTTATACCAAATGATATTATAACAACAGAAGACAAGGGCCAGGCAACAGATCGTTTACTAAGAAAATCAACACATATTTACAGATTTTCATGTACATTATTATAGATTATTGTTAGTAGACAAACACAGTCTTCTGATTAGTTGTTTCTCACTGAAAGTTAATCTCTCATCTCTTTGTGGCTGTTTCTTGAATGTCAGATCATCTATATGTTAACTGTATCCGCCTACGCAAAGTCTACTGTGGTTTGTTGTTGATTCAGTCTTTGTTCATATTTTTCCTACGACCGATATTGAGGACGTAAACTTTGACGTAAATTACTGTCTACCAGTTTGGCTAGCAGCCAGCTCTCACCACAATATAATATCCAACTGATGTCAGCTCATGGTGAAATCCTCCATACAATATCCAAAAAAATTGAGAAAGTCGATCCAAAGAACGTTTAATACCGCCAAACTACAACTTATATTTTCCATACAGCCAGTTGTGATTCGGAAAGTAAAAGATGAAGTACCAGGGCTAGCTACCTCTTTCTTTATCTGTCGACTACACTGTTCCTATTGCTCTAGGAACTGAATTTCCCGTTCTCGGTTAAATAAAGATGTTATTAAAACTATCAACAGTTCTATATCAGATCATCTCGTGAAAACAGGCCACAAACAGTCATTCGCTATCGTCTACTGGGTACCGAATAAATTACCAATGACTTCTAGATAGCAAAACAATCCAAATAGTAGAGGGAATTGCAATTTGCTTAAATCAACCATGTAAAAGAAATGCATTCAGCCATTACTGCTACCTTGGCTTGTTGTCTAGCCTATCAATTCATAAATTCTGTGTGTTACTTCCCTTAATTAATCTGACATTCATTTGTGTCATATTAAGGCATACTATTTCTAACGCATCTTCATCGAATGGCAATCAAACCTCTCTCTACCTCACCTTCGACAGTTTTGACCGAGAAGTAATTTGGAAACTGCTTCAACACTAAGGCTTGCAGTGCCCAAATCATCATCAACCTCACTCAACAGCTGGTTACATGACAATGCCACGTGTCAGGTGATCCACGACGGAAAACCCAGTGAGGCATTCGAAGCGAATACAGGAGTAAGATAAGGCTGGCCTCCTATTATCACCGATGATATTCTTAATTGTAATGGACTGGATTATGAGGAAGATGGTGTGTGCGGAGAGAGAGGAGGCAGGAATACGCTGCACTGACCGATAAAAACATTCACGGATAATTTATATCTAATATTACACAAATCTGAAGAATCGCAAGCGAAAACCAAAAAAATAACTGGCAGAAGTGTCAGATGACGAAGAGAGGACTCCGGGTAAACATAGAAAAGATGGAGGTGACAAAGAAAACCAACGAACAGCAGCAACAACAACCAACATCAGTCACCGTCAACGGGAGAGATTTGACAGAGGTTATCTCCTCCACTTATCTGGCTAGGAAACACAGTTTTACCCACATGCAGTCAGAACCGATGAAAATGTGAAAGCCAGCCAGATGAAATGGGAAAGACAAGATACGCCTTCATCAAGGTGAAACCAGTTTTGAAATCTTGTGCATTCAGCATAGACAACAAGATCCAGATTTTCAATACAAATATGAAGTCAGTTGGTTCTTTTATACGGGTCATAAATTTGACGTGTCACGAAAAGCAATTCCATCGAGTTACAGACTGTATCAACAGCTGCTTCCACTGGCTGCATGTTGAAGATCAAACGGTCAGAAAGAAATTGCTACAAGAAACTCTGCTGTGGAACAAACCAACCAAGATGCGGTCGCTCAACAAATATGCAGAAGGAAATGGAGATGGATTGGGCATACGTTCAGGAGACCGCTGGATGACATCGCTCTCCAGCCAAGTCATTGTTCGAGTGGAATCTCAATGGGAAGCAACGAGTGGGTCGTCACTGAGAGGGTGATAAGGAGAAGATTGTGCGGGGAGGAGGAGGTGATCGATTATTGGCAATCGTGGACGTATCTGAAGAGGACAGCAGAAAATAGAAGAAAGTGGAGGTGTGTTGCTGAAACCCTAATAATTTCTTACTGAGACTTTCGAAGTGTAATCTGTCGACATTATTGATTTAATGTAATTTAAAATGACATTAATGTTGTTAATAAAAATCCTACTCTAATTGTTGTAGTCATATAATTATAGAACTTGATGACGAATTTATCGAAAAGG
Source organism: Trichobilharzia regenti (assembly GCA_944472135.2). Lineage (NCBI taxonomy): Eukaryota > Metazoa > Platyhelminthes > Trematoda > Strigeidida > Schistosomatidae > Trichobilharzia > Trichobilharzia regenti. Next base: position 33,963,230 of record OX235266.1, read on the forward strand.
CTATTCTTTGTTCAATAATCAGTCTTTTAAATATAAAGTTTTATTAATAACATCATATTCTGTGCATATTAGACAATAAAAACCAAAGCTAAGTCAGTAATGCTGTCACTCTAAACACTTTTCACTCCTATGCGAATTCTATGTATGAATACTGTGAATCGTATGACTTTTCTTTTCTGACATTTTGTAGAAAAATGATTGACAGTGGAATCGATGACAATCAGATGTTAACGTTATCGCGTTTACGTATACAAAGTGCAAATTATCAAATTTCAGGCTTTCATTTAAAATTATGAACAATTATTCACTCATGCCTATGATTACTCATTGATTGATATATCTCGAGAGAACTGAAGAACCTCATTATTTTTTGCCCTATGTACTCATGCAAGGGATAATCCTGATATTATCAATTTTCTATTTAGGACTCCTCGGTAGGATACACTTGAACCTCCAAGAAGTGATTCTATTTTCATTGAGACTGGAACCCAGTATTTGTTGTTTCGGATACTGAAAAGTCATCCACTAGACTAGTGAACCACTGATTCACTCATTCTATTGAGAGGAAGTGGATCCTGATGAAGAGTACCACGAAACACTCGTCCTAGAATAAACATGTAATTTAGATATGATAGAGAGTCAAAGTTCAAGCCAAAGAAACAATCATTTCCAATACACGTGACCTAGAAGCTATGAAAACACACAAAAACAACCAACCACGTCCAAGGTCACCAGGTGAGATGATTAATAAACTCGTGGAGAAATCTAAAAGCTCACTTCAAACTGAAATATGCGCTGAAGATGTCACCCAGTAGGGTGATGAAAACTTCACAAATCAACTATCCAGCTCAGAGAACACAACCACATAAAAAAATGTAATTATTTCAGGAAAAACAATCTGAGTGTCGGAAATAAATTTGACATTCACTTATTATTATTATTGTTCCTGTGGAGTCAAGTTCATCGGTCGTTTCATATGTATCTAGTCTAAAATGGTTTAAGAATAATATCCTGTATGGTTACGTAATTCATTAGTGGTAGTATAAGGAGTCCGATAGTTGAACACGACGTCAACACTGGCCACTCTGTTTCAATAAACTCCTCCTTCAAAGAAACCTAGAATGTGGGGAAAAATCTGCCAGAGACGACACACTTTCGTCGTCCTCTGTTTTGCTGAAGGTCTAGCCATCCAGGCAGGGAAACTGGAGCTCTGTGTACAAAAGAGAATTATTTAACCACCTCTATTACCGTAGTAACAACTTTATTGTTCTCTGCTAAATTGATTTTTAAAAAACCCTTTATGACTCTTGTATTTCTTTGGGAATCTGATGTAATTTCATATTTTCCTTCGCTTCTATGCTCATCCTTAATACAACTTATTCAATAAATTATCCATCTTATTACGCAACTGGAACAGCCTTATTTAACTCCTCTTGTGAACTGACTAATATTAACAACTATGTCTGTGACTACTCATCACCTTCGTTACTATCATCTTTTGTGTGGAGAGAAAGAAGGAAATGAATTGTCCGAAAAGAGCTCCCTTGCTGAACTTCTTGTTTCCTTCTTTTATTATTATTATTATTGTACCTATGCATTCTTAGTGGAACGGAAGGCTTCAACAGGCCACCTCCACTTTATCATGTTCTCTTAAGTCTTTTTAACCTGAACTTACGACTACTCACAAGCTTTGATCTGGGTTTCTTTACATTAACTGCCCAACCTGTTGTTTCCCAATCGGGATCTACTCGAGAATCTGGAGTGCGATATCATTCTCCTTAGCGTATGTTCAGTCTACCCATTTCCATTTCCTTCTGCATATTTGTAGGGCAGGAGACTGTTGGTTGGTTCTTTTGTCAGACTTCTTATTGGCTAGATGGACTTTGGTATCAAGTCACCGAAGGCAGCTGTTGACGAAAATTTGTAAATGATATTCATGATGTGTGCAACAAGTCTCTTAACTACATAGTAGTATTTTACTGACTCAGCATTAGTGTTAAACAGAATTCGGATCTTATCGCTTGTCGTTTATCACTACACAGACAACAAATTTATTTATTTATTCAAGTTTCGATTTGCAGGAATTTCATCATTTAATGGGTTACAGGATTTCATCATGAGCTGACATCGATTAGAGAACCATTGGAAAATCAGCTGGGAGTACTAGACAGCTGTGTTGTCAGCCTAGTTTTGAGACCCTTTATCAGCATGCATCCAGTGGCTTAACGGCATTCGAGGGCACCTGGGTTCGAACCCTGGTGGATATATACTGCTTCAGAGTCCCAAGCACTATGACGAGACAGCTGTCAAGTTCTCCCAAATTTTTTCAATGGCCCTCTAACCAAATTAATGATAGTTAAGAGGAGTGAATATTCATATGATAATTAGACGAATAATCCTGAATTAGACCGAGTTCAAATATTTTTTTTTATTCTGGGTAAAAACAAACTTTATCTAGAGAGAGAGAGAGAGTAAATTATTACGACAGGTTACGTGACAACGGAAAATATGTTTTGACAAAAATAACAAACAGTCGCGTAAGGTCAGTGATGTTCAGATGAAGCAATACTATTTTCTAAACAGAGCAGAAAATATAGGAGAATAAATGACGTAGTGAACATGGAATAACTTTATTTTGTAAGTGTAATCACCAGGGCATAGTGCAAGATTCACCACTGTCCCTTCCTGAATACATAGATTTGCTCTTAACTGTTTTTTGGTGCCCCCCCCCCCCAACAAAACTCGGCAGTCTGAGTTTCTTTCTCTTGTTAATTACTTTTAATGCCTTCTCATTCTTCACAGGATGACTAGTGTCTAATGGATAGCACGCAATCTCATTATTATTTTTTTTCCTTCACGTTCCCCAGTGGAACATAGGGCTTCAAGCGAGTGGCTTGAAGTTTCTGTAGCAGTGTTTATTTTACAGGATGGGGTTGCTAGCCTCATGCCCAACCTTCCCTCTTTACCAGGATTATTTCTGGCTTAGCGAGGTAAAGGAGTGCGTCGGCCGGCGAGCGTCCTAACCGCTATGCCACTGACGCACTTATTATTTATTTGTTTATTATTTATTTAGTCTCAGGTTCCGTCTGGTAGCTTATTGACCATTCAGCCACTGGCTTCGAATCCAGTGATCTGTAAATGTCAACCACCGTGGAATCCCCACATATCCTCGTCTCCGCTGAATGTCCAACTTGTCAGCTGTTCTAGGGATGCTCATCGATGACGTTGATTGCCAGTGGTAGGATATCACGAACTGACAAATGTTATAATTGACTAACCATCGACCATGACCTCTTACAAAAAAATTTGAATGTATTCATGATTCCTTGATGGAGATGGGCTATCCGAGTAGTTTCATAAAGAAACATTTGAAAACATCAGAGAAAAAACCTGAGACTCTGACTGCACGTAAGAAACCTCTACTTATTAAGTTACAATTTAATGGTTACTTATCAAGTGAGATTCTATTCCAAAGACTTTCAAGGAGTATACGAACAACATTTTACGCAGCACACCTATGTTTGTCATTCTCTAGCCGACGAATGATTGGGACGCAAACGAAGGATAAGCTTGATAGTTTTGCCACATCTATGTGTATTTATCAATTCAACTGCACCTGCGGTGACAGTTATGTTGGGCTTACTACTAGACAGCTTAGCCAACGTGTTAGTGAACATCTCCCATAGTGGTTTGGCAAAGGACAGACAAAAACAATCCGTAGCTCAATTCTGTCACATTTAATTGTTAGTGGTCATGTAGTCAAGAAAACGAAAGCCTTCAAAGTAATTCATTGTATCCCACCGAATCTTTCTAATAGACTTCGTATTCGTCTACTGCACACAGCTGAGGCGATATGCATTCGAACTATTAAACCTAAGCTATGCATTCAAAAGAAGTTCGTACAACCATTATCCCTTTCTTGGCCTATTAAAACATAACCAACTAAAGACTTCTACACCACCCCTTGTTGATATTTTCAACCCATTTCTTATCATCCCTTAATCTTATCTTCATTATAAACGTGTTTCATTTCCTTCCCTCACAATCAGTCTAGCATTACTTAATCGGTTCATTGGTTTTTACTAGCCTTTATCGACTACTTCCACCTGAACAATTGTTTGTTTAATCATACTGTTTGTTCATTATTCGTGTTATCACAGATTGCCTCACTTTTTCATCCTTATTATTGATAAGACCATTATTATTATTATTACTACTATTATGACTAATTGCACAATTTATATTCACCATCGTATTATCCTATAGACAAAACACCATGATTGGTTTATATTTGAATTTTTATTTGTAAACTTATGTATATTAGAGTTAAGCCTGATGAGAACTAACTGAAAACAATATTATTCGCTTAAATGTGTTGTTCTAAATTTTACTATGGTAATATTTAATATATTAACCATCGAATGATCATTCAACGGGCTAAATGATAGCTGACTCACCGGGTAAACTGAAAGTCCTGGATTCCACCCTTGTTGAGGTCGTTGGCACGCGCTTCTGAAGAGTCCGAAACTTGAGCACAGTGGCTGTCCATTTTAATATATGTGTAAAACTTGGGCACTGTGGTATTAAGTAATTCCATATTAGTTTGATTATTAAATGTATCACACAGTGAAACGGTATTGTATACTGGATGACGTTTCGAACACAATTTATTGTTCATAATCATATCAATTTTTGTCACACGACTTCGAGATTTGATTTTTATAGCCCATACAACAAATAGGAGAAGACAGAGAAAACTATAGAACTCAAGTTTCAAAGTCGTGTGATTACAATTGATATGATTATGAACAATAAATTGTGTTCGAAACGTCATCCAGTATACAATACTGTTTCACTGTGTGATACATTTAATAATCAAACTAATATGGAATGGCTGTCCATTACTCCTTGCTTTCCAGTGGCTCTCTAGCTCACATCGGTTCAGGGCGAAATCTAGTTTACATTTCATTATCGCTAAAATGTAACACATGAACAAAGATAAAATTAATTTTGTCAGCTTTTAAACTGAGAACTTAAAAATTTCTTATTTTACATTTAAGATTCTCAGAGAATAAACATATTGGGAATTTCAAGTGATGGTTTGTAGGGATTTGATTGGTTTCGGAATTTCATTTTGAGCTGACATTAGTTAGAGAACCATTGGAAAACCTGGGAGTACTGGACAGCTGTTTCGTCCTAGTTTGGGACTCTTCATCAGTACGCACCCACCGGGATTCGAACCCAGGACCTTCCAGTTACTAGGCGAGCTCGTATAACTGAGGAATATAAACTTGAAATATGAAGCTTACCTAAAAGCGACTTCCGTTTATTTTGCATTATCGATTGTACTACTTACTGACAGATATGAGTAGCCTGAATCCTTTACGTCAATAATAATTATTTTTTTTTTTTTATTTTTGCAATCCAGAATAAGGTGATCCAAAAACCTAACAATGCCTTCCTTTGTTTTGTGCCAAGACTGTCATTTGTAAACCTACACTGACTCAGTTCAGTGACCGTATTTTAAGTCAGGTGCCTAAATGAAAAAGTAATAAATGGTGACAAACTCCAACCTTACAAATCACACAGTTGGAAGTAAGATTCATCCTAGTTTGGTAACATTCAGCAGTACACATCCATCTGGTAACAAGGGGACGTCGTATGCCGTTAAGCCACTGGATGTATGCTGATAAAGGGCCTCAAAACTAGGCTGACAACATAGCTGTCTAGTACTCCCAGCTGATTTTCCAATGGTTCTCTAATCGATGTCAGCTCATGATGAAATCCTGTAACCCATTAAATGATGAAATTCCTGCAAATCGAAACTTGAATAAATAAATTTGTTGTTTGGCTAGTGGTAAATCAGTGATAATTGTATAATCAGAAATAATGAAATACAGTGAGTAGAACTCATTGATAAGGCTGAAAAATCGAAAATTCTGGTCCTCTAACAGACGTGGTTTCATGAAGAAATCTTGAAACCAATGAAATCCCTGGAAACCAACACTTAAATATTGATAATATAATGACAACAAAACACGTATTTAAACGAACTGGCTCTTTTCAGGCAATTCATCTTCCTCTTTAACTGTACAGTCGTATCCAAATACATTTTCTTCATGAAAAAGTGTAGTAAAATGTGATGAGTTGTCACAAAGTTGTGAATATAAGTCAATGCACATGAGAAGTTGACTAAGTGCACTAAAGTTACACAATAAGATGAATAATTTGACGAATGAGTTGTGATCTGGCTGCATGTATAAACAAAGGGAAATATTGAAGAGTTCTAAAGAAATACAAGGGTTATAAGGAGTTAGAAAAATTCACAAACGAACAAACATCAAGTATGTAGAAATCAACAAGGTCGTTACCTTGGTAGTTGAAGTGGTTGGATGATTTTCTTCTATATGCATAACTCCGGTTTCTCCGTCGGAATGACTAGAGCATCAGTAATGTAGAGGAGACGAAAGCGAGTCTTCGGAAAATTATCCTCCACTTTGTGGATTACTTTGAAGGAGGTGTTTGTTGAGATGGAATTACTGGTGTTGACAAGGTGTTCGATTATCGCATTGCTTATCGTGTTACAGCTGCCTTTCTGTAACCATGAGGGCTAGTGTTGTTGAATCCTTCTAGACAGGAAGGATATATGTTGGACGACCAACATACTTGGCTCCACAGCATGAGGTGAACTGATGTATGCACATAGAAGTGATCAGATGCTAGATGTCATCTTTCAGGCTTCTGTAGACCAGTGGATTTTGTTTCTACTGTGAAAATGTTTTGATCTTTGTCTTTTTTCAAAGGAATCTTCGTCCTTTCAACTCCTAATTATAACTTAACTACCTGCTGCGTAACAGATCTATGTTACTTATAGTTACAGTTAGTTACTCCTTTTCATCGTAAAATATTGAAGGTACAAATCTTTTATGTCATTTCTTCATTTTTTTTTGCGTATTGTTCAGATTATGTAGTCATCTGAGGAGAATCCGCGGAATGATAATAAAGGATAATTTTCAAGTAGTGGTTTTGTAGGGATTTTGTTTGGTTGCATGGAGGATTTCACTATGAGCTGACATCAGTTAGAGAACCACTGGAAAACCTGGGAGTACTGGACGGCTGTTTCGTCCTGGTTTGGGACTCTTCATCAGTACTGCGTACTGCTCTAACTGATGTCAGCTCATAGTGAAACCCTCCATGCAATAAAGGATAAGCTCATTATACTTCTGCTTGATAAATTTCTTGTTTTTACTTTGTTCAATTTGACTGTTACGAAATATTGTATGTAGTTTTTAATAGAAATTGAAATATGAATGAATGTATTAAATAAAACATTTATCATCATATTATTTTGGCTTATGTTTATCAGCAGTGAAATCCAGTGGATGTGCATTCCGTCCCACTTTGGATTTTATCAAATTAAGGTACCTGCCCTCCTGAAAGCGAGTGATGTCACTACTAAGAGTCGAACACTGAGTCTATCATTTTAGATGTCAATGCATTATCCACTAGGACCATAAGATCCACGGGAAATTCTAAATGGCCACCTGAACACATTCCTCATCATTACTGATTAATATATTGAGATAATAGTTTTTCAAGAGGTTTGGGAATTTTTCATCAGATACATCAGGTTTATTCCGATATACATGGGTTCCACGTACTCATGTTTCATAGTTAATACCTATTCATTGTGGGTGGGTTAGTGAAAGCAAGATGGAGCCAGTCAGGGAGTTCGGCATCTTTATTATCAAATACTCATTTATAATTGATTTTGTAACAAAGTGACGCCTGTTCAAGAATAATTGAGAAGTAAAGAACATTTGATACATTTTTTCGGTTCTAGTTTAGAAGTGCTTAAATTTTCAATTATATGAGTGATCTCCATCCAGTCATTTACTTGTCTCGGAACCTAAGGCCTATTGATTCATTTACAGATAGGTTCGTTAGTGGGAATTGTTGGCGGAAATATAGCTCGTTAGATCAATTCCGCGACTGCAACACGACAGAACGCATATTATCTTATTCATATTGTTAGAAGCTGATGGAATTATGGTTTAAAACATGGAGCAAAATATTTTTCCAGTTTATGTCCACTGGACTAGATGGTTTAAGCGACTGATTATGAATTCTGCATTGATTCTCCTCTGAAACCCACATGTGTAAAACTTGGCCACTGTGGTAGTAATTCCAAAGGCAATTGCCTTTCCTAAATTCTGGTGCATGATCACATCGATCAATGAGCATAAAATGAATAAACTGTTGTAATTGGTGAGTGAGGACACTGTGACAACAGTTTAGTGTATAGCGTGATTTACGAATAATGATATTTGAATAATATGCTTGGTCGCTTAACTCACTTATATAAGTAGTATAGTGCGTGTGTGTATGTGATACAGTCAGATCGGTTTATATTGTAGTTAGGTTGGTGAAATAGAAGATTTTGTGACAGCATTCTTCTAGAAATGACGAATTTCACATTGAAATTGTATTTTCTCGTAATTTTCTAGGATTTTTGCAAAATGGATATTTGTGGTTTGGTGGTTGGTTTTAATACAGGTAATGACTGCTTCCTTCAACACTAAAGCTCTCTGCCATCCGCTTATTTTTGCAAGCCACTATGAAATTATGTTCATGGTGGCTCATTAATAACATAAAAGATAATTCGGTGATTTTCCACTTGCCCACAATCAGATAGATAATCTCACTTTGTACAAACAAATCATCAATCACCATGTATAGACGACTTGTTGCAAACAGGGCGTCAACTAGCCACACCACTGTGACATCAAGTATAAAAGACTTGGTCCTCTGGTATCTCCCCTCGTGAAGAGATGACGGAACATGTAGCAACCACTCCATATATATAATATTAAGTTCTCTCAAGGGAAAGTGTAGCCAAATTAATCAGACTTCAGTGTGTCTCATCTCACTCATGATTTTCATTTGTTTGTACCACTGAGGGATGGAAGAATGTCTCTCAATTTTCTCACATCCTCTTTCTCATGATTGATTGATAAGCAGAACAAAAATGTGCAGTGTAAGACTGTCTACGACTAACTCGTCGGCTCTCACTCTCTGTCTGTCTGTCTCCTCTATCCAATAATTTTGTAGTCCATAACAATCAGACTTGAAATGTTCAGTATCATCATCACGAATAATGGAATTCATTCAATGCCTGCCTCCTCGAATGGAAGGAGCACTGATCAACTTTTGAACATATCCTCTCCACACGACTGACTGGCTGCACTTCTATCCGGCTCAACTACTTGACACCAGCTTTCGGTTCATCTTCACATTATATTTTCCATCTTGACATCATACCAAACCCATGTTTGTCGCTGATCGTTGTTCAGGTTGCATTCGAGGAGTGGAACAGTGTGTGTGTGGTGTCACTCGATCTTCTTCACTGTGTATATCCAGTCAACCTTGATTTCCTACTCAATATTCGTTAGTGGGACGATAGGTTGTTTTGTGGCTGTATTTCACGTCTCTCCCTCTCTCTACCTCAACTGATGCCATTCTAGTCGTCTGGAGTAACATTTTATCAGATCATCAGGTGCTAAAAATTGTACTGAACATTCCGCCTGAAATCAATTGCTTCTCATATACTTTATCTGTCAATAAGTGACTAACTAGTAACAAGCTCCGATAAGCAGCAATTGAGAAAAGAGAAGGAGTAACATCAGAGATTGTTAGGTGACACCAAGTACGTGTTGGTCGAAGTGAATTACAAAGTCTACAAAGTCATACTATTCCACTCGGTATAATTGCTTTCAGCTCTACATCATATTTGCTTACAAGAATTTCGCGTCACGGTTGAAACACTGGTGACTGATTTTAGGCAAAGTGATCACCATCGCTACTGGCTAGGTGCCATCAAGCCTAGTGACCAGTTGAATGAACAATCCACCATCATGAGAGTAGATCTACGAGCGACATTGGTGAATGCACAGAGACGACGCAGTCTTTTCACAAAATATTTTTTATAAGCGTCACTGATGACCTAATTAGCTTGGTGGAAATGACGGTGGACCAGCGTCCTTATTCGATCACCTGAGAAGTTAAAAATACTGCATCATTGATTCTGTACTGAAACCCACATTCCTGTTTAAGCCTTTCCCAAGCTATACATACACCCAAGGAAATAACAGAATTAACATGCAGCTTAATAAAAATATCAATATCAGTTGGCTGTTACTGGGAATTGAATTCATCAGAAGGAAAATTCATGGTTAATGAGCGCCTCCTGAGAAGTATGCAAACTCCAAGGTGATGATACAGAATTCATTTCAAGACCATGAACTTTTGCAGTGATTTCGGTTCACATGACAGGTTGAAAGTGATGACTAGTTCTCCTCATATGATTCCTAGATAGAATTTATCGTGAAACAACATGAGTAGGAGAATTCTTGAAAACCAGTGACCATCGTCGAACAGTTAATTCATCATCATCATCATCCTTCTTCTTCTTCAGAGATTTCTCCACAATACGCAACTGTAATACGAAAGGCATTCTAGGCTAGATTTCAAGTCACAAACTAGAATGAAACAGCTGTACAGTGCTCACTTGTATTCGACCATCCATTCCATGTTTCGTGAAGAAATCGAAGAAGTTGGAAGTAAATCAGGTGCGTTGGAGTCAACATTTGAGAGAGAGAGAGAGATAACCAATGTTATTAGTATTCATTCCTTTTGTTCCGAGTGGTGTATACCCACCCATTCCAGACGAAATGGAATATGATAGATAGGATAGATCCCATGATGGTGACGTGTGTCCACGAGTACTGACAAGCACGTATTCTCTTAACATGACCTCTTTTATTTCTCCATCACACACACCTGACATGTGGATTCGTATTGTCAATGTGGTTGAAGAATGAACAATCGATTCATGGTTGTTTGCTCTAACAGAACTGCATATTTTGACGGCAGTAACCGATATTGCAGTCATCGTTCGATTGTTCGTTAGAAGACGGAGAAATACTATGAGAAGTATTATTGTGATTTATTGTTATGACATTTATTCTTAGACCTGTGTACACAATAACTTAATGGTTGGCTGTATATTGGTTCAAGAATGAAGGGTTGTTGAGTCACCAATCTGTGTTCTGGTTTTTCGCGGTGGTTATTGCACAAAGTTGCTGAAAGTCTTCTAAGGACAGTGTGAAGTCCAGTGTAGTAGTTAGACCTGGACATTGACACCCATTGATTCTTCGCGCCTCACCCGAATCCCAATAAAACGATGATCCATGCCATATGATGTGATGCAATATAGTTCGAACTCAACTATCATCTAGTCCCCCACTATCTATATCTTTCCAACACTTTCTTCAAGAATTGTAGAACAATAATTTGAAATTGAAATGAAAATGTTCGTGAGTTTATGTTTTGTTTTTTCTATCAAAGAACATGATTGACTGAAAAGAAAATAAGTGATGGACAAAAGTGGATGCATCACACTCGACAAAACTTTGGCGGTTCATCGTGATGATTGAAACAGCTAGCTATACACTAGACTGGAAAGGAGACAATGGAGGATGTGAATTTTGCTGATGATCTGTGTCTTAACCATTCACAAGCTCAGATTTCCATAACCAACTTGAGGATAGCGATTTTTGTTTTCTGACATCTCGTCTTCTTTCTTTATTTCTTTCTCTTAATGTCTTGATCATAGTACTCAGTGTTCATAAATGTTCTGTGTTGTGAGTGCGTTCAACCTTTTCTCTTGTTGAAATTTAACCATGTGCTGGTATATTTTAATCTTAATGTGGGCATCCGCGATTAGTAATTTCACCATTCCTTTTTCGTGTTGTTTGTCTAATTTCAACACCAGAAGACTGTTGACTGGTAGCTTATATTTGATAGTGGTTAGTAGAATTTGTTGGCGGAGGTATTCCCGAAGAAAAAATCATTGTTCTTCTGTCGAGACTTCCATGTTAGCAAAGTCTTCCCATTCACAACAAGACAGAAGAGCATCATGCTTCTAAGATTTTGAAATAATAAGTTAATTTTATACTAAAGCCTGCTCTGAAGATGTTGTCTAGAAGGACGATGAAAGCTTCTCAATTAAATCAACCAGCTCAGAGAACACAACTAAGTCAATATCACATCCACCTGAGCTACAAATCTTCTCCATTATTTTAAAATATAGCTGGTCTTGAAATTATTTTCGGAAGAATAACCTGGGATTTGAATTTTCTAACCTCGACAGTTATCGTACTTCTGCTTCAAGAGTTTTATCAACTAATGAGAAAGGGAAGGCAAGTTATGATGTTATTCGTAGCTAAGCACCTTCATTTGAGGACAAACTTTACAGGTTTAAGGCTTCTCGTTGTTTCATTAGGTAAAATATTTGGATCCAACAAATTCCACGCAATGTATATAAGTTCAGATCAGTCAGTTTTAGTTAACTTAGTTATCAGAGAAGAGAAGACTGTCTACAATCACCAATAACCTTCCTGACTATGGTAGACTGGATCATGCCGCAGACAAGACAGGCATACCCTAAGCTGACAAAAACCCTAGAAGATATTATTATTATGTCCTCTAATTCCTAGAGGAACATTGGGATTCACCTGCGAGTCTCCATTTCGTTTGGTTTTCTGCCAACTTTTTCACCCCGCTGCAAGTCTGCCCACAAGCTTTCATCTCCTCTTCACATGACCTCCTCCAAGTCACCCTTGCGCCGACAGCCAACTCGCCGCTTCCTTTTCGGCTTCCACTCGAGCAATGGCTTGTCTAGTGATGTCACTCACTTGATGGTTTCCTCAGAGTATGACTAGCCAATCCATCTCCATTTCTCCCTGCCTATTTGTTGCACAATCGGTTCCTGGTTGGTTCGCTCATTGCCAGAGATCCCTGTTGGTGATCTTTTCTGGCCGGCCATCTGATCTTGAGCGGAGTATTGAGCGAAGACAACTGTTAATGAAGGTCTGAAGTTTGTTTGAGATGCTCTTTATGACGCGCAGTGCAAGTCTCTGATCCGTATAGTGAGTAGCACTGACTGAATTCACATTGGAGTTGAAAATCCGGATGTTATTTTTGATGACGAGTGCTGTTGACCTCCACACAGACTTGAGAGTAATGAAAGCTTGTCTTGCTTTCCGGATACTTGCTTTGATATCCTCTCTCAGTTCCGTTCGCCTGTAGTTGAAACGATGCTTCCCAGGTAGATAGGTAGGTAGAGAAGGTTGTTTGTTTCAGTTTCCTCCCATTTATGCTGGCTGATTGTTGTCTGTTATTGTTGTTGCTGTTGGTGTTGGCCAGGAATCTTCATCACCTCTGTTTTATCTATGTTCACCTGAAGGTCTATCTTTGATGCTTCTTCCTTTTTCGACTTGTTGCTTTTCACTTGCATATCTTCCAGTTTGTGGGAAATCAGACATATATAATCGGTGAAGTCCAGATCCTCCAAGTTTGTTGTTGTGTGAGTCCACTTTATGCCTGTTTCCTCATTGCCGGTTGTCTGTCACATCATCCAATCTACTGCGATCAGGAAGATCATTGGCGATAGTAGACAGCCTTACCTCACTCCCGTCCTCACTTCGAAGGCTTCCGTAAGTTTCCCGTTGTGGATTACTTGGCATGCAGCATTTTCGTACAACTGCTGGATGAGATGTATAATTGTCGATGGCACCCCGTAGTAGCGAAGTAGTTTCCAAATGACCTGTTGATCGAGGCTGCTCTATCGAAGGCCTTTTCAAAGTCAATGAAGTTGATGAGGTGGAGAGGTGACTTCCATTCCAAGCTTTGTTCAATGATGATCCGAAGTGTGGCGATTCGATCAATACATGACTTGTTTCTCCTGAATCCGACCTGTTCCGGTCGGAGTTTCGCATCCAGTTTGGTGTGTTTGATTCTCTCCAGGATGATGCGGCTTAGTATTTTGCTTGGGATGGACAGGAGCATAATTCCGCGCCAGTTTTTGCATTGACTTAAGTCTCCTTTCTTTGGTAGTTTGAATAAGTATCCTTTCTTCCAATCCTCGGGTACTTTGCCCTCTTTCCACACCTTCTCCAGCAATGGAGTCATCAAGTCCGTCGTTGTCTCTGGGTCCGTTTTCAATGCTTCTGCTGGGATTCCATCTGGTCCTGCTTCTTTTCCAGCTTTAAGCATCTTGATTGCATTCAGGACTTCTGATTTCGTCGGGGGATCTATGTTCACTGATAGTTCTGCTTCCGTAGTTGGTATTGTTGGGCGCGTTGTAGGTGGCGGTCGATTTAGAAGTCTTTTGAAGTGTTCAGCCCAGTGTTTTCTTTGCTCTACTTCTTTGGTGATTGACTTTCCATTGTCATCCTTTACTGGCTTAATCTGTGTCGAACGTTTTCCCGATAGGTGCCTAGTTGTTTGGTAGAGTGTGGCGAGGTCTCCTTTGCCTGCAGCTTGTTCTGCTTCACTTCCTATGGCTTCATAATATTTTCTTTTGTCTTCCCTGGCACTATGCCTTACTCTTTAGTTCAGTGTATTGTAGTTTGCATTCAAGTCCTGTTTTTGTTGCTCGTCGGTGCACTGGATAATCTTTCGTTTCACTGTCCTTCTCTCTTCTATTAGTTTCCAAGTGTCCATAGTGAGCCACTGTTTGTCCTGTCTCTTTTTTCTGCCTAGAACGTCCATGCAGGTTTGACTCCACACCGTTTTCAAGTTGTTCCAGTGCTTTTCGACGCCGACCTCTTCGCTAGTGTTGATTTGTGTCTCGGCTTTGTCCCTTATGGTTGTATCTTGGTCCTTCAGTTTTTGAGTGTTGAACTTGGCTTGTGGTCTATCTGCAGCTACTGTTTTCCTGAAAGCTTTTAATTTGATTTGGATTGTCCCTTGTACGAGATAGTGGTCTGAGCCAACGTCTGCTCCTTTTCTTACTTTTGTGTCCAGTAGGCTGCGCCTCCACTTCCTTGAGCAGCATTGAGATGAAGTCAATTTGGTTTTTGGTTTCCCCGTCTGGTGACACCCATGTAGCCTTGTGGATATCTTTGTGTTTGTATACGCTGCCACCAATCACTAGTTCGTTGAAGGCGCAGAAGTTGGCGAAGAGTTCTCCATTTTCATTCATTTCTCCGAGAGCTTCTCTACCCATGATGAGTTCCCTTCCTGTGTTGTCTGGTCCCAGTTTGGCGTTCATGTCTTCCATTAGTATTTTGATGTCACCAGCTGGAGTATTGTCCATTGCTGCCTGTAGTTGTCTGTAGAATTCTTCTTTCTTTTCGAGGTCTGCCTTGTTTGTGGGTGCATAACATTGTATAATGGACACTTTCCTTCCTTTGGAGTTGAATCTGGCGGTCATTATCCTGGACGAGATCGCCTCCCATTGCATGAGGGCCTTTGTTGTTGGTGGTGGCATCATGATAGCCACGTCTTCGGTGTGTGTGTGTGTGTGTGGTTATCTTCTGGGTGACCGGAGTAGATCACTGACTCACCCACTGACAATTTGGTGAGTCCATTCTCGTTCCATCTGCTTTCACATTTTCCCAACACTTGAATTCCGTATCTTTTCATCTCGTTTGCAATCTGGGCAGCTATGTCAATCTCGTACATGGTGCGGACGTTCCATGTCCCCACACAGACTTTTTCTTTTGGCTCAAAGAGATTCATCGTGCTGAAGTTTCTGTAGCAACTTTGTTTACAGGGTGGGGTTGCTAGCCTCACGCCTGAGAAAGGAATTGTTACATTAAGATACAGTTTAGAGAGAAGTGACCTTGTGGGTTGCTCCCCTTAAAATCGGAGAACAAGGGCTGAAACAATCAGAACAACACCAGCCAAAGGAAAATAATTCACAGCAAAAAGGACAACAAGCGACAACAGCAATACAATGCAACAACATACAATACAGTTAAGCACAGTTAACTAAAATGATACCAAAACCATAGACTCACTGACTTCGGCCAAAATGAACATATAAATCCAACAATATATACAATTACAGATATGAGTTAGTGTTAAAAAGTCACCAAAATGCCAAACAGTTAGTTATAGGTATTAGTAGTCAACAAGATTATTTTTATTGTTTGGTTTGTAAAGATTAGTTATGTTTTACGGGTTGATCACGGATTGATATCAGTTAGAGAACCATTGAAAACCATAACTAATCCTTACAAACCAAACAATAGAAAGTTAATCTGATGCTCGCTAGTGACTTGCTACAGGTTGGAGTTTCCTGAGTTCTAGTGAGAAGTCGTGACCAGTGAGGTCCAATTAGATGTCACGTGTGTGGATGGATGTCCCACCAACGACAATGGTTGGGGTCGCGCTAAATCACGAATTAGTAGAAGTTAGAATTCACGAGCCATTGAATCGGGTCCCAGTGGCTGAATGGTATACGAGCTTGCCTTGTAACCGGAAGGTCCCGGGTTCGAATCCCAGTGGGTGCGTACTGCCAATGATTCCCAAACTAGGATGAAACAGCAGCTGTCCAGTACTCCCTGGTTTTCAATGGTTCTCTAACTGATATCAATCCGTGATCAACCCGTAAAAGATTATTTTTCCACAGGTTTAGTGTTCGAAAGTAAACGGATTGCAATAATTTCCAAAACTTCGTGGTCAGAAACACCAGAGAAATGAGGGTTTTATGTAAGTAAGCAATTGTAGAAGATCTGGACTTCGCTAATGACTTATGTCTAATGTCACATGAAATCGAATATTTATAAGTGGAAGTCAAAAGTTTGGCAATCGAGGCGGAGAAGAGAAGACTTCAAATGAACTTAGAGAAGCCAGAGAAGATGGAGATACTTAACGGATGATAACAAGTACTAGCCATCACCAAAAGGAGAGATATGAAGGAAGACGTCTCTACCACTTACCTGACTTGACAGTATCATTTCAAATACAGGAGTCGCTCATGAGGATATGAAAGTCAGGATCGAGGAAGCAAGACAGGCGTTTGTTACTCTGATATTGGTGTGAAGATCTACAATACTCAAAACACGCAGACAAATTTTGGACACTAATGTCAGCTGTGGAAGTGCTTCTGTATGGCCCAGACACTTGATGCGTGCGTCATCAAAAGCATATTCAACAGGGCTACTCAACAGACTTTCATCAACATCTGCCACCTACGCTGGATACTGGAGGTTAGGTGTCTGACCAGAAAGCATAAACGACAAGGAGCTCTGGCAGCCAGTCAACTAACCAAGAATGTGTCGTCTAAAAACATGTAGAAGGAGTTACAGATGGGATGGATATACACTGAGGAGACCTTCAAGTGGCATTACACAACAGGCCCACGAGTGGGGTCCTAATGTTAGGCTGGGAGTTGGATGTGGGTCAGGAGGTGACACAGCGGGGATCACATGAAGAAGAAATGAAAGCTCGTGGGCGATTGTGAAGGGGAATAAAAAAGACAGTGAAGTGGAGATCTACTGTTGAAACCGCTCTATGTTCTACTCCGGACCAAAGGATGAATAATAATAATAATGCAGTTATCAGAGAATTGAAATTCAGCTCTCATGAATTGCAACTTACTTAATCCGAATAAATTATGCGTGTACAACGTTGTATGCCACTCTTACTCTTTTACAGCTGGTAATACCACCTACTTTACCAGATTGATATAGCTAAAGAGAAATAGGAATTCTAGACTGAATGACAGAAAGTCAAGTGCTTAAGCCAAGCGCAGATAGATTAATCCCATTATGGTGGCATAAGTTGACTACGAAACATTACCACTTAATAAAGAATAGTGTGTGTACTGTACCAGAAAAAATATTCTGACACGAGATTACACTCTACGAGGTGAGCAGGGAATATAAGGCTTACAAAGAAGACATAGTTTCTACGCATCAATTATTCATCCTCCTCTCACTGTATTCCTTAATCACCAGTCTCATCTGTTAATCACTTCTTACTAGACTGAGAAGTCTACTGAGTCTTCGTTATCTTTAATTTTGACTTCTACTGGGACAAACCAGTGAGTAGATGAATCTTTTGTTCAAGTGGTCACATTCAAGTCAGATATCGAAAACCCATCCTACGTTATATCTATTCTTCCTTAATTTGGGCTAAAGCCATGTAATAACCGACCATGCTGCCTAAGTTCTTCTCGTATATTTCAGTAGAATATAAGCCTACTTTTTATTTCATATATTTTTGTAACCTATGGTTGTCAACCTCACCCGGCGACCAGTTACAGTCATCAAACGCAGGCTGAAATGCTATTCGAAAGCATATCACGTTAATTAAGACTGGAGTATCCTTGATCAACTACATAAAATTCTGAATTCATGCAGAATTAATCATGGGAAAATATTTTTGGAGTTACAAGTGAATAACAGCTTTAATACGGTTGATAGTATAACGGTAGAAGACGAAAGATTTGGTAAAGGAGTGTTTATTTTTGGAATTCGGTATCGCTGTATAGCGAAATTATGTACACTTTATCTCCTAATCACCATTTGCACAGATCTTCCGTGTTGTGCATGCTACTTCTCGCCTTCATATTGTGTTTCTTTGTGTTCCTTTCAGGTCTCCCATGTTACTCCGCGACAATGAATCATTTGATTTCTCCAACGTCAAATCCATCTCCCTGCTATTTGATATTTTTATGCCAACGAAGGTCTCTTTATCTACCACCGATAGATCTTATCAGTAGCACACGTCGAATATTAGCTAGCACCGGAATCCACGAAGCGCGTTTCATTCCATTGCATTTCATCACTCCTCCGCTTGATGTGACTGCATCCGCAGTGAAGTGTGGGTGGTGTTCTAGTGAGAGTCGAACACAGTAGCCATCGTTTCAAGTGTCAAGAAATTATCCACTGGGTTACTGTCCCATCTGTTATTTAACGGTTAATATCACCTAGTCACCGAAATCGTTTTTAACTTTCCACATTCTCGGAAAATTCATATTGGAAACTAACAAGTCAACAGACACCAAGCATATCACTGGGACCTAGTGTAAAACACTTTGGCGTTTGAATCGATGGTGCTGGTTTCCAATCCAAGTGGGAACACGTCAGTCAATCGGGAAGCAGATACATCCAGCTAACGAGTGCGGAACGCGTGTTCTGGATTGCACCAACTAAGCGATACCATGTTTGTCTTAGGACATCGTCAAAGCCAACTTTTCAACAGAGATCGATACTTCAGTTCAGTGAAACCAGTCAATAGGAGGTTCAAAATAACTTCAACAAACAAAGTGGTGATGATGAAAGAGATTTGTCTCTCTTTATTCATACAACGGCTGGATGAAGCTCACAGGGGCATAAATGAAATAGAACCCTGATGACTGAGTTTCGTAGACCAGTTCATTAGCAACCGAGTAATCCGAAACCCCTTGAAATCCAGGCCTTCATTTCAACTTCGATAAACTATGAATTCAGAACAACTGACTGTAATTATTCGTTAATTATAGTTGTGATTTGACAATTCAATGAAGCGTCATGTAATATTTACTGGCAGAATCCCGAGTTCAATACGGAAAGCTCAGCATAATGTGCTAACATCACATTGTTCTTCGCCAAAATCATACTGCTACACCTACATACTAAAGGCTATTTTAACGACACAATGACAATCTCTGGTTTTAGATTTATGCCTAGGATATGTAACAGTTGATGGTAGTCGTATTGAAAAACCTTATCCACAGGTTTATACCTCATTTAGAATAGAGAGAGATATAAGCTACGGGACTGTGCGGACTAATATCCAACCGGAGTTAATATTCATTTTAGTCAACCGTGCCATTGGAGACTGATTACTCCGGTCTGACACTTCTTGGACAAAATATATTTTTGGAGAATGACGTCTTGGCATTCCAAGCGATGGACACTGGATTCGGGTCTTATTAGAAACATAAACACGTAGTGAGAAGCAGGTACATCCACCTGCTGTAAGTCTCGAATGGCATGAAACGAGAGTGTTGGGGTATATTGTTAAACGTAATCTACTAAATAACATCAAGGTTGTAATTAAAGACATCGAGATGTCCATTCTTCAAGTTGATATACTGCTTACACAGACAGATCATATCGATCCGGTGAAGGCAAGCAACGCTAAACCAGTATGTGAAGAGCTTGCAATTCGATGTACCTGAAAGGTACCTTAACCTTAGAGATTTTAACACATTAAAAGTGATGAGAATGCTGAAGTCAGATACTGCCTCTCATAATTCAAATGTATTGGCTAGAGTACAAAGGCATTTATCTTTCAATCTGAGTAAATATACATCCTCAAGAATATTATTATGCGTCACTTACGCCACCCACTTGCAATCGGATAATTCCTAGTTATAAAACCGAAATTCCTACCACTTTCAATGCATTCAGCAGTACCAACCGACTTAAACACAGATGCGTATATTCATAAAATATTAAAAAAGTGATATAGTCCTTATTTAAAAGACTAGTTCCACGTTTTCTACCCAATTAACTGGTCTACTAAGTGAAGTAGACTCTTAAACCTCACTAAATGTGTACATGATAAGCAACCCCTACTGAACCAAAAAATATTAGAAGACTAATGAGAGTTAGACAATGTGAAACAATATACTTCTGAGGTTAAATACAAAGGCCAAGGAATTATTTCCTAACCTTTGATTTTTAATAGTCACCTGGCATAAGTGTGATGAAATTGAATTCAAAAATAATCCAAAGCAACTTGATCCATCACATGGATGACTGCAGCTTGAGCAAGGGAGACTTCGTCATCAATGTATAGCCTAGTCACTTGATCAACACAATCAGTCCTAAGCAGAAAGTGTGGAGTGAATCCCATCTAATAAATTAATTCTCTGGGATTAATTTGAGAGAAACTTCCGGTTTTGAAATTTAATCATATGAAAACCAGTATCTAATAGTAGCTGCTTCTTTTCATATGAATATTTTGCCTTCAGCCAGTTGAGAATTCTTTTAGTTGGCTTAATATATGAAATCATATGAAGTGGCAATTAAGTGAGTTCCGGATCAACTTTATTGGATGAACGCTATCAACATATAATAGTGCAGTATAGACGGATAGCTACCTGAGAAACTTAAGATGAGGCTTCAAGAGTGATCATTAATTAACAACGGCAAAAAGTGAGATTCATGAGCCACTCATCCTCCTGAATTATTTGAGAAATTCCTGAGGCGTTTATGAGATATCAGATGAATAGATATAGACAAAAATTGAAGGTTGAAGTTTGCCCGATTGCAGTGACAATAAAGCTGGTGAGACTTTAGACTATTCATTAACATCCAAGAATCCTGAATGAAAGTCTGCATCTGTCTACCATACACAATTATGAGAAATTACCGTAAACGTTAGACAATATAACACAGATACAATACTTTTAGTGGTAAAGCACATCCACGAGACTTCGTAATTCACCCTTTTAAGATCTTGTGATTCAAATGACTTATTCAGGTTGTTTATCCCTGAAGAGTTTGAAATTAAATCATACCACTTCTACTGCTTTTCAGAAGACGGCTTAACCGATATTTTACATATTTAAACTCTCTGTTGTAAACAAAAAGTATTTGGGAATAGTCGAGTAACGTATTCAACAAAATTAAGGTGAGAGAATCGTTTTTGAAATAATGGTAACTTAAAGCAAGCATTTCACAAGATAATACAGTATAAAGTCCTAGTGACCAAAACCGCAACGCAATGTATCTGTATCCGCTTGACTGGAAGTATTTCATAATTTTGTTGAATAGAGTTCTGCAAGCGATACCTGTGTTGATTACCCCATAGATACTAACAGATATAGAATGCTGCATGTGATCTTAATAATTTGGGAAACTAGGTATAGAGTGATACAGACTTAGAACTATACTTCAATTTTATTAGGCTAGGGAATACACCCCGTCAATGAGTAAGAACAAGCATAAATTTCAAGTCAACCAACATCCCTTACTATTGACTGTAAACAATACACAACCTAATGTATTTACTTAAATTCATATTCACACAAGATACTTCACTTATAATTTTAATGAAAAATTAACACGAAACTCTGCACAGATACCTGTGGCGACAAATTGGTACACTTTAAACCGGCTAATAGAAGTAATGAAAACAAAACAGGCAAGTATGAGACTATAAAACACTTAGTCCCTTTTATAAATCTTGATAGCGTTATTAGCAGACACAGATTATCTGAAAAATGTGATGTATTTGCGCTATACATTTCGAACAATCTGATCACACATTTACTTGTTAAGGTAAATATGTATGGAAAAGTTGAATTAAACAAAGTGACAAAAGAGAATTAAGGATAATTAACACAACGTGTGGTGATCCAATCAAATAAGGATTACCAAGGTAGGTTAAGAGTAAAAACAAACTGTTTTTAAATACACAAAGTGGGCTTAAGTTTATGAATAGCTATAGCCTCAGTGTATTTCAATAAGCGCCCTTGACCGTTTTTATAGATGACCTTAAAGGCTGAGTTAACATCAATCTTATGGTTCATCTCGATTAGATGTTTAGCTATAGACGAAGTTGGTAATCTGACACCTGCATCTATTGGCTTTCCACAATTCATTTGTTTTTCTAACCATTTTGGGATATGCTCTCCCACCCTCACATGCAAAGAGCTATTACTCCTCCCTATGTATGTGTGTCCACACACCCACACACGAAAATTGGTAAATAGTGTGGGATGTGACATAATCACTTGTGCACTTTTGGGGTTTGCAGTGGAGCATATTTTTAGCTTTTTCCACAATAACAAGCTGGGCTGCATAATAGGTTCTACGGATGATCGAATTCAACCTTTGTCTCAAAATCCTACTGTCTATTTCCCCGTTATATGGTAATTTGATGAAAACATTTTTCTTAGGGGCGGTATAAATTGTAGGTTTAGAGACTAATTGACTTCTACACCTGTTTAAGAATTTTAAAGGATATCCGTTTTCAACAAGGGTATCCATCAATATTTTGTTTTCTTTGTCTATAACGTCAGCCGTGCAAATACGCTAAATCCTCTTAAATAGACACTTCACCAAGCTTCTTTTATACTGTAATGGACAGAAACTGAAAATTAAGGTATTACTCTGTCCAAGTGGGCTTTTTGTAGATAGACCATCTTAATGAGCCATCATCTCTTCGACTCAGAAGTATGTCTAAAAATGCTAGCTGGTTGCGACTTTCTTCCTCGCATGTAAGACTAATATGTTTCTGTACAGAGTTAAGTCTGTCTAATAGACGGCTAGCATCTTCATGATCGTCGCATATCAAAATGATATCATCTACATATCTCCTATAGAAGGGAAATTTTGAAATTAAATCAAGGGATAAGTTTTCAACATAAAACATATAAAGGTCCTAAAGGACTCCCCGTAACAACGCCATCCACTTGTCGCCTTCAAACGTGAAATGGACGTTGTCAGCACATAATAAATCTTTCAAATAAGTTAAAGGGAATGAAAACCAATTAGAAGATATATAGTCACAAAGAATATCAACAGTCGTAATCAATGGTACATTAGTAAACAAAAAATTAACATCAAATGAATATATTTTCATATTTTTTATGTTCACATCTACAGGACAGTCAACAAGTTCAAATGTATCTTTCAACGTGAACTTGCATAATTCATTGCGTACTGGACTTAAAATATCACCTAACCATTTTACTGATTTAATTCAACTTTTCCATATATATTTACCTTAACAAGTAAATGTGTGATCAGATTTTTCGAAATGTATAGCGCAAATACATCACATTTTTCAGATAATCTCCGTCTTCTAATAACGCTATCAAATTATGAGACTGACAAATAGAGCTTACATGAAAATTTTCAGGATTTACCAAATAATTGGGAAGGGATAAACCTACCCTATTATCCCAAGAATTTCTAACCAGTGGCCATTGGCGTGCCTATGACCCTATCAAGGTGACCTTCATCACCTTACGCCACTCAGACCAACAGATGGTAACTCCATGGATTAACGCTTTTTGATATGATTGCCCCTATTTTCTCGCCCTTATCCTGCCTTAATTAACACTGCTTGTCATTAGTGGCGTTGACTTGGCAATGCACCGTAAAAGTTAAGACTTGACATGTCAGTTCAAACTGTAAAATTATCTACCTATATAGCTTAGTAAATATGTCCAAGAATTAAGGCAGACTCAAAAACAATATCCTGTATGAAATATTGTTTTATAGATAATTATAAGTTTGAAGTTTAACCGTGTCTAACGGTTAAAATGTAATTCAGTCTCTGGGGTTTTCGACTTCATTCGGAGTGGTTAACTGAGGCGTAGTAACAAACGTGAAATGTCGGCAAAAGTCATGATGACAGTTACCAAACATAATAATATTCAAAATTACGCAGAAGCATGCAGCGTAATGATTTAGTCTACTATAACTCATTGAAATCCGTTGTGGATGTCACCAGGTTTTTAACGGTCAACATACTTCGAAAATGTTTACGGTGACTGATCGTCACAAATACACAGTGGCTTCGTAAGCGTTAAAATACCAGCGCACAGGTTGTGATCTGGAACGCTATAATTAGAAAACTAAGTTAGATGAGCTGCGAACTTACGAAATTTAACTACAATTTAACTTCCGAATTTTGCAATTACGAACACGTGGAAATTAATACAACGCATTAACTTAGCACAAGTTAATATACAGTATAACTTTGACATGTAATTGGTAAGACTTCTTGACTTCACAAACAAGTATACGACTTTATAGCCTGTCTACGCGGTATCGTTTGAAAAGTATATTTCCTACATCACAAAGTTGTTTTTCATAAAGACCAGATCATTCCATGATTGCTTTACGTATTACGTAAACTGGACATGACTGAAGGAAAAGTCAGTGAAGATAATTACTTAGTTGTAAATGAGTCAAACGCTTTCTACAAAGAACTGTTATAAAATAATACCAACTGTCAAGAAAACATAAATTTAGCAAACAAAATAAGGCATAAAAATAGGTTCAACCAATAAAATTGAAGACAACTAAGTGCAATACAACATGAGCGAATATAAAGTCAGCATAAGCGCTTTCTGGACAAAAAGGAGTAAATACATTTTTGTTCTGAGGATTGGAATGCATTCTTAGACAGACACCAAGGACAAACGAGGCGACACATGATATAAATCCAGATAGAAACGAGTTGAATGGGAAAGTACCCGCGAGACAACAATACAAAAACTGAATTATTCCTGTTAAGAGTATATAAACTAAGTAAGCGTCCAATATACGCAACCTCCTTGGTGTTGTGGCCTTGTATTTCTTGTAAAACTCCTTGAAGATTGATGCGACTGATTGGCCTTCACCAGAAGATTTTGTGTTGACTAACTTGTTATCGCCAGCCCTAGGGTTCGTCGATTTTACAGCCATTGTGACGCACTGATTTAAAAGTTCGCACGTGTGACGTTGTTATAATATATACGTGTAAACAAATGATCTCATCAGAAAGACATCTTTACTAATTGTTGATATTTAATGATCTGTAAAACTGAATTGGCCCTTAGACAAGATAGGCTTATGTTATACTCTCCTGAGAATTTTTTTTGTATTCTAGGGTTCAGAAGTAGCCAGTGAATCGGGTAAGAAAGCTGAGAGTTTAGGAAGTACGAAATGAGATAACTTTGTCTCGACTACCTCCACTGGAAATAGCATATGCACATAATAATATAATATAATAATATATAATTTATTTGGATGGAAATCCGAGTAAATGTGTTATGTTTATTAATCAGTTACCAAGCGTAATTGAAGGTCAGTTTTTCGGCGAAAAATAGGTGTTAGCCATTTTCAGCACTTTGTGAGGCAAAGGCGCCTACTTAATTGAAGTCTGGATAATCACACATCCAGACTTTGGGAAACATGAGGATGCGTGAATATTTCATGGTTTATTGGATTAATATCACATAGTCACTCGTTCGCTTGCTTGCGACCTAACTAAAGATTTTTGTGCCGTCAGCATGGACGCGGATGACATCAACGATTTTTCTACAAAACTTCGCAACGTGCAGGCCACATTAAGCAACACAAGTAGCATCTAAAACTTAAAGTCACCCATAATTTTGAAACAAATGACCAGCCGTCTGCCCATGGCTATGTAGGCCAAGTCGGCTGACAGAACTGTGTCTGTAGGTGGACAGCATGACTTTGAAGATTCGGACTGTCTTGGAGAAAAAATAGCATGAGTTGCTCGAACCTCTCCTCGGATGTCCTTAAGACAGACAGATCGTAGCTGAGCTAGACATCACACGTCAAAACGGTACAATGGGCCGACGCATAAGATTATGTGTAATCATCATTGTGTTAGTGGGGAAATACTGAATGGTCTCGAGAAGGTGCAAGAAAGTATGAATAGCCTAATCTTCGGAAGGAGTCCGAAATAGGAAACTATAGATATAAGGGTCATGGGAAACGTCTCTCTAAAGGTTGTACCTCACCGAGTAAGTGAAAGGAATCCGTGTTTACGAGGCGCTAACCAAAGAAGTACACACCCTTTGTGGTACGTCGAAATATGGATAAGATATAGTGAGTCACATTTAGCACTTCGAAAAACCTATTGGAAACCACTTAGCTAGTTTGCTTGATTAATTTCGAACTCGCGTCCGGTCGGTTTCTACTGGAAATAATGCTCACGAATGATATTAGGCGATTTACTCTACCTAGATCTTGGCTCTGGCCGCACCATCTGCTGACTATGTGGCCTGACCTACCTGTCCTGGTGGCCAGACTGATCTTAACACCACCACATTGAAAAAGGGAGAATATAAAAACTACAGAGTACAGTGATACACAATCACACTGCAACGCTGCAGATGTGCTCTTGTCCCCTGAAACTCCGATTGTCCACCATGTTTCACCCTGTACAAATCAAAAAACTGGATCGTTGAGAGTTAGACGGCTGAGGCTCAGCATGAATCTAATAAAGTGGGGTTGTGAGAATCAATTCTTCGTCCTTTTGCCAGAAACTGATATAATTGTGGAACCCGATACAATAATGTAGAGATTAATCCTACTTTAGTAGTTAACTTCAGAGTAATCGATTTTGGCTTGGGTGGAGTCCCCCATTACTTCTGAGGTTGGATGAGAGCGTTAAAGTCTACGGCGTGAACTGCCTGATTGAAACGCTGCATCCTAACAGTGTGCACGGTCGGTGGTGGTGCAGCAATTTATTTGGTTTCACTGAATTTAGACCATTTGCGTAGCAAAGGGTATCATAAAATTTCTTATGCAGTAGACTTTAAGAGGCATTTTAGACAGTGAATTTCGCTGAATGATCCAGGTGTGTGGGTGATGGTCTCATCTCCGAGCTAACATCCAAGGGAATTTTTCTACGGCTTGCTATCAACAGCTGACTGACTGAAATAATCGTCTGATCTAGCAGAAAGAAACACCTGTCAGCATCATTAATCAAACACGATAATGTGATATATAAATTCCCGTATATACAGGAACATATCGGTTGCAAAAGCGTGCACATTCATTATTCCAATTACATAAATTTGGTTAATCATGAATTTACATGGTTGGTGTTCGGTTCGTCTTTAGTTTGTGGGAACAATCTGCCAACTAGTCGTTCAATGAATCGCATTAGGAATATTGGGTTATTGTAATCGAATTGACAAAAAACCCAAGTGTGCGTTGGATGGATCGCAAATACTTGGGAAAAAGTAGAGCGTGAAGTCAATTCTCCTATATAACTTAGTTGTACAGAACATTGGATCTTATTCTTGATTTTTTCGTTGTAGGGTGTATTAAATTAAAATAAGCAATATCTTTTCATAACATTCTCATCATAGTCATCGTAGGTAACACAAGAAGTGAATTGTACTCCATGCAAACGAATATTGGTCATGCCAACTATTGTGTGCCAGTTCTCGTAAAGGCTTAAGTCCTCCCGATTCTAGCCAGTCAAAACATTTCCCATCTTCCAGAATATCTTCAGTAGTGAAGTCAGTATATCCACTGAATTCTGCGTGCTCACTTTTAGGGATTCTGCACCAGCTCTGTCTGGTTCTGCGGCCTTGTCGGCTCTCAATAACTTTACGGTTTTCAGGATGTTAGGAATTCTAGCGGCATTGGTGTTCACGGGTCGCTTTATGACCAGTGGTATTACCTGTGGGTAGTTTACGGATGGTGGTCGATCAAATCATTTCTCAAAATAATCAATCCAAAGTTCTTTTATCATCTTCCTCAGTGATTACGATCCTTCATGGCCTTTCACCGGTTTAACCTGTATTGGCTGGTTCCCCTATAGACACCTGGTTATTTGGTATGTCAATCTAAGGTTCCCCTCACTTGGGGCCTGTTCTGCTTCAGCTGCCGGTGCCATGAAATTTAGAACAAGTGACAAATGATACTGGTTTGGGATTTGATGAATCTGTTGAATTCCGGTAAAACCATTCGGTTGAAGGCACTCTTGCTATTTGAAGTAGTTTGTTGTCTTCCTTTTTTCTCGGTCCAGTGTTTTGAGTGTACAGCGTCAGATAACTTTAATTTTTTACCTATTTGGGTGAATCTTGTCACTAGTACGGTGGAGGAGATTGGTTCTCTCCTCATAAGAGCCTTAAATGTTGTTGATGATATCGTAAGAGCTTATCCCATAGTGTGTTCATGGTTTTTCTCTAACTGACCGAAGTAGATTGTTGAACCTCCAATTACAAGTTCAGAGAGTCGACTTTCTTTATACCTGCTTTCATATGTTCCTTTCATGTCATACGTTCTCATTCCCTCAGAGGTTTGGGTAGCCCTGTCTGCCCCGAACACTCTACAGGGGTTTCAACCAAAAATCCAAGTCAAGCCCTGCGTCCATAGCTTTAAGAGAAGTCGGACACTTCTTCTACGCAATTCCAAAATAATTTTGAGAGTTGACTTCGAACAAACGCAAACAATATGGAGTAAAGACAATAACAAAAATCGGAAGCTCATGAAAGCGAACTCAATGCAACAAAATGAAGTGCACCTCAGATGTCTTTACTTACCTGATCACGAGGATGGTATTCAAATCCACCAAATTACTAAAATATTGCAGTGTGCATTTAACTCATTTACAAATTTTGGCCGAAAACAGTGAATGTTGTATGTGATCGTAACACATATTTCAGTTTCTGCCCAATTGTGAACACTTATCTTCGCTTGCATCTGTGCATCCCGTTGACTTTCAGCTATCAAAACACCACACAAAGGTGCGGAAAGATGCACGAATTTGATATCAACCATATTCTTCGGTTCCTGCAACAGAAATGCGTACTGCAAAACAACTGATAGGGGAATTTACGATCGAGTACAGGTTTCCGCCGAGCTGCAAAGAAATTTATCAAAAGACAGTCGTCGAAATGTACGCAAAGCTTACTCAGTATGCCAAACAATCATTGCATGAACCATATATTGAAGTGTCCTGCCACACAATCAATAAGTAAATGCTCAAGAACAATATCGAACAACAATTTTTTATAAATTCATCCAACAACAACAAAATAAGCACCAAAACCAAGTCAACTGTGTTTGCCTGGACGACTAGCTCCAACTCGAATCAACTAAACCGCACAAATGCCATCAAGGTAAAGCTGGAGGAGCCACTTCAAATAGGGGATATGCCATATAATCGTCCCACTGATGCGAACAGATTTGTATTAGAAGCTAAAAATGTTCGATACAATGCAGAATGTATTCTATGCGGCAAAAACATAAAGAAATTATTATAGAATCCTTCAGTTTTGGGGTAATCTGGTGTCCAAATACGAAGAAAATAATGACTGGAAAATGGGTCTTGATTAACAAAAATGTGCACCCTAACAAAGCATATACAACAGCTGAAGATGAACCACGAAACTGTTCGGTTTACATAAAACCAGAAAATAGCACATAAAGTAAAACTGTAGTATTTGAAAGTGAGACTGTGAAGTATGCGTGTCTGAAGATATTGTAATCCTAGGCGGGGAGTTGGGTCTGTACCCAAAGTGAACAGAACCGTTTGGCTGGTGAGTTCTGCCTTCACGGTTGCAAAAAAGTTAATGAGGACCATCTTCTACAACTTTGGGCAAACCGACACCCACTCCCCACCGGCCGTAACTTCTGGTCCATCCACCGTCTTAGTGTCCAAATTGGAGTCGTACCTCAGACACTAGGGCCTGGTTCTTGATAGATCATACTGATCTAAGCCAACTGTGAAGTGAAAAGATGCATGACTGTTTCTGCTCCACCAGCACCTACCTAGATTTTACCATACTTAAGTTTGCACCTATCGTTCTGATGCTGGTCAGTATATATTGTAGTGGTCACAAGTATGCATGACCCCATTCTGACGGATGGCAGCATGTATTTCGATTGTTCAAGATTGAAACAGGGGCTTAGATGGTAGCCCTAAAAATAATTATTATTTGGATCTAAATAACATACAAGGCTTCTACCTTGAACACCTAGCAGTTCGCTCAGCTTCTCGCCATGATACTATCCTGTGGGCCCCTCACATATACGTGGGACATCTCATAGGTCAGTAGGTACTACACGTTCTACTTTTTCGGATCTTAACACCTCTCCTGACTGAACTGTCACACATATACTTCGCAATTGTTTTTGCCTAAGCTCTGTTGTATTTTAATTGCCAGATGTTTTAGTAAAGGTAAAGCTTGCCCTTTTCACCTATATATCATGCCTCCTTAAAGTTTGGCCGTGCTGAAGTAAAAATAAAAAACAACGCATGTTTTGGGTAAAGCTTTATGTCTATAGAAAACACAGTTTCGACAGTTAGGTCTATTCGGTTGGCGTTGTACACTGCAAACCCACGTTATCATTCTAGAGGCGACATAGCTCCCTCCTGTTTATCTTCTGTAAATGTATTTCTAATAAAAGTTACGTTCAACGTTTGTGTCACATTTTGGCGTGATTTGCTATATACTTTTATTTTTGTTGTGAGGCTCACCCAGGTGTTTCTCCACTTCCATAACTGTGATCAGTAATTCTTTCACTAATTAATTGTGGTTAATAGAATAAAGAGCCAGGAAATCAGTCACCTGTTAACCTGATGACTGACAGCACATATATGCTTGCTACAACGAGCAACATAACTCTCACAAAATGTTGAATTCACGCGCACAGCTAACCTATGAGCTTCAAGTGTCCATTTGCCTTGCCACTACCATCTAACGTGGCTAGAACTGAGAGCAAAAGTATGCCTCAAACTAGTAGTGGCATCGTCCCTACAAACTCAGAACCTGGTTCTGATTCAGATTCTTTAACTACACTTCATGTATGTGTCACCAAACTTCAGACACCAAGTTCAGCTTCAACTTTTAATTCATAAATAGAACGGATAAAGCTGTATGTAGAAGAACTGAAGCCTGAGATGCGAGATATAGACTGTATTAAGGCTATGAATCAGGATGTTCAGAAAATCTGGCCAGCACACCTAAACTATCAACGCAGATTAGTGACATAAAGTCGCAGGTCTATGAATTTACACCTCTGAGCATCTCGACCAGAACCATAAATTCTAGCAAACTTGACACAGAATCGGTAACCAAGGTAGACAACCTGATGAACTTCATCACACCAGAGGTCATTAAAACATTAGACAGAAAATTACATGTGATATTTTATAATATACAGTATAAAGAGGGGTTGATTAAAGTGCAAAGCCTCTTACTTGGGGCGGCGTAAATGCCTAACCCCCAAACAAAGTGCCGCAGACCGAGTAAGAGTCAACATGGCCACCGCTGCCTCGTATGCCTTCAGTTTGAAATGCAGAGACTAGGAAATTTGTCAATTCACAATCTGCCCTAATACCGGAAACGAGCTGCAAACAAACAAACGCTGTGGTGGATAAGAGAGTGATTGAAAGGCACGCTTCTAATCACCTCTATAAACCTAATGGTAAGAAGGGTGAGACACCTCAAGCCACCAAAGTAAATAAAGCCACGGCCGACACAGCAGGACTGATGGCCTCTCCCCTCTCGAATCCCCAAATGTGGCTCCACAAAACACGATACCAGCCTTTCGGCTGGTAAATTATAATCTTACCCGTAAATTAGCCCCTTCACCCTCTACCGTGGATCTAGATATGTCTCTGGATAGCCCCAAGACAGAAATCCACACCACTTCTAAGCTGACAATATTATCTCCTAGCCATAATGTGAGAGTTAAGATGGAAGTTAATAACAAAACCTGCCGAAATACGCTTTCCGTAACAAAAATCCCGTAAATTTTCAAAAACCTAAGAAGAATCCGCGCTGTAAAGTAAACAATATACAAAACCCTGTTAACAACCGCATTAACGGCTGTCAGTCACGTCTCGTAAACCGTTAATGGCCAGCTCTTGCTACGCTCGGGCTCACGCTGTCGCTTGAAGTTTCTCAGAAACGCTTAGTAATAACGGACGCAAAAATCAAAACACCGATCTGCCGCCTGAGATTTGTTTATTGTTACACCAACATATAAAAGGAATAAGCGAACTAAGGTCTGAAAACAAATATTACAATAATAAATCATTGTATTACTTCTGACGATGTTTCACTCTTCTTTCTGAACAGCGACCGATGAGACGATGACTGTCGTATTGATGCCTCCGCGAAAATTGGGGAAGTTGATTTTGGGCAAACAACCATGAATTGATCGTTCAATCTTCAACTCCATTGACACTCCCCGGCAAAAAAGGGATCCAACTTTTTTTTCCTTCACGACCAATGCACGTTGACTTGGATGCCATTGCGAGAACCTGGGTCACACGGACAGAGCTGAAATGGAAAACAAACAGAAAAGCCAACACACCACAACCATACCCACAGCACAATCTCACACATCGCTGACGACCTGCGCCTCCAGACAGAGACCTCCTCTTGACATCTTGCAACAAAATCGCCACTTGCTAGAATGACTCTTACAGAATGCAACGTGACCATAGCACCACCTCACGATACTCTACGCTCATCTTCTTATCTACTCATTACCAATTACCACTGAAATCGCTGGTCACTCATTCTACCTCAGTTCTAGTAGCGGTAACGCATGCGAGCCTCAGTCGTTTACACTCTTTCTCCCCGCCGTGTGGGACCACAGATAACAATTATCTCCGTGTGCATTTCATTCTCAGCAATAGCCTAGCCTCCCGGGCGTATACGACCCATCTGCTGTCCTTAACATCAATCAATTCATTCATGGATGTAGAAGAGTGGACACAACTTTGGAAGTAATCACGACGAAAATTTTAACAAAATTACGCAATAACAACAAGATACGAAAACAACAAGTAAACACAATGAATTCAAAATACACCAATTGCTATGACACACCACACGTATATACAAACAGTACACACAAACTCGCATTTCATGTCTTGATGGAATACCCTTGAAGAATTGCAGGACTTACACCAGTACGCCTACAAACCTTCACAGGTTGACGATTGTAAGTTGTGGAATGTCCAGACACAAACAAGATCAACCAACAATTACATCAATTGGAACTCACACAACTATTTAACACAAACATATGTACAATCAACACATCAAATGTTGTGGATTCTGACACGACAAACTACCCTTGAAGAACTGTAGGACTTACAGCAGTACGCCTACATTCCTTCTCAGGTTGATGATACAAGTGGAAGTCGTCCGGACACAAACAGAATTACCAACAGCTAGATGACAGATGATATCAATTCAGTATATACAATATGAACATATGTACAAGATCATACACCAAGCACATTGGACTGCTCATTGATGCACTACCCTTTGAAGAACTGTAGGACTTACACCAGTACGCCTACAACCCTTCTCAGGTTGACGCCCTAGGTTGGAAAATCGTCGCAGAGTTCATTCGCTGACCTCCTTCCTTCTATGAGCTAAATCCTCAAATCTGAACGGCAACACGCCCATGTCATTGTATCGTAGAATATAGATGACCAACAAACACACGACATATCTCATCAACCAAGTATAAAAACAGAGTAATCTACACCAAAGATAATAGCATTCAATTTGTCAATGGAGTTGAAGATTGAACGATCAATTCTTGGTTGTTTGCTCAAAATCAACTTCCCCGATTTTCGCGGAGGCATCAATACGACAGTCATCGTCTCATCGGTCGCTGTTCAGAAAGAAGAGTGAAACATCGTCAGAAGTAATATAACGATTTATTATTGTAATATTTGTTTACAGACCTTAGTTCGCTTATTCCTTTTATATGTTGGTGTAACAATAAAGAAATATCAAGCGGCAGATCGGTGTTTTGGTTTTTCGTCCGTTATAACTAAGCGTTTCTGAGAAATCTTCGAAGAACAGCGTGGGCCCGAGCGTAGCGAGAGCTGGGCATTAACGGTTTATGAGACGTGATTGACAGTTTCTGACGATGGAAACAGATCTGGCGGATTTAAACAGTTGGTGAAAGTTTGGATAGTCGCCGTTCATTTTTCCTGGTGCCGGTCAAGTCCTCTTTGAACAAGCAATATCTGGAACTTTTTGGAATTGGGTCAAGTTCAACAATGCCTGGGTCAAAGAAGGGACAGAGTGTCTTGGATGCAAACAGGAAAGTAAGTCATGGTGACTTGTCTGTTAATTGTAACGATGTGTCTGATGTTAAGCATGACATGGTTGATGTTACTGTTTCGCCGTTCAGGGATAATAGGAACATCAAACTCCCTAAATTTGAACCACGGTGTTTTGATGGAAACCCGGCTGATTATTTACAATTTGTAAAGGAGTTTGAGATCATGTTGAGTGGTTTTTATTAAATGATGAATTGAAGTTAATGTATTTGATGAGATATTGCACTGGAGATGCTGCAAGAGCTATACAGTGTTGTAAGTTTATGAAGCCAAAAGAGGGCTGCTACGAGGCTATGAGCATATTACGTCAAAGGTTTGGAAGACCTTCGATGATTGCAGGGAAATTATTCGAGGCTGTTAAGGGTAATGGTGGTCAATTACAGGATGACTCCCAGGCACTCACTGAGTTTTTAGATAATTTGCTAATTTACAAGAATGGAATGATTTCGATGAATCGAATGAGTGACCTCAACTCGAGTTTTATACTAGAAGTAATAGCAAGACGTCTACCTACTCGACTGCAAAGGAAGTGGGTGAAGATAAGCTCCCGTATGGAGGATGAGGGTATCGAGCCAAAGTTTGATGATATCCTGAAACTGGTAAATACTAGTGTCAATCAATCTATGAGCAAGTTCCAGTCTGTTTGATCTCTCCCCTAGAATAGAGCAGTCTGAGGGAAAAACGCACTCATTGATGACGAGTAGGCCTCAGAGAGGTGGATATCGAGAAGGCTCCATGATGTCTAGTAATGCATATAGACCTAGTGAGTGTAACAGGTTTCGTAGTACATCCTCAACAGATAAGTTACAAGATGCAAGACAAACACGGTTGTGTTTACACGTTGCAAGAGGTGCATACAAAAGTGAACTGTGAACCAGTGAGCAAGTTCAGTGATAAGCTAAATGTAAACTCCAGGCCTGACTCCGAATTGTGTGACGATAACGGTGCGGTGAAGAAGTCTGTAGTTGCAACTGGTAAGCCATTGTTGAATAGAGTGTCACAGAATAGAGTTACTGCTTCAGAGTGCAGTTCTGACCCTACAAGTTTACAAGGTATAACTAGTCAGAGTGAAGATATAAAACCTTTAATGATTTGAGGAGGAACCAAAATTGTCTACTTCTGTTATTAAAGAGTTTGAAAATGATGAACTTGACGGTAAATTGAATATTTGTGGAAATGATCATGATAGTGCAGATTTGTCTTTGGTTGATCATTATGAGATGAGGGATATGCCTACTACTGCTAAGTTAAATAAAGGTTCTGTACAACTACAACGTGAAGTAGAATTGAACGCAGATGCAGTTCCAGAAGGTGTGCATACTTGTGAGACAGTCAGTGTAATTGATCAGCGTGTAGCCCACCTATCATCAGATGATAGTGCTAAACCCGAACTAGTAGTGAAAGACAGCAGTGGTGGTAATCTTGCAGTTGGACAACTATCTGAAAGCCGAAAAAGAACAGCTTCTGATCCACCACTAAGTTCATCACCTTGTGTCACTCAGTCATCGTTGGTGCTGTCATCCACAATGAAACAGACGCCCATCAACTCAAGTATCTTGTGCAATGACTATGGTAGTATCAGTTCGTTTGAAAGGACGAATATCAATGGTCAGTTTAGTGTGGATAAGCCAAGTGTAAAGGAGAGAGTTATTGTTAAATTGACTTGCACGAATAAAGGCATTTCTAGTTTCAAGTTACTATTTGAATGTTATTATCTTTGGTGTAAATTACTCTGTTTCTATACTTGGTTGATGAGATATGTCGTGTGTTTGTTGGTCATCTATATTCTACGATACAATGACATGGGCGTGTTGCCGTTCAGATTTGAGGATATAGCTGATAGAAGGAAGTTAGCAAATGAACTCTGCGACGATTTTCCAACCTAGGGCGTCAACCTGAGAAGGGTTGTAGGCGTACTGGTGTAAGTCCTACAGTTCTTCAAAGGGTAGCGCATCAATGAGCAGTCCAATGTGCTTGGTGTATGATCTTGTACATATGTTCATATTGTATATACTGAATTGATATCATCTGTCATCTAGCTGTTGGTAATTCTGTTTGTGTCCGGACGACTTCCACTTGGATCATCAACCTGAGAAGGAATGTAGGCGTACTGCTGTAAGTCCTACAGTTCTTCAAGGGTAGTTTGTCGTGTCAGAATCCACAACATTTGATGTGTTGATTGTACATATGTTTGTGTTAAATAGTTGTGTGAGTTCCAATTGATGTAATTGTTGGTTAATCTTGTTTGTGTCTGGACATTCCACAACTTACAATCGTCAACCTGTGAAGGTTTGTAGGCGTACTGGTGTAAGTCCTGCAATTCTTCAAGGGTATTCCATCAAGACATGAAATGCGAGTTTGTGTGTACTGTTTGTATATACGTGTGGTGTGTCATATCAATTGGTGTATTTTGGATTCATTGTGTTTACTTGTTGTTTTCGTATCTTGTTGTTATTGCGTAATTTTGTTAAAATTTTCGTCGTGATTACTTCTGAAGTTGTGTCCACTCTTCTACATCCATGAATGAATTGATTGATGTTAAGGACAGCAGATGGGTCGTATACGCCGGGAGGCTAGGCTATTGCTGAGAATGAAATGCACACGGAGATAATTGTTAGCTGCGGTCCGACACGCCGGGGAGAAAGAGTGTAAACGACTGAGGCTCGCATGCGTCACCGCTACTAGAACTGAGGCAGAATGAGTGACAAGCGATTTCAGTGGTAATTGGTAATGAGTAGATAAGAGGATGTGCGTAGAGTATCGTGAGGTGCTGCCATGGTCACTTTGCATTCTGCAAGAGTCATTCTAGCAAGCGGCGATTGTGTTGCAAGATGTCAAGAGGAGGTCTCTGTCTGGAGGCGCAGGTCGTCAGCGATGTGTGAGATTGTGCTGTGGGTATGCTTGTGGTGTGTTGGCTTTTCTGTTTGTTTTCCATTTCAGCTCTGTCCGTGTGACCCAGGTTCTCGCAATGGCATCCAAGTCAACGTGCATTGGTCGTGAAGGAAAAAAGGGTTGGATCCCTTTTTTGCCGGGGAGTGTCAATGGAGTTGAAGATTGAACGATCAATTCTTGGTTGTTTGCTCAAAATCAACTTCCCCAATTTTCGCGGAGGCATCAATACGACAGTCATCGTCTCATCGGTCGCTGTTCAGAAAGAAGAGTGAAACATCGTCAGAAGTAATACAATGATTTATTATTGTAATATTTGTTTTCAGACCTTAGTTCACTTATTCCTTTTATATGTTGGTGTAACAATAAAGAAATATCAAGCAGCAGATCGGTGTTTTCGTTTTTCGTCCGTTATAACTAAGCGTTTCTGAGAAATCTTCGAAGAACAGCGTGGACCCGAGCGTAGCGAGAGCTGGGCATTATTGGTTTATGAGACGTGATTTACACAATTAGTAACTGGAAACTAGAAATGCCTTTATTCATGCAAGTCAATTTTACAATTACTCTCTCCTTTACACTTGGCTTATCCTCACTAAACTGACCATTGATATTCGTCCTTTCAAATGAACTGATACTAGCATAGTCATTGCACAAGATACTTGAGTTGATTGGCGTCTGTTTCATTGTGGATGACAGCACCACCCACGACGACTGATTGATATCAGTTGATGAAGTAAGCGGTGGATCAAAAGCTGTTGTTGCTCGACTTTCAGAAATTTGTCTACCTGTAAGATCACCACCACTGCTCTCTTTTACTATCAGCTCAGGTTTAGCACCAGCACCTGATGATAGGTGAGATACATGCTGATCACTCACACTGACGGTCCCACAAGTATGCATGCCTTCTGGAACTGAATCTGCATTTATTTCTACTTCACGTTCAAGTTGTACAGAAACTTTGTTCAACTCAGCAGTAGTAGGCATATCCCTCAACTCATGATGATCAACCAAAGACAAATCTGCACTATCATGATCATTTCCACAAATATTCAATTTACCGTCAAGTTCATCATTTTCAAACTCTTTAATAACAGAAGTAGACAATTTTGGTTCCTCCTTGCAAATCATTGAAGGTTGTATATCTTCACTCTGACTAGTTATACCTTGTAAACTTGTAGGGTCAGAACTGCACTCTGAAGCAGCAACTCTATTCTGTGACACTCTATTCAACAATGGCTTACCAGTTGCAACTACAGACTTCTTCACCGCACCGTTATCGTCACACAATTCGGAGTCAGGCCTGGAGTTCACATTTAGCTTATCACTGAACTTGCTCACTGGTTCACAGTTCACCTTTGTATGCACTTCATGCAAACGTGTGAAACACAACCGTGTTTGTCTTCCACCTTGTAACTTATCTGTTGAGGATGTACTACGAAACCTGTTGCACTCATTAAGTTTATACGCATTACTAGACATCATGGTGCCTTCTCGATATCCACCTCTCTGAGGCCTACTCGTCATCAATGAGTGCGTTTTTCCCTCAGACTGCTCTATTCTATGGGAGAGATCAAACAGACTGGAAAACTTGCTCATAGATTGATTGACACTAGTATTTACCAGTTTCAGGATATCATCAAACTTTGGCTCGATACCCTCATCCTCCATACGGGAGCTTATCTTCACCCACTTCCTTTGCAGTCGAGTAGGTAGACGTCTTGCTATTACTTCTAGTATAAAACTCGAGTTGAGGTCACTCATTCGATTCATCGAAATCATTCCATTCTTGTAAATTAGCAAATTATCTAAAAACTCAGTGAGTGCCTGGGAGTCATCCTGTAATTGACCACCATTACCCTTAACAGCCTCGAATAATTTCCCTGCAATCATCGAAGGTCTTCCAAACCTTTGGCGTAGTATCCTCATAGCCTCGTAGCAGCCCTCTTTTGGCTTCATAAACTTACAACACTGTATAGCTCTTGCAGCATCTCCAGTGCAATACCTCATGAGAAACATTAACTTCATTTCATCATTCCATAAACAACCACTTAACATGATTTCAAATTCCCTTACAAACTGTAAATAATCAGCTGGGTTTCCATCAAAACACCGTGGTTCAAACTTAGGGAGTTTGATGTTCCTATTATCCCTGAACGGCGAAACAGTAACATCAACCATATCATGCTTAACATCAGACACATCGTTACAATTAACATACAAGTCACCATGACTTACTTTCCTGTTTGCATCCAAGACACTCTGTCCCTTCTTTGACCCAGACATTGTTGAACTTGACCCAATTCCAAAAAAGTTCCAGATATTGCTTGTTCAAAGAGGACTTGACCGGCACCAGGAAAAATGAACGGTGACTATCCAAACTTTCACCAACTGTTTAAATCCGCCAGATATGTTTCCATCGTCAGAAACTGTCAATCACGTCTCATAAACCGTTAATGGCCAGCTCTCGCTACGCTCGGGCCCACGCTG
Organism: Trichobilharzia regenti; assembly: GCA_944472135.2. Classification (NCBI taxonomy): domain Eukaryota; kingdom Metazoa; phylum Platyhelminthes; class Trematoda; order Strigeidida; family Schistosomatidae; genus Trichobilharzia; species Trichobilharzia regenti. The sequence continues at coordinate 34,003,043 of OX235266.1, forward strand.
TTCTTCGAAGATTTCTCAGAAACGCTTAGTTATAACGGACGAAAAACGAAAACACCGATCTGCTGCTTGATATTTCTTTATTGTTACACCAACATATAAAAGGAATAAGTGAACTAAGGTCTGAAAACAAATATTAAAATAATAAATCATTGTATTACTTCTGACGATGTTTCACTCTTCTTTCTGAACAGCGACCGATGAGACGATGACTGTCGTATTGATGCCTCCGCGAAAATCGGGGAAGTTGATTTTGAGCAAACAACCAAGAATCGATCGTTCAATCTTCAACTCTATTGACAACGGCGGATATACGTCTATACTATCCACAAAATTAACGACAGAGCATCCTCGCATGCTACGGCAAGTCACACATGGGCCGACACTAATAGTTCGTGCAGCAACACCATTGTCAATGTAGTGGAAGCCTGAACGATCAATTCATGGTTGTTTGTTCAAACTCCTTGTCACACATATTTTTAATCATAGTCTCTAGTTTGTCCTCATCGTTTGCAACTAATGATGATATGTAGACTATGGGTATAGGTCCTCTCACTGTCCATCCCAGTGGTGTTTTCGTCGCAAACAGATCATTTCTACCTCCGAATCTCTCTTTTAATACCTTATGAGCTTCTGGCACACTACATCCAATGAGTACTCTCACTCTTCCATCTTGCAGTGTTGGAAGAGCTATGTCACACAGGTATGGCTTACCGACAACCGTTTCACGACTAGGTACTATAGCTTCTCCAAGTTTCATACTGGAGGTAGTGTAAGCAGCATCTACTTCAACGGTTTCCCCAGTAGTCAAGGATTCTAACTGAAATGACACTCGTTCACATACTACCGTTTTCGCAGAATTGAAAGTATTTACAACCAAGGGTTGCTTAGGGCCTTTAATACCCAAGCAACCAGCCAGTTTAGCATCTATCAATGTAACGTCCGAACCATTATCCAACAATGCATAAGTCTCTACCGAAGATTTTGGTCCTTTCACCTTAACTGGTAATACCCCTAAGAAAACTTGTGGGGTGTCAGGGGGTCTAAAGATACTATTACAGTTAACCGAATTTCCAGGTTCGTTCACTGTCCTCAGAAGTGGGTGCATATCCGTTAAACCACTACTTCCCTTGTTTGTCGCCTTACAGTTCCACTTTGTATGCCCAATCTTTAAACAACTGAAGCACAGCCGCTTCTGCTTTGCAATTTTTAAACTTTCTACGGGAGACATAGAGATAAAGCGATTACAATCACTCAATTGATGCATGTTATGGCAAACAAAACATTCATCCTTTCTCGTTGTGTCTTGAGACTTCACCACAAATGCTTTCCTTATATTCACTGGTTCCTTAGGTTCTACCTGTTTGTTTTCCATTTCAGCTCTGTCCGTGTGACCCAGGTTCTCGCAATGGCATCCTAGTCAAAGTGCATTGGTCGTGATGGAAAAAAGGGTTGGACCACTTTTTTGCCGGGGAGTGTCAATGGAGTTGAAGATTGAACGATCAATTCATGGTTGTTAAGCATGGTCGTTAACTCCTGCTACACTCATGAATTAAGCGATATGGTAGATAAAATACATCTTGAACTAAGTAGCCTTGCAACGTGGTGTGGTGAATCCTGCCTAAATTTTAACATTGACAAATGTGGCTGGATTTGTATCGGCAACAGTAAGCTTGATCTAAACCTTGAAATAAATGGGCGAAAACTAGCTAAGCTCAATTCAGTCGTAGATCTCGGTATTAGATACTCTAGTAACCTAACGTTCGCTGAACAGACTGATTATGCCAGACGTAAAACGCGTAGGCTGATAGGATGCATAACACGCAATTTCTTTTGTTGTGAAACTAGGGTTTTATTATACAAAGTATGTGTCCGACCTATCTTAGAATACTGCCCGTTTATTCTTAGCGGACTAAGACAAAATGACAAGCTTAAATTAGAGGGAGTGCAACGGCAGTTTACCTCAAGAACTCTTGGTTTAGAAAGTAGTCTGGAATACCATGAGAGATGCGTAAGACTAAGATTAGAACCCCTCTGGAAAAGACGCCTTAAGCTAAACCTAATCTTTTACTATAAGCTAACTAATCTTCTCTTGCATTCCTCCGAGCCATTAACTAAACCTACCGCTGTCGTCAGTTACAATCTTAGAAATCATCACAACCTAGCTGCTATAGAGCACTGTCAGACTTACGTGCGGTACAACTTCTTCTTAAATAAGTTTTCAGTCATTTGGAATAGACTACCAGCTAATGTGCGCGATGCAAACACACTTCCAGTGTTCATCTCCTCAGTCACCAGACTGCTCAAAGATGACAATGCACTTATACGTCTAACTCTTACACCCTCTTTTTCACCCTACATAGATATTTTAAGTTGTTTAAACGTGTAGTTACAGCAAACTACAATTATAAATTTTAATATTATTGGAACTAGATGATTAACATTTCTACACAGGACAGTAATATTAGTTCACACATAATATAAAAGTTAGCATAACGGGACTAGTTAGTTTGTGTACCAAAATAACCACAGTTACTAAAGAGAATATATATGTGTATATTTATTAATCACTCCTTAAGGACTCCCGTTGCTTTCTTTTGCGTTGCTGTTGTTTGTCTTCTTTTTTCTCTCACCATTTCAGCTTCCATTTGACTTTTTGAATGAGAATGAATAATGTGGATATTTGACCATTTACAATGACAAATGATCTGCAAACATTATTGGTCCCGTATCTTTCAGTTGCCTGGTTAATAACGAATTAACTTTCTCCACGACGCAACCTGGATTACATTTGTGGAATATACTCTTATACCAATGGAAAAGTATCAATTTGTAATACAACTTCACGATTGTAGCTGATAACATAACTGATCGTATCTGTAAAAATAGCTTCCTTATTACCCAATTTGGATATAAATCAAATCAAAAATGAGATTCGGATTTGTACACACCCAGGTTATATTGAGGAATTACTTCAAGCTTTATTTTTTCCCAAGTATTTTTAATCCATCCAAAACTTACTTGGGTTTTTTTGTTAATGCGAAGACAACATTCCTATATTTCATGATGTGCTCCATTGAATGACTTGTTATATTGTGGAATAACTTCAAGCTTTATTTTTTCCCAAGTATTTTTAATCCATCCGAAACTTACTTGGGTTTTTTTGTTAATGCGAAGTCAATATTCCTATATTTCATGATGTGCTCCATTGAATGACTGGTTATCATATTGTTCCCACAGACCTAAAAAAATGGCATGCATTTTCATGTAAATTTATATGTTTATATGAGAATATACATTATTATAATTATTATTAAAACAAAAACGCCAGCAACCATGTAACTTAACCATAAACCGAATTTATGAAATTTAATTTATGCTTATCCATGCCTGTATATTTGGTGTGTCCTACACAAGTAGGAAAAAATGTGTACTTTATTAAAACATTATTATTAATTATGATTGCTAATCGTATATGTAATTTATCATATTGATGATGCCTGTAAACTGGCGTCTCTCATGTACAAAATGAGAATATACTATTATTATTATCAGACACATCGTTACAATTAACATACAAGTCACCATGACTTACTTTCCTGTTTGCATCCAAGACACTCTGTCCCTTCTTTGACCCAGACATTGTTGAACTTGACCCAATTCCAAAAAAGTTCCAGATATTGCTTGTTCAAAGAGGACTTGACCGGCACCAGGAAAAATGAACGGTGACTATCCAAACTTTCACCAACTGTTTAAATCCGCCAGATATGTTTCCATCGTCAGAAACTGTCAATCACGTCTCATAAACCGTTAATGGCCAGCTCTCGCTACGCTCGGGCCCACGCTGTTCTTCGAAGATTTCTCAGAAACGCTTAGTAATAACGGACGCACAAACCAGAATTCAGTTTGGCTGCTCGAGAATTCTTATTCTAACACCAATATATATCCAACTTTAAAATTAAGCATTATCTAAGGTCTATGAACAAATATTATAGTGGTAAATCGCAATATTACCTCTGACGGTTTTCTCCTGACTTCTTTCTGAACAGCGACCGATGAGACGATGACCGGTGTATTGGTGCCTTCGCGAAAATTGGGGAAGTTTGTTTCGAACAAACAACCATGAATTGATCGTTCAATCTTCAGCTACATTGACACCCCTCGAGAGCACTGAGCATCTTCTCCCAGAACTCAAACACACGCTTAGATTCTGACATCACACAACCGAATACTAAAAGTATCCTTACATAGAAAGTGTAAATCACGTCTCATAAACCAATAATGCCCAGCTCTCGCTACGCTCGGGCCCACACTGTTACTTGAAGATTTCAGGAACGCTTAGTTATAACGGACGAAAAACGAAAACACCGATCTGCTGCTTGATATTTCTTTATTGTTACACCAACATATAAAAGGAATAAGCGAACTAAGGTCTGAAAACAAATATTACAATAATAAATCATTGTATTACTTCTGACGATGTTTCACTCTTCTTTCTGAACAGCGACCGATGAGACGATGACTGTCGTATTGATGCCTCCGCGAAAATTGGGGAAGTTGATTTTGAGCAAACAACCATGAATTGATCGTTCAATCTTCAACTCCATTGACACTCCCCGGCAAAAAAGGGATCCAACCCTTTTTTCCTTCACGACCAATGCACGTTGACTTGGATGCCATTGCGAGAACCTGGGTCACACGGACAGAGCTGAAATGGAAAACAAACAGAAAAGCCAACACACCACAACCATACCCACAGCACAATCTCACACATCGCTGACGACCTGCGCCTCCAGACAGAGACCTCCTCTTGACATCTTGCAACACAATCGCCGCTTCCTAGAATGTCTCTTGCAGAATTCAAAGTGACCACGGCTGCACCTAACGATACTCTACGCACATCCTCTTATCTACTCATTACCAATTACCCCTGAAATCGCTGGTCACTCATTCTGCCTCAGTTCTAGTAGCGGTAACGCATGCGAGCCTCAGTCGTTTACACTCTTTCTCCCCGCCGTGTGGGACCACAGATAACAATTATCTCCGTGTGCATTTCATTCTCAGCAATAGCCTAGCCTCCCGGGCGTATACGACCCATCTGCTGTCCTTAACATCAATCAATTCATTCATGGATGTAGAAGAGTGGACACAACTTTGGAAGTAATCACGACGAAAATTTTAACAAAATTACGCAATAACAACAAGATAAGAAAACAACATGAAATTATTTTTTTTTTTTGTAACAGCTTGATTCCACACTGTATTTTTGGTACAGGTATGGAATTTTCAGCATGTGATATCTGTAGCCCAAATTTTGCAGGCCGACCATAGATATCTGGTGTGCGTCGGTGTGGGCTCGAACCCCGGACCATGTGCATGGTTGTCGAGAGTCCTAACCACTGTGCCACCGACGCACATTAATAATGAAAGGCTTTCAAACAAACGAAAATTCTCATTTCACACGGAATACACATCATCATTAGACTCAGAGTATACTCTTAAATGGCTCCAAAAGCAAATTGAATTCCTAGAACCCATTAATGGTGAAAGCATGAGAACTAGCTCCTCTATCACGAAACATAATATAGAGACAGGATATAAAATTGATGTTCACACATCTTTTAAACCTATCTATGAAACATGTTTGGGATGTATCCTAAAGTTTGTGGAAGCCCTAGCAATCAGGAAGTTTAAACCACCCTTATGCTTTTAAGAACAATTGGTTTTCACACTAAAACTTCCTTGGTAAACTTTTTGGATACCATAACAGATGTACCTATTATTCGGTTTAGTGATCTTCATTGTTACTTTGACCTTCACTATGTCCTTTTAACTTGACTTAAATTTATTTTTTCACCGCTTAACTGTCTTTTAATTATATATATATATATATTCCTATGGTTGTTCGAAATACGTTGCGAAAATACATTACACGATTCCAACAAATTACGTCTTCTTATTGCTTTGTCTAAATTCACAATAATAGATATAATCTTATAGTACATATGGACCACAAGTAACAAACCATTAAACTTCCGGAATATTCTAGAACGACCACATCAAAGGTTTGCGTTGGATGCTATTGCACTACACAATATAGATCTGCTGTAGATAAATAACGGATACCATGATCCAGCACTTAATGTCGTATCCTTAAAGATCAGACCAACTTAGATCAAGGAAATTTGGAAATCACCACAGAATAGCCTTGTAGTATTCTGATATTATTGTAGAATTAAAATACTACAGTCTTCAAAATCACCAAAGCATCACAGATTTGTGGGGAAGTTGCAAACAGCGAAAAACAAGTCTTTCAGATTCAGAAGTTTGAGATTAAGTTAGAATCCTATCTTTGACAAGTGTTTGGTCTCAAATTGACACAAATGGAATTAATATCGTCAGCAAATGCAGATATTAATCACTAAAACCTCGTTTTAAAATCAAATGGATTAATATACTCTCTAGAGAACGGCTCACTTAGCTTTTTACCAGACTCAATGTTGAAACTGAGTGATCAGCACAAAGCACTCAACGATCTTAAACTATTCTACTGCATAAAGACAAAGCCATGGCTAACCCCCACCCTTACGAAGCATCATAACTAAACAAAAAATACTCAACACTACACTGACAAGAGTGAGTAAATTAAAGAACCAATGTTATCATTCAAAATCATGAAACACCACACCAAATTAAGGGATTTCTATAGGCCCCTGATGAAATCCTTTATATAAGTGCCATCCAAATATTTTCAGTTACTTACCAAATGAGTGAGAGAGCCTGGAGTTTTTTTAGATCCGTTTCCTTTAATAAAAGATGCTTCGATGATTCGTTTACTGAGGATTTGGAACACTTTTGTAGAGAAAGCATAAACTTTAGCGCGGACTGACAAAATACGGCCAATGAAAATAGCATGGTGCATTCCAAAGCCTGAGAAAATGAATGGTCATCTCAACCACCTACCAAGAAGAAAATTGATTTATTCCTATTTGTGAGCTTCAACAGATTCGACCAAATCGTGAGCATAAGTGGAGTCTATCAATCAAAATTTGACATAAACAGATTCCCACCTGATGTACCACGTCACCGTCATATGGAGAAATGCCATGATTCTGTAAATAAATCCCTTCTGAAACTGAATCTAATGCAACAATTAGGTATGAAACATACCAGAGTCCCACTGATTTAAAGAAGAATATGTAAGGCTATCTAAGAAGTCATCTGAAGCATATTTGTTGACAAGATATCTGAGTATCCCACCGAAAAACACAAATATTATACAATCCCAGGTCATCTGTGAAACTAGCTGGTAGGTCACAAGTGGAACAAAGTAGTTAAGTAAAACATATGCACTAACTCTTGTGGACATCAGATACTTCAAGAACAGCTGAGTAGGATGAAGTTGTACAAAATAATGTGAAAAAGAGGAATGTGAAAGATGAATGAATTGCTACAATATCCCTGAAGACAATGACATATACGTCCGTGCCGACTTATGCCTAGCAGACGGCGACAAAAGACAGTCTGCAGCCCTACGATTAAGCGAACGATCCTGAAACAGCAAAAATAACCCTAAGAGTAAGGGTTTTCGGGTTGTAGAAGTTAGAAGTTTGATGATCCCGAAACTTCTGTGGGTAGGCCGTGGAAGCACCAAACTGAATTGACAGTTCGCTTCACAAATGTTCACGATTTTTGAACGAACGGACTTAGCTGGGTAATATGATAGACTCCGGAAATCCGGATGTAATTATCATCACAGAGACATGGCTGATGTCAATAATAATGAAGTTAACCTGCCAAACTTCGAAGTGCATCGAGTGGACCTACTAAGTTGCAAAGAAGGTAGCGTTGTCGTCTACCTCAAGAAATGAATAAGCGTGTGTAGCATAGAAAGACTTGCTCACGAAAGTGAATCGTGAGAACTTCTATGCTGTAGAATTAAGTGCATAGGCCAAGGCATTGACCTCATTTCTATGTACCGCAGTCCTAACTGAAGTGCAGACAACTTAATAATAGAGAAGCTAGGCTCCTGGACATCGAAGTGTCAAACTCTCGTGGTTGGCGACTCCAACACCACAACAGTTGACTGTACAAGCTTTATGACGCCATGTTCAGACAACTTCTTTGATTATGAACTGCTGATATCAAGCATGTTGCCAGCCCTAGTCCAACATGCCATAAAAGCTCACGCGCTATGACTCTCTAAATTGAACCTTAACTATAGTCTTCTGCTAAATCTTGCTCCACCATTCACAACACCTATTTCGTTTCACTCTTTAAGGTTTTAACTTCTTATAAAGTAATCTGTTCATCAGGATGCATGCACACATATATAATATGTTCGTAAAGATGTACGTGGAGACCTATTGGAACCACTTATTAAGAAAGCTAGGGAGATGGAATATGGGGTACGAACATGTCTGGTACCAAGCAATATATTTGCGGTAGCCATAATAATCATAGTCTCAGAGCCTAACATCAAAAAAGGAGGGAGGGTGGCGCTAGCTGATCAGTAGATATGGTGGTGGTCACTAAGGTGAATCGCCCCATTCTGCAGGAACAGCAATATACAAATTAAAGGCTCGAGATATTTCTGATTTTTATGAGGGCTTAGATCTTTATCTTGAAAAAGATAATAGTGAACGCCTTGACAGATAATGCTTCTACCTTTAAATATATACCATTCGCTCAGCCTATTGTTGAGATGCGACCACGTGGGATCTGCACAGATTTATGGGGCATCTTATAAATTAACTTGCTGTCCATTGCCGGATCTTTAAATACCACTTCACAATATCTTGTCACACTTATTTTCTAATAACGTCTTTACTTGATTCTCATTATATTCCATTAAACCTAACATTTTATAGCTCTTTATGAATTTGATTCGACTTATTCTATTCCTATTCTCTGGAGGGTACGGTTGTGCACCAAATAGAAAAAGAGTCATGAAATAAAAACTACTGGCTTGAAAATAATTGTATTAAAGCCAAAAGTGGACATCATGATAGTATAAAATATATTGGTTTCATTATACATTGCAAATGAACGTTGTCGGCCTAAGGATTAATTACTTCCCCATTCTGTTTTCTATATAAATGTGTTTATTAATGATATATTTCACTCACTTAATCTATTACACTTTAATGTTTCGCCTCAGCACTTTAATTTTTCTAAAACATCTTCCAATTCCTTGTAAACGTTGTACTTACCTCAATATTGGTTGGTTATCGTATGCCTACAAGTAGAAGCCGCATGGAACCAATTTAAGCAACTGTACGCCCAAGTAACTGTACCTTTCATCCCTTGGTATGTTCCAGAGGGTCGGAAACATTTCCCTCCCCTTGGATAAACCGGGAGATTCGTAAGTTACTCAGACGTAAACGCAAATGTTGGAACCTGTTTGCCACACTTGAGACTTTTGAGACCAGGGAATTATATAATACCGCCAGAAATAAAGCTATCGCAGAAATCCGCCAATCAAGGATGAAGTTCGAAACACACCTGGCTCAAAATGCAATGGCACAACCTAAGAAAATTTTCTCGTACTTGAATTTCATGAATAAAACATCCAATGGTGTCCCAAACCTGATTATTGGCAAAGATACAATCGAAGAAGATCAAGAAAAAGCAGAAGCAATGGCAAACTACTTCTCCCAAGTCTTCACTCAGGAGTCACCACTGCCTATAGGATCAGCTCTGGTTGCCCCAGAAGAACATGGGATAGACTCCGTTGACATCGACCAAGGCATCGTGCTCAACTGCTTACTGAAGCTAGATGCAGGGAAATCAATGGGTCCCGACAATCTTCATCCAAGGCTTCTCAAGGAGCTATCAGCCCACACAGCCGGCCCCTTGACCACGATCTTCAAGCTATCTCTCCTAAATGGAGTGTTGCTGCGTGATTGGAAAGACGCCATAGTAACCCCCATCCACAAAGGAGGATCAAGACAAAGCCCTTCAAACTATAGGCCTATCAGTCTCACCAGCACTTTATTCAAGACACTGGAAAGAATTATCAAGAAAAGCATCATGGCTTATCTGGAAAATAGCAGCTTGTTATCTGGAGCACAGCATGGCTTCCGGAGGAACCTCTCACGCCTGTCAAATCTCCTCACTGCAAGAGAAGGCTGGTCCAAATCAAAGGACAACAGAAGACCCATTGACGTCGTCTTCATGGACTTCAGTAAAGCCTTTGATAAAGTACCTCGCAAAAGACTACTCATGAAATTGGAAAGTCTTGGTATCAAAGGCAGATTACAGACTGGTTCAGGGAATTCCTCATAGATAGGAGGCAGAGGGTTAGGATCAACTCAAAACTCTCCTCCTGGACAGCAGTAAGTAGCGGAGTGCCACAAGGCACGGTTCTTGGTCCTCTCCTATTTATTCTGTATATCAATGAGTTACCTCTGCTCACCGACTCCCCTATGGTCTTATACGCAGATGAATTAAAAACTTGGAGAGAGCTGAGGGGCAACAGTGATACGTTCACGTTGCAAGAGGACCTCATCAAATTGTCAGAGTGGTCTGTTGAATGGATGCTCCCGATCAATGTGGCAAAATGTGCAACCATGCGCATTGGGCAATCAAGCACAAGCCCCTACAAATTAGAGGGAATAACACTTCCATCAGTTCACACTCACTTGGACTTAGGTGTCATAGTTAGCCACGACTTAAAAACTACAGCACACTGTCGCGCGGTGGCTGCACGTAGTTTCAGGTCTTTATGGGCGATTCGCAGAGCCTTTACAAGAATTACCAGAGACATGTTCACCTCCTTATATACCTCTCTGGTTAGGTCAAGACTGGAAAACTGCATCCAGGCCGCCAGTCCGTGTCTAAAAGGGGATTCACACATTCTAGAAAGTGTTCAAAGGAAGGCAACACGTATGGTTCACGGCATAGCTAGCTTATCAACGAGGAAAGACTAGACAGTTTAAATCTCTTCTCACTGTCATACCGTAGGCAGAGAGGAGATTTAATCCCAATGTTGATAATTTTAAATAATGACTACGGACCTGACCTATTCTCTCTTTTCCTCACCACCAGGTCGGAACACCTTAGAGGACATAGCAGGAAAGTTCAAAAGTCAAAGAGAAATCATATTGCTGTTGAGTACTGGTTCTCACATCGAGTCATAAACCCTTGGAACCGACTCCCAGAAGAAGTGGTGTCTGCAACCTCAACTGACTCGTTCAAGAAGGGATTGGACAACCACAGAAATCTACTAGAAAAGGATTAACATAGGCTCCAAGCCTTCTATCCTCAACCAATAAATCTGAATCTGAAATCCGAAACACTCCTCATTTTTGTGATTGGTTGGCTGATCGTGCGTTCACATCCCTTGGGACGCTATTGTTGAACTTTGCCGAAAAATGTGATGTTTATGCGATTTTTATTATTATCATATAAAAGCCCGCCTCAGTAACGTGTGCTACGTATTAGCCGCAGCGTTTATGCAAAGGAAAATCTGGCTGGACTTATTCGTCACGTACTCTAGAAGTTACGTTTGGAATTTTTTTTGCCAATAATTTTTAATAAAATTGTATTATATGTTATCTATATTGAGGGAAATTCCCACTTTTTGGCTGGTTATGTTGGTGTCCGCCTCATGTGATCTGACTGCGACACACTTTTAGCATATTGGTTGCAATGATTAGTGTTTCAGATGGAATGTATCAAAATGTCGGTGTAATGAGGGAGATAGGATAGTTAGAGGGTAATGCCATTTGCACCACTCATTTACTCCATGTAAAAGCTGCATCTTTCGGCATAGTATCATTCAATGAAGACTTCATGTCTCAGGATATCAATACAGCCTATTTTCGTGTGAAGAACAGTCTTTTTTGACAAAATAACTCTCTCAATACTTGGAAATCACCTGCAAATGTTATCAGAATCGTTGGTGGGAACCTAAGTTGTCATTTAGATGTGCTTTTCACTTTATATGTGGTTGGACAGGAATTATGGTAAGTTGAAAGGTTATCTCTAAATGGATTTCATATATATTGGCACTGGTTGGTGCAGTGTGCTATGGGTTATGTTAATTAAATGTACAAAAATATCTCAACTATAATAATATTGTGCCATTGTGTACTAAGCTGACTGATAGGATAACAAACGAAGGTGGTTACTAGAACTGAATCTATTCAGCTTTATTATCATTAATATGAATTTATTCTCTTTTACAATTTCCACTGACTGTATACTTAATGCTACAATATTTTTGATCACCAATAGTGGAGATGAATTTCTCCTGAGATTTCCATTTAGACAAAGCAGTACAGATGCTCTATGACGATTGAATTTTCTAGTTTGCATTATATGACATTATTATCCTCATCAACACAACAGGTCTGTGTACTTTACAATAGTTGAAGTGTTTCACTATGTTGTTAGCACTGTGCATAGCTGTCTAGAGTTGAGGCATGTTCAGCTTATATTTGATGCCTATAGTCTCCTAAATGTGAAAATGTGATTTCTGTAGGATTCACAAAACCTTGTGGACTAGACATTACTGAGATTGTGGATTAACTTCTAAGTTATACACTTGCAATACTTCATTTCATGTAAAAGTGTTTAGTGTGAAGTTGATCTGCAAGTAAGCTTGATTGTATTCATATTGTATGCTAATATGTAGAATTGTCTCTTGTTAACTTCATGTTATGCTAGTTCTAACATGTACTTTATTTTTTCCAGGTTTACGGAGGTTGTCGAATATGAAATCAGCGGAAACATCATTCGGTCAAACTAACTTTATTACCCTTCATCAGAATTTTCTTTTGTAAATTAATCAAATGTTTAATATACTCTTGATTACTTCTTCCTGTAGACTTCTTCAATTCCTCGCTATACAATGTGCTTTTGTAATAAGTGAATTAGGAATAATAAACGCTAAGCTTAGTTAGTGGGATGGAAATTCACTGTAGTATTATGAGAATGTTACTTTAGTCATTAGTAGGATTTCGTGTCTGTTTCTACACAATAGCACATTGTAAAAGCTAAGTGGGATTTAGCAAGTTGAATAATAATTCTGTACTGTTGGATACTCTAAAGTCGCCTTATCTAACCAGTTGAAAGTCTGTTTACTGTTAAACGCCAAGTATGTAGTACAAGTAAATGTAGTAACTTAGGCTTGATATCTACTTCACTAATCCGTTAATATGCAGTGACATCATCAAATAGACTGTTCACTTGACGATCAGCTAAGAAACATTTTTTATTTATTTTAATATGCCGTTGAATCATAGGATGTTATCTAGTATCCATCATTTCTGTGATCAAAAACTGCGGTATTTGCATGTCTACTTTATAGATGTTAAATAACCTACGCCTGTATGCATCTAATTACCTCCAGTATTCCCTATTCATTTGGTGTGTGTAAACTAAACAAGTCTTTCATAAATTCTCCCATAAATGCCAAACTTTCTAGTGTTACAAGCGTTAATAAGACCTGCTTCCTTTGTTTCAAATCAAATGAGGTATATACGAACTAAGGGAAAGTTACTCTTACTTAATCTTTAACCCTCACTCAGAGCCTTTAACGATCCCAAACAGTTCTCCTATAAACACAGTAGACGTACTTTAGATGCAGCTGCAGTCTTGCTTCACAACATTTTCTCCAGTATAGACAATGGGGCTAAATTCGCTGCACCTTCCTAGAATACACATCTGCTTTCGACTCACTACCTAGAGATATTCTGTTAGATAAGCTTGCTGAAACTCAAACTGAGTATTGGATTGTTAGATGGCTTCATTCTTATTTATCAGGGAGAAAGCAGTACACTGTAGGTCAGGGGGAAGTCGTCCATTACCAATTGTATTTTTGTTTGATGAACTTATTGTACGAATGCATACGAAAAGAACTTTTTCAAACACGCGGACGATCTAACTACTTCAATGTCTGTTAACTGCCAGCTACACTGTACTAAGATGAACAGCTCTCTATTAGGAGTGGGAAAATGCTCTTAAACTAAATCCTTCGAAATGTCAGACTGTTATTTTCAGTTTCCGATGTAAACGAAAGTTAGTTGAAGGTGTTAATTCCTATGACCGTTGCAAAATTGATAATAGTGATATGGAAATGAAGTCTGACTTTAAGTATCTCGGACTGATTCATCGCAGCGTGTTGGCCCTAAATGTATGCCACATGCAGGCATAATGTTTATGAGCTAGGTATGCAAATCATGGTAGACGCTTGTACGGTACATTCATTATTTATAAAACTAACTCGCACGTAAGAACTATGGTTTGATCAGTTATACAACGTTTAATACATTTAGACACAATTAACCTACGATGCTTACTTCTATGACGCATTACCTAAAACTACATTAATATAGTTTCCGCTGAAGGTTATCTCCTATAGTTACCACCTTAGTGGGCAACTTAGCGTTATCTTTGAATAACGAAAATTCCGAGAACTTTCTTGGTAAAAAGATCGTCCCTTACTCGAAAAAATTAAATATACCCTAGTCTCCACAAAAACGTTCAGAGGTATTCATCCTATCACCGCAAACGACTCACTATTTGCAGCCATTTAAAAAGTAAAAATAAATTTACCGATGGCAGCGTGCTTATGATTTCTAGATATCATAATGTACCATGAGGAAAACGCTATATCCATGCGGTTATAAGTCAGATGCGCGAAATTAGTCAGAAACACAACAACCACGATTCTCAGTCACATAACATCTTACTTCGCTACCTAATCGTATAGTCGTATTAACGGATGTTTCGCCGAAGAAAAGAAGACTACTGGTTCAAGGATAATTTATTTAGTTTTTTTTAAGATCGTGAACATCTGTGTCTATAGTCACGGAAGAATCACAACTTCGAGGAAACCACCAATCGTAGACTACAACCCGAAACGTTATTCTTCCTAATTAATGTCTTACCTTTAACTGGGATTGTTTGTACACTCACCAGATCACCGTATTTTATCCGCTTTGAAAACCGTTTTGCAACCCATCGAATGGATGTTAACACTGGCTCTATTACGGGTAGTCCTAGTTCATTTATTGCGATCTAGTACATCAAGCAATAATAAGCATAAGTAACACTTACCCTTAAGGATTCCAGGTTCTTTTAGTTCCCCCAAAATATACACAAGCACAACAGATTCATACTTTTCATGCGGCTCAACCTTATTTGGCTTAGATTCTCTCACAATATATTTTTTTAAATGATAGCAGACACACGGATGGTATATTCACATTCTCAAAAAGCTTCAAAGCTTTTTCAACTTCAACCCAGGTTCTAAATTCTCTGGGTTTAATTTGTTCTTCGAAAACCTTGCTAATACCAACTCTGATGGTGCTCTCTTCAACAGATTCACTCGCAGATTGTTGTATGCTGCAAACATGAACGAAAAAGACACTCTTTTTCCAGATTTCTACATGTTATGCAAGTAACTGAGCCAACAATAGTAACGGCAACCAACTAATGGACTGGAAACAACTGCTTCTGACAGCCAAACATCTTCATGTGCACAATTTCAAAACCCTCTACACAGTACTAATTCATTAACAGCTGAAAACCAACTAAAACACTCAAAGCCGCATGAATGCAAGGTATGAAAACAATTACACCGAAATGAATGCACTGGCCTGGTAGTGAAAACTTTCGAAACCAAAGAAATAATTCATTTTAACAGCAACGGAAACAAAAAATGAGGTGAAACGCAACATTTGTGAACGATACGCAACAAGATAAGTCGTGTATAACGGCAGGATAAACGGAACAACAAACGCGTTAACGAACAGCTACGGAACTGCGATCCAACATGGCCGACTAAAATGGACGAAAATGACCTTCGAGCGCCTCACTCCACCAATGACCTTGATAAGTGACGGATAATTTCAGCCACCACGGGATGAAAACGAAACAAAGTCGATTTTCCCGCTCAACCTGGAGGACAACTGTACAATTCAATAACTATACGGCCTGGTTCAGACAATCAGTGTAATTATATATATGTATCAAATATTAAACTGTTGAAACATTATTAACTTGTAGACAATTTAAGATATGACATTATATCATCCTTGATCGTGCCTGTAAAAATGGCATGCATTTTCATGTAAATTTATGTTTATATGAAAATAAATTATTATTATTAATCCAAAGTGCTTTCATCACCTTCAATAACCTTGAATTAGAGTTATGTGAAATAATTGTGAAACAGTCATTGATATTGATTTCGTGACCAGACATTAATAAGTGTTTTGCAATGAATGATGCTGGATTCCGAAATGGCTACTAAATCATATCGAAAATCCTAACGCGATTAATCTTAATAGAAATCCAGCATCATTCATTGCAAAACACTTATTAATGTCTGGTCACGAAATCAATATCAATGACTGTTTCACAATTATTTCACATAACTCTAATTCAAGGTTATTGAAGGTGATGAAAGCACTTTGGATTGATCACATACAGCCTAAACTGTGTGTACAAAAATCGATAGACTTCAATCTTCGCCTACCCTGGACTACATGACCTATCTAAATATGATTGGTCATTAGTATGTACTTTTGTTTTTCATTTAACTGAGTAATTTTCATGATCTTTATTTTATCATTGTTAACCATGCTAGTTGTAAAGCGGTTGTAAAGAAACTACGAAATGATATCATCTCGCGAAATTTGTCTTCTTAATGACTTATTCAAATTTATCAAAGGGACTAATTGTTTTAATTTGTGTTTACGTCTGAGTAACTTAAGAATCTCTCGGTTTATCCATTAGGACACTGTTTCCGACCCTTTGGGACAAACAAAGGAATCAAAGGTAGAGTTACTTGGGCATAAAGTTGTTTAACCTGGTTCCATGCGGCTTCTACTTGAGATTCTGGGTTGATGTACCAGTTAACTGAGTTGGCTGCTGAGACGACCGCATTAATATCAGCTTTCCAAACGTTTGGTAGAGCTGAGGTTTTGGCCCATGATACTGCTGCTGTGAATTTGAAAGAGAGCACAGCATGACCACTTCTTCCTAAGGGAGGAAGATGATATATGAGGCTCACATCCTCACGATGGGAGAATACTAGGTCCGGAGTTGAACAGGAGTGCTGAGAGTCATAGCGCGTGAGCTTTTATGGCATGTTGGACTAGGGCTGGCAACATGCTTGATATCAGCAGTTCATAATCAAAGAAGTTGTCTGAACATGGCGTCATAAAGCTTGTACAGTCAACTGTTGTGGTGTTGGAGTCGCCAACCACGAGAGTTTGACACTTCGATGTCCAGGAGCCTAGCTTCTCTATTATTAAGTTGTCTGCACTTCAGTTAGGACTGCGGTACATAGAAATGAGGTCAATGCCTTGGCCTATGCACTTAATTCTACAGCATAGAAGTTCTCACGATTCACTTTCGTGAGCAAGTCTTTCTATGCTACACACGCTTATTCATTTCTTGAGGTAGACGACAACGCTACCTTCTTTGCAACTTAGTAGGTCCACTCGATGCACTTCGAAGTTTGGCAGGTTAACTTCATTATTATTGACATCAGCCATGTCTCTGTGATGATAATTACATCCGGATTTCCGGAGTCTATCATATTACCCAGCTAAGTCCGTTCGTTCAAAAATCGTGAACATTTGTGAAGCGAACTGTCAATTCAGTTTGGTGCTTCCACGGCCTACCCACAGAAGTTTCGGGATCATCAAACTTCTAACTTCTACAACCCGAAAACCCTTACTCTTAGGGTTATTTTTGCTGTTTCAGGATCGTTCGCTTAATCGTAGGGCTGCAGACTGTCTTTTGTCGCCGTCTGCTAGGCATAAGTCGGCACGGACGTATATGTCATTGTCTTCAGGGATATTGTAGCAATTCATTCATCTTTCACATTCCTCTTTTTCACATTATTTTGTACAACTTCATCCTACTCAGCTGTTCTTGAAGTATCTGATGTCCACAAGAGTTAGTGCATATGTTTTACTTAACTACTTTGTTCCACTTGTGACCTACCAGCTAGTTTCACAGATGACCTGGGATTGTATAATATTTGTGTTTTTCGGTGGGATACTCAGATATCTTGTCAACAAATATGCTTCAGATGACTTCTTAGATAGCCTTACATATTCTTCTTTAAATCAGTGGGACTCTGGTATGTTTCATACCTAATTGTTGCATTAGATTCAGTTTCAGAAGGGATTTATTTACAGAATCATGGCATTTCTCCATATGACGGTGACGTGGTACATCAGGTGGGAATCTGTTTATGTCAAATTTTGATTGATAGACTCCACTTATGCTCACGATTTGGTCGAATCTGTTGAAGCTCACAAATAGGAATAAATCAATTTTCTTCTTGGTAGGTGGTTGAGATGACCATTCATTTTCTCAGGCTTTGGAATGCACCATGCTATTTTCATTGGCCGTATTTTGTCAGTCCGCGCTAAAGTTTATGCTTTCTCTACAAAAGTGTTCCAAATCCTCAGTAAACGAATCATCGAAGCATCTTTTATTAAAGGAAACGGATCTAAAAAAACTCCAGGCTCTCTCACTCATTTGGTAAGTAACTGAAAATATTTGGATGGCACTTATATAAAGGATTTCATCAGGGGCCTATAGAAATCCCTTAATTTGGTGTGGTGTTTCATGATTTTGAATGATAACATTGGTTCTTTAATTTACTCACTCTTGTCAGTGTAGTGTTGAGTATTTTTTGTTTAGTTATGATGCTTCGTAAGGGTGGGGGTTAGCCATGGCTTTGTCTTTATGCAGTAGAATAGTTTAAGATCGTTGAGTGCTTTGTGCTGATCACTCAGTTTCAACATTGAGTCTGGTAAAAAGCTAAGTGAGCCGTTCTCTAGAGAGTATATTAATCCATTTGATTTTAAAACGAGGTTTTAGTGATTAATATCTGCATTTGCTGACGATATTAATTCCATTTGTGTCAATTTGAGACCAAACACTTGTCAAAGATAGGATTCTAACTTAATCTCAAACTTCTGAATCTGAAAGACTTGTTTTTCGCTGTTTGCAACTTCCCCACAAATCTGTGATGCTTTGGTGATTTTGAAGACTGTAGTATTTTAATTCTACAATAATATCAGAATACTACAAGGCTATTCTGTGGTGATTTCCAAATTTCCTTGATCTAAGTTGGTCTGATCTTTAAGGATACGACATTAAGTGCTGGATCATGGTATCCGTTATTTATCTACAGCAGATCTATATTGTGTAGTGCAATAGCATCCAACGCAAACCTTTGATGTGGTCGTTCTAGAATATTCCGGAAGTTTAATGGTTTGTTACTTGTGGTCCATATGTACTATAAGATTATATCTATTATTGTGAATTTAGACAAAGCAATAAGAAGACGTAATTTGTTGGAATCGTGTAATGTATTTTCGCAACGTATTTCGAACAACCATAGGAATATATATATATATATAATTAAAAGACAGTTAAGCGGTGAAAAAATAAATTTAAGTCAAGTTAAAAGGACATAGTGAAGGTCAAAGTAACAATGAAGATCACTAAACCGAATAATAGGTACATCTGTTATGGTATCCAAAAAGTTTACCAAGGAAGTTTTAGTGTGAAAACCAATTGTTCTTAAAAGCATAAGGGTGGTTTAAACTTCCTGATTGCTAGGGCTTCCACAAACTTTAGGATACACCCCAAACATGTTTCATAGATAGGTTTAAAAGATGTGTGAACATCAATTTTATATCCTGTCTCTATATTATGTTTCGTGATAGAGGAGCTAGTTCTCATGCTTTCACCATTAATGGGTTCTAGGAATTCAATTTGCTTTTGGAGCCATTTAAGAGTATACTCTGAGTCTATTGATAATGTGTATTCCGTGTGAAATGAGAATTTTCGTTTGTTTGAAAGCCTTTCATTATTAATTTCATAAATATAAGGAGTATTTATGTTGAAATACAGTTCACTGCGTGGATGACAATGTTCACGTGTCTGCATTGAAGTATGTGTAAATCATAAGCTTGTATTTTGGAAGCGTGCATTCTTGCTGGATATATTAATTAAATGAAGGCATTAGTTGTGTAGATATCGTTGGTTATAACAGCCTTATAAAAATAAACTACCATAAATTTTACACTTAAATAAGAATAAAAGACAGTATTTCAGTACAGTGACCTTAGTTTCTCGCTGTTTTTTTTGTAATGTAATGTTCAGGTATTCACTTAATCCTTACTCAATACTAGTATCTGCCTCCAGTTCAACCTGTATCGTGTATAACATAGTATTCCTGTGGATCAATATTTCCATCTGTAAAGGTTAGTTGTTCACTTCTTTTATCTGAGTTTATCTAACATTGTAGGAATAAGTTTACTTTCTTGTGAATCTGATTTATTTTTCTAGGCACCAGCTGGTCTCACCTGTTAGGTTTGAATCATTGTCCAGTGCATAAACTTCTAATAATGATAATAATAATTTGCTTTATTCCAAAACAGTACTTGTGATACAGAATGGAATTCTCAGCATTTTACTACAGTATTGCATCCAGTTTGTACATTAACAATAAATACAATTCTACATAGATTAAGGGTAATCTCAGATTAGTTTTAACAACAACGTATTGGCATGTCGGTAGCAAAGCCAAAATTGAACAGAGTGTTTGAAGGTGTTTGAAAAGTAGATGCTAGCATATTTACTGGCGTAAGCGGTAACAAAAAAGTCGAGATATACAGAGTGTGAAAGAACGAAGAAGAATGTTTTAAATAGAGTTTATAAGGAAGAAAGAAACAAAGCAGCACATAACAGAAAAAAAGAGAAAGGGAAAAGAAGGAAAGAAAACGTTGTGCCTATAAATAGTATGAGTTAGAAAGACGAGATCCAGTTGTTCTACCGACTATTTAATAAGTTATAGGTATCACGCCTAATGGTCTCCTTATCGCACAGAACACGAGTTAAGTAGGGTATGGTTGAGTTTTTGTACTTCCTATATAGTTTTCTATATAGGCTACTGGTTATGCCTGATGAGATACAAGGGGAGAGTTGTGAATGAAGAGGGTTTCTAACGTGTTTCTGAGCTATATTAACGTTACTAACTATGCATCTCATCGGCATCACTAAATTTCTCTTTAGTTTAAGTGTCTATGGTTATACAATATACGGTGCATAATGTAGTCATGTCACTCATACTGTTGGACGTGTACTACTGCTTTCGGCGTGTATTTAAATACGTGTTCCAAGCCATTGCCTTCCCTGTCGAGCAATGTTGGCTAACATAAAATTAGGTTGGATATGGGATAGGGGTGCTGAATTCAAACCTGGAATCAACATATGAAATCTTTAAATATTTGTTTGAGCCATATAGGAAGGTGTCGACCTCCTGTTTGGGGTCATCAAAACACTAAAAACCAGTGGTTTGAGACTTTGATGAAATGGCTCAACAACGTTCTCAACAATGTGTATGTATTCACTCGTAATAAACGAAACCCACTAAATTCTCATTTTTCTTTATATACTTATTTTTGTCCCGAATACTTCTGTTCATTATAGTTCCTTTAAATCTTAGTCTACCTTCGCATGCTACATAAAGTGTAACAACTTAAACTATCTCATTTTTGTGCAAAGTTCTATGCAGAAAACTCAGTCTGTCAATGTATTTATAGAAGGTATTAATAAAATCTCATGACTATATTTTACTAGCATATTCCACTGTATACAGTATAATTGCCTACTACTGTTCGTTCAGTTTATTTTTCACATCAACATGTAATATTAATCAGAGCAGACCAATATCAAAAGAAAGCATCTAGCACCTGTCTAACTATTGTTGTAGAATGTACAAGTGTAGTTGGCCTGGATTGACTCCTTGAAGAATTAAAAACAAGTAGTTTATGACTTACTCAGAAGACTCAAGTTATAAACAAATGCAGCTTCAACAAGATGTAGACGTTGGTCCTCCAATTTTAGTTGAAGTTGCCAAATATTCCCACAATTCAAAAGGTTTTAAGGCAGAAGGACCTGATAGTAGGACTCCAGATGTGTTTAAGTATTAGACTACTTAAAATATTAGAATTCGAAGTAGTCTCACTAGACCGTTGTTCATTGTCTGCAATACCAGTGTATGACTAAAAAGATCGTCCTGTCGTGATCACAGGAATATCAGCTTGACTAGAGTAGTATAGGAGATCCAGATTTTCATTGACTTGTATAGTCTAAATAGAGTCTGGAGAAAGCAAACTCATGAAAACCAGGTAGGTTTCAGACATAGATAAGGGTGCATTGATCAAATGTACATCCTTTAACATATTCTGAAACAGACATACTTATCGGTGTTCGATAATTTCCATATTTTGTTTTTCTGACAGCAGGATTTAACTCTGTTGATCGGGGGGTACTGTGCCATTATGTTGCTTCTAAGGGGGTTTCCAGAAACTTCCTTATCAAAACTCTGAACCCAGTTGCATGCAGCCATGTAAGAGGCTGGCTTTAAAGAGTTGTCTTCCGAAATGAAGAAAACTCATTGTGTCTGTCAGAAACACTTACTGCCAATATGGTTATTTAATTTGACTGTAGTTGAACTAGTGGATGTGACCTGGGTCGACTGCAGTGAATCAAGGATTGAATTACTGTTAGGGGAACTTCTTGGTATACAGTACACAAATGATATAGGTTGACTTGGTGAAGACGCTAACAAGATAGTTTTCTGAACACTGAGCAGGCATCTTAGTATGTTTGGTATTAGATTAATCCCCTATGAAATGTAAAATGTTACCAGACTGGTCTGCATTGACTTCTAGTTTGAAGATAAGCCGGCGAATTTGCGGCAGCCCTAATGGATTGTTCGTCTTATCATAAACACAAAGGATTCGTTTGACATTTTCCAACTTGCGTCATGATATTTGGCTTTATGTCAAAGGAGTGTGTACTGTGCGAAATTTCGTTTCTACTTCCTTTATGGCTTTGAGACATAGACACTGAAGGTAGGAAGATATAGAGGTTAGCGGTCTTTAATATATGTGCATTAGGTAGTGTAATATTGTCAGTTGTATGAAGGTTGGATAGAGAGGAAAAGTCAGCCGATTCGGTTGTGAAGTTGCATCGATGGAGATGACTAGGGCATGTGTCACACATGTCATACACTCCAGTCATTTAGATTCATTCCATTTACTTAGTTAAAATAGTTGCGTTTTCTTATCACTGTCACTTTTACGTTGAATAAGTCGTGATTGCTGTTACTCTCTTCAATTTAGGCTACCTATTGCTGGCTTCTGTTTTATGCGCTTTCGGATGTTATATCCATCTCTATCCAGGATACCTGATTTTTCCAGTTCTAGCTGCTGCTTATTTGGTAAGTTGGATCTCTTCTATCTTTTTGTTCAGATCATTACAAATCATATTTGTTAAGTGATTAAGGAAACTAGGTTCCTGCATTATTGTGTTATGTGTTATTATATTATTACCTTTGGTTCCTAGTGGAACATAGGGTTTCAACAGCACATCTCAATCTCATCCTAATCTCCACAGTCGTCTTTCGGTGGCTCCATGGTAGCTGATAAACTTTCATTTTCTCCCAGAATCTCCCCCACATCACCCTTGGACGTTCGACTCATGGTTTCCCATTCGGGTTCCACTCGAGGGTTTGGCTGGAGCACGATGTCTTTCAGTGATCTTCTCAGTGTGTGTCCGATTCATATTCCTCCCCTCCGACATTTGTTGGGCGATAGGTTAGGATTCGCAGCTGTCACCCAGGCGACATGGGTTCGATGAGGGAGCGCTTTTGTCCCAGTAACTGGATGGTCAATGAACTTGATTCGTAACCTGAAGATTCTGGATTCTATCTCTGGTGGGGTTTCGGTGCGTACCGGTGCGTACCACAGACGAGGGCGAAACAGTTGTTCAGTAATTCTTTTGCAATATGCTAGACTACTAAAATCTGATGAATCTAGTCTCATATTCATTTCCTTCAAAGCAAATCGTGTAAAAGTTGGAATCGCAAATGAATAATTGAACTACAAGTATACATTAGGTGGTGAGAAGCGATCAGAGTAAGATCTTAAACCCTATGGGTCTTGTTTGACAATGTCTATCAACAAAGTATGTATGCAACGTTATGGAAACACATTCTGTTGAAATTCTAGTGTGAATAATTGGCTAACTACTTAAGTCAGACATTTTGTTGGTATTGATAGACTATTCAAACCTTACTGAATGCCTCTTTTGGAATTGGAATACGTAAATAATCACTGATGTAGTTGTGTCACGTGTCACACGCTAATTGAAGTTTATTGATTATGTCATATGCATAAACTAAATAAACAAAGCGTACATTCTCAATGAGATATTAAGTATTGAAAATCAACTAAGAGACTATACATAGACTTCTATCTATACTGTCAGTATTTTGATTTGTGACTAGTAGTTTTCGTAAGTGAAGAAAAATGAAATGTTACTCAATAACCACTTGCAAATCTATGAATAGTTGACACTGAGCCACACTTATTGTACAAAGGAAAGTGACACTACCTGTCTGCCCTCTAAACCTCGCTAGTTGGAGCGTATTTCGGACCTGTGATCCAACCAATGGGTCACGGCTTCAAACCCCTCTTCCCTGGAGGAATAATGTATTATTCTTACTATTGTTTTAGTTGGTAACAGTCTCTGGAAAAATGAAATAATTTATGGCATAAATTCATTTTTTGTGCGTCGGTGGCATAGCGGTTAGGACCATGCACGTGGTCTGGGGTTTGATCCCCGGCCGACGCACTCCTTTACCTCGCCAAGCCACAAATAATGCTGGTAAAGAGGAAAAGTTGGGCATGAGGCTAGCAACCCCATCATGTAAAATTAACACTGCTATAGAAACTTCAAGCCATTAGCTTGAAGCCCTATGTTCCACTGGGGAACGTGGAGGGAAAAAAATAAATTCATTTTTGGCAAACAATGATATCATTTTATTTTGTTATTTCTTATCCATCTGAAGTTAGCCAAGTAGCGTTATGTTGCATAAGTTTATTTGATGTAACACAGTGTGATACAGTAATAATTCCTGTTTATTAATTCACTTTTGCATTTATCTGGAATTGATGTTGTGTTGGGTGTTGGATTTGGTGAGCAACGATTGATTGACTAACCTCTATCTCCAGCTAACTATATTGCTTGGTAATATCTGTATCATATCATAATCTGTTGAAAAGCAGTGACCGAGGTTTTTCCTAAATTACTTAACCTACAGAGGTCAGTCACCTTAGATTTGGCTAGATTCCTTTGTTCTGACAACCTAGGTCACCTGTGTTATTTTGGTTGCTGGAGATTAGCATTTGGATCCAGAGTGGTCATTCCGTCCTATTTGGGACTCACCAGCTCGATCGTTTCAAACGCCGAGCAATTGTGCAATACGTATTAGTTATTTTTTGTCCTTAGATTAATTTACATCTCCCGTTGATTAATTGATTATGCTGAACTGAAATGTTCGGTCTCCGCTAACGTGCCCGGGCGCCTAGTACGAACGCTACGACAATGTCTAAAGATGAACATGAATTCATTTGGGTTGTAAGCCTGATAATAAGGGAAGACTGAGTGTTAGGCTAGCAACCTCACTCCATAAAAAGGAATAATACCATCGCTGTTGAAACTTCAACACTCAAATCTTGAATCCCTATGTTCCACTCAGACCTCAAGGTAATAAAATATAAAGATATAAGAAAAGATATTTTGACTATTGGCGACTGACAGTTGAATCCAGAGTGCACATTTTGTCCTATTTCAAGACTTGTCAACATCACATTAATCTAAAGACATCATTGAAGCGTGTGTACTAGGAACTCGGACGTGTCAGCAGAGACAAAGCATTTCCATCCAACATAATCAATCGACGGGAAATGCAGATTAATCTAAAAACAAATACTAACTCATCCATGCCTACTGGTTTCACTCGGGTTTTTGACAATACAGTTACTACATGATATTTAGTTAGTAGACAAATGACATAGAATCCAGCATCTTGTGGAAGATAATGAGCGGGAGGACAAGGACAAAAATAATCTAATTAAAAATTAGTGCAAATTAATAAAATTCATTTCAATTTCGACTACGGATTGATGCCAGTTAGAGGACCATTGAAAACCACCAGAGTTTGGAACTCCTTAGGAGTACTACTCACCCACCGGTGTTCGTGCTCGGGACTTTCCGGTTACAAGGTGAGCTCGAAGACCATTCAGCCATTGGGACTCGTTTCTCTGACCCATGAATTCTAACTTCTGTTAATTCATGGTTTCCGCGCGACCACCAGGCAATGTTGTCGGCGAGTATTTATCCCCACTCCTAACCGACGAGTCTCGAACTAGGACGAAACAAATGTCCAGTACTTCCTGGTTGTTTTCACTGGTTTTCTAACTGATATCAATCTATGGTCAAACTTAAAACAAATCAAATCCCTATAATCTAATTCTTGATAATCTGTAAAATTTAATTATAAAATCGAGGTGACACACATCATCCACCCTTAAGAGATAGTAGATTTGATAGTTTAAAGCATTTAATTCGTCTAGGTAATTAGAAAAAGTAATAAATTCTGTATGAAGTTAGCAGTATTTCATCAAGATATTGACTCACCACTTAAGTGGATTTCAAACGAACTAAACAACCAACTGGCGTTTCGATCACATCACAATCTGTGTAGCAACCACTACTGATTGATGTGAGCAGTATGCAACTACTCATGTAATTCAGTCGGAAGAATAGAGCGTCCTACATTTATGCTGGCTTTCTTGATTGCCATTTATGGTATCAGGTAAATCGCACATGATTAGTGATCTAGGTAATTTCGGTTTCCAAAGGAAACTGTGGTGAAATTTCACGGTGAACTGTGGAAATTACAAATCGTGCATTTATTCAGAAATTGCAAGTTTGAATTAATTATGAACTCGGGTTGAAATCATTTAGTGATGATCTCAGTTAAGATGTGCTATATAGAGAAGGAAGGGGAAAAAGTAGTAAATTCTGTTCTATCCGTTCATATTTGTTTGAAAAGGGGTTTTAACGTTTGTCGCGTGTTATTATCATTACTCCCTTGGGTTTCGAGTGGAATAGACAACTTCAGCAACACATCTCCACTTTGTTCTATTTGGTGCTGTCCTCTTCAGCTGAGTCAACAAATGCACATAATCTCTCATCTCCTTCTCATACGATTTCCTCCATGTCACCCTTGGACGACCCACTTTTCACTTACCATTGGGATTCCACTCGAGACATTGCCTGCCACGCTATGTCATTCGAAAGTCACCTTAGTGTTTGCCCAATCCATCTTCACTTTCTCCTAAATATTTTTTGATTGATAGGTTCTTGGTTGCTTGTTCTCAGAGTTTCTTCTTGCTGATTCTTTCTCACTAGCCATTTTATCTTCATTATGGAGCCGACGAATGCAGCTGTTGATAAAAGTTTGTAACTTGTTGGAGATCCTCATCGTGACACACAGTGCAAGTTTCTGATTCACATAAAACAACTAACTGACTTCACATTTGTGTTGAAAATCTGAATCGTGTTCTTCATGCTAAGTCAACACTGAAGGTGATGAAGACGTATCTTGCCTTTCCCATTTAGACTTGTTTTGACATCTTCATCCGTCCCAAATGCCTGTGGTTGAAATCGTGCTTCCTAGCCAGATAAGTGAAGGAGGTAACCTCGGTCAAATCTCCTCCGTTGATGGTGATTTGTGCTGGTTGTTGTTGTTGTTGTTTTTGCTGTTGGTTGGTTGTTGGTCATCTTCATCACCTTCGTCTTCTCTGTGTTCACCTGGAGTTCTGTCCTCGTTGTCCGCTTCTTCTGTCAGTTTGTTGTTTTTTGCTTGTAAGCCTTCGAGTTTATGTAACATATTGGCTACTAGTAAAGAGGTTTCAACAAGTCTCAGACAGAACAGAACGCATGTTCTAGCTTTAATAAGTGATCTAGAGATTAGATGAGAAGTGAAACTCATCAATAATTACGTAATTCGTACCCAATATTTCAAAGTCATCATGATGGTCATTATTCACAAAGCCTAAAGAGTTGTGCCCCCCCCCCCGTTAACGTGTCATGGCGATATACTTTTAGAAAAAATCTTAAACAAATTATCTTCAGTGGCCTAGTTTTATTATAATACAATTTTCGAACTCTTTCATTTTGCAACTTTTATGAAATCCATTTGTATTTGTGTAGAGTTGATCAGGGCATTTCTTTTTGCTTTACCACAGCGTTCATCAAATGAATTAAAAACAACAACAATCAATCGTGTATTAACTAGCTGTCTTCCTCTGTTAACTGCTTTCATCACCAGTTTATTAACTCTCCTATGGATTAGTTATATTATACAAAATAATGATTGGAGATTTTTAACTTCAGTTTATTGGCATACGTAAGTATACACTTTTTGTTTTGTTTTTTATTACTTTATACTATTTTTTTTTATGGCAATGAGGTCAGTGGTTGAGTAGTATAATACTCGCCGACTACACAGGAAGTTCAGGTTCGATTCCCAACCAACGCACTGCCAAATTCTCGAATAACTCTTAGTAAAACCTAGAAAAGTGGGGAGGTTAGGTGTGGGAATGGCAACTCCACCCCGTAGAAAAAGTACACTACTACTGAGACTTCCAAAAAATCTGAGAGTCTGAGGCTCCATATTCCACTTGGAACATGAGGAGTAGTTGAAACAGTCACGAAAGTTATGCTACCAATATTATTTTTTTTTCTGGTATGTATTTTGGTAATGAGTACCAGTAATTCCTCAAATTTAATCTAGCGCTAGATACTACTTATTTTGTATTACAGTATATGATTTATAGCATGGGATATTGGTGTTTTTTGGGAGGGGAGACGGGTTTTTACTTGATTCAATAAACTTGTGTTTAAGTGAAATTCGGAGTGTGTATATGTAACCGTAAGGTTGATTTGGATCATAGCAGTGAAGAGTTATTGTTCACACTATATTTGAAAGGAAAGTTAACCGCCCTCACCTCTGAAACGGCATAATTTTACGGATCTAAAGGGTAGATCTTTCGCACAAAGTAGTATAAGCTAGAGGATCGTTGAAATACCAAGGAACACACTGTATAGCTATTTCTTTGTAGTTTAGAAATTTTCAGTCGCGCCACAGATCAAGCAAAGTACTGCTGTCAAATGGCAAGGTGAGAAACTTACCATTCGTCTGTTCATTGTTCTCAGATTTTTAGTAGTATTGTTATTGTAAAGTGAAATAGCATATTTCAAGTGCTTGAAGGGATTTGATTGATTTCAAGTTTGACCACAAACTAACTAACATCAGTTAGAGAACCATTGAAAACCACCTGGGAGTACTTTGCACCTGTTTCGTCCTACCCCAGGATTCTTCATCAGCAGTGGGCCCCCTCGAACCTCCCAGGAATTCAACACAGGACCTACAAGTTGCAAAGCGAGCTCATTAACCTGAAGTTCCTAGGTTCAATCCCTGACGAGGTCATAGGTACGTAGTTCCGAAGAGTCCCAAACATGGATGAAGCAGATGTCCAGTTTATCTGTTTTCGACATAGAACAGATGTCCAGTACTATTTTTTGGTGGTTTTCAATGGTTCTCTAGCTGAAGTGAGTTTTTTTATTAAACTTAAAGGCGTATTTGTTCAGTGTATTGATCGATTATGCTTCATGTGTATTGAATGTAGTTTTTTTCCTGATAAAACCTTTTGTTGCGCACAGCTGAATGCGATGTCTTATGTAAACTTGAGAATGTTTACAACTAACTATACGCATAAAAGTTGTGTTCTGTGTTCTGAAAATGTCAGAAAATAATAAAGTCTAGAAACAGAAATTATCTATCGTCTACTTGCACAAGTGTCATGTTTTAACCTGTTCAAGATTTAAGCCACCTAAGGTGGACGCAAAAAATATGTTGTAAAATAAGCAAGAAGTGTTTACACACACTACGCAGATTGTGAATGACTGCCAGTCAGTATCTGGCATGATTGTCTGCAAAATATGATTGTGAACTGTGATATTTTCCAAATAATTTTGTTCTCTCTTTAATCATTTTGTCCTCAAACATGCCTTGCTGATGAATCCCAGCAAATACAGAACGTAGATCCAGGGTTTTTCATCGAATGCTTCCAGGCATCTAACATTATTAGTCTATCTAGGTTATTCAATCAAGCACTACTCGCATGCGAGTAGTTGGGATGAATTGGCAAACAAGCTGTACGACGTCATAAGTTAGGCTTCATTTACATCAGCACGTTGATGTGAAGTATAATAGAAAGAAGCTTAGAATAAATGTACAGGTTGCTTCAGTAGACAGGAAGAAAGAAGACGGTAACATTCTTACAATGTACTGAGTAATAAATGTGTTGCTGTTTAGGCTTTTACATTTTTCCATCCAATAAAGCTCAGGAGATTACACGTCTCTGCATAGCTTTGGTCAGTATTTAGAGAATTCACCTCAGTTAAAAGTCACTTGCCTGCAAAAACTCTCTTATGTATCAGGGGCTATGATCCAGACTTAATTTGTGAGGATTGATAATACTACGCAATTGTCCAGGCGGAATTAGACTAAGTGGAACTCGAAACTAGGACCTGTTGGTTGAAATTCGAGTATTGTAGTCAATGAACCTCAACTGATCATAGAGACTTCATTTAATCGTGTTAAGTCTTGTTGCAAAGCACATTGTGCTGGTTGTTACCATAGCTCGTAGAGTATATATCCTAGCCTTATGAGTTGATGAAAGTTTGCAGCTTCATCAATATATTTGAATTCTTTGTCTTTAGTCAATTTCCAATCCAACCAAGTCGAACATTGATTAGGTCTGATCAGTTTGACTACCGTAGACAAAGAGCAGTGCTGGTCGTGGTGAACACTATGCGAAAGTGCACTGACAAGAAGATCCATACATCCTCCGATGAGTAGGGTACAAGATAAGTGAGTCATACATAACTACAGATATTTGACCACTTGCATTTAGACAGACACTGAAAGGTGGACAATATGCCCAAGCATGAATAATGCTCACCACCTGGACTGGACGACAGTTCAGCTCCGCGTCCGAGCGATTCCACGCACTGTCTTCTTCCTCTTTAAGATACTTTTCGACTTTTCCTAATGGTAATTGTTTACTGTTGAACTCGTGTGTGTTCAGCTTTGGATGTATTGGGTTGAATTCTTAAGCAATCACTCTGGATACTACTGTCATTCTTGCTCTCTACCTTTATGGGCATTTCGCTCTCTTTGGGCTATAACATTTTCGTGGCATTTTAATTAACTAAGGAGATTTGTTGATAAATATCCGTAAAAACCTATTTATTAATGGTCTGTATGAATGTTTGAAATGTTTTTAAAACTTGTTAAAAATAGAGATTAATACAACTGACTACAGAAAAAGATGCTTTTTATAACATTGAGCCACTGTTTGACCTTTATGATTATCTGGGATCCCATGATAAGTAGTGATGAAATTATATGTAGAGTCAATGAGTTTGTAATTATCCATCGGTTGGAATATTTAGGATATGTGTTATGCAAGCTGAACTACTGCCAGTCTTGACCACCAGTGTTGTTGGCTGAAAGGGGATTTGGTCGGGAGAGACTTAGTGGGGGTCGGAATCGGCCCATGAACTTATTGACTATTAGCCTGAGTTACACAGGGGATCATGCTTTACCACAGTACACTACTGTAATTTTTATTTATTATTATTATTAAAACACAGACTTGGTAGATTATGGTTATCAAGGTGTGCACCACACTCACAGTTTTTGCGAGGACTGGGATACTTCGCTGGCGCCTAGACCAAAGCAGGTTATTGTTTTAAAAGGCTCCATCCTGAGCCTTTGACTTGAAGTCTGATCCATGAGCCAGTGGAGCATCGTCTGGAGCAGCATTCTCATGGTTGACGGTGACCAAAACAGGTTCATACACCATGGTTTCGGAATCAGAGTTTTCAAGCTCCCCTAGGTAGACCAGCATGTCCAGTTGTAACGGCCAGCCCTTTGCATTCACCCTTTGACTTTTGTGGTGGAAAATCCCACCAAATGAAGGCAGTGAATATCACTTACTTGGCATAGGCTATGGACGCATTGTCACATGAGAGCACTTCGAGAGGAAGACTGAAGTCTACCCAGGCACGGCCATACCAGGTCACTTATGCATTGTCTCTGACTGGGGTCCTCAAGATGCTGAGAGTCAGTGGTTGGTCACCCTTAGTGGCGCGATTCGAAATTGTTTGTAATAAGAAAGATCTCTGTTCTTTTCGGAGGTGACTTTTATCAAATCTTTTTTTATGTATGTATATATGGAAGTCCAGTGACAATGACTAACACTTCTAGATTTTGTAAAAAAATGGGCGTTTACTTCGTATGTAGCATTAATATATTGAATGTTAGCAAATCCAGCTGGTAAGTTTTTAAAATGAAGAGACATTCACTCTCGATTCTATCGCTAGCTACTATTTTTTGTGGCCTTCGTTCATTGTTCTGATAATCAACTTCTAGTCGTCGGATTGAAAGTCCGGATCTTGTCTTCCACATTCCGTGGCTTCAATGTCAACAGTGCATCATCACGGTTTACACACTTGACATGACTCATTGTTAAATATGTGGACATTCACTTTTCCCCTAATATTTATATGAATTTCAAGTTACTTACCATGATATTATGACGTGTGCTGACTGTTTAATAACCTCTGTTGACTATATGCATGAATTTATGTTCACTAATGTGTCGATATATGTATGCATTTCTCTCTCTCTGTCTCTTCATAGAATAACCGTAGCTGATTGTACTCCTCAAATGGGTATCTATTGGTATATGTTTGTTGAAATGTTTGAACATTTCCGTGAATTTTTCACCTGGGTTTTCCAACTACTTATATTTATTTTAGTAGTTGGACTAACACTTAAATTCAGGTAAGTTATTGAAAGTTGCTAATATAGTTGAAAATTTCGAATTAAAATAAAAAAAAACTCAAATAGGTGGTTTATTATAGGAAGAAGAGTACCAAATTTATTTCTCCATGAGGTAGAATTAAATATAATTGAATGGAGTAATAAAAAGACAGTTGCAGCGAAGAAAATTCTCTTTTCGACAAAGTCAGCAACTAGGCTGTACATTCGTGTATTTATAATAGACGAGTGGGAAAGTTCCAGAATAATTTCCGGTCAGGAGTGAAATTAGTAAAATTATAATTAGGAATTAAAATGCCATAATAAAGAAGGGGGGAGGCGGATGAAACTCAAACAAAGCAACATCATATATGAATCGGATGTTAATCAATAACCAGTCACAATTCTATGCACAATAAGCCACATGTATTGTGTGTTTATGCGACTGCTAGTGGGGTACTCTCTGGCTGTCCGAAGCTCTGTAGGTGGATCAACGTTCGAAACCGTGACTCATTGGTTGTAATGTTGGAGTTTGGTGTAGCATGTCACATAGACGTGTCTCCAGCTTATGTCCAATCCATCGACTTCCATTTCCTTCTGCATGTTTGTTGAATGACAACTTCTTGACTGGCTCGTTGTCAGCTTAGGAAAAGCTTTAATGGGAATAACGTGGCAAACAGTATATAAAGCTAAATTTGTTTAATAATTGTGATATTTTACTTTAGTGTATATATACGCAAAATGGAATTACAACCATCACCTCAGTTTTTGTCTGTTTGAAAAATAAAACAGCTTTGTGAGAAGTTAGAACTCAGTTCCCCGAAACAGGTTGTTTATATACCAGGATACAGGCTACGCTTATTGCGTAATGGCTGATGGTAGCATGCAATTAGTCACTTGGGATGAAATAGTTGAAGCTAGATTTCAATTTCGGGCCTTCTTGCGGAAAGTTGAGCGCTTAAACCAACGAGGAATTACCTTCACCACTGATTGACATAAGCATTTGAAAACCACTCACAAATAGTAGCAGTAGGGTTTAACAGCCAGGTTGAAGTGATCTCAATACTGAACGAAGTTGTTGCGATTGCTTGAGGCCGAGGTCATCAGCTATGCACTTAGTTTGAATCAGTTCAAATCACCCGAACTCTGATTTGCCATGTATGATATTAAACAGATTACGCATTGTTCCGATACCCTATCTCGAACTATTTCCCACCAACTAAAGGTGTTCTTCAGTTGTACTTATGAATATATGAATCAAGTAATGTAAGGTGAATGTTTTTTGCGATTTGCCTATTTTAGCTTTGTTAAATCAGGTAGGTACAGAGTGTGATTCACGGGATGGTCTGATCGTATCAATTCAGTTCGTTCCTCGTTCTACATACCATCAATATTCCTTTTCCATTTCCCGCCTACCATCAGCCTATATGATTGAAGTTGTTGTTATACTGGAAATTCACAGAAATCATTGACTCTTTCTCTTATTTCTTCTCAGAATACAATGTCTTATTGTTTTTTTTATTTGAATTGTGTCTGTGTGTGTGTGAGCATTTGTGTAGGTGTTTCATTTTGGGTAAATTAGTAAGGTGGAATTATCGACCCTCACGAAGATGCGAATAGCTTGAGGAAAATATCACTGCCAATACAATCAAAGGATACAAAATTAATTGGAATTATTATGTAACAATAGAAGACAAGGGTCAGACAACAGATCGTTTATTAAGGAAATCAACACGTATTTATATATTTTCATGTACATTAGTATAGCTTATTCAAGCAAACAAACACAGTCTACTGATTGGCTGTTTCTCACAGAAAGTTGACCTTGCATCTCTTTGTGTTTCTTGAATGTCAGGTCATCTATATATTAACTGTATCTGCCTACGCAAAGTGTGCTGTGATTGGTTGTTGAATCAGTCTTGTTCATATTTTCTCATGGCCAGTGTTTGCGACATACCCATTGACGTAAAATGCTGTCTACCATTTTTAGCTAGCCTGCTCTCACCACAACTATATAAATAAAGTATGGGGGTTATTAGTGAGTGGGCGTCTTTAAATGATGACTTTGAGCAGCAATAAATTGTGCTCGAAGCGTTTTCATCTGTAAAAAAATAATGCTGTATCAATGTATGCATGTGTGTGTGTGCTTTTATCAAATGATATCATTCTATGATAGAATTATGTTAGTTAATTGATAATACCATTTTGGTATTTGTATACTTAATTACAATAATAATAATAATCACTTTATTCCATACAACAATAATGATTATACAAAATCGTGCTTACTGCAACAATTTATCTCCTTTTGCAAATAAATAAATAAATAAAATAGTAAAATTAATAAAACTACAATGGCTGAAAGTTAATAGAAAAAGAATCATATATGCGTGTGATACTGATGCTTGGTAATAAGTTACTGTTTATTTACAGATTATAGATAGGAGTAGGTTTTTTCCCTCACGTTCCCAGTGAAACATAGAGTCTCAAGCTAGTGGCTTGAAGTTTCTGTAGCAGTGTTTAATTTTACAGGATGGGGTTGCTAGCCTCATTCCCATCCTTTCTTTTTCGCCAGTCTCATTACTGGTTTATCGAGGTGAAGGAGTGCGTCGGCCGGGGATCGAACCCCGGACCATGTGCATGGTCGGTGAGCGTCTTAACCTCTGTGCCACCGACGCATGGAGTAGGTTTACATATGCTCTTTTCTGACATCTGTCTCCTTTCATACAACACTCGTGCTATATGTGGTTTTGTTGGATTTCAACCAAGTTAAAGCATAGAGATCCATGGAGTGAGAACACACGACTGACCTTGAACATATATTATTCGTGGGATAACGGGATCTACCACTAATGTAGCGCCATTATGAACGATCTTGTTTTTAATTAATAGTTATATAATGTGTTGATAACTTGTTAGGATTACGATTAGAATTAGTGTTAGGATTAGGGTTAATGTTTGTATTTGGGGAGTGAATTAGTGTTGAGGTGTTTTATTTTTATTATCTGCGATTTCCTGGTAAATAACTGTCAAGGGTTTTTGAGGAAGACTGGAAAACAGGTGAAGAGCGGTAAATGAGTCACGAAAATAACTCATCTTCAGTCACCTTGGTGAATACGTGGTATAGTAACTGGTTTAAACTAAAAACCCATACTAATTATAACAGGGAGATGTTAATAAGTTACGTCAGGGGAAATATCCTGTTTAATGTGTTTCATCATTTCTCTTATGAATTAATGTCAGAGCAGTGATCTACAGTCTAGGAGAGAAAAGGATAATATTTACAAAGTTGGTTGGATTGTCCAAATAACTATCAACATTGTAATTCGGTCGTTCAAGAGGGATATTCCAAACAGTTGTTCGGATAAATAAATAAACAAGATAGTGGAACTAATAAAGCTTTGACCATTGATCTTAATAGAAGAATAATATGTATGCAATAATAATGCTGGTAATAAATTACTGTATATTTACAGATTATAGATGGATTAGGTTTATAAGCTCTTTTCTGACATTTGTCTCCTTTCACACAACACCCGTGCTAATTAATATGTCATGGTTAGGGTAGTCTGAGTGAAAACTCTTTTTCTGGTTTTTACTGGAAGAGATTCAAGGCAAGATTTGCGAATAACAAAGAGGCTGTTCAGGATCCGACTAAGTAACTTTAGCCAATTGTTTGAAAGAGTTAAAATGTCTATATTATGATTGGATACTGCTAGGTGGTAACCAGTGTCCTGTGTGTTGTTTCCGACTGACTTCTGTCAGTCGAGTTTTCAATATGGCCGCCATGCTACATGGTTTTCCATCACGGTGCAGTCGAAATTGTTGTTATTAAACGATTGAAGACAATCGACAGGGAGCCTTGGATCACTTAGGTATTGTGCTAGTTGGCACTCGTCAACAAGAAGTATCTGCTATCTTGAAGGAGGCACATGACCTAGGTGGTCCAAAGTTTCCTGCCGATTGCCTCGAACCATCTAACAACATTTAAAATGCCTATGAGATATAAGTAGTATATATGTAGGATACGACGTCTTCTTATTTATGTTATTTATGTGTCAATGGGTGAAACTCCAGGAGTGAGAGGACTGTATAACTTTGAGAACTTAATAAACTGACGGATAGCAATGAACAACAATATCATACCTAACGCAGAATGGATGGATTGGTTGTTTTTCATGCAATACAGTGAGATCAATACGCAGTCATCACTTTCTTAATGTCCATTGTTATTTTGTACGCCCTCTTGTGACTTGTCCTCATCAACACTACTCTATTCATATGCATTATTCTTTTATTTTATTGATTACAACAGTCCTTTTAGAGTTTGCCTTTTTCTTTATGTGGTTGATATATATATATCCATATAATATGTGCGTTTGTTTGACAGTCTGATCTTGGTGACATGTATCCATGTAATATGTGTGTTTTGTTTGACAGTCTGATATATTTTGCTATGTATATATGGATCGATATTCCATTATAATTCGCCAATCATGTTAAGACTGTCTGTTGATTTGTTCATTTTGAATATTCGCTCACACACTTGTGTTCACACACTTGTTCGGACATTCATATATATTTTTGCTCTCACACTCTTGTGGGACATATTGATTCTCCTTGTGTTTTGGAAAATAGAAATATCATCGCAAACCTAGTGGTCTTCTGATTTCCGTCTTTCTTGCGTCAGGACTATTAAATTCTCGACCAGTACATGACAGTGGTTTACTATACATTTGATTTATTAATTAATTTATTTTTGTGCTTATTTTAGTCATAATCCATTGTATATATGCTTGATTGCATCACTCTTGATGAATGTATTACAACCATATCATAGTATTGGTCAACTTGGCCTGCTAATATCTATTCTGCCTGTATGGAATCATATATTAAAGCGTAAGTCTAACACAATTTGTACTTAGTTGTCGTTATGAATTCATTTTTAATAATAGCTAAGGCTCTTTTGTGTAAACGTTTCTGTACTATCCCAGTTGGTGGAATATGATTTCAGTCTTTTCATGAAAGACAAATATAGTTAGTTATTAGATATGCAATTAAAGAATAGCAGTGTTTATTAAAATTGGCGCTCAATAACCAATGGTCAGAGTTAGAGCTCAGTTACTAAGATCAACCTACTTTTTCCTATTTCTTTGCATGGAACACAGGGCTTCAAGGTTTGTAAGTTTCATTGGTGATTATGTTGTTTTTACCTCAAACCCAACCTTCCTTGTTTACCTGGCTTACTACTGGTCTAGAATTATCTCGGTCTGGTCTTGAACCTCCGACCACGAATGCGGTTGGTAGGCATTCTACCCGTGAACTACCGACGCATACGATCAGGGTATGAGTCATATGTTACTTGAGGGCTAAATTGGGTAAATAGAGACTCCAATCTTTGGGCTTATTAACTGAAAGTTGAATGCTT
The DNA here is from genome assembly GCA_944472135.2 of Trichobilharzia regenti. NCBI lineage: Eukaryota > Metazoa > Platyhelminthes > Trematoda > Strigeidida > Schistosomatidae > Trichobilharzia > Trichobilharzia regenti. Next base: position 34,041,268 of record OX235266.1, read on the forward strand.
AAGCCAATGAGTCACATTTTCAGTGGGTAATCATAAAGCCGTATGAAAAATTTTAAAATGAGTTGTTCACTGAGTTATAGTTTCAACTATCAGATGTTTAAGTGTCATCCTGGAAAACATAATCAGTGCAGTTTCATGATTGATTATAATTACTTCTATTTAAAGCACTATAATAATTGAGTCTGATTTATTCCTGGATGATGTGATTGTCAAACTACAACACACTTTGTTGTTTTTAGTTATAAATTCGCACCATCAAACTGATAAGGTTGAGAATATTGCGTAATCGCCTAGTACCATCTCAACGCCAGCAGGATACACTGAATTGGTCACCTACAGTCTGATGATAGTTATTAAAATTAACAGAAAATCAGAGTTTTTCATGTGGTTGTGTTCTCTGAGCTGGTTAGTTAATTTGCGAAGCTTTTATCGCCCTACTAGACAACATCTTCAGCGCGTACTTCAATTTGAAGTAAACTTTTAGATTTCCTCACGAATTCATTAGTTTTCTCTCCTGGTGATCTTGAACGTGATTGGTTGTTTTTGTGTGTTTTCACACCCTCTAGGTTACTTGTATTGTAACTGATTGTTTCTTTAAGTTGAACTTTGACCCTTTGTGTGTGTGAGGTTTCTTTCTTATCGGTTGGTAAATTTTGTCTATCTCAATATGTCTACTGATTGACGATTCACTGGAATACCAGGCTTCTACAAATTCTCTAGCATTCTTGGTGTTTCCTCTGTCTAATATTTCAACGTTTTCCCAGTCGAAATGATGTCCGTGGTTATTTGTATGCAGCGACATGAGGGAGTGTATGTCATATCTTTTGACGGCTAGTTTATGTCCGGAGCCGAAGTGGATGTCCACTTTCGCCAATGTAGTGTTTTTCGCAGTTGTTGCAATTTACTTTGTAGACTTTGTTATTTTTATCTTCTTTCCTTGTCGGGTCTTTTGGTTGACATAAAGCTGAGTGAAGTGATTTTGTTGGTTTGTGTCCACGTCAATTCCTAAGGGTTTGAAGAGTCTTGTAGTGATTTCTAAGATGTCCTTTCTATATGGTGTGCTTGGGGGCTTTTGGTTTGATAGGTTGGCTTGGGGGTTTATGCCTTTTTATGAGATTCCGTGGATATCCATTCTTTCGGAAGACGTCCATGAGATATCTTTCTGAGCGCAGATACAAAAGGCTTGTGTGACGTTTGCCAACATGATGTCGGGGATCGATCAAAAGGCATATGTACTGTGGAAGAGTTCGCTCCGTTCTTTGTTATGGCTGTTAGGCGTGATCCCTGAAATTGAAAGACTTGAAGAGCTGTCTTTTACTGTAGGTGTTCGTGTTGTGTTCCTTTAACAAGCAATAGCCGTCGTCGAGCGATGTTAGCTGACGTAGAATTAGGTTTCCAGGAAGTTGAGGGTGGTCAGATGAAAAGTTATTATCAATCCATGAAGTTTTTGACTTTTGGTTCACTTAAGCCACATAGGGATGTATAGACTATCTCCCTGGGGTAATAACTCTCACCTTAGCCAATTTCATACTCTTACTCCTCTTTTATCAGTTTTAATTACACAATTTCTTTTTACCTCTAGAAACCATTTATGAGTAACTGTCTGAATTATATCACATGCTTATTATACTCAGTAATATACTGCTATACGCTTCACAATGTCTATAAATACGACTGACCGTACTACAGCCGTTGATAATGACTTCTTCGTCGATGAAAAGAGAATTCTCTTAGCTGACTCATTGTAGATATTTTCGATTTCTTATTGTTATGTTTTCTAAAATTAAAGTTACGTATTAAACGTAACTTTATTAAGAAGTCGCTATATATTCTGTAAGCTTTACACAGCTCATAAATCAATATAATACTTAATTGTTACATAATCTATTCTTGTACAGTCTGTGTCTTCCGTCCTACGCATATATATATATATATATATATATATATATATATATATATATATATAAGGCTTGCATGTTTGTGTAGCAGTATGCTATCTAATGTAGAGTCATATTTCAGTAGTTGAGTGAAATAGTAAAATGCACATTTTTCAATTATACTGTAAATCATCACTTGTTAAATTTCAACCTACATTGATCACCTTTGTGGCGACTTCGAATTGTGTAATATGCAGTGGATCATTATTGCCAGTGAAGTGAAGATGTGACTCGAACTGGGGGTTGGGTGGGTCCGAAATTAGTAGTTCGCCAATTGAAGACTACCTCAGGTAGAGTCAATTCCAACATCTGTTAGTTATAGGTTGATGAAAATTCTTAGCTTTCCAAAACTGATTAAGTTGGTGAGTAAAGAGTGGAGAGGGGTCGGGCTAATTGTGAATACTTGATTGAATGGTTCATAATCGTTTGTCGTAAACAGTAGACTGTGTCTTCAGGTTGTATTCCTAATTTATCCACAGTATAAGACTATAGGCGACAGAATATTATCAGTAGTCTATAACCTGTAGGGATTCAGAGAGGTACTGAAAAAAAATCACAAGGTTGTCTGTTGTGTATTATCCAATCAAAGCTATCCATCCATTTTATCCTTGGTATGTAATTGGATAATAAAATGGTTTTGTCATTATGTGAATACTTATGCTATGCTGTCAACGATTGTTAGTTGAATAACAATGACCTTCCAAAACCGATGCCCCTAATCGAAAATTGGATAGTTAAAATTTATATCAACTGTGATTGTTGTTATGTGAAAATCTAGACTCCAAGTGTTACACGACTTACTTTGTATCGATGGGGGAGTGTGTACAGCTGTTGGTCTTAAGTCCTCCTGATTATAGATTATTTCTCTATTTGATATAAGAATAGAACCTGTGCACTGTAGTAGAGTATAATTCCATTATAGGTAATATTTATTTTGATAAAGTCTCACAGCGTTATACAGTAATACTTACTGGTGACGTTTTGAGCACAATTTATTGCTCATAACCATATCACCTTGATATGATTGTACAAACGTATTCACTAATTTACCTTATTTGACTAACATTCTGCATTCATATATTCGTATAATAGGATCAGCAGGATGGATACACTTATGCTAAAAATCTTACAGATTTCTTATATATTTTTTAGTATTAGTGGTCATATGGTTGTAAAATGGTTCCCAACGAACTGAGTTATACAATGTTAGGCACAGTCGGTGACCATGGGGTTTAAATATTTATCATCTAACTGTTTGTTCTATTTCAAATGTGGAATTGTAGCTCTATTGGTCTAGGTGCACTTGACTTTCAACCAGCTGATGGGCCACAGGCTGGAACCCCCCTGTACATAATAAGTTTTGGGCAGCTCTCATCCACACAGTAGGTGCGGCTTATTGCCCACTCTGCATGGGATCGCAAGTGGTTGTTGAGCATATTACACTACATTCCATTCCATTTCAAATGATTGGTGATTTTTAACTACTTATTATCATTGCACGACGCTACATCCTACTCACTAGCTCATATGAGTAGTTGGATACCACTCACACCAACCAACCGATAGTGTTTTCTAGCTAGCCAGATTGAAGTGATCTAAACACCCATTGATGACCATTTCACTCGTGTGTAGTCGATTTCACCAGTGGCGTTGCCCAGTTTGATTTAGTTCAGAGAAATGTTGAAGCTAAATCAACTTACTATCAATTCAGCATATAAATATAAATATCATCTGATATCTCCTTTACCTCGCTAAGCCACAAAAAAAGTGCTGGTAAAGAGGAAAGGTTGGGAATGAGGCTAGCAACCCCATGCTGTAAAATAAACACTGCTACAGAAACTTCAAGCCACTAGCTTGAAGCCCTATATTCCACTGGGAACGTGAAGGGAAAATCAATCATCTAATATCAAAGATGATAGGTTACTTCTCTGATATCCAAATAGTGTGTAATGTTCATTAAAACTTTACAAAAATTCATCTTGTTGTTAAATAACTAGTGCTTCTTGTTGTATTCATTTATGAAGAAAATAAAAGACAATTCAGCGAAGAAAATTCTCTTTATCGAAGAAATCATCTTCAGAAGCTGTACAACCGTATTTATATTTACCAAAAAATGTATAGCAGTCAATTATTGAGTAATAGAGGGTGACATAATTAATATAATTACTCGAAAGTAGCTTTAGAAGTAAAAATAAAAGTTGTAAATTACGTAGTACTCAGTGGCATAAGGGAAGATAGGGTTAGAAATTGGATGAAGTTAAAATTGTTATTGAATGAGAAGAGACGTAGTTGAGTGTCAATTTTACAAGTGTGAAGAGGGTGAGAAAGTGTACAAAAGGACTATGTGAGAGTAATAGTAGTGAGTTAATTATTAAAGTGAAAGCAAACTAGAAGTAAGATTAAAAAATAAGAAATTGACAGGGAACGACCAGTGAAGAGGTTAAGACCAGGGTAGAACAAGAGACTGGACCAACTTTTTCTGTGTATAGATTTCGGGGTTTTATTGAGGAATCTCCAGCGACTCTGTCATACAGAAATGCCGAAACTTGATGCTCTTTGTACCATTTGGCTTCACTTTGTAGATAATCTTGAAAGACGACTCCGGTGGAGCTGCGTGGTTTGAGTTCACCAAGTGCTCAAGATTTAAGCTAGATATTGTCTTGCATCGTCCTTTTGCTAACTATGCGGGATATTATTCAGAGATGCGTTCGGGAAGTGTGCGCTTTGTGCGGGGCAGTATAAAAACAGCTCCCCAGGAAAACCCCCATTATTGTTGTTTCGTTCATAGATGGAGTATTTATACTCAATTATTATTTTTGTCGTTTATTTTGTGTTTATTTTACTCTTTATCTATCCCACTTCTTCCAGAAACCCATTTGTTGTTCATATCAACATGTTTTCTGGTTACTGCACTTATTCTCAGTCCACTATTTCATTATATCTGGTTACAACCGGGTACAGGGAATGCAAATTTCTATTTTTCTGCATCATTAGTTCATGCATTTGGACAGGTAAGTGTATATAAAAGTGGGAAATGCTAGTTGTTATTTTTCCTAAAAAGCTGTTGTGATTTTCAAGGCTAATCACGAAATAACTTCAGTTAATGAATGATTGTGAACCAAAGAGTACTGGATGACAGTTGCTGAAGTGAGAATTCATGGGCTAACCATTTGAATCAGTCCTTGTGGCTGAATCATCTACGAGCTCGCCTTGTAAGCTGAAGGTCTAGTATTTCCCCCCTAAGTGGGGTTATGTGTGTATACAGATGAAGAGTAGTTCCAAACAGAAACGAAGAATATGGCAGTAATCCTTGGTGGTTTTCACTGGTTCTCTAACTGATTTCAGTCAATTGGTGATCAAACTTGACACCAATCAAATCCCTGCAAACCAATGCTTGGAAGTTCAGACGTCATTTTTAAGTGAATTTAAGAGAAGCAGAGAAAAAGTATTTACTGTTTATACTCTGTGATCTGAACTTAGCGTAACCTTCTTGATATTCCCTGGTATCAGTGGATAACACACTGTCTTTTTCTGATCTCTTAATCATCTCTACCAAAGATATTCATGCATGACTATGCTTCTTAGCTAGCTGCCTTTCAACGATCTTATCTATTTGCACTGTTCTGTAAAAATGTTTTTATTCTCAATAATTGTATTGATCACGAAACAAGCAGTTGTATTCATTTTGGTTGATAACGACTTACAGTGGAATCTAGCACAAAAAGTGGCTATCATAACCCTTGTGGCCTGCTAGATAATCCTTTGGCATTTAAAACGATGGACACAGGCTTCGGGTCTCGGTGGAAATACCATCACTCTTTCATCAATGGGAGGCAAAAGGACACACCCAGCTAACCAGTTTCAAATAGAGGACGAAATGCACGTCCATAAGATTCCACTGTTAGTTATCATCAATGAAGACATCTTCGATGCATTCGTACTAAGAGTACCGGCATGTCAACATAGAGGCTGAGCATGTCTCTTCAAAGTAGTCAATCAATGGGATATGTGGGTTTACGTAGGAACAAACTGTGTTCATTAGTCAACTTTTCTCGTAAATGTCCTGCTGAAATCTTTTTTCTAAATAAGATTTGATTATCCTTTAAATCGTGTTTCTCTGATCATTATTTATCTCTTCGTTTTTAACCTTAGGTAATACTTATCACAGATTTGTTAAATGCTCAAGGGAAATATGATTATTATTTACGTGTTGGAGACAAGTTCAAACTGAGTACTGGTGAAGAGTTGAAATTAATTCAAGAATAGATAGATGTAAATATGTATTGTAACATCAGAGAAGAATAACAACGAAAATATTCGGCATTTTCTTTTCACTACTGCTTCCATATGGGGATTCAAAACACACACAAAAAACAGTCTACTAACGCCTTCTAGCTGTTGTTCTGAACGGTGTAAATACGCGTGTATTTGTGGTTGCATGTTTTTGTGTACTTGTGGAGGTGTGCTTTCGACATTGCTCTACATGCTTACTTCTTTTATAATGTTATATATATTAATAACAATAATAAAAATCTGCAATGTATTATACACGTTTTTCTATTTATATAATGAGTTTGCTTGTTAGTTAGTGTGTGTGTCTGTGACTTTGTGTGAATTTCCCTTACATATTTTATTTTACATTTAATTAAATTTGTATAAATAAGTAATATATTGGGTAGTGCACATCGGTGATTTGGTTCGGCGGTAGAAGAATGCCCGCCCCGGTCAGCCGTCGCACTTGCAGATCTCGCTTTGCTCTGCCGGTTGGTATAGTAGGCCCGGAGAAGAGGGGAGGTAGCTATTTGAATTTCAGAGCTTGAAGCCCTATGTTCCATTGGGAAGTCATAGGGAAAATTGAAATAGTGAGTGTTGTGAATAATAGAATGTCAGGTTACGTGGATGTTTATCAGGTAGTTAGGGAATATCCTGTATGAACTAATTGACTAATACTAATCGTAAAACTTCTCATCAAATGATTATTTCAAGTGTTTGATGTTCGATCATGGTTTGATATGAGTTAGAGATGGATTGAAAATCACCAGTGAGTGTTGAGCAGCTATTTCTTCTTAGTTTTTGACTCTTCATCAGTAGTACACATCAATGATCCCATGCACACAAGATGGGATACAAGACCTCCAGGTTACAAGATGAGATTGGTGAACGGAATCTACTGGGCTATGACTTATCTGGACCGAATTGATGTGTTTTGTATTGGTAGTATGGACTTGTGTTAAATGAATGAGTGCTTCGTTATGAGCATAATTGTTGATGTAAATTTATTTGTGTTGGTGGCAGTTATCAGTGTAAACCAGTGGCTGAATGGTCGATGAGCTCTCCTCGTAAACTGAAGATTGTGGGTTCCAACCTTGGTGGTGAGTTGATGTGTGTGTGTGTGTGTGTGTGTGCAGTGGTACTGAATAGTCCCGAACTCAGACACAACAGCTGTCTTATGCCCTCTTCTTTGTCTTCAATGGTCCTATAAATGATTATTGTTTTTAAAATAAATCTGAATGTGTTGTTTCAAAATTGCTTATCTGTTAACGAAAAGAAATATATTTAAACTACTTTAGTCAGTTTCTAAGCTAATTCTTATTGGATTTTCATGTATTTATTGTTGGGGAACGTTAAGGAAAAGTGGCATGTACAAATAACCGTCTGAGTGACCTTGAAATGAGTAAGTGAAAGCTGAAGAAAGGGCTGAAATTGCTGATAAATGCTATTTAATACCTACAACTGCTCGCCGACCATACACATGGTCCGAGGTTCTATCACCTGCTGACGCACACCTGATATGTAAGGTTGGCCTGCAAAATTTGGGCTACCGATATCCATGCTTAAAATTCCATGCTTGTACCAAACACACAGTATGGAATCAAGCTGTAATTAGAAATAATAAAAAAAATAAGTGCTAAAATCATTGCACTGGGAAGGCAAGGTGTATATTTCTGTCTCTGTAATGAAGAGCTACTAACAGTCGGTGATCTTAATCTGATTGGTTGTTTAAGTCAAGGTTAGTAACATTAGATACTTTTCCACACTGTCTATCTGTTGTTAACAGCTTGACTACATATCGAGTAGAGATCTTGCATATTTCTTGTGAACCTGGATGTAGTATCACTAACTTCAAGAATTGATTCAGTATGTCTTAGAGATGAAACTATTTAGTAATCTAATTTCAATTCATCAAGTGTAGTGGAGTTAAATAGATTGTGAGGTAGTGAGTAGTGAATACGGTTCAGTAATCTGTGTTAATTTGCATTGCTTCACTTACTTTCCTTTAAAGAACATGTACATTCGCATTACTGATACTGTAAAGTTATCGTAGATTATCAAAGTGAAGTTTTCACTTTTATTCTGTGCTTAATTGTTGTTAGTAATTTTTTTCTATTTCATTATTTTACACACCTACCGATTTATATGAAAATCGTTTGTTGTTACTTTCATTATTACCTCCTTGGGTTCTGATATGTATCCACATATATATATTTATGTGTGTGTATGTTGGTCTCTCTTTCTGTTTGCTCGCTTAGTCTGTGACCATTTCACTTTGATGAACCTGTCTCCTTTAACAATGTATATTCCCCTTATATTATACTATATATAATATGAGTGTTTGTTGACAGTCCGTTGCTTGGTGACATATATCCATATATGGTGGTTGTTGACATGTCTGCTATATTTCGCTATGTATATATGGATCGATACTTCATTATAATTAGCCATTCATGTTAAGACTGTCTAATGATTGTTCACACCCTTGTCATATATATTTCGCTCTCACAATTTGTGTGACTTACACTTACTGACTTGCTTACTTTGGTGTGATACCACTTATTGCTTCTCCTTGTGTTTGGAAAATAGAAGTATCATCGGAAACCTAGTGGTCTTCTGATTTTCGCCTTCTTGCGTCAGGACTATTAGTTTCTCGACCGGTCCATAACAATAATTTAGCGACGAGTACATAACAATTTGGCGACGGGGAAAACTACTATTAACCACTCAGCAGCAGCAACATAACAGGTTCTTAATGGAACATTGGGCTTCATCGATATATCTCCGTTTCACTTTATTCTTTTGAGTGTTTTTTATCTGACCCCATGATTACCCGTAAGTTTACATTCCCTCCTCCTCCTCCTCCTCCTCTTCACACGAACTCTTTCCCTTGTCACTCTCGGTATTGCGCCCAATTCGTGGACCTAATAGTAGGCGAATTGTTTTTCTTACTTGATCACTAACAGACTACAGTTAGAGAAGTATTTGAAACTCAGGGAGTGGTACTGGATAGCTGATTCTTCTTAGTCTGTGACCCTCCACCACTCCCCACCCTCCCATGACTCAACCCACACACGACCGAAGCTAGGACCTTCAGGTTATGACATAAACTTGTATGCTATTCAGCCACTGGAACGGAATCCAATAATTATTCCATAAATTCTAACTTCTGTCGACTCGTGACATATATCGTGACCCCAAGCCAATGTTATCAGCAAGTAGTTTTCTTCACACTTATAACTTGATGAACTTAACTGGAACTTCCGTTGGTTGACATTAAATAACAATAAAAATATTGATCTGTTGTTTCATTAGGATTTTACGCTTTTCAAACACTATTTTGTGTTAATGTGGGACTAAGAAACTGTATTTTTCATTCTCGTATATTTAATTCTCTTAATCAGTACTTTGTAATGGCTGGTTTTTGCCCTATATGTGTACAACTTGAACATTGTGATGGTATGTAATTCCATATCAATTTGTTTATTAAGATAGATCACACAGTGATGAAACAGTATTATTTACCCGGTTAAAGTTTCTAACATATTTTACTATATAGAATTGCATCAGCCTGCGATTATGATCATTAAATTGTGTTCCTAAATTCCACTGGCCTTTTCTGTCTGTAATGAACAGTTTGTCAGGAAAACAACTCACAGTAATTCCAGTCATCATCCTGTAGGAGTTTATTTTTTGGGGAATGAATAATTAAGAACTAAGGTTGAATGGTTTGAAGAGATTGGCAGAGAAATTGCTATACCTAGGTTTTATGCACATTACCACTCGTCGACAGCAGTCAGTAGTATTCGGTGTAACCTCATGGGAAGTATTATCCCCAGACTAGAACGAAAAAGCTGCATACTTTCCCCTTCCTTTCAATGATTCTCTAGCTGATATCGCTTTGTGTTGAAGTCTAAATTACAGTTTTATTTGTCTAGAATTGTTCATTAGGCTAGATCTTTGACTGTCGAACGTCTCATTATCATACTTGACATCAATGTTGTCATTGATATGAGAATTTGGAGGATAGACTACTTTCTATGCTGAATTACAAGTTTTCTACAGTAATGTACATTTACTGATGTTTGAGTATTTTAATATCATTAATATCAAAGTAAAATGCACTGTTCTGTTGAATGATTTATAAACCGATGACATTTTATTTTACAGTTTTAAATATTCTGGGGCGTAATAAAGTGTGATTTTTTAAGATAAATTTTCCTCAATTTTTCTGTTTTTTCCTGGCAGGGTGAGTTCAGCTATTCAGTTGAATTGTTTCATTGTTTTCGTTCATGAGTTTTATTCCCCAGTTATGGTAGTATGCGTATGATTCCGTGTGTGTGTGCGTGTTTGTCTCTGACTAATAGTCTAAGCCACGTAGATAGATGTAGACTTCCTGGTTGGGGTCCTCGGGACGGTAAAAACAAATGGTTGGAAACAATTGGTGACATGGCTCAAAATCATTCTCAGTGGCGCAGATGCATCCACTCCTTGTGATTTATGATTTCCAATGAAACTGTTTTGTTCTTCGTTATTACTCTTCCTTTGTCTCACACCTCTGCTCACTGTCTCTATTATGCTTTTCTTGTACTTTCTTCTCTTGCTTTGTGTGCTACATGAAGGGAGTGTGGCGACTTGAACTTCCGCACATTTGTGCAAAGTTCTATGTCGAAAACAGACAGACAGACAGACTAATACAACTGAAATTATTTTTCTTTTTGCTTTTAGACAGAATGTTCTTTAAAGCACTAAGCACAATCGTGGAAATAACTTGACACCCAGAGCTTATAAGTGATTAAGAATAAAGTGATTATAGCTAAGTTTTGTGAAGAAATGACTAATTAACTTTTTTTCTTTTAAAATAATAGAGAAGATTTGTAGCTCAGGTGGATGTGATATTGAATTAGTTGTGTTCTCTGAGATTGATTGTTCTCTGGTTGATTTAATTGGGAAGCTTTCATCGTCCTTCTAGACAACATCTTCAGGGCAGGTTTTAATATAAAATGAACAGATTGACTGTAAAAAAACATGATATATATTCTATCGTATCTATGCATGCTGATAATTATGGACACCAATTTGATAGGAATAATGTAGAAATTTCAAATAAAGGATACTCCGAAATTACTGACAGGGAATTCCTAGAAGCCTAGTACTCAATTGAATTAGCAATTAACAAACACATGATTATTATTCTTGTCTCCTTTAGTTCCTAGTGGAACATAGGGCTTCAACTGCACGTCTCCACTTGCTTCTGTCTTCTGCTGTACTTTTCACCTGCATCCATGTTAGTCCATACTGTTTCAACTCCTCTTCACACGATCTCCTCCATGTCACCCTTGCACTAACGTCCCACTCGCCGCTTCCCTTTCGACCTGGTTCTACTCGAGCAATGACCTGACGCGCCATGTCACCCAGTGGCCTCCTCAGCGAGTGTCCAATCCATCTCAACTTTCCCCTGCATATTTGTTGGTTGGCGATTGGTTCTTCCCATAGTTTCTTGTTGGTGATTCTTTCCGGCACGACCATCCTGATCTTCAGTATAGAGCGAAGCTCAGAGAACACAACTAATTCAATAAATTCTTCCTTTTAACTTGTTTCTTTTCTTGTCTAGTTTTCCTTACATTCCTACTGGAATATACGACTTCTTGCTTTATGCTTTACATTTTCAGCAGTAATGGTGTTGTTTTCCTATGGAATGGTGTCTCTAGCCTCACGTCCACTTTGTCTAAGGGCTTAAAACCTATTGGACGGTGGTGAACCAGTCTAGAACCGCACCATTGAATTCCTGTGTGAGAAGCTGAATGGTAAATGAGCTGGCCTCTCTGTTCCGAGTTTGATTCCTGGTATGTTCATTGGTGCGCACTGATGAAGGGTCCTAAACTAGAGCGAAACGGCTGTCCAGCTATCCGTGGTTTTCAAATATTCCTTAAGTGGTTTTGGTTAACAACGAAATCTATGCTGAAATCCATCCGAAGGGCCTACAAAATTCAGAATCTAAATATTATGTAGATATATTCTTTAGGAACACCTTATCTTGTATATGATCTCAGATAGTGTGTGATGCTAAAGTCCCTCTGTCCTCTTTCTGTGATTGAGCGTCAGTTGATTTGATTGTTATGTTATACGTTCATCTATATGTATCGAATTTGCTGTTTATTCATTCACCCCCATCCACCTCATCGCTTTTCCTTATCTTTGTTTAGCTTGATTGTCAGAATCGTATATCTGGTTTATATACCAGTTGTGCACCGTCTCCACGTACTGTTGCTCGTTCATCGAAACGAATAGGTCGAAGTTCCAACTATAGACCATTCGACAATGATTCTAACAATGGAGGTGGTGATGATGGGTCTTCTGATACTGGATTGTTTTATAAACCACGTAGAAGTCAACCAATTGTACATCCGCCTAGCGAAGTCCCATTTTGTGAAGTAAGTTTGTTATATGAGTTTTTGTATATGGAACTGTAGTATGTTAGTCTACGCATTGCATTTTTAATCAATAAGTTGCAGATTTAAACCCTGACTTTGAACATTTTTCGATATAATACAATTGAATTTTCGTTCCATAACGGAGGTACTTTTGATTTTACTTATGAAAATATGAAGAAATTCTAAATAAAGTGATGCTTTAATTCAGCAGATGCGTCTCGTCCTATTTTAGGGCGATGAACATCTTCTTGCGCCTGTTTAATAATAAGAGACGATTTTCTCACTGTAACTTGGACCAAGTATCCACTACGTCCAACATGAAACCGTTATTGGCTATGTGTTACTAAGTCACAAGAGGCACCTCTTATTCAATGCCTACAGTTTGAAATGGCAGTCATAAGGGATAGCAACTAAAACTCAGCGGCTTATCAAATGACTTTGAAAAACTAATCAGAAGAGTAGAGCAGGATTAGAAACCATTACTGATTACATAATTATAATTAAGGCTCATACATAAATGAAATATTAATTTACTTAAAGTGACAATCTTTAAAATACTGTAAAGTGTAGGTGTTAACAGATGGTTGCTAGATCTAATACTACTCTCTAAACCCTTACGTAATGCTAAATGTAACTCCTAACTTAAACTGACTAAGTTTCAGTATGGAGTGCAACGTTTCAAGTTGCCACACTCCATGCAGCATATAAAGCTAAACAAAACAGAGGAAGAGAGACACACACACAGAGAGAGAAAGAGATTCAAAAGACCTGCAATGAACAGAAATGTGAGAAAGAATAGTGACGTGGCAAAAACGTAACGATTAGTTGGTTATGAGACATTACCAAGAGTGAATACATCTGTGCCATTGATAGCGATTTTGATCCATATCACCACTAGTCTCCAACCATTGGTTCTTAGAATCTCGAGGATGTCAGCCAAACAGAGCCTACATTTCCCAACGTGGCTCAAACTAAACGTCAAAGTCTACATGGACTGATGGCATGCTTTGGTTTCACCATCCCCTACCCTTTTGCAAACTAATCCAATTTCAGCTAACATTGCTAGTTGAAGAAGGCGATAACATGGCATACGTAACACGTATCCTAGCCATATCAGTAGATGCATCTTCAAAATCTCATCGATTGAATTACTCTCCTTATCTAACAGTAATCTTAACTTCAATATTTCGGAACTTATTATACCATTTAATACGGGAAACAGAACACACATATCTGTGGTGAAAGCAGTCACTATTGTCATATCCTCGATATTCAATAACCATGTCTGGCAGCGATAAAGCAGGACAGAGCGAACTGTGGCTCATTACACAACGATAAGTAGATTTCATGTCTACTCCAGAGACGATGTAAGTTGGCGAATAGTCACATGAGTCTTTTGTATCCGCTCTCAGATTTTGTCAGTAATCTGTTCATTTGGGACTGATGCAACTTCGTAAACAAGTGGTCAACACACTCAGACACTTCTCTCCCTATCGTTGAAGTAGGAGCCGGTGCTGACCAGTCTTGAAGCATTCTCTTATATTTGTCAAACTTTCAGAGATTTCTGCTCAAGATGTTCAAAAGACTGTGTTTTATTGGAGTTTTCATCTAATGGGACAGTGTCATCCGCATACTCTAAGTCAATAAGATTGTACCCTGGTGACAAATTAGTCCCTAAGTCGCCGAATTCAGCTGGGGCCTATTCTAATTATTTTAACCATTATCTGACTTTAATCTTAACCCAAACTGGTACCTTTGCCTAACCCTTAATTAATCTAATCCCTAACCTTTAACTAACACTATTTCTAAACCTGACTCACATCAAACCATTATCGTAACCCTGTGCCAATCATAAACATAATTCCGTTTTGAAGAAAGATTAGGATGGAAGTGCAGATTAGCTTTTTAATAGAACGGATGCTAAATAGGTCACAATCTAATTAGTCTCCCTAAGTCGTTTATTTTTATTTACTATTCTTAATATTTAAGTTTGAAACTGTTTGTTTCAGCTTGCAGTTTCTTGTTGAGATTATCTTAACTGAGTTAATCAGTCTCATTGTGAAGCAATATGAGACTCCTTGGACAGATGCCTCCACTATAATCATTATACTTTTCTATATTGTGCTCAGTGTCACTTAGATGTCTACTTCAATCTTAAGCAATTACGTACGTTTTACTTTTTGACCATGGAAGTGTAATTTCTGACTTCGATTATTCGTCTTTCATTCAGCATATAATCGGCTGTTTAGCAAACATTATTACCAATCAAACGATACGTGATATATGATTCGAAATAGAGGGCATAACTCTGTATACACAGCATTTGTTGAACCCCTATGTTGTTACTTGCTGTTATGCTGGTAATTAGCAGTAGAATCCAAGAGACGTCAACTGGATGTTCTTACACTCCAGTGAGTGATTGTGTTCCTGAAACGCTTCAAAACACCCAAAAGCGTTATCCACATTTGGCTACGATAAGAGCTGCCCTTTTGTACGACTGGTATGAATTTAGTTATTTCGATTTCATTGTTACCTGTTAAGTTGATAGGCTTTAATTAAAAGACAGTTATTGAACTTAGCACCTTATTTATATCGATTTCTGTAGACTTTTTTGGCATGAGAAAAGTGGCTTAAACGGGTACTTATTGTATTCGTTACTGTATTTTGGATTGTGTGTACACTTGTACACTAGCAGCACCACTATTTATTGTTAGATCATGTGCCAATATTCTAATTGAAACTGATAACTAGTTCATTGTACTAATTGTCTTGCTACTTTGTGTGTACAATGTATATTATTGAACTCACCGAGACATATATATATATATATATATATATATATATATATATATATATATAATATATATATATATATATATATATATATATATATATATATATATATATATATATATATATATATATATATATATATATATATATATATATATATAGACACACTGGAATACGCATAAAGTGTGTTACTATATCTCAGTTGGTTTGTCAAACAACTATTCATTTAGTTAATGACTATTTATTTACGTCTCCTCTGTTGACGTCTTATTTTTTCAACTTCTACAGTGTGTTAAGTATGTACGTGTAATTGAGGGGGAGAGAGAGAGAGAGAGAATATAAAGACTACCAATGATAGTTACTAACTTTTAACCCTAAAAAGTAGGCTGTTATTATCACTTTATATGTTTATGTGTGTATTTTTTAGACATTTTTATCAGTTCGACATTCAGCTATTGTTGGTAGATTTTTTCCGAAGAAAATTGAATAAGGATGTAGCAGTGGTGTTAGTTTGTTTCCATTGGACGACTAGCAAGGCAGTTATGTTTCCTCTTCTCTCTAGTGAAAGGTGGGGGCTAGAATGGGTGGACTCTGAAAATCGTACATCTCGGATTGCCTTGTTGAAGTCCGTAGCCGGCAGTAACATCTCAGTAGGGACACAGCTCCAAAAATGAATTCAGACAGACCATATGTGAATGGCCTCAAGCAGTTGTCCTCTTGTCTCTGTGGTCATGTTACGCTAATGGTCCTTCTGTTTCAGCTGCTCCAAGAAGAAACCAACTTACATGGGGTGGGCAGGCAGGAGGTAATAACTACCCACACATACATAAGCCCATGAAACTTTCCAGGTCATCATCCACCTGCGTCTCTAACACTTTGATCATCTTGCTGTCCTACCATTCGTAGTGCCAACCCACAGGTTGGTCCGTTACCCTTTCTTAACTCTGCGACCGGAGCCGGAAAAACACTATTGATAACCCTCTTAAAAGTGCACTGCTGACTTCATATGAAGGCTTTCAAATTCTGGAACTTAAGTCGAATTGGCTAACAGGCCTCACTAGCTAAACATTGATATCATAAGTTATGGATGTGTGTTGTTTTTCATACATACATACAAAGACCGAAGTGTGGCTATTCACTTAACCCCACCCCACCTAGCCAACAGGGTGGATTTGCTGAATTCATCTTAATGGTATCAAAAGATTCTTTGACTGGTTCGCCTGGAGTTGCTGGCTCAGAAACAGCATTGAGTGTCAGAGTTGAAAAATACCTACTTGACTGGGTCCCAGCGGATAGTTGTATGTGTACCATCCTTCTGAACGGATGTCTTTTCATTATCTCCCCATATGTCCCAATCGACTATAGATCGGAGTTTTATCAAAGCTGTTTAGTTTGCTGCTGAAGGTAAAACTCTCAGATGTAGTCATTTTAGTAAGTGATTTCAATGTTCAGCAGGAGGATCTGTACCAGTGAGAAAAGCATGTTGGCGACATCTATGAAGTCACATACTAACGAATCGACAATGGCGGTCGTTTTCTAACTTTTGTTCAAATAATCATTTGAACTGACATAGGATTAGGTTGAAAAAGTGTTAGGGGTGGTATAACTAAAATCTGTTATCACTCTATCAGGCCTTTGCGTGTTAGTTTGAGCCAATTACATAGGAATATATACACTGACTGGTTGGAGACTTCGGAATGCTATAAACCAATGGCTAGAGAATATCGGTGGTACAGTCGTTCAGTCTTTACAATCAGCTAAACCCTTTAAGTCCTCATGTTTTTTCGAATAAATTATTCTTCCTTTCGTACGTTTCTGTTCACTGTAGTTCCTTTGAATTTCTGTGTTTCTCTTCTCTACTGTCGTGTGCTACACGGAGTGTATTTATTTAAGGTATTTGGCATTTTCCACTGATATATTATATATTGAACTGAAGTACCCGTTTTCCGTTGATGTGTTGGCTTCTAGTGCAGACACTTCGTGGATGATATCTGGAGTTTAACGTGGTGTTATTCGGTTGATGTTGGCTGAAGAGTTCCTAACAGAATACTACTAACTGAATAACAATCCAATGTTTACTAGTTACTAGCTTTACAATCCTTTTCCTGAGGGGTGTTAACGCCAAGCTAAGAGTGGTTGGGTAATCTGAGTTAGATATGTTTTGATAATTATTACTCAGCTATAATGGTGGACTATGGTTATTTGTTATGTTGTGTACACAGGGTATATACTATTTGATGCTGTGTGTGATATTTATCAATTTCTAATTCACAAATAGTCTAAAAGTAAAGAGGATATATAGATGTGCCATACTGTTTGATTTTTGCTGATTCTGTATGATTGAAAGAAGAATCTTCTCTGAAGACTAGTTAGTTAATTACACGCAAACCACTTAGGCGCATAGATATATTTGTGTATATTTGAATCATTTGATTTTATCACTTTTTTTTTCTTCAGAATTGTCGTGCCCTTGATGAAGAAATGTCTAGAGAGTATAATTCACAGACAGGCTCACCAGTGCATAATATCACTGATGATTTATTAACTCATGATGATGAAGAAGAATCAAGATCTTGGGTTATGAAAATGCCACCTGGTCCATGGTGGTGTGAAGATTGTCAAGAGTCAGTGACATCAACTAATTTGACTATATCACAGTTATTTGCCATTTTAAGACAATGGACGCCGTATGCACAATTACAGTTGATTACTATTGTTGAAGAGGTCGGTTTGTTTGTTTGGTTGTTTGTCTATTTATTCGTTTTCGTTGATTCTTTTTATTTTTTTAATATGGAGTTTTACTTTCCATTATGATCTGCTATACTGTTGGTGACCTGATGATAGCTACACCTTCCATTGTCTTTGTGGTAATCATGTGGGTGACTGGGAGTAGATTGTGGTTTGAAGAGTCCACCACCTTTCCGTTAGGTCACTCTCTTAATACCCGTATGCCATATCTTCTCATTACTTTTGCAATCTATCCACTGCCTTTCTAGCCTCAAACATCGTGCAAACATTCCATGTATTTTGCTTACCTTTGCTTTCGTCAAAAGACGACTCATCAGTTGGTTGGCTTTTTGAAGGCTATCACCAGTCGGCGTCATTCGAGCAACTCTAACAGCCAACCCAACATTTATCCAAGAAGAAATGGAAGTAGACTGAACCTACGCTGAAGAGACATTCAAAGTGTCATCACATTAAGTGGTGAAGCAATATAAATTAATTTAATCCTAATGATATTAGAGAAGGCAGACATTGATGTCATTACCATTAGCTTTTGAAACATGTCATTTAAATTCTCTGTGTATCTAATGAATGTGGTTTATTCGCTTCTTCCTAACAATCTACACTCCATAAAATCCTACAAACAACACAAAAGAAATTTAAATATTTCATACTGTTTCTTGGACAGGTTATCCTAGGGTAATTGTACCTTCAACACGACTATGCATTAGGTTGAGCGGTTGCCTAATATGTTAAATGTATGTTTTGACCTCTCCTATTGAGCTGACTAACATATCCCCCTTTTCACAAATAACTTAACGTCAATGGTACACACTCTGTATCTGTATGACACAAGTCATACTATGGTAGTGTTTACATTAGGCAGCTTAAAAATTGTAAAACCTGTACCGGTGGTTCAGTGGTAGAATGTTTGTCAAACAAGTAAGTGCTGCGTGGTCGATTCGCGACTGACACACTCCTATGCGTCGACTGGTTTTAATATTCTGGAAATGAGGGAAGGTTAAGTAAAGTATTGACAAATGTGTTTTTGTTAGTTTCTCATAATTGAAGTACTTGATTACATCAACCTTAGACTGTGTTAACATGGTCATATAGTTTTTATTGACGAGTCTTTAGGTTGCTTTGATTAATTCTTCTAAATATCCTACTAAATTAAATTATTTACAAGAAGTTAGTAGCTGATATGTATCCACATATATGTATATATATATATGTATGGTGGTCTCTCTTTCTGTTTGCTCGCTTAGTCTGTGACCATTTCACTTTGATGAACCTGTCTCCTTTAACAATGTATATTCCCCTTATATTATATATAATATGAGTGTTTGTTGACAGTCCGTTGCTTGGTGACATATATCCATATATGGTGGTTGTTGACATGTCTGCTATATTTCGCTATGTATATATGGATCGATACTTCATTATAATTAGCCAATCATGTTAAGACTGTCTATTGATTGTTCACACCATTGTCTGGACATTCATATATATTTTGCTCTCACAATATTGTGTGACTACTTTGGTGTGATACCACTTATTGCTTCTCCTGGTGTTTTGGAAAATAGAAGTATCATCGCAAACCTAGTGGTCTTCTGATTTCCGCCTTCTTGCGTCAGGACTATTAAATTCTCGACCAGTACATAGCAATAATTTGGCGACGAGTACATAACAGTAGCAAACATTTATGATGAACTGATAGAGCATCAGAAAGCTTATAACTTCATGCACTGTCGTCACTGTTACTTCAAGCGCTATATCACAGGTTTACAGTCTCTTCTCGTAGTTGATAAATACATAAGTAGGTGTTATAACCTCTAGGAAGCTGAACGTTTGTTGTGATCTCTTTGTGTGTGTATATATATGTATGTGTTGGTGCATAATGTTGGTTATCTCAACCAAATACTTTCATTGACTTACTCTACACCGTGACCTCTTATTTCACAGGAAATCGGTGGGATAACTTGGATGATAAACTACTTATATCCAAATAGTGGACATATGTTAGCCTATTACTGACATTTCTGAATCACTGACTGTAAATAAAAGCTGTGTCAAGAAGTATTATTATTACTTCTGTGTGCAGATATTTGTGTGGTTTACTGATGAATTCCGGAAGAGACAAAAACGTGTTAGATTGTTGTAATGTTGAACAACAAATAGAATTATAGTCTTCAGGTCATTGAGCCAGACAGGCGTCGTCGATACAGGATACAACGATGTCGCATAATAATCCAGGGTGCTATTACCTTTTGTTTGCAAGTAAGCTAGTAAGTTTCGATAAATTGTAGACCACAAAGAATAAAATGTATATTTTTAGTTGATACCTGACCAGGAGGAGCAGTATATAACCACTTGAAGAAAGTTTTAATTCGTGGCCCTATCGATTAAAAGCCAGCGGCTGAACGATAATGTGGTCCTCTCGCTACCTTAAGTTTATGGGTTCTATACTTGATGGGTTCATAAGTATGTGGTACTGTGACAAGTCCAAGTCAAGGACGAAACAGCTCTCCAATACTCCGTAGTTTTCCACTGGGGTTCTCTAGCTAATGTCAGTTGGTGAAGAAATCTACCTCGAAATCAATCTAATCGGTACAAACAAAACATCTTGTTTCTATGATTTGAGTTCAACTCAGTACATTGTTACCTAACTTATTAGTCACTATGCATCCAACGCACATCCCCTACCATTATATACATACATTTATTTATTATTTTTTAATTTGAACTGCCTGTGTAAAAACTATATAAGCGCAATTTTCTGAGCACTGTTTACTAGTTGTGAAACTTTCTGTCAACATGTAAAATTTGCAAGTACGTTAAAACGTTTCTGTACTTAAACCTGAAAATTTATTTAGGCTGTAAGCAGCTGACGAGAAGCCAACGAAATAAATGATGGTACCATGTTATTCTGCACAAATCAATGTTGTTCTCGCTTTATTCAAAAACATCTAAAATTAATGAAATTACCTATCTCCATAGACAAAATGGTATGGTCGAGTGTGGGGAGATCTAGGTTTACTTGTCGAGATACTCTTATATAGTGACGCCTTCATAACTCTCGCCAGTTAAGTTCTACTAACTACCTTCACGTGGTGGCCCTCACGAAAGTGTAAGAGTGAATGTGAATATCTGAAGCTTATAATCAGGATGGTCAACATATTGGTCTATCTAGGGGAGTTGAAAAATCCTGGTTCCAAACTTCTGGTGTATATGAACTCCAGTATCCGGAAGGGTTGAATGGATAATCAATCTGTTTTGCTCGCCAGGAACCACACTGCTCCACCTTCTTGTAGATCTGACTTCAGATGAGATGTTCGGGAGGGGGATGGCTCCTTAAAACAATCATCTGCTTCGGTCTGGGTGTCTGAGCAGTATCTGAGCCCTCGGACAAACTGTGAAATTTTATGTGTCTCATCTCTCGCTGCCCGTAATATTTCAGCACTCCGTCCGACTTTGGCCCTTATCACTTTGACTCTCCTGACTTAAAGACTAATGTGATCATGGGGATTTCCATTTCACACAGCCTATATTTCTTCTTACATAACTTAGACTAACAGTAATTGACTTGATGAATTTATATCACCATACCTCCTCCTTCACATCATCGTAGCTGTTTCTCTTGATATTTTTGTTTCTTTTGTGGTTGTGTATTTTAGATATTTAGACGTGGTGCACATGTTGATGATCGTGATGGTTTAACTGATATGACCTTATTGCATTTTGCTGCAAAATCTGGTGCTTTAGGAGATGAACAATCGGCTTGTCGGTAAGTAAAAAGTATCACGTATTAGAATATACCTTAGGGTCACATTCTTTTATATCGCCTCCTGCCTAGCCGTGAGATTTAGGCCAGTAAATAACTTTTTTAAGTTTGAAGAGAATACTGATTACAGTTTAACTGCGTTTTCAGTGTAGATGTCATCGTGGACTGATGTTAGGTGGAAAATCGTTAAAACCCAAGAAGCACTAAACAGCTGTTTCATCCCTAGTTTGAGATTCTTCGTTAGTGTATGCTCATGGATGGAACCCAACACCTTAATTTTTACGAAGCTGACCCGTTGGCCATTCAACAAATGGATTAGTTGGTGCTTAAATCTATGTTGAAATTATTCAGAATCTGTACGAAGTCCGAAGTCTAAAAAGTAACTACAATTGTATAAAACTCCCACGTGTATTTGATTAGTTTCTTTATTTAGTTAGTGTTTGGGGGGGGATTAAAGCGCAGTTCTTACGAGGCTATGCGCCACACATACCTTATGTTTAAGGGTTGATGATTGCTAAACGCTTGTTGCACAGGCTAAAGTAAGTGGAAGGGAATTTATACCTGAGTTGCGTTCACTGTAAATGAAGTGTTTAAGTAGATGAGCCATTTCTCCATGGGCTAAATATGACTGCAGATTGGTACTTTCTTCAAAGGACAGGGCTTTGCTGTAAAAATCAAATTCATCCAGCTTTGAGTCAGCAGAATATTTACAATGTAAGGCTTGAAACTCTTTTTACACCATTCTTACATCGATGTTTGGTATAGATAAAATTGGGACGAAACAGCTATCTAGTGCTCCTAGCAGGTTTTCCAATGGTTCTCTAACCGATGTTAGTTAGCGATGCAATCCTGTAATATATAAAACAGTGGGATATGACACTATTTCATTGGCACATAGCTCTAAAAACTTTGTTTTTAGTTGGCGGGTCTCAGTTTCGCAATCCTGATCCACTTACTTTAACCTGAGCGAATGGTCAGCAAATATCAGTACGAAGACAATAAATGTAGCTCATAACCCAATCGCCTCTGTTGTACATGAGAAATCTGTTCCTAGTAACAGTTTGGCCTTTAGTCTTTCAATATACCAGGTTATGAGCTACACTTTTTGTGTGTCGCCTAATAGTGCTAACTGTTTGCCAAGGCTGAAACACTTTTAAGTCAAGTTATGAACATTGAACCAAAGGAATGGAAGATGTTAGCATAAACCAGTAAGCTACGTCTCCAGCACCATAGATGTAGTGAACTTCGCGATTAATACAGTTTGGGATGAAATTTCACCAAAGTTTCTTTTGGCAACTGAAATTATTCAAACCACATGCGATCAATGACAATCACGAAATTAAGCATAAATGCGTGACGCCATATATAACCGATTGATTCGACTCTCTAAGTTGTATCAAACTGGGTACACCGCTAACAAAATCATCCCAACCCTCCCCCTCCCCCAGGCGAGCGAAACACCAGTGGTGTTTAGATCACTTTGATTAAGTTGACTAGCAAGCACTGCTAGTTGGTGTATAACTATTCGTCTCAATCGATCAGTGTCATAGATGGTAGTTCTTAACCTGGCACGTGAAAAATCTGTCCCGAGTAAGTAGATTTTAACTGAATACGAAATATGTGATGGTGTACACTTTGTAACAGTTAACTTACACTGAAACTAATCGATAATCACGTGTGTTTTTTTAATGTATATAGGAAAAATAAAAACGTTATGTAATACCATTTCTTCATTTGATTTTGATGGTGTACTGTTGTTTTTCTTTCAGAAAAGACACCTACAACAACCATGCAATATAGTCTCACTTTGATTTTGTCGATAAACTGTATTAATAATTAGCATAAATGTTAATGAATTGATCTGTCTACATAGTGATTATTTGTAATAATAAGTACACCAATATGTAAAACATTCACGCATGTACGCATTCACACACTTTAAAAAACTGACAGAGATATATGCCGATAGACTTATGCACATGCACGTAGACACACACTTGTCTAGACAAGTAAATAGTATTACTAGCCTAACGTTATTTTGAAAAGAAATAATAAGATTATCTCAAAATCAGTAGTCTATGACGATAATAATGATAGTAATTATTTTTTTCTCCCTATTTTTTCATTCCCGTTGTAGACAGTATTTAGCAAATTTGTTTAAGTTAGTTTTTCGATTTTTCCCAGTAATTGATTAGACTGAAATATCCTGCCTCTGTGTTGACACTTGGGCACCCTAGCAGGGAAGCTTCAACGATATCTTAGGGTGACTATTATTTTGTTTGGTGCGTAGTAAACTCACAGTGGAATCCAGGGCACGTGCATTTCGTTTCATCAGCTGGCCCGATCGGTTTAATGGATAATGCTTTTGTGTTTGAAAAGTTGGGTGCTAGGTTCGAGTTTTAGTGGGAACGACATGTGTACGTCCAGCTGACGAGTTCAAATTACACTGAAATGCGCATTTTGGATTCCTCTGTTTTAATAAGCCAATTATAAAA
The DNA here is from genome assembly GCA_944472135.2 of Trichobilharzia regenti. Classification (NCBI taxonomy): domain Eukaryota; kingdom Metazoa; phylum Platyhelminthes; class Trematoda; order Strigeidida; family Schistosomatidae; genus Trichobilharzia; species Trichobilharzia regenti. Next base: position 34,065,707 of record OX235266.1, read on the forward strand.
ATCTAAGGATACTATTCGAGACATAAAGACATCACTGAGGAACAGTTCTTTCATGTGTTGAGATACGTCGCCCCCTCACAACTATGCTTTTCTTCAAGTTTAGTAGAGACTGGTGAATCAGTAACTTGTAAATACTTTAAATGCTTGAGGGAGAGAGTAAACAATACCATTAAAGTTTCAGGATTTCATCATGAGCTGACATTAGTCAAAGAACCATTGGGAAACCTGGAAGTACTGGACAGCTGCTTCGTCCTAGTTTGAGACTCTTCAGCAGTATGCACCTACCGGGATTCGAAGCCATGACCTTCTGGTTACAAGACGAGCTCGTATACCATTAAGCCACTGGGGCCCGATCCAAGGGCCCATGAATTCTAACTTCTGCCAATTTACGACATAGCGCGACCCTTAGCCAATGTCTTCGGCGAGTATTTGTCCTCACACCCGACCGGCTGCACTCTACTGGTCAAGACGTCTCACTAGAACCCCAGGTAACTACCTACCTGAATAGGGCAAGTCGCTAGTGAGCATTTCATTGTTATTCAAGTGTTGGTTCGTAGGAATTTGATTTGTTTCAGGATTTCATCATGAGCTGACCCAGAAAGCCCTGGGTTCGAATCCCGGTGCGTACTGATGAAGAGTCCCAAACTAGGACGAAACAGCTGTCCAGTACTCACAGATTTTCCAATGGTTCTTTAACTAATGTCAGCTCATGGCGAAATCCTGTAAGCAATCAAATCCCTGCAAACCAACACTTGAATAATACCATTAAAGGTCATATTTTAATTGATTAAAACAAAGTGAACAAACTGTAATTGACTGATGAAGGTTTTTGGTAGCCCAATTTTTAAGCAGGCCACAGACAGCCACTATCCATCAGATAACATCAATATGTTAAACAAATTCCTTTAGTTTAATCAACTAACGAAATGATAAATTCCGAAAGACTGATTAATAGTCAATAAAGGACATCATTCTTTTCGATAACTTCCTCAGGAGACTCCACAGTTGGTCATTAAGAGCATTAGTGTTTTTCTTGTTAAATAACATCGAATCATCGATGTCAATAGAGAATACAGGTGAAAACATGTGTGTATGTGAATGTCAAATAAATTAAGAAATAATGCAGAATTAATGAATTTATAGACGCTACAGCAGGTCAGGGTGACGACAGCATTGACCGGACATGCATCTTTTGTACACAGATTTCCCATTGTTTCAAACCAATTGGTATGGCTTCTCCTGTTTGGAGTTATATGATATTTAGAGACCTTCGGTAATTTATTCGGTATTCAAGACATAGCAGAAAAAGATTCTTCAGTGTTGGCTTGATGGGAGTTATATTGGGTGTTGCTCTACGAAGTTATTTTATCATGCTTGGAAACTCCTCTCTGTGTGGCTAATTCAAATGTGTAGTGATAGACCATCAGCAGTTCGATATTATGTCACCTGGTACAAAGAAGCCATAGAAGCTGGGAACTCTGCACATAGAAGGAACATGTCTAGTCAATACTACCCTGGCCTGTTGTAGCATTTATAAATTCGTAAATTCTGTATTACATTTTCTTAATTTATCTGATGTTTATTCACATACACATGTTATGAACTGTAATTCTACTGCTGTCAATGATGCAATATTATCGTCCAAAACAAACAAATATTAATGACGTCAAATATGTTTTGACAATGGGACTACGACCTATGCGTCGGTGGCACAGTGGTTAGGACTCTCACCGACCATGCACATGGTCCGGGGTTCGAGCCCACGCCGGCGCACACCTGATATCTATGGTCGGCCTGCGGAATTTGGGCTACCGATATCCATGCTGAAAATTCCATACTTGTACCAAAAATACAGTGTGGAATCAAGCTGTAAATCAAAAATAAAAAAAAATGAAGACTATGAGCGCCTTGAAATGACCTTGAGTGGCAGTAATTTCATTGGAAAATTAAACAGCGAACAGCCAATAGGGTTTCAATGTCATAAGCAGGGTGAGAAAAGTACAAACATGTGAAAATGACATGTAGAAAATTAGGTTTGTATATCAAAATAAAACAATAAATTCTTTAATTTCCTGATGAAGATAAAGTTTTTTTTAGGAGAGGGGAATATTCCCTGTTCACTACTGGTCTTTATCTTTGGAAATTTCGTCAGACCATTTCAATGGACTTAGAACTACTCTGAATATTTTTATATAGTCACATCTTTCACGTACAAGGCAGCGTGAGCTTCACTTATCGTGTGTGGACTGATGATACTAACCATTTATCAAAGTTAAACACGTGGAGACAGGCGGGTTCGAAATTATAAGACCCGTTAGCTGAAAGTCTGCTACTTGAGCCAATTGGGTACTTTTCCACGAATATTCGAAACAAATTCAAATTTCACTGGTTCAAAAAAGTTTTATCAATGAGTAGATAATATTTACAAATAATACTACTACTTAATTGGTGGATGGTGACTAGCAGTGGAATCCAGGATGCGCATTTCGTCCTATTTGATACTCGTCATCTGGATGTACCTGCATTTCTCAGTGAGTGATGATGTTCCTACCGAGTCTCGAACCCAGCACCCATAGTTTCAAACTCCAAAACGTTATCCATTAGACCATTTGGGCCACGAGAGCCACCTCTTGTGCAACGGGTCGTATTAATTTAATTTAATTTGAGATTTTTTCCCGTCGATTAGTTGGACCGAAGTGCTTTGTCTCAGGTTGACATGTCGGCTTCTTGTGCAGATGCTTCGACTTCTGCTGAGTCGTATAGACTGAAATGGGTCGAATGGAATTCATTCCATTGGTTGACAGCTGAATGTGATTGAATCAATGAGTGAGTGACACATCTTCAGGATTATAGTTTCGCTCAAAGGTTACTTTTATAATCATCCTCACTGAAGTTGTGGATTGTTGGTATAGACAGTGAACTTCCAACCATTTTGGTTAAGGGTTCAAAGCCTGCTGCACCCACTGAGGCTTTCTTAACCATTAACTTCATTAAATAACCATCATTAACTTTTATACAGTAGGTGTAGCTTATTGTCGGTTACATGGATAGATGTATGTAAGCGATAAATTTGTTCACACTGTGTAAACTTATTGTTTGCTTACTTTCATTACAATATTAAAAGTCAATATGCCTTATATAAACAATGCTGTGGAAACTGAAGATTACCAACTTCTTAGCCAATTGAAATGAGATGCCAATTTATTAGAATCTCCAAGAGATAGAAAGAGAGAGGTGCAGGTGATTGGCTAATTTATGCTTGCACCTATCGTCTTACGAATGGGTTATCATTTTATGCTTTATTTTGCTTTAAGCAAATCTGTGCTAATGTTAGTATCGTTTGTTTTGTTCGATCTCGACTCAGAACAGACTTTTCATGTATCAGACTGAGAGACACGTATTTGTTGTGTGTGTGAGAGAGCTAATGATACTACTCATCTGTTGTCCGTGCGTGACTCGTTCTCGGGACTTATTGATTGGAAACTGACATCTTACACCAGTTAGCCCAGTCTCGACCAGGTGGTATTGGTAGCGTCTTCATCAGCCTTTAATGAGTAAAAGATGTCCACAACCCTTATTGAGTGAAATTATATCCCTTTCAGTATTTAGTAAAATTGTTACGTATATTTAATCTACTAAAAATAATGGAAAATGCTGTAGATTAACCCGGATCCAGATAACTATGAGAGTGAGATTTTGGACACTATGGTAGAATATATAATGCCATATTAGATAAGTTTATTTGTCGCATAGTACACTGTGTGACAGATAGTGTTAATAATTTGATGACATTTTCAGGACAATTTGTTATTCATAATCAAATCGTCTTTCCACATGGCCTCTTAACTTGCTTTATATGGTTACAGTTCTTCTTGTCTTTCTAATAGAATTTTCCATATAAACGGAATGGAACTAACACCTACCAATGTCATCTTCGACTATCTGTCGTCCCAACCGACTTGTTGGATTCTACTGGTCATTACTTCTTATTTGAAAATTCCAAGAACTGGATCCCATAGTCAGTCGACGTCGGACTATTTGTTCGATGTATACAGCTTACCTCACTCTCACTACATAGTGTTTGTCTTCGAAACGTCATCGAGTCATTAGTATTATAACACTAGGTTATGATATCGAATGAAATTAGAGAAGACAGAATAATCAATCGAAGGCAATATCTAAATGTAGATTTTTGCTATATTGAAACGAACTTATCTAAGAAGGATTATTATATTATTATTCCCTTTGGTTCCTAGTAGAATATAGGGCTTCAGCAGCACATCGTCATTTGACTCTGTTTTCTACTATCGTTTTTACCGAACTCTACAGCTGCCCATAAGCTCTCAGTTCCTCTTGACATTATCTCCTCCATGTCAACCTCGGACGCTCACCTCCATCGTTTCTCATTCGTACCTCGTGCATGTCGTCGCTTAGTGGTCTTCTTAGCATATTTTTAATCCATTTGCATCTTCTTCTACATATTCGCTGGATTTTAGGTTGCTGGTTTGATCTCCGCCTGTAATAGTTCCTTCCTGCTTATCATTTCTTGGCGGCCGGCCATATGGTCTTCACTATGGAGCAAAGTGGGGCAGATGTTGATGGAAGTCTGCAATAGCCCATTGGGAATTCTTTTCATGACGTGCTGAGTCTCTGTGTCATTTAGAAGCAGTGACTTGGCTGGCACTGGTGTTGAAAACCCTCATCTGGTTACCCATGCTGCGTGTAGTAGATTTTGACACCGATTTCGGTGTAATGAAGGTCTGTGTCTTACTTTCCTGATGCTGGCTATCACTGACGCCCTCATCCGTGCTGCTTAGATAAATAAAAGAGTGAAGGAGACAACTTCTGCTGTTGATGATGATTGGCGCTGTTGACTAAGCATCTTCATCACCTCTATCTTCTCTATGCGTTTACTTGAAGTCCTGTCTTCTCTACCTGCCTCATCCACCAATGTTTCGTTTTACAGTTTACTATTTTATTGATTAAATGCTTAAATCTATTTGTGTTATCAGAGCATTATCTCTTTTAAATTGCATATACACAGTACACATTCTTCTTTTTTCCCTCTATCCTTTTCTGTGTCTTTTTAGCATTGCTAATTACCTGTTAGATGAAGGTGCTAATCTAGAGGCTAGATGTAAACTGACCGATATGACGCCACTGCATTATGCAGCCTACTTTGATTGTCCCTTGATAGCTGATTTGCTTATTCTTCGTGGAGCGTGTATTAATGCTAGATCTTTTCTAATCGATAATGCTACTCCATTACATTTAGCTGCTAGTCAATTATCTCTAGGCACTGCTAGGATATTAATACAAGCAGCTGATTTTTCTGTAACAAAAACTGGTCAAAGATATGATGCTAAAGATGCAAAAGATGGTCTTGGACGTACACCATACGGTAAGTTGATTTATTTGGTTTTCTGTGTTTGCGTATTCTCTGAGATTATGCCAATAGTTAGAAAATGGGAGAAAGAGAGAAGTGGATTAGATTCTATCCAACATCTTACAGACTAATAACTCAGCTCTATCAAGGTTGATCACGTTAAATCTTCGCTCTTAAGTCTCATCATGGATTATTGGACAGGTGTTTCATCCTAGTTTGTGATTCCTCAGCAATATGCTTCCATGTCTCCTACTGTTAGTGATTAAACCTGTCAACTAGTCAGCTACTGGGATAGAATCCAATGTCCTGTCCATGAATTCTATCTCCCGTAAATTCGTGATTTTTAGCTCTGCCACTAGTCATTGTATTACACTACGCAATATTTTGTGTTAATAGAATAGGGTGCTGATTCTGGAAACAGACGCACTGATAACGAATGCTGCTTGACTATGCCAACGACATTTAATACACGACAGCTACGTGTTTCCTCAACCCCCTCTACTTAATCGAGAACATACAACCACGTGAGATGGGAAGTATATTAAACAGTATCCTCATAAGAATTGCAGCCATACAAAGAAAAAACAGTGATATACATGTATTTATGACCAATAGAGCGATGTATGAGTGAAGATCACCATTAAAGGATATTTCTTGGCCAAGGACATAGGTGTGAGCGAAAATATCCAAGCTGAACCTGATCAAATCTCACTGTAATCATGTGACTTGTGTGACTATATATCACATTGTCATCGGTGAGTATTGGTTCTAACACTTGACCTTGTGGGCTACACTGGACACAATTTCTCAGGCAACTTCATGCTTTAGTGTCAGTCACTAGTGTGCATTAGATTAATTTTCAAGTGTCACTTAAATGGGAGAATCTAATCAGTTTCACTTTCGATCACACATTGTTTCTCTTTGTAAAATTCTTACCTCATTGTAGCAACACAGTATGAGAAATCTGAGTGAACGTAGTTATACTTTGACAACAGTATCTGACTAATCGCTTTCTGACTTGTAGTTACTGCGACTTAGACAGCTAATATGATGATGATTGTGTTGTTGCTGTTATAGGGTCGATTATGCATCTCCCACTCACCTGTCAGTTTTTTCTGATGACACAAGTGGAAACAAGATCAGTAATCGAAATGGTATAATTTTGATCCTTGTTGACATCCACTTTTCTTTTCATCCGAAGCTTAGTCATCATTAACTATCGAGCCTTTTTTTATTGCCATTCCACTTCAAACCAATGAATAAAATCATTGTGAAGTTGCATTGATGACAATGTCTTTTATGATAATCTAGTGTTTGTCAATTAAGTCTGATGTTTTTAAATGTTGATTTGCAAGGATTTAATTGTTTTCAACTATTGATCACAGATTAACATCAGTTTAGGGGACCATTGAAAGTTCCTTACAGGTTCCTCCCATTTATGCTGGCTGATTGTTGTTGTTGCTGTTGGCCAGGAATCTTCATCACCTCTGTTTTATCTATGTTCATTTGAATTCCTATCTTTGATGCTTCTTCCTTTGTCGACTTGTTGCTTTTCACTTGCATATCTTCCAGTTTGTGGGAAATCAGACATATATAATCGGTGAAGTCCAGATCCTCCAAGTTTGTTGTTGTGTGAGTCCATTTTATGCCTGTTTCCTCATTGCCCGTTGTCTGTTGCACTATCCAATCTACTGCAATCATGAAGATCATTGGCGATAGTAGACAGCCTTGCCTCACTCCCGTCCTCACTTCGAAGGCTTCCGTAAGTTTCCCGTTGTCGATTACTTGACATGCAGCATTGTCGTATAACTGTTGGATGAGGTGTATAATTGTCGATGGGACCCCGTAGTAGCGAAGTAGTTTCCAAATGACCTCTCGATCGACGCTGTCGTAGGCCTTTTCAAAGTCGACGAAGTTGAGTGAGGTGAAGAGGTGACTTCCTGTTATGTACTGCTCGCGAAATTTAATAGTCCTGACGCAAGAAAGACGGAAATCAGAAGACCACTAGGTTTGCGATGATACTTCTATTTTCCAAAACACAAGGAGAATCAATATGTCCCACAAGAGTGTGAGAGCAAAAATATATATGAATGTCCGAACAAGTGTGTGAACACAAGTGTGTGAGCGAATATTCAAAATGAACAAATCACTAGACAGCCTTAACATGATTGGCGAATTATAATGGAATATCGATCCATATATTCATAGCAAAATATATCAGACTGTCAAACAAACACACATATTACATGGATACATGTCACCAAGATCAGACTGTCAAACAACACACATATTATATGGATATATATATCACTTCCATTCCAAGCTTTGTTCAATGATGATACGTAGTGTGGCAATTCGATCAATACATGACTTGTTTCTACTGAATCTAGCTTGTTCTGCTCCGAGTTTTTCATCCAGGTTGGTGTGTTTGATTCTCTCCAGGATGATGCGGCTTAGTATTTTGCTTGGGATGGACAGGAGCATAATTCCGCGCCAGTTTTTGCATTGACTTAAGTCTGCTTTCTTTGGTAGTTTGAATAAGTATCCTTTCTTCCAATCCTCGGGTACTTTGCCCTCTTTCCACACCTTCGCCAGCAATGGCGTCATCAAGTCCGTTGTTGTCTCTGGGTTCATTTTCAAAGCTTCTGCTAGGATTCCATCTGGTCCTGCTGCTTTTCCAGCTTCTAGCGTCTTGATTGCATTCAGGACTTCTGATTTCGTCGGGGGGATCGGTGTTCACTGATAGTTCTGCTTCCGTAGTTGGTATTGTTGGGCGCGTTGTAGGTGGCGGTCGATTTAGAAGTCTTTTGAAGTGTTTAGCCCAGTGTTTTCTTTGCTCTACTTCTTTGGTGATTGACTTTTCATTGTCATCCTTTACTGGCTTAATCTGTGTCGAACGTTTTCCCGATAGGTGCCTAGTTGTTTGGTAGAGTGTGGCGAGGTCTCCTTTGCCTGGAGCTTGTTCTGCTTCACTTCCCATGGTTTCATAATATTTTCCTTAGTCTTCCCTGGCACTATGCCTTACTCTTTAGTTCAGTGTATTGTAGTTTGCATTCAAGTCCTGTTTCTGTTGCTCGTCAGTGCACTGGATAATCTTTCATTTCACTGTCCTTCTCTCTTCTATTAGTTTCCAAGTGTCCGTAGTGAGCCACTGTTTGTCCTGTCTCTTTTTTCTGCCTAGAACGTCCATGCAGGTTTGACTCCACACCGTTTTCAAGTTGTCCCAGTGCTTTTCGACGCTGACCTTTTCGCTAGTGTTGATTTGTGTCTCGGCTTTGTCCCTTATGGTTGTATCTTGGTCCGTCAGTTTTTGAGTGTTGAACTTGGCTTGTGGTCTATCTGCAGCTACTGTTTTCCTGAAAGCTTTTAATTTGATTTGGATTGTCCCTTGTACGAGATAGTGGTCTGAGCCAACGTCTGCTCCTTTTCTTACTTTTGTGTCCAGTAGGCTGCGCCTCCACTTCCTTGAGCAGCATTGAGATGAAGTCGATTTGGTTTTTGGTTTCCCCGTCTGGTGACACCCATGTAGCCTTGTGGATATCTTTGTGTTTGTATACGCTGCCACCAATCACTAGTTCGTTGAAGGCGCAGAAGTTGGCGAAGAGTTCTCCATTTTCATTCATTTCTCCGAGAGCTTCTCTACCCATGATGAGTTCCCTTCCTGTGTTGTCTGGTCCCAGTTTGGTGTTCATGTCTTCCATTAGTATTTTAATGTCACCAGCTGGAGTATTGTCCATTGCTGCCTGTAGTTGTCTGTAGAATTCTTCTTTCTTTTCGAGGTCTGCTTTGTTTGTGGGTGCATAACATTGTATAATGGACACTTTCCTTCCTTTGGAGTTGAATCTGGCGGTCATTATCCTGGACGAGATCGCCTCCCATTGCATGAGGGCCTTTGTTGTTGTTGGTGACATCATGATAGCCACGTCTTCGGTGTGTGTGTGTGCGTGTGGTTATCTTCTGGGTGACCGGAGTAGATCACTGACTCACCCGCTGACAATTTGGTGAGTCCATTCTCGTTCCATCTGCTTTCACATATTCCCAGTACTTGAATTCCGTATCTTTTCATCTCGCTTGCAATCTGGGCAGCTATGTCAATCTCGTACGTGGTGTGGACGTTCCATGTCCCCACACAGACTTTATTTTGGCGCAAAGAGATCCATCGTGCTGAAGTTTCTGTAGCAACTTTGTTAACAGAGTGGGGTTGCTAACCTCACGCCTGAGAAAGGAATTGTTACAATAAGATATAGTTTAGAGAGAAGTGACCTTGTGGGTTGCTCCCCTCAAAATCGGAGAACAAGGGCTGAAACAATCAGAACAACACCAGCCAAAGGAAAATAATTCACAGCAAAAAGGACAACAAGCGACAACAAAAATACAATGCAACAACATACAATACAGTTAAGCACAGTTAACTAAAATGATACCAAAACCATAGACTCACTGACTTCGGCCAACTTGAACATATAAATCCAACAATATATACAATTACAGATATGAGTTAGTGTTAAAAAGTCACCAAAATGCCAAACAGTTAGTTATAGGTATTAGTAGTCAACATGATTATTTTTCCACAGGTTTAGTGTTCGAAAGTAAACGGATTGCAATAATTTCCAGAACTTCGTGGTGAGAAAAAACAAAGAAATTAGAGTTTTATTTATCTAAGCAAAATGTAGCGCACTAATCCTTCTGATCATATATATGTATATAACAAGGTTGGGTCACACTCAAATTCGTTGAAGCCTTGGCCATAAAAAGGCTTAAACCTGTCTTATGTGTACAAAAGTTATTTATTCTTGCTTTAAACCTGCTTTGGTAATCCACTTTAGAACCAAGGACCAATTTACTTCACAATATATATTTCAACCCCTTCTTTGCCTTGTTTTTTCCCTAATTACACCTCTGGGTTAGCTCCCTATCCAATATCTGTGACCTTGACCTTGCACACAATCTGACCTGTAGTATAATGAATCATTACTCATGCCTCCTATAAAACTGTGTATTAAAAGTACGTGTGTGATGAGAATGTCCGAAATGTGTTGCGCAAATACATGACGCGTTTCAGATAAACTACGTCTTCTTGTTGTGTTATCGGAAGTAAGATTATTAGTATAAAATGCAATTAAAATATTTAGTTTAATGTCAAGTGGCAAAATAATTAATGCCATATATAGAATAATACATACGGTGTATAGATTTTGGAAAGGGGTACGTTATTATAGGATTAGTAGACGAATATGAAATGTTACATAACAATCCAAATGCACACGAAACTTCTCTAATCCTCACTCATCTTTGTCTTCATCGTCATCTGTATTATCTTTCCTTCCTTCCACTGATGCAACTTTTCTACTTGTTGGCTCCTCACTTCCTCTTCACTCTGTGTCCACTAAAAACGACGGAAGCCAAACAGCCACTACCGATAGTCTCCTAAAGCCACACCACCAATTTCATATAGGAGCATTTAGTGTTAGGACACTGCCAAATAGGACAACAAGCATAACTAGCCAAGACTCTGGCATCATGAGCCATCGATGTATGTTGTGTTTCAGAAACACGCATACAAGACCCAAGTGTGATTATTCACCTAACCCCATGTGGCCAACGGGTTGAATCTGCAAAATTCACCTTGAGAGTGTCAGGAGATGCCACAGCTAGTTCACAAGGATTAGCTGGTGTAGGGATAGCTTTGAGTACTATGGCAGAAAGGACATTACTTGACTGGATCCCGGTAGATAACCGAATGTGTACTGTCCGCCTGAACGGATCAGTAAAAAGGAGAAAGGACTGCACTACTCGCCGATGCCTTTTCGTAATCTCCGCCTACGCCCCCACTGACTGCAGTTCAGATGAAACGAAGGATGAGTTCTACCAAAAGCTGTCTAGTTTGGTGAGAAAGGCTAAACACTCAGATATAGTCGTTCTAGCTGGTGACTTTAATGCTCAAGTAGGGAAATTGTGTCAATCTGAGAAGGATGTTGGTGGCACCTATGGAGTCCCATGCCAGCAAACCGACATCGGTGACCGTCTCCTACAGTTCTGTTCAGATAATCATTTGTTTCTTGTAAGCACTAACTTCAAACACAAGGAGAGTCACTGTTTGACTTGCGACCCCTATCATCAAACCAACGCTGGACACAAATAGACCACATAGCAACAAGCTATCGTTGGAGTGGGTTGGTAGGAGATTGTCGCTCCCTCTGGAACACGTGTGTAGATACCGGTCAGGCATTGGTCCGCGCTCGTGTGTGCTTACGACTGAACGGACGTAGGAAACAGCTGGCGGTAAACCCATCACGTCCCCAGCTCGATCAGGAAACTAAATCCCTATTTGAGGAAGAACTAGCTAAACACATATTTGTGTTCGACAGGTGTGCTCACCCTGAAGAAGCTTGGAAGAATATCCGGGCAGCCATGAATACAGCTGTAAAAGCTGTGAATAAGGTAAATCCAAAGTTGAGTAAAAGCCATTGGATTTCGACTGCCTCATCCGAACTGATAGATGTTATAAGACTTATTCCTGCGAGCTCCGAATTCAATGAGGAGCGAAAGCCGCACAAAAGGAAACTTACGAAAAGTCTCCGCAGGGACCGTGAACAGTGGTGGGTGACAAAGGCGAAAGACATGGAAAAAGCATCGGCGATAGGCAACCCTAGGCAACTCTTTAGACTCATCAGGGAAACGGGTGGGAGAAGGCAAATCATAAGTGAAGCAATCTCTGAGAAGAATGGCACCATAATTAGCTCCCAGGATAGACGACTGGGACTCTGGAAAGAGCACTGTGAGGTGCAGTTTAATTTGGCCCACAGCCACGCTCAACTTGCCGAACATCCAACACCTCCCTGAATGGGATATAGACACAAGTCGTCCGTCCCTAACTGAGGTTACTAAAGCTGTCACCAATCTGAAACAAGGCAAAGCAGCGGGATCTGATGGAATGACTCCAGAGGTATTTAAGTACGGTGGAGACAGCTTACTGTCTGAGGTTCTATGCAGCATCTGGGAGTCAGAGGAAGTCCCATCGGGTTGGTGCAAGTCACTGATTATCCCCGACTATCGATCAAAGGACGGGTGTACTGCTCATCACTCCGTTCCGTCCTTCTTTATGGCTGTGAGACCTGGCCACTGAGAGTGGAAGACATGGAAAGATTAGCTGTCTTTGATCATAGGTGTCTGTGTTCTATCTCTCGTGTTAAGTGGTGGTATAATAAAGTGAGCAATATTGAAGTTAGGCTTCGGTCGAGTGCTAGGTAAACAGGGGAAATCAATCGTTGAGGTTGTGAAGTTACATAGACTGAGATGGTTAGGAAATGTGTTACGTATGCCTAGTCATCGCCTTCCTCGACGAGCAATGTTAGCCGATATAGGGTCAGGCTGGAAAAAAAGCTGGCGGAGGTCAAACAAAAACATGGCCTCACCAGTCAATGAAATCTACAACAGCTAATCTAAGCCACGTAGGAAGGTGTAGACTTCCTGATTGGGGTCCTCGGGACGGTAAAAACTAATGGTTGGAAACTGTTGGTGACATGGCCAAAAATCGTTCTCAGTCATGGTGCAGATGCGTCCACTCCTTGTGACTTGTGATTTCCAATGAAACTGTTTTGTTCTTCGTTATTACTCTTCATTTGTCTCACACCTCTGTTTACTGTCTCTATTATGCCATTCTTGTACTTTCTTCTCTTGCTTTGTGTGCTACGTGGAGTGTGGCGACTTGAACTGACGCACATATGTGCAAAGTTCTATGTTGAAAACAGGCAGACATAACATGGTGTGAAATTTCATAATATAGAATTCAATATTGTTAAAATAAAAAAATTAATAATTTTGGGTTTAAAATGACAAGTGGGTCTAGTGGAAAAGATTCAGAGTGAGAATAGTAATAATAATAATAGTCGTAGTAATAAGGGGAAAGAACATAGAATAACTAAATAAACAAAATAAATAAATGTTTATCCCTCTACAGCCAAGGCAGAAGTAGGGATTGTACTATTCTCACTCTGAATCTTTTCCATTTGACCCACTTGTCATTTTAAACGCAAAATGATTAATTTTTATATTTTTACAATGTTGAATTCTGTCTTATCAAATTTCACACCATGTTATGCAACATTTTATATTCGCCTACTAATCCTATAATTATGCACCCCGTTCTAGCATCTATACGTCTTACGTATTATTCTTTATATGACATTAATTATTTTGCCACTTGACATTAAACTATGGTTATAATCACAAATATTTTAATTGCATTTCGTACTACTAATATTATTTCATGTATTCACACCTTTGATCTAATTTCCTCACCGGATATAATTTCTTAAGAAAAACCATATATTTACGATTGTACAGCTTGATAATGAATTCGTTGAAATTAGTCTCTTCGCTGAATATTGTGTTCTTAATGCTACAATGGGAATTATTAAATTATTGAAAGTAAGATTAATTTGAAAGGTATGGCGAGGGTGTATACATTGCTCATGTTGAATGTAGGTTGTTTTGGCGCTTTCTCTTGTCAATATTCAACATAGATTTGAATAATTTAGTCAGTCATAATTAACTCTAGGAACTTCGGTTGTTTCTCTTAGTGTTGAGTGGTATTTTTTGTATGTCACCAGCTATGGTGAATATTAAAATATAGAAGAACCAGATAACTCTGACCGCAAGAGGTTCGAGTTAGATTCTCCGCCTGATACATTTCCAAAATCCTTGCCTAATTTATCAGCTCTTAGTAAATCCGTAAAGAGGTGAAAGTCGATGTGAGATTAGCAACCATATTTTGTAGATAAACGAAACCACATCACAGCTACTGAAAGTGCAAATCTTGGGGCTTAGCGCCTTATTTTCTACTCTGGACAAAACGATTTAGACAAAGAATATTCCATGCTGTCAGATCTTGTTATTGTATAATGCCTTAATCTGTGATCCTCTTTATCTATCCCACTTAGTCTCAATACTTTGTGTTATCTATAAAGTGGTCAATTTGAAGTAAAAGTAGGGAGAATTTGTAGCTGAGGTGTTTATAGTTTCGGTGTTTTTCCTGCTATGTATCATTTAATTGTGAAGCTTTTATCGCCCTTCTTCTATAGACAACATCTTCAGCGGTCACTTCGAATAATGACAACAAGACTACCACGAAAAGACCTCAGATTACAAATATAATACTCTTCCCACAGATAACCCGAAACCTCATTGCTTTACTTTCTGTGTGGAACGTAGGGTTTTAGGCTAGATGTTTAAAGTTTCAATAGTCATAGTATTGATTTTACGAGGTGTGGTTGCTGGTCTCATACTCCACCTTCTGCGTTTACTAGGGCTTAATGCCTGCTGGCCAGTTGAGGTTTAAGAGTGTTCTGAGTTTGATTTCCACTCCATACACTTCTAAATCTCGGTGGCATTTTGCTCTCAACCAAGTTGGTTATAGATTCAAAACCTGTTGGATCTACCAGAATTACGGTCAGCCAAATAGGAAGGTGAACCCTTAGAGCGTATAGGAGTCATTCAGTGTCAAATGCATGGATATGGGTCTAGTTTGTTGAACAGCAGTTGATTTCAATCGATTCTTTGTTTTAAATCCAAACTTGACTTGAATGTTCAGTAGAATGCATATAAGGCCACTTGTATAAATTTTACTTCCACTTAATTTTTTAGAGTGTTTACCTCCTTCTGGTCAACTTCCAGAGCCTTTATGTACACTACGTGATTTATTATCTGAATTACTTCGTCCAACTACACCCCATCAATCTGTAAGTCTCTTACTGTGTTTTATTTATGCATAAAAGTTAAACATGAATATATATATATATATATATATATATATATATATATATATATCCACAATCTTAGCTATATGCTCCGTACATATCGATCATACAATTAAACACTTTGTCAGTGACATTGACAACTGTTGTTAAAATAACTAAGTATTTACTTATATCCTTGGTATAAGGATTAGCAATACTTGAATTGATTTTCTGAGCTTGTTGCCCATTCATCTATGCATTGATAAATAATATTTGACTAGATTAAGACCATTCAAGAAAAGCAGATCCAACAGGCTATCGCAGCTTTTCATTGATAGCTGTTTTCGCTCGTTGGTCAGAAGGAATTCTGTCAATGAACCAACCAAACACCTATTACCCAATAAATCTCCTGAGAGAGATTTAGATAGATTCGATACGCGCTGAAGAGATCGTTGAATGACATCTCCCACCAAGTTGTAGAGTGGTACTTGAATGCGAAACGAGGAGATGGGTGTCCTGTGAAGGAGAACGCATCAGCTGGAGATGAAAACTTATGGGCAGTCGTCGAGTCAGCTAAAAAACGATCGTAGAGAAGAGAGTGAAGTGGAGATGTGTGCAGCATTTCTCATAGTCACACTCCGTGTAGCATAAATAGGTAGAGAAAAGAGAGAAAAAGAATTTAAAAGAACTCTGATGAGCAGAAATGTTCAGCAGAGTAACATGGTAAAACATGAGGGCTCAATGGACCCGATAAAATACCAATAATGAATGCATCTACACAACTCAGAACGATTTTGAGCCGTATTGCCAACAGTCCTAAGCCCCTGGTTCTTAGCATCCCGAAAACTCCAACATCTGCATATGTTTCATACAGCCGGTTCAATTTACTAGTTTGAACAAAGAAAAAACGAACATATTTGCAGGATAATATGATTTCGTTTTATTTCTTGGGTTCTCTTCAACTGCGTACATCCTAAATAAATCAATTATCAGTTACAAAATACCTCGACATACTTTTTACAATGACCTCCGATCATATATCGAAACTATAGGCAGCGCGCTTTTCGACTATTACGCTACATTTTGGTCATAAATAAAATCTCTTATAACTCTAAAATTTTATGCAAAGTGTTTGCGGAAATTATCACAATTATTAACCTTTCGAACACTGAATCCAAAAAATACAATCTTATTGACAGATAATACACATAACTCACTGTTTGGATTTGTGGAATTTTTAAACATAAACACATCTATAATTGTATATATTGTTGGATTTATATGTTCAAGTTGCTCCAAGTCAGTGAGTTTATGGTTAAGATATCATTTTAGTTAACAATACTGAACTATATTGCATGTTGTCTTATTGTATAGTTGTCGTCGCTTTTTGCCCTTTTTTCTGTGAACTGTTTCCTTTGTTGATGTTGTTCTCATTGTTTGTCCGTTATTTTCTGATTTTGAGGGGAGCAACCCAAAAAGTTGCTTCTCTCTAAACTTTTACTTAATGTAATCATTCTTTTCTCAGGCGTGAGGCTAGCAACCACACCCTGTAAACAAAGTTGCTACAGAACCTTCAGCAAAATGAACCTCTTTGCACCAAAAGAAAAAGTCTGTGTAGGAACATGGAACGTCCGAACTATGTACGAGACTGGAAAAGCTGCCCAGATCGCCAACGAGATGAAAAGATACGGAATACAAGTGCTGGGAATATGTGAGAGCAGATGGAATGGGAGTGGACTCACCAAATTGTCAACAGGTGAGTCAGTGATCTACTCCGGTCACCCAGAAGATAACCACACGCACACCGAGGGCGTGGCTATCATGATGTCACCAACGGCAACGAAAGCCCTGATACAATGGGAGGCGATTTCGTCCAGGATAATGACCGCCAGGTTCAACTCCAAAGGAAGGAAAGTGTCAATCATACAATGTTATGCACCCACAAACAACGCAGACCTCGAGAAGAAAGAAGAATTCTACAGGCAACTACAGGCAACAATGGACAATACTCCAGCTGGCGACATGAAAATACTAATGGGAGACATGAACGCCAAACTGGGACCAGACAATACGGGAAGGGAACTCATCATGGGTAGAGAAGCTCTAGGAGAAATGAATGAAAACGGAGAACTCTTCGCCGACTTCTGCGCCTTCAACGAACTGGTGATTGGTGGCAGTGTATACAAGCACAAAGATATCCACAAGGCTACATGGGTGTCACCAGACGGGCAAACCAAAAACCAAATCGACTTCATCTCAATCTCAAGGAAGTGGAGGCGCAGCCTACTGGACACAAAAGCAAGAAGAGGAGCAGACGTTGGCTCAGACCACTATCTCGTACAAGGGACAATCCAAATCAAATTAAAAGCTTTCAAAGAAGGAGGAGCTGCAGATAGACCACAAGCCAAGTTCAACACTCAAAAGCTGAAGGACCAGGCTACAAAGGACATCTTCATTGCAAGCATAAAGGACAAAGCCGAGACACAAATCAACACTAGCGAAGAGGTCGGCGTTGAAAAGCACTGGAACAACTTGAAAACGGTGTGGAGCCAAACCTGCATAGAAATTCTAGGCAGAAAAAAGAGACAGGACAAACAGTGGCTCACTACGGACACTTGGAAACTAATAGAAGAGAGAAGGACAGTGAAGCAAAAGATTATCCAGTGCTACGACGAGCAACAAAAACAGGAGCTGAATGCAAGCTACAATACACTGAACAAAAGAGTGAAGAAAAGTGCCAGGGAAGACAAAAGAAAATATTATGAAACCATGGCAAACGAAGCAGAACAAGCTGCAGGCAAAGGAGACCTCGCCACACTCTACCAAACAACTAGGAACCTTTCGGGCAAACGTTCGACACAGATTAAGCCAATAAAGGACGACAATGGAAAGTCAATCACCAAAGAGGTGGAACAGAGAAAGCACTGGGTTGAACACTTCAAAAGACTTCTAAATCGTCCGCCACCTACAACACGTCCAGCAATACCAACAACGGAAGCAGAACTACCAGTGAACACTGACCCCCCGACGAAATCAGAAGTCCTGAATGCAATCAAGATGCTTAAAACTGGGAAAACACCGGGACCAGATGGAATCCCAGCAGAGGCTTTGAAAATAGACCCAGAGACAACAGCGGACTTGATGACACCACTACTGGAGAAGGTGTGGAAAGAGGGCAAAGTACCCGAGGATTGGAAGAACAGTTACTTATTCAAACTTCCAAAGAAAGGAGACTTAAGTCAATGTAAAAACTGGCGGGGAATTATGCTTCTGTCCATTCCAAGCAAGATACTAAGTCGCATCATCCTGGAGAGAATCAAACAAGCCCTAGATGAAAAACTTCGTCCGGAACAGGCTGGATTCAGGAGAAACAAATCATGTATTGATCAAATCGCCACTCTACGGATCATCATTGAACAAAGCTTGGAATGGCAGTCACCTCTCTATCTCAACTTCATCGACTTTGAAAAGGCCTTCGACAGCGTCGATCGAGAGGTCATTTGGAAACTACTTCGCTACTACGGGGTCCCATCGACAATTATACACCTCATCCAACAGTTATACGACAATGCTGCATGCCAAGTAATCCACAACGGGAAACTTACGGAAGCCTTCGAAGTGAGGACGGGAGTGAGGCAAGGCTGTCTACTATCACCAATGATCTTCCTGATTGCAATTGATTGGATAATGCGACAGACAACGGCAACCAACGAGGGAACAGGCATAAAATGGACTGACACAAAAGACTTGGAGGATCTGGATTTCGCCGATGATATATGTCTGATTTCCCATAAACTGGAAGATATGCAAATGAAAAGTAACAAGTTGGCAGAAGAAGCATCAAAGATAGGACTTCACGTGAACATAGATAAAACAGAGATGATGAAGATTCCTAGCCAACATCAACAGCAACAACAGACCACAATAAGCATAAATGGGAAGAACCTGAAAGAAACAACCTCCTTCACCTACCTGGGAAGCATCGTCTCAACTACAGGCGGAACTGACGAGGACATCAAAGCCAGAATCGGAAAAGCAAGACAAGCTTTCATTACTCTCAAATCTGTGTGGAGGTCAACAGCATTCAGCATCAAAAATAAGATCCGGATTTTCAACTCCAATGTGAAGTCAGTGCTACTATACGGATCAGAGACTTGGCGAGTCATAAAGAGCATCTCAAACAAACTTCAAACCTTCATTAACAACTGTCTCCGCTCAATACTCAAGATCAGATGGCCAGAAAAGATCAGCAACAGGGATCTCTGGGAGCGAACCAATCAGGAACCGATTGTGAAACAAATAGGCAGAAAGAAATGGAGATGGATTGGCCATACGCTGAGGAAACCATCAAGTGACATCACTAGACAAGCCCTCGAGTGGAACCCGAAAGGGAGGCGGCGAGTTGGTCGTCCAAGGGTGACTTGGAGGAGGTCATGTGAAGAGGAGATGAAAGCATGTGGGCAGACCTGGAGCAGGGTGAAAAAGTTGTCAAAAAACCGAAGTCAATGGAGGTGCGCAGCTGAAGCCCTATGTTCCTCTAGGAACTAAAGGATACAATAATAATATATAATAATAGGCAGCATAACTTCAGAGATTTTGGGCTCGTTAACTCAGTCAAAAGTGGGCAAGTATCCTACATATGTCAACTACAACTGCATTTACCAATTCACCTTCACTTGCAACAGCATATACGTAGGACGGACTGCGAGGTGAGCGTCTTCTAGAGTTTCCCAAATAGGAAGCAATGCGCATCCGGGATTCCACTGCTAGTCACCATCCACCAATTAAATAGTAAGTAAATGTCCAGACATCGTCGAAGCATCTGCACAAGAAGCCGACATGTCTACCTGAGACCGAGCACTTCGGTCCACTCAATCCACGGGAAAATCTCAAATTCAATAAAATTAATATGACTCGTTGCACAAGAGCTGGCTCTCGTGGCCCAAGTGGTCTAGTGGATAACGCTTTGGCGTTTATGGGTACTGGGTTCGAGCCTCGGTAGGAACATCATCACTCACTGAGAAGTGCAGGTACATCCAGCTGACGAGTCCCGAATGGGAAGAAATACGCATCCTGGATTCCACCGCTAGTCATCATCCACCAATTAAATACTTTCCCAGCATATCCTTAGAAGTCTCCGTTTGTAAGGTAGCAAAGTGTTTTCAAGAGCAATTGCCAGACACCTAAATGATACGAGATGTACAGTGGAAATTAGTCAGGTTCTCAAGATAATCAATACACAAAGGAAAACATGGTTACTTCAGTTCGCAGTGTGTGTTCGTAGACAGTGTGATTAATTTCTTACTACCCTGGTAACCATAATTGTTTTGTTCGTGTGCTTTTGTGCTTTTTTTCTGTTGCGTAACATTCCACTTAATTTTGATTTTCACTTACTGAGTTGAACCCACTATTAAGTTTTCAAATCTACTGAGCTATTTTATCTCTTTTATAATTTCACTGTTCAACCCCACACTTCATCATAATTTGTAAAAATTCAGTCTCTTGTTCTATCTTGTATTTTTTTCTCCAGTCCATCCTTGTTCCCAAAAGAAATCTGAATTCTACCCCTTTGTCTAATTACTATATAAGTAGTTACTCTTTTAACACGGAATAATTGTCTGCTTTCATCATCTTTGAAATTATGTCGCCTATACTTTCTGTCTATAACTTGAAATCATTGTAAAAGCTGTAAAACGTTCAGAAAAATCTTGTTTTGATTTTTTATCAAGCACATTGGGATTATTTTAAATAATTTATAATGATTCAATCTGACTCGGTGCTCAAATTATTCCAAGAAATTCGTAACCCCTACTGTCTGGAAACTTATAATCTTAATATAACTGATTTATCTGGGATATACGCAGTTGAGAAGAATTCACGGAATAAAACAAGCTCGTATTATCTTGCAAATATATTTTCGTTTTTTCTTTATTCAAACCTGCATATGTGGTTGGCTTAAACGAACAATCAAGGACTTCTTGCATTGATAACAGTTCTTAGTTTGATCACCTTTAACTCTTTTTCAACCGAATCCTGTGCCAGATAACACTGTCCGACAGGAAAGCCCAGTGGCTTTGTAACATTTATTCCAGCTGTGTAATTTCATATAGCTTCACAATCTGACCGATTGTCTCGCTTTCCTTAACTAGGACTCTACTCTTAACCTTCTTATTACTCACCAAATTTTATTATAATATATATTGCTTCATATTCCAGCATGTGAAAACTGTTTTCATTAGTCTGACTTTTATTCGATAGGATGTTCAACTTTAAAGAGGTTGACAAATAATCCAAATATTCTATTCAGTCTTTCATGCAACAGTTCATGAAGGCTTGTCATTTCAAGGATGGTTTCCTTTGACCACTTCTTCTTGAAATCTAATATAATTATAAATTTACTAATAGAGGCATATTGCTTGTCTTCGATATACCAGAGATTGGCTGTCCGCTAGGTAAATAGCTTGTCCACTTATGATCCATAGAAAATTTAACACTCACTCTGAAGTGGGTGTGGGGAAATACGAACCAGATGCACAGTTTACTAAATATTCTGTGCAAAATAACCTAATTCGTATTTGAAATGCATTTCATGCCTTTAAAATATATGAGACGATACTACGGCATATGCATTTCCATTGGTCTATGCTCTTCGCTTCCACCGAACTAGTGGCTTATGGGTTCGAATCTCACTTGACCCACCTAAGTTTCAGTGACCAAGTAGAAACATTAGCCGTCTCACACACTAAAGTTGTGTGGATCATCGTCAACTGCTGTATGGAATTACAGGTGCAACGATGCTATATGACTGATTGGTGTGCTTGTCAACGTTCCATTCGAGATTTACAGTGGTCTCATGGTTTATCTATTTAGTGACTTGTGATAGCTGGTACGGAATTCATTGCTAAAAATATTTGGTAATATTGATACATGGAATTTATACCAGTATTGAAAAGAGAATAGGTATACATAGTTTTGTTACTTTGTTGTGTTTTCCTTTATTTTTAGGAGAGCATAGATATTGAAAAGACTATACTTAAAGCTACATCAAGTGATCCGTCGGATTATCGAAGTGATAAAACCACTAACAGTATAGATCATCCTGTAGGTGAAGTCAAATACACTGATGGTTATGCTACCAGTCGTCCAACTGAATTACGACAACATCAACAACAAGCGCAATCTGCATGTAACGGAGTTGATTGGTTAGTTGGTAAGTGTGCGAGTCTTTCTGTGAATATATTCTTGGAGGCCTGCTTGAATCACCAAATTTTCTCTATTTCTTGTTGCTTTAATCATTTAGCCACTTCTTTGGGCAGTGAACTGTGCTCATGCACATTTTTCATTGACTTTTGACTTATTCGGTGTGCAATTCTGAGGGACAAAGGAAAAATATCATAAAGGGTTGGTTTACACTACAGTTTGCACGGCATTGCATCACCTGGTGTAGTATGGATTACTATCCTATTTGAAGATCTTGGGTGAAGAGAAGATATTTTGTGATGAATTACTCTGAGAATTCTATATATATTGTGTAAACGTCTTGTCCAGAATGAGGCTAGTGCTAGACAATCAAATCGATGGCACGACTCTTGCTGTCACTGCTTTCGGTTAATTAACTTCTATTGGAGGAGTAGATGAGATACAGTTGAAATTCACCGACTGTGTAATCATCAATATCCAATACAGTCTCAGATAGTTTCACTATCTCCTCTGCTTTTAATTTAATGTGATGACTAACACTGACAAGCGAAGACCGTAGTTGGGTAACTAGTGTTGATGACAAGTAGACAGCAATACATCATTCATATACATCGTATATGGGTATTCCCCTTAGTTATTCCAGGGAAATGATGTTCTGGTCAGCATTAGGTCTCGGCGGGTGCTCAACTATTGTTAGACCACCTGAATAGTAATTTAGAGACTGTTGATTCGAGTCCTGCCACTACCAAGATTTTAATTTCACCTTCAATTATCATCCGTTATAATAAATTATTTTTGGTGAAACCATTAGTGGCTAAGTTAAACTTTGGATACCCAAAAGGAGCGAATGCACCAATGACCTTTTGGCTATCAGTGATAACAAGGCACCTTTACTTATGAAAGGAAGTATTGATATTAAGTAGACTATCTGGTTAATCTTAAGTTAGATTAGGAAAAGATTAAGGTTGGGTTTAGATTAGGGGTAGGCTGAAGGTAAGTTAACCTAACTTGGGCAGTATTACGATTGGTTAGGGTTGTATATTAAGGCTAGGTTACGCATAGATTAGGGGTGAAGTTGAGTCAGGAGACCAAAAATTGTTTTTTAGTATATTTGCTCTCTTGGAGGTCGTTAGCGCCTTTGCACCTCTTGGGTGTTTAGAGTTGGATCTTGTCCGACTCATTGTAGCTTTGGTTTCCTAATGCGTATAAGATTGCAATTATTATATCTTTCACGGTTATTATTATTGCTTCTTGAATGAAGCTGATCAGCTATGGTAGGTTCAATGATTAGTAGATGGGTCTTCACTGCATGTCGTGTACTCCTATTTTCCTAAGGCGAGTCCAAACTGACTATTAAATCCGTCTGTTCTGTATGACCCACAGGCGTGTAGTGACAGGAAGTGTAACCTAACATACCTATTTCATCCTATTTGAGATTTGTCATCTGGATATGCCTGTAATTCCAGTCAGTGACTATATTCCCTCTGAGACTTGTTTCAAACGCTAAATCATTATTCACTAGGCCATGATGAAGGCCAAACCAAGCTAACAACGAGTTCGATTCTCGTCATAATCAAACAAAATAATGACTTATAATGTTAATTCCTGTTTCAGTAGCTTTCTATCAACTACAATCAATGTCTTATACGACGAAAAAATATATAAACATTAGTTCTAAAAATGTTCATGCGTTCGTCAGATAATTAGCCAATAAGAATAAAGATAACAAAGTTGATCACTCAGTGTTGACTGGTTGTTGTTGTTGCTTTTCGTTTTGACAGTTCGGTGTATACAAAAGTGTTATTGTGAAATCAAAAACTTTATCGACAGTATATAATCATTTGAACCTTGAATTCACCAAAAGTTACTCAGGTTTTCTGTTTTTATTCTCTGATTTTTATCCTTCTTCTTCAACTATAATCACCACCATCTACTCATCTGTTGAAATACATTCTTAGGATATAATAATGAAGCGAAAAAGCAGTGAGTGGCCATGACACCACCCAGGTTACGAAACTAAGTATTTGACCATGTAGTCACTCGGATGGAATCGATGAATTTTAATTTCTGTTAATTCGTTGTTTCTACCTCCACAGTCAGCCAATGTCCTTGGCGAGCATATGTCCTCATAACCTACTTGGTAAACCTCACTAGTCACGACTTCTCATTAGAACTCCAGTCAACTTCATCCTATAGTCAGTCAGTCGCTAGTGAGTCACACTAGAGTGATTTTCAAGTGTTAGTTTGTAGGGGAATTGGGTTGGTTTCAAGTTCTATCATGTACTGATGTCAGTTCAGTTCTGCGTAATACTTCCTGGCAATTTTCAGTAGTTTTCTAGCTGTTATCCATCAGTTCATTGTCAAACGTGGAATCGATTAAATCCTTTTAAACTAACCCTTGAATTACATTGGGTTATATATTAAATTATAGGTTACCAAGTGGTGTAGTTGTTAGTTGCTTAGTTCGAGGAAACTATTAGATATTAATCACTGTTACAGCTACTGCACGAATAACTCTCTGAAGAAAGGGTCTTTCAGTCTTCGACCAAAATTCAAAATAAGTCCAAATTAGTTTCAAACAGAATAACAGACTGTTTAGGAACTGAATGATTATTGTTCTTCAAATATGAGGTTATCTGGCATCGAAACACCAAGAACACAATGGCTGAACCCCAAAAATGTCTCTCATTTAACAAAAATGTGAATTCGAACAAAGAATAAAATGTACAACAGTACAATGAACCACAAACAGTCCAATTAGCACAAATGCAATCCGGTACACTGAAGTACAACTTTAGTGTTGAAGGTTACAGTATTAGACATCACAATCAACATTAGTTACTATTGTATAATTTTGCATGAAAACCTAGAAAATTAAATTTAGAGAAGTTTAACATATATATTGATTAGTTTGATAGTTATAGTTCTGTTCTCTTTTTTATTCTGCTTGCTAGCCTACTTGTTTACTGTAGTTCTAGTCTGTTATTAAGTGTATTCGTTCTCACTTTACTAGCATAGTTGGCTACTTTAATTTGATTTCACAAATGAAAAGATAATTATTCAGTTAGTCTCTCTGAGTATGTGGTTCTTTTCTGCCTTATTTTCTCTTAAATTTATTTCGGCGTTTGAAGTCGTGTTTCAATTATTTTTTGCAAAACATTAATTATGACAAACACTTTGGATTCTAATTAAATTGAATTTCACTTCATTTGATGAGTCTTTTTCACCTCGAACTGTATAATTTACAAATTTTTTGAATTGACTTCTCTGTGTATCATCAGTTAGCTTAAGTAGCCAGCTAACCAGAACATAGCCGATGTGAACTGGTTCTGAGCTGTGTCTCGTAAACTGGGTACACCGCTGAATCTTAACGAAAGACAGCTGTTCAGTGTTTTAATCCCTTTGATTTCGCTGGCAAACACACTACAATGATTGATATAGGTAGTTTTCAACCTCTTCATTCATTTCGCGTTCTGGGTGTGATATATATCCATATAATAGGTGTGTTTGTTTGACAGTCTGATATATTTTGCTATGTATATGTGGATCGATATTCCATTATAATTCGCCAATCATGTTAAAACTGTCTAGTGATTTGTTCATTTTGAATATTCGCTCACACACTTGTTCGGACATTCATATATATTTTTGCTCTCACACTCTTGTGGGACATATTGATTCTCCTTGTGTTTTGGAAAATAGAAGTATCATCGCAAACCTAGTGGTCTTCTGATTTCCGTCTTTCTTGCGTCAGGACTATTAAATTCTCGACCAGTACATAACTATAATATGGCGACGGGGAAAACTATGGACTTTTCTAAATTGGAATTACTATTTGAACAACAAATGAAATTAATGGAAATGTTCGTCAACCAACAGACTGGTCCAACTTCACCTTCAAGCAATCTGAATCATACCATGCTACCATCTGTCGACGGAATTGTGAATAGTATTTCACAGTTCAATTATAATCCAGAAGCGAATGTCACTTTTGACACATGGTATCAACGGTATGAGGATTTATTCACAGTTGATCTCGCCTCACAAGACGATGCTTGGAAGGTGCGAGTGTTATTACGTAAATTGGGTCCGGCAGAATATGAAAGGTACTGCAACCTAATTTTACCCCAAAAACCACGTGACAAGTGTTTCGATGATACAATAAAGCTGCTGCGTGAACATTTTGGAGACCACTCCTCATTATTCAGCATACGTTATCGTTTCGTCAAGCTGACAATGAATGAAAATGATGATTTTCTTACTCACGTTGGCACAGTCAACCGAGAATGTGAGAGATTTCGACTCAGGTCCTTAACAGATGATCAATTCAAAGCCTTGATTCTCATATGCAGTCTTCAATCTCCTCGTTTCACAGATATCCGAACTCGACTGCTCAATCAGCTAGAACAAAATCCTAAGTTAACATTACATGACATAGCTGATGAATATCAACGGCTGATTAATTTGCAGAAAGACACACACCTGGTCGAATCAACACCTTCGAGAAGCTCTGATATTCATGCATTACGAAAGAGCAAAAATCTCTCATCATCTACTCCTGACCCACCTACTTTCTCTAATGTTCCGCGGAAATCTACACATACTCGTCCAACTTCATAAAATACTGCAAAGAAGACCCCACCATCACCATGCTGGCATTGTGGCGCGTGGCACTTTGTAAAGTCTTGTCCATACAAAAATCATCGTTGCAGCAAGTGCAAAGTCATCGGTCATAAAAATGGTTTTTGTCAGCCACGCAAACCCAGATATCATAATCCAGCGAAAGCTCGACAAACTGTTGGTCCTAAATCTCCAAGGAGATCATTGAGTCTACTCGCAACCTGTCAAGTCACAACACCAGGTATGCGGAAATATATTGACCTTCAGATGAATGGTCATGATGCACGTCTGCAGCTAGATACCGCCTCTGATATTACTGTTATATCAGAGAAACTTTGGAATAATATTGGCAGACCACCAATCGCAAATACTTCTCAGACTGCTGTCAGCGCCTGTGGTGGGTGCCTCAAACTAATTGGTGAACTCGAATGTTCTGTTTCCTTCCGCAATATCAAATTCACAGGAATTTGTTACGTCACCAAGAGTGATTTAAATCTTTTGGGACTTGATTGGTTCGATCGTTTACATCTAGCTGATGTCCCACTAAATTCGCTATGCAATGCAGCCAAGAAACAAAAAATGTCAAACAATTCCGGACGAAGCTGAAGCCGCAAACCCAATAAGCAGACGAAGCGACAGACGTCAACAACAAGCTCAAAGGTTCCAGATAAACCCCCAAGAAAACACGCTACTAATCAACAATCTTCTCAAAAGAGGAGGTGATATACATCCACATAATATGTTTGTTTGTTTGACAGTCTGATATATCTTGCTATGTATATATGGATCGATATTCCATTATAATTCGCCAATCATGTTAAAACTGTCTAGTGATTTGTTCATTTTGAATATTCGCTCACACACTTGTTCGGACATTTATATATATTTTTGCTCTCACACTCTTGTGGGACATATTGATTCTCCTTGTGTTTTGGAAAATCGAAGTATCATCGCAAACCTAGTGGTCTTCTGATTTCCGTCTTTCTTGCGTCAGGACTATTAAATTCTCGACCAGTACATAACAGGTTGGGAAAATAATGCTTTAAGATAGCTGAGCTCTGAAGTTTCAGTAGTGCTTGTATTGTTTTTACGGGACGAGCCTGCTAGAGTCACACACAAAGTACCTACGTTTTAGGAGTAGGAATGCACCTGTCTAAGGCTGGAGAGGAGATGCAATAAATAACAGAACGGTAGATAAAGGAAAAACAGATTAGTAAAGTTGGTCGGCGGCACGTCGGTGGCACAGAGGTAGAGTGCTCGCCAACCACGCAGGTGGTTGGGGTTCGATCCCTGGCCGACGCACTCCTTTACTTCGCTATGCCAGTAATAAAGACTGGTGAAAACAGAAGGTTGGGCATGAGGCTAACAACCTCATCCTGTAAAAATAATCTTCACGTCTACTGAGACTTCAAAGCACTAGCTTGACACCCTCTGTTCCACTAGGAACATAAAAGGATAAAAAGAACTTGCTCTTTAGTGGGCTACAAAACACTCTACGGGTATACATTGGATTTCAGTCATCGAATTATCGCTGTTTCTACATATCATAGCGATCTACTGCTACTCTATTTGTTTAACACATCTGAAAGCTGTCTTCTTAGAATTGACAACATGACTTGTATCAATAACTTGTTTACCAATAGTATTGCTTTCCTAGTTCTGATGATAATCTTTTTACTACATGTTCAAAGATTCTTTTCTTACAGGATTTCATCATGAGCTGACATTAGTCAGAGAACCATTGAGAAACCATGGAGTACTGTACAGCTGTTTCTTCCTAGTTTGGGAATCTTCAGCAGTATGCACCCACCGGGATTCGAAGCCATGGCCTTCTGGTTACAAGGCGAGCTCGTATACCATTAAGCCACTGGGACTCGATCCAATGGCCCGTGAATTCTAACTTCTGCCAATTCACGACATAGCGTAACCCCCTAGCCAATGTCTTCGGTGAGTATTTGTCCTCACATCCGACCAGATGCACCCTACTGGTCACGACGTCACTATTGGTCACGAAATAGCTGTCCAGTACTCCCAGGTTTTCCAATGGTTCTCTGACTAATGTCAGCTCATGATGAAATCCTGTAAGCAATCAAATCCCTACAAATCAACACTTGGATTCTTTTTTTAATGACTATCAGATCGTACACCGCCTTTTTCTTAACCTTGTGCATGTGTAGAAGATTTAGGGTGCACGAAATAAAAGTGAATTCAGTTCATTTCGTTCGTCTGTTGTACTTACTTTAGAAAAAAAGAATCTATAAAAGGGGAACTAATTGTAGACATGTTTATTTCTTTATTTATTTACAGCTGAATCTGGTTACCTGTCGCCTCGTACTACAAAAGTTCAATCAGTTCTACAAACACCAGACAATATTAAGACTAAACGACCTACAACACTTCAATCAAGCAGTAATAATGCGCGCCCATCAAGTGCTAGCAGTAAATGTTCAATATCTGCTAAAGTGACTCTACAATCATTAGGTTTATCATTAGGCGATCGTGTTTGTATTGCACCAGGTAATTCAACTCCAACGTCATCATCAGCTTCAGCGTCTGTATCGAGTAAGGCTCATCCAACAACACCTACAGGTATATCAGGTCGAATAGGTAAACTACGCTTTTGTGGATCAGTTTCATTTGCTTCTGGTGTATGGGTTGGTGTAGAATTGGATGAACCAGTGGGTAGAAACAATGGAAGTGTAGCAGGTGTAAGGTTTTTTAAATTATTTTTTCTTTTATTCACTGACATATTGTTATGTATTTGGCTTTTGCAACTGTCTTCTTGTGTTATGAATAACTTGTGGCTGTGTATGTGTGTGTGTGTGCATGGTGGCCGTGATGCCTTTAGTTAAACATACGTTTTGTTAAAGTTTTTTTTCTGAAAGTGGATTAAACTTACTTTATTCGTTGACGTGTAATTATCTTACAAGGAAGCTCAAATTAAATTGACTAAAAGAGGCTCCTCTAATCCATGGAAAGCGATTTCAAAGCCAGGATGTCAAATCAATCAGTTCTTCCTTTTATGGTTCAAAGACTTACTGGGTCACCAACATGCTGCTGTTGACTTTTATTAACAGCTGCCTTCACTCGATGCTGAAGATCAGATGGCCGAAAAGTATTAGCAAAATTGAATTATCTCCACGAATCAACCAAACACCTGTTACCCAAAATATATGCCACAAAAATGGAAATGGATCGGACTCATTCTGAAGAAACTGTTGACTGACATAGCGCATCAGGCCCTCGATTGTGCAATCAAGGTGGGAAATATCGAGTTAGGCTTCAGATGGTGGTGACAAAATATTTTCCAGACTGAGGTGGGTGGTTGTCTTAAGAGGCCACCTCCTGAACGTTTGATCTGAAGCCTGACCCACAAAGCAGCGGGGTTGCGTTCTCATGGATTCCGATGACTAAAACAGGTTCGTACGCCAGTCGATCTTTCCAAATTCCGGGGGCCATATACACCACAATTTCAGAATCAGAGTTTTTCACATCCCCCAGGTAGATCACCATGTCCACCAATCCAGTTGTAGGTGCAGGACTTTCGCATTCGTCCATTTACTTTTGTATGGAACACATTCGTCGCATGAAGGCAGTGAATGATGCTCATTTGGCAGAGACTATGGACATGTGGCCATGTGACAGAATTTTTAGAGGAAGTCTGATGTCGACCCATTGTCATCTGTATCTGGTTGTCTATGAGGAAGGCGCAAATTGTGGATGTTTCCATCACAACGTATTCCTCATAGTCATCATCATCATCATCAAAGTAGTCATTTAACTTTCAAATCCAATTTCTCCAATGTCTGTAATAGATGGTAAATTTATTCTAGTTTTACATATTCGTTGTCAGTCTCATGAATAAAGTTTCAGTAATCAATCGATTTCTGTACATATAGCTTGCATTGTGGTATCGTCATACTTTTGAATGAGATCAAGTATAATCCCTAGACAGTAGTATATTTAATTAGATTTAATAGTGTGAAATATACCCATATCATGAATTAAAAGCCGATCTGAACGAAGAGTATTCTTTCCAATCATTTCTCCACTTCAGGTCCTTACAATTACAATTATAAAATATAATATTTGTGGTCGTTACAATTATGCGACGGATGCATTTTTAACGTAGAATAACAGATTAGTTATGGGGTGTCAAAAGAAATAGTCATATTTGTGTGACAAACGTGCTGGGCTGAAATCGATTACAAAATATTATGAAATGGGAGACGGTAGTGATGATTAGTCGTAATAGATTCGTAGAATGTGGGGTAGGAAAATTGACTAGTCAGTTCAAGTTTATAAAAGGTGTCAGAGGAGTTACTAGTGCGAAGTAGTACGTATTAAAAGGGAGCGGGTAACACTACAATGAGAGGTTTATCATGAAATAACCAATGTGTAAAATGAAACAGGTGCAGGCGTATATTAAGAAAAGAGAATATCACTAATAATAAGTCGGGAAAGTATAAATGGAAAATTCGATAGTATTGAGAGAATTATGGCGAATAATAATAACAATAATTGTAATAATAAGCAAAGAAAGAAAAAATCAAGATGGTTAAGGGGAAAAGCATTCTTGGTGAGAAGAAGAATCATCAATCCAAGTTTGACCACTGTAGGAACAGAGTCTGGGAGTGTTCATTTTGGATACGATGTTCCGGTTTAGTCGATCATATTGCAACAGCTTCAACTATGTGTAGCAGACGTAAGCGGTCCATTTCACTTACGAAGGAGAATACAACGACTGTCTGCACTTCATCAACGTTCTACTAACGCGATGAGAGGTTGGTTCCGTCAAAAGAAAAATAATTAGAAAGCTCAGTTATTCACAATTCCTTAGCTTCGTACCGATGAAGTACTTACGGCTAGATAACATAACATAACTGAAAAATTAATTCAATTATCTCAGTGAAGTGTCTCTCTTTTCGACAAATTCAGTAAACATTTTAGCTGTAGCAATTGCATTTATGTACAGTGGAATACGATAACTGAACCACCTTTGTAACTCTTGTGTTCCTTTCGAACTCTTAGCCAATATCACATTTTGACTTGTTTCTATGTGCATCCTAAATTACCAGTCACTCATTAAATTACTGATCCTATTGCGTAACTACAAAGCCTTAATTCAACTCCTTTTATGTACTAATTAGTATTAACAATTATGAATTATGACAGCTCATGATTTTTGTCACTATCCTCTTTCTTTGAAGAAATTGACATATAAATCCAAAAACTAAAGAGGAAACTGGGCCTGTCGTAAAGAGCCTCTTTGTTAAACTACTTGTCTTATTTTTTTTTACTGATACCTAAGTGGGGATTATTCATGGGCATGATAGTAACACTTTTAATAGGACACTAGTAACTAGTGTGACGTGTCTAGTCCTTTCTTCGATGCAGACGGAATTCTGTCAGTCAGGTTTGGAATGTGGCCACCATTCTAGGTAGCTCGCCATCACAGTGCACGTTGATTTGGTGATATCAGATGGTTGGAGGCAATCGACAGAAAGCCTTGGACCTAGGTTTCGTGCTAATTGGCACTTGTCAGCAAACCTGACTGCACCAAAGAAAGGACTAGACACGTCACACTAGTTACTAGTGTCCAATCAAAATACCCACTACAGTCCTACAGGAGGTCAATTGCGAGCCAGCCCGAATAGCAC
The DNA here is from genome assembly GCA_944472135.2 of Trichobilharzia regenti. Lineage (NCBI taxonomy): Eukaryota > Metazoa > Platyhelminthes > Trematoda > Strigeidida > Schistosomatidae > Trichobilharzia > Trichobilharzia regenti. Next base: position 34,098,310 of record OX235266.1, read on the forward strand.
AGCGGTAACACCTTGGTGAAAAATCACTCCATACTCAATTAAGTTTCAATAGATCATATCTCCCTATTTAATTATACACTAATGTTTCTTGTCTCTTCACTTTATTTAACTGTTTTATTTCGCTTTTTTCTTCTGCGATTTTCTTCCCCCCCCCCTCCCCACCTTGAAAAACATCAAACAGGTTAAATATTTCACATGTCCAAATCAACATGGTATATTTGCTCCAATCGGTCGGGTATATAAAACTGTCAATGTAAATGGTAAAACAAATTGGCATCCTATCGCTACTTCTATTGCTACTACAACTACTGCTTCGAGTAGTAGTTCTACAACTCATAGTGGTGTTGTCAAGCGTTCTAGTGTATCGAGTACACCGAACACTCTAAGGAAATTAAATAACTTAAACGAAGAGGCTGATGAAGAGGAGGCAGCCAGTACACCAGTAAAGCGTTTACCCTCATCAAGATCAAGTTATTCAATTAGTTCAACTACAGCATCCCTACATCATCAGTGTCCGTCAACTGCTAGTGAGCATCAACATCAGCGTACGCCTACACCGACTGGAATGCAATCACCTATAAATTTATCACATGTTACTGCGAAAATTGATACTGGTAAGTAAACTGATTTTGTAATTGCATATATATATATATATATATATATATATATATATATATATCCACTTGTTTATTAAGTGAGTTGAAGACAAATATGCCTTTTCATTGGCTTCAGAAATTGACTAACACCCTGTAGAAGTAGGTTCTGAGTTTGAACCCTGTTTCAGCCATTCGACAGACTAGAGGCAGCTGGACAGCCCTCACACGCTATTAAGTGTCGCTTGTATATCATGCTTGGTTCAGGTAAATTGTGTTATCGGTAAGTGAGTCTGTCTGTCTGGTTTCAACATAGAACTTTGCACCGGTGTGTAGCAGTTCGAGTCGCCAGACTTCACTTAGCACACAAAACAAGAGAAGAAAGCAAAAAGAAACGCAAAATAGAGACAGTAAACAGAGATATGCGGCAAAAAGATTACTAATATCGAAGAACAATATAGTTTCATTGCAAATTATAAGTCACAAGAAGTGGATGCATCTGCGCCATGGCTGAGAACGATTTTGAACCATATCACCAATTGTTTCCAGCCATTGGGTTTTACCGTCCCAAGGACCCCAACCAGGAAGTCTACACCCCCCCCTACGTGATTGGCTGGCTTAAACAAAGTGTTGTGAATTTCATTGACTGGTGCCATGTTTTGGTTTGACCACCACTGGGTCTTTTCCAACCGGACCCTATGTCAGCTAATATTAGCCGTCCGTCGAGGAAGGCGATGGCTAAGTATGCGTAACACATGTCCTTACCATCTCAATCGGTGTAACGTCACATCCTCGTCGATTGATTTTCCCTCCTTACCTAGCACTCGACGCCTAACCTCAATATTGCTCACCTTATTTATACCACTTCACACGGGAGATAGAACGCAGACACCCATGATCGAAGACAACTATCCGGTATTTTCATGTCTTCCACTGTCAATGACCAGGTCTCACAGCCATGATGGAGGACAAAATGGACTGTTGAGCAGTACACACGCCCTTTGGCCGACAGCGAGATATCACGTCTGTGCCAGGGACGGCGCAAACTAGCATATGCAAAACGAGTCTTTTGTATCCGTGCTGAGATTTCTACAGTGATCAACCCGTTGAGGCTGATGCAACTTCCCAAATAAGAAGTGGTCAACACGCTCTACCACTTCACTTCCTATTTTTGAGCTAGGAGTCAATGTGGTCCAGTCCTATAACATCATCTTACATTTGGCGGGAGCGAATCGCATGCCCAACATCCTCAGATTGCTGCTCCTCGAAGTGTTCAGAAGACTTCGCTGGATTGTGTCAGCGTCTTCACCTATAAGGACTATATCGCCTGCATATTCTAAGTCACCGAGATTATTCCGTGGTAACAAGAAAATCCCTGAATCGCTGAATTGAGTTAGGGTTAAGTCCACAAGTACATCTATGATGAAATTAAACAGAAATAGGGACAGTGGGCATTCCTGACAGACACCACTAGTTGTCGCCACTTCAGATGACAACTCACCGTAAGCCTTCACCTGACTGACTGGATGAGCTCGAGTAGAGTGCATTGATCAGTGCAATGTATTTTCTTGGCATTCCTTTTACAGCCTAGCATCTGCAGAGTACCTCTCAGTCGACAGAATCGAATTCCGCCTTTAGGTCAAGAAATATAAAGATCGCTGTACGCCCACGGTAAGTATACCTATGTTCCATAAGCTGTCGAAGAGTGGAGATATGATCAATACTCTCTCTTCCTGATCTAAAGCCTGCCTGGTTCTCTCGTCTTTGTTCCTTCCGTGGCCTACTTAGTCTAGGCATGTTTATTGAGCCTAGAACTTCAGATCTCCCTGTGGTTATCAGAAGAAGACTTGTCTCCATTCTCGTATATGGGGATAATCAATGACTTACACAAGTTCGACGGGACTTCCTCTGATTCCCAGACGCTGTCTAGGACTTCAGTCAATGCATACAGTAAACTGTCTCCACCGTACTTAAATACTTCAGGAGTTATTCCATCAGGTCCCGCTGCTCTGCCTCGCTAGGGATGGAGGATTTGTGTCTATATCCCATTCAGAGGGGTGTTGGATGTTGGGTAATTTGAGAGTAGCTGTAGACCAAGTAAACTACTCCTAAAGGGTAAGTGAGTTCGAACACGCAAATCGACATACTTGTTTGTGTGGCCTGTAATATTTTAACCTAGCAGATTGTGAGGGTGATGGAAATTTAACGCGCTAAATAAACCTACTATGGTAGCTATTCATCATGTCAGTCATTATGACAACAAGAACAGGGCACAGATCGGTGTTACTGTTTCAAGCAACAGTCAAATTATTATTTTTTTTCAAGTCAATTTTTGTTTTTCCCATTGATTGACTGAAATGAAATGTCTAGCTTCTTTTGAATTGTCGGCTCCTAGTACTAACGTTTTGGCGATGTGGATTGGATGATGACCAGGAAGTGGAATCCATGATGTACGATTCGTCCCATTTGTGTTCCTGTCGTCAGCTGTATGCACCTGCATTCTCATTTAGTCGTGGTGTCCCCATTGAGACTTGGATCTGTTACCCTTCATGGGAGCCACCTTTTGCGCTTTGGGTATAAGTTATTGTTTAATGTCACTCAAAATAAGTGACAACAATTCTGAATATATATATATATATACTAAAAGAGCCTTACAAATACTGAATACAATGAATTCTTTAAACAGTTAACAAACAGTCTTCAAAAATAATGGGAAACACAAAACAGCTGGCAAGATGGCGCTAAAAGAGAGGTATTTTTAAAATGAAAATCTATGGTCAATCTATGAAGTCTCTGATTGTCGGTTTGAGAAAGCCAAGTAGGGAGGTTTAGAGTACTTGGCTGAGGAGGAAGTTCCTTGAGAACCAAGCAGTTCGAAACTGTTGGTGATATTGCTCAAAGCCGTTCTTGACGGGTTAACTCTTTGCAATCTTCTAGGTCTATTAAATCCTCATGTTTTACCCGTGTAATTGATATCTCTTCCATACATTTCTGTTGATTACAGTTCTTCTGAGTTTACTTTGTCTCTCTTCGGTGGAGTGTAACTATAGGAACTGATGGACTTTTGTAGAAAAATTAGGCAGTCAGTCGGTCAGAGATATCAAGAACTCAAACTATAAGACAAATTTATTGACTTTTAACTAAGAGCGAGAGGTTGAAGTAACCAGTGTAAAGTATCTAGTCTTTGGTCTTATATGTTGACTGCATTTTATTTAAGTCAGGGTTCCAATGTCGTCATCATGTGATGCACTTTGAATTGATTTTAGGTGCATAGATGTAACTGACAGGAAACCATGAATCCAGGTTGAAGAAACTGATTCCCGTCTTGGAGGTTCGATGTCTCATCGCCCAATGCTGTAATCAGAGACATCATTGAGGTGTTCGGGCAACGATGGACATCCTCCAGAACTGTAATGAATACAGTGATTGGTCTCCAGAGTGTCGTAAACACCTCTTCAACTGACCACTGATTGATTAATTTCTTTTAAATCAATTATAAATTATGCTAAAATTCTACTTCATCACTGACGTGTAACAAATGCTATCGATTGAATAGAACTGAAAAAAAGTGAATGAACAAAATGCAATGGAGTTGTAATACTTTGTTAAGACGCTAACTAGTGTAATACTCCTCCTATTTTCCAGTATTTATTCATAACCTATATTCTTTGCTAAAACAAGAGATTACGCCACTATTCAGATGTTTTCAAAATAATAAATATAACAATTTCCATCTTCATGTGGCATACTGTTTCAGAGGAAAGCTTTTTGTATATATATATATATATATATATATAAAATCCACGGAGTTTTGGGAAAACCAATGGAAATTCTATGTAATGTGATCCGTCTGGAGCCCGAGTAGCTTACTGCTAGCGCCTCCGATCGCAGTGCTGGTTGACATAGCTTTAAATCATCTAGAAAGCATTACTTTCTCCGAAGTTGGAGAGATGTCTTCTGGGTGTGAAACCTATGTCAAGCAAGGCTTCCTGTCGATTGCTGATAATCCCTTAGCACTGAAAGATGAAGTGATTTGTTACGTTTTGGCTCACAGTAGAATTCAGGATATGTATATGTCGTTTCCTCTTTGGGACTTGTCAGCTGATGATTTTTTTCCTTCAAAGGATAGTTCATTAGTTAGAGTAGAATTATAGGGAAAAATAATGTAGGCAATTGACTTGCATTTATTCACTGCTATTATTATTATTGTTATTCCCTTGGGTTTTGAATGGAACATAGGGTGATTTCAGCGGTACATCTCCATTTCACTATGTTCTCTTTAGTCTTTTGAACAGACACCACGATTTCCTATAAGCCATCATTGCGTCATTTCCATACAATCGATTCTGTTACTTTCGAACATACGACTAATTCATCATTTTCCATTCACGTCCAATTCCAAGGGTCTATCTGGAGTGTGATGTATGTCACTGAAAAGTCTTCCCAGCGTATGTTTAATAGATCTCGTTAAAATGTATAGTGTCTTCTTATTCTTGGTTTTCAATCTATACGAATTTAGTCATTGCACAGTCTTTACTATCAAAAGTTCTTTGTACTATCTGTTCATAAAGTTTATAACACGATTACCGAAATCGAGATAAGACACAAGAGACAACAAGAACCCTCTACCTAATTGGATACAGCATCTTTTCTATAATTTATGTTAAAGCGAGATTAATTAGTGCATCGACTGGGGATCGAATCCTGAACCACTTGTGTGGTTAACGAATATTCTGCCACTGAGTCACCCATGCAAAGTAAATGGTCATGAATAACCATGAATATGTAGTAATGAATGCTCGTGATTAATGTTCACATTCAATTTTACGTAAACTGATTGTAAACTTCATTCAAACGAATAATAATTTCAAAAACAGTAAAAAGCAAAATAAGGTAGAAGTTCATGTGTGTGTGTGTTTATGTGTGGCAGTGTGTAAATGAATTACCAAGATTTCTTTTATACAAGTGTAATGATAAATAAGGTTAAGGAAGAGGGTCACGTCCAGAAATTATAACATAATACAATATTTATGAGTCTATAAATTTTACAATAGGTCAGGGTAACAACAGTAACTGGATTCGTTTATTGTTTCGTTCGGAATGCTATGATAGTGTTTAGACAAATCACTGTGTCTTCTGTCATTTGGAGTATCCAATACATGGTGACTTTTGACGGTATGTGGCGGAGCAATCTAACACTCAACCACTTGGTTAGGATTGGAATGATTAGTTCTAGGGGTTGATCCTTTACAGCTTACTTCCCTGTCACTAAAGTAATCTCGTCGAATGTGTAAAGACAAACACTCATCACCGACATTTCAATCCATACTCTTTTGAATATTAGCATTCACTACTGAAGAGCCTTAGATTAGTGCAAAACAGCCTTCTACTATTCCCCTAGTTGATAATTGTTCTCTAATGAAAAATCACCCTAGATTTACTTTGGTCTTTTCGACCACTGAATAGACTGTGGTTCATGCTTATGTGTTTATCGAAAACATTTCATAGGCTATTTTCCTCTTTTCACAGAGAGAGAGAGGCTTGTTTTATTTTTGGTTAGTATTTTTAAGATAAAGCGTATTGAAGAGGTCGTATTGAAGCAAAGAAAAAGATGGAAAGTGTGAAACAATACTCCCCATCTTTTAAAATAATTGACTGTAAATTAGAAAACAGAGAAATAATTTATGAATAGGCATAATAATGAATGAGTTTCACTTTTGGGTGTGTACCCTAGTATGTGTGTGTGTGTGTGGTGTTATTCTAGTAACCGATTTGCCACACCCAAATACCCGGAAATGATTCATTCATTCGTCAGTGATTAGCAAACTAATGTGATGCTTACTGAGTTGATGAGAGAGAAAAAAACTATTCTGTTCAGTAGTTATAGATGGTATACTTTTAATTGAAACCTATTGGATGGATATAGTACATTTGATTTATATTTTGTTTCTACTTTAGTCACACTGTTTTAACAGTTAAATAATTTAGAATTTAGGTGTTGACTCTTTGGTAAAATCCCGACCTGTTTTGCACGTGGTCTGGATTTGATTGCCGACAAACACGCCCCTAAATCTCACCTAGTAAGCCCGAAGAACAGAGAAGGTTAGGTGTGAAGTTATAGCAAACCCACCTAGTAAAATAAAACAGCAGCAGTGATACTGACAGACCTATCGAGCTTGAATCCATATGTTCTGCTCGGAATTCAATAAAGATTAGCAACAGTAAGGACAAGATGCATAATACGGATTACACCCTAGTAACTAATCGGTATATTCATTACACTCATAATAGAGGTCAGTCGTGAGCTTGAGCAGGTCCGGTGGCAACATCTCTATCTGTAACACATAGTGATATGGGTCCAGATCTTAAGGGGGACATTGGTTCCCCTTCAGACTATGCCCTACTGATGAATGCCGAAAATCACATGAGATTTAGATAACACAGGCCTTTGTACGGATCACTTCGAACTGTTTAAGATGAAGACTGATAGTCTGTCTGACAAAAGTCATCATATCCGTGCATCACTTCAGTCTTCTCAGAACTTCTTAGTCAACATTACCATCCACTTACACACACACACTCACGCCGTAGTTCAAGTTGTCTAAATAGTCATCTTGATGTAATCTATCTTGCGTTTTTCACCAATTGATATATGCTAAGTTGTTAGTTATATTAGGATTATGGAAATTTAACATGAGCATTGACAATTATATTTATTTTTACTTGTCTAGGATTACGAATTCGTTCACCGGATATCAGTCAACGTAGTCAACAACAGCTTCTACAGCTTGGTGATCGTGTCTTAGTTGCTGGCCAACGTAGAGGTATCCTACGATTTATTGGTGAAACACAATTTGCTCCTGGTGTATGGTATGGTGTTGAATTAGAACAACCAGTTGGTAAAAATAATGGATCGATAAATGGTGTACGCTATTTCGATTGTGCTGTTGGTCATGGAATATTTGCACCGGTCAATCGAATACAAAAGCTACCCTCACGATCAAATACACCAAATCCACACTGTGCCACCATGGCTAATAGACGTGATACTTTAATGTCAACCTCTTATCATTCTGAGATGGCTGATGGTGGTTATTCAGCGTCTAGATCATTTTCACGTACACCTTGGTCGAGTACAACATCACCAATGATTGGTCGTGCTGTAATTGGTCGACCACCTTTACCAACAGAATTGATGAATGCTTTAAAAGCGGTTGGTCGTATGCCTACAACAGAATCAACTGCTGATGAACCAGTTTTCTATTTAGCTGAAGGAATGCAAGTCTTGTGTGCTGGAGAAATAGGTTAGTTGTTGTTGCTTTTGTTGTGTTTAGCTTCTGTCTGTGTTGAAGGCATAATGAAATTGGTCCTTTATATGACCTACTGTGATAATTGTATAGCTTGTGTGAAATTTACGCTTTATATTGTCAGAAATCTCAGATTAATTATATTGAATTTTTTTTATCGGATTTGAAAACGCCTTAGACTGCATTGATTACGAAATAATTCGGAAATTGCTTCAATACTTGGTGATACTTCAAACCCTTGTCAACCTTATTCAACAGCTAACGTCACACGTCAGACGATTCACAATGGAAGACTTAGCGAAGCCTTTGAAGTACAGATAGGAGTGAGAAAAGGTTGCTTAATATCACAGACGATATTTCTGATTAACATGAAATTAGTTTGGAAATCTACTGGTTTAAGCATAAGATTTCCAACACTAATGTCAATCAAATCAGTCAGTGCTTTTATATGGTTCACTCGACGTAAAGCTTCTCTGACAGGCTTCAGACTTTCATCAGTAGCTGCCTTCGAGTGGAACGAGACTGGGAAACAGCGAGTTAGCCGTTCGAAGGTAACACTGAGGAGATCGTGTGAGGAGAGCTTAAAATCAATCTTGGAGCCAGCTGAAGAGGACTCCAGAGCGCTGTCGAAGCTCTGTGTTCTACTAAGAACCCAAGGGAATACTACTACTACTAATAAATTGAATTTACTGGTTCACATACAGCTTATTAAGCTCAACCTACAACAATGGTAGTCCTGTAACACACCAAAGAAACTGTGTACAAATTTTATTCATAAGAGCTAAATCACATTGCAACCCTTAGGTAGTTGTAGGAGAAGAGAAGAGAAATATATGCTAACTGTCTTGAAGATAAATGGATACGCCTAAAAGTTTATCACAAATTTTCCAAACTAAAAAACACCTCCAGAAATCACGAGAAAACTCATCCTATCTATAATTCATCCAAAGAATTTTTATGAAGTAACTGCTAAAATACTACAAACCACTCGAGGTAAACATCGCACGCAAATCAAAACAATCACTTTATTCAATGTTAGGCAAACCAAACAACCAAACAGAGAAAAAAGACAATATCAACACCATCTATGAAAGAAGTCGCATGAACTGTCAAGGTGGACGTCCCTTTCGACTTTGAGTGTACGAACAGAAACTTATTGTGTATTCTTTCATATCAGTGCATGCAGACACCTTTAGGTGTCAGTTTGACTAGAGCGATCATAGATGTCTGCGATCTCTGTCTCACGTTAGGTGGTTTCACAATGTAAGTAATGTTGACGTTAGGCGTAGAGTGTTGGGCAAAGAGGAAAAATCAATCGACGAGGCTATAAAGTTACATAGACTAAGATGGCTAGGTCACGTGCTGCGCATGCCTAACCACCGCCTCCCCCGACGGGCATTGCTAGCTGATATAGGTTCAGGTTGGAAAAGAGCCAGTGGTGGTCAAACAAAAACATGGCATCAATCCATGAAATCCTTGACAGTTAAACTGAGTCAGGTAGGGAGATGCAGACTTCCGGGTTGGGGCCCTCGGGACTCTAGGAATCAATGGCTGGAGACAATAGGTGACATGGCTCAAAATCGTTGTCAATGGCGCAGATGTATTCAGTCTCTGTAATCTTTCGTATTCCTTTCTACCATTACCCATTCTGTTTCACTCTTATACATGTCAGACTGTATTGATTCTCTTCACTCATCTTCTTGTCTACCTCTGTGTGCTATTTGGAAGGTGGCAACTCGAAGTGGTGCACTTCGGTGGCAAGTTCTATGTTGAATCCAGACAGACAGAGCGATGTAGTACATAGAAAATAATCAGAATTTAATCGATCTTGTAGTTTATGAAGTTTGAATTCCTTTGCATCATTTTGAATGGTTTCGAGCCATATCGCCAACAAAACCCAGGCCCTAGTTCATAAATTCCCAATGATCCCCGCTAGGCAGTTTATAAATCTCTTTGTATGGCTCAAACCAGCAGCAGACAAAGATGGATTGATGACTGACTGGTTGTGGTTTGAGCACCCCTAAACTTCGTTCCAACCTAAATCCTATGTGTTAACTGATACTGTTCGACAAAGAAGGTCATTGTTTGGCATGCGTAACACATACCCTACTTATCGCAATCACTGTAGCTGCGTAACCTCATCGATTGACTCTTACTCTAGTTGAAATTACATCTCACCTTAAATATTACTCACTATATCTGATGGCGTCAGATGTTCTTATCGTGAAGTGGATAGGTGTGATTTTAGATTGAATCGGCTCTGCTAATCCTTTTCAGTCAATCGCATCTATAATTAAGGTTTAAATAATTCTTCCCTGATTATTATTATTATTTATTTTACAGGTATTGTTCGTTACATTGGTCCTATAACTTTTGCTGACGGAATTTGGCTTGGTATTGAACTGCGTAAACCACGTGGACGTCATGATGGTTGTGTAGCTGGAAAGCGTTATTTCACCTGTCGTCCTGGACATGGTCTACTCGTCAGACCAGCTCGTGTATTTTGTCATGGAATAAATGCCGTGAATCTACTCCCACCGGCTTTAGCTGAATTAGAACGTCAGTTAGCGGCTAAACGTCAAGAGGCGAACAGTAACAGGAGTAATAAAGTATCATCGACAACTTCAATTAGCTCTGGTGATGAACAATCACAACAACAAAAGTAGTAATGACAACATGGAATGCGCCAATCTTATGTTATTCTAGGAGATCTTTACTACACAATTAATAATCTTTCCTTGTTAATAATTTTTCTATGCTTTTTGCATAATTTTTATTTTTTGTTCCTCTTGCTCTACTGCCTTCAATGAACTACTTCAGGTATGATGAAAAAACAAACAAACAGACAAAAACTGATAATTCCATAGAAATCTGATCTTTCATTCCTTACTTCGCTTTGTTTTAACCCCCTAGTGTGTCTACTACCACTCTCTTAACCACATCGCATTTATCTCCTTGCCTTTAACCATTCAATTATGACATGCCATTAGTCCTTCAGTCAATGAGCGCATATTTTAAGCATTTTTCGATTGCATTTCTCGTCATTTATATTGTGGTTGATGATCATCAGATGTCTCTCCCTCTTAAGTTTCGAGTAATATATTTCTCTCTTGTTGCTTTCATTGTTTTGTCGGTGTTTTCTGACATTTTTCTCTTTGCAAATTTGTGTTATTTATTTCCAAGTGTCATGACGATGAATGATTCCTGACTGGTCTCCTGTGGAGGACAGGAGAGTGTTTCTCTAATTGTGACGCATTCCTCTCAGTGGGTTCGGTGACTGCAATGCGATTATCTTGCTTTTTTTATATAATGAATCAAACTACTTATTGTCCTTATAAGTAAGTAGTGTGGTTTCTACGTCACTTTTAATCTCTGTGATGTAAAACTGAAAAATGTTGAGTTCATTTCGATTTTTTGCGATAATTTCATTCTTTATGCTCTCTCTTTCTCTCTTTCTGTGTGTTTATGATCGTGGTTAGTTGTAATTTTTAATGACTCAGTGGTTTTTTGTCGGTTTTTCTTATCAGAGGGTGAAATGTTTATCATGACCTAACTACTACTCTTTGTCATTCAGTGTATGCTTTAGCTACAAAATTTCTCATAGAAGAAAGAAATATAATAACATTTGAATACTTGGAATTTGAGAAACAGATTGTTTTGATGCTTTCCTCTTGTTGAAGTTTGCACGCAGTACCTTTTTCTATATATATAGGTGTGTCGGATTGTCGAGTCTTACTTCGTTTATTACTAGTAGGGTTGTTTTCATCCTGAAGTCGTTGTAAGTTGAGTATCTGACTGGTGCTGAGTAGTGGCTCATCAGTTCATCGACTGATAGCTACTACTATTTTTTGGTCATCGGGGTTTGCATATCACTACGTCTCAACGAGGTTCATTATAATTAAAGGTTTTCTTGTATTTCCCAATGAATAAAAAACCAAACGATATTGTTATTACTATCGTTTCGCTACTTTTTGCTGATAGCTGTATCAAAGTATTATTAAACCAGAATTTACAAAATGTCAGCATACATATATACTCAATGAGGTATTTTATCCAATATTTAATTTATTATCACATTTTTTATGCACCAGCCTTCATGGGCTGATTGCTAACGAAACCTCAGGATAGATACAAAAGCCTCATATCGCATTTGCCAAATTAAGCCATCTCTGACTTAGCAGACCTGATATCTGGTTGTCGACTAAAGGACGCGTGTACTCTTCAGCAGTCTGCTCCGTAATGCTCTATGGCTGTGAGATATGGCTATCGAAAGTGGAAGGGCTAGCTGTCTCTCCCGTGTTAGATGATATAGTAGTGTGAGCAATATTGAGTGTTAGGTGGGGGGAAAAGTCAATTGAGATGGTTAGGACATGTGTAGCGCATGCTAGCCTAGCCATGGATCGCCAATCTTGACGGGCATTGTTAGCGAAAATAGGATAAGGTTTGAAAAGGACTAGTGATGGTCAAATGAAAATTTGTAATCAGTCCATAAAATCTACGATAGTTAGTTTAAGCCTCGTAGGTTGTTGTAAACTTTCTGACTGGTTGGGGTCCTTTGGAATCTAGGATCCAGTAGCTGGAGACAATTGATGATTTGGCTCCAATTCGTTCTCACTGGCTCAAATCTAAGCCAAAGAGATGGAGAAAGCTTCGAGGATAGGCAACACCAGGCAACTCTTTAGACTCATCAGGGAAACGGGTGGGAGAAGACAAATCATCAGTGAAACAATCTCGGAAAAAAATGGCACTATAATTAGCTCCCAGGATAGACGACTGGATCGTTGGAAAGAGCATTATGAGGAGCAGTTTAATTGGCCCACAGCCACGCTCAACCTTCCGAGCATCCAACACCTCCCTGAATGGGATATAGACACAGGTCCTCCATCCCTAACTGAGGTTACTAAAGCTGTCACCAATCTGAAACTAGGCAAAGCAGCGGGACCTGATGGAATGACTCCAGAGGTATTTAAGTACGGTGGAGACAGCTTACTGTCTGCGTTAACTGAGGTACTAGGCAGCGTCTGGGAATCAGAAGAAGTCCCATCGGGTTGGTGTAAGTCACTGATTATCCCCATATACAAGAAGGGAGACAAGTCTTCCTGTGATAATCACAGAGGGATTAGCTTGACTAATATAGTATCTAAAGTCTTAGGCTCAATAATCATGCGTAGACTGAGTGGTGCTCGGGAGGCACAAACACGAGAGAGCCAGGCAGGCTTTAGACCAGGAAGAGGGTGTATTGATCATATCTTCACCCTCCGACAGATTCTAGAACATAGGCATTCCTACCGGCGTCCAACAGTCATTATATTTCTTGACCTAAAGGCAGCATTCGACTCTGTCGATCGAGAAGTTCTCTGGAGATGCTTGGCTGTAAAGGGAATTCCGAGAAAATATATTGCACTGATTAAGGCACTCTACTCGTACTCATACAGCCAGGTGAGGGCTTACGGCGAGCTGTCATCTGAACTGATGACGACCAGTGGTGTCCGTCAAGGATGCCCATTATCCCCTTTTCTATTCAACTTCATCATAGATGTGTTAATGGACTTAACCCTAGGTGACTTCAGCGACTCAGGGATTGACTTGCTACCGGGGAATAATCTCGTTGACTTGGAATATGCAGACGATATAGTCCTTCTAGGCGAAGACGCTGACGAAATGCAGAGTCTTCTAAACACCTTGAGCCGCAATCTACGAATGTTTGGCATGCGATTCGCTCCCGCCAAATGCAAGATGATGTTACAGGACTGGACTACATCGACGCCTAGTTTAAAAATAGGAAGTGAAGTGGTAGAGCACGTTGACCGCTTCACTTATTTGGGAAGTACCATCAGCCAACGCCAACGGGTTGATCTCTGACGAAATCTCAGCACGAATACAGGGGGCTCGTTTCGCATTTGCCAGTTTACGCCGACTCTGGCGTAGACGAGATGTTCGACTATCGACCAAAGGGCGGGTGTACTGCTCATCAGTCCGCTCCGTCCTCCTTTATGGTTGTGAGACCTGGCCACTGAGAGTGGAAGACATGAAAAGGCTAGCTGTCTTTGATCATAGGTGCCTGCGCTCTATTTCCCGTGTAAAGTGGCATAATAAGGTGAGCAACATTGAGGTTAGGCGTCGAGTTCTAGGTAAACAGGGGAAATCAATCGACGAAGTCGTGAAGTTACAAAGACTGAGATGGTTAGGACATGTGTTACGTATGCCAAGCCATCGCCTCCCTCGACGAGCTATGTTAGCGGATATAGGGTCAGGCTGGAAAAAAGCTAGCGGCGGTCAAACAAAAACTTGGCATCAGTCAATGAAATCCACAACAGTTGGTCTAAGCCACGTAGGAAGGTGTAGACTTCCAGGCTGGGGTCCTCGGGACGGTAAAAATCTATGGTTGGAAACAATTGGTGACATGGCTCAAAATCGTTCTCAGTGGCGCAGATGCATCCACTCCCTGTGACTTATGATCTTCAATGAAACTGTTTTGTATTTCTTTATTACTCCTTTGTCTCACACCTCTGCTCACTGTTTCTATTATGCTTTTCTTGTACTTTCTTCTCTTGCTTCGCGTGCTACACGGAGTGTGGCGACTTGAACTTCCGCACATTTGTGCAAAGTTCTATGTCGAAAACAGACAGACAGACAAATCTATTCATTCCTTGTGATTTGTCGTATCCAATAAAACGCTATGGTTCTTCCATGGTAATATTCTTTCCCCTTCACATTTCTGCTGATTATCGTTCATTTGAATATCTTTTTATTTCTCGGTCGTCTTCCTTTGTGTGCTACATACAGTCTGGTAGCTCGAACTGGTGCACTTCTGTGCAAACTTCTAAGTCATTTACTGTCAAGTAAACATGCTTTTCAACTGAAATGTTCCTTGCATCGTAGTGTTATCTGAGCTGGGTGAATTTGATTTGCGAAGCTTTCATTATTCATCTAGACAACTTAATTTCAGCTCAAGCTTCAATATGAAGTGAACCTTGTCTTGAATTCTCCATTATTGATTACATGTTCTTATTTCCTGACAACCTTTGTCATAACTGGATGTTAATTAGCTTTGATAACTCTTTTTGATAGTTCAAGTTCTATCCAGTTGACCTTTGCAGAGTGGTTGGATATTACTAAAATAGAGTTAGTTGCTTAGATTATTTTGATTTAGCGAAAAATCCTATTTCGATATTTAGAAGACAGAAAGGACTTAACTAAGAATATTCTTCTGGATAACTTCCGCATCTGGTTCAACAGTTGTATATATGCACAATTTTAAACAGTAATTGTTATCGACAACTTGCATGTTTTTGCTTAGGTAATATTGAATTGTGATGATCACAGATCATCAGCACGTGTGATAATATATATACATGAAAATGGAATTCTGAGGGGGTGGGTTGGGGAGGAGGAATTGTGAGATTTATACAACCGAGTAACTTTGTTAAAGGTAAGGAAAGCGATTGTATGACTTTCTTATAAATGACGGCTTCAGCTTAATGTAGAAGACTAACTTGAAGGTTGAACTGAGTCGGAATGTGGTAGATAACTATAAAAGCCCTGTTAAACATCGACTTTATGTTCAGTATTTAAAAGGTGAATTAAAACATTGGTACGAGTAGACCTTGTTTGTACCTTCTTTAACCCTGCACGATGATGTTCAAAAATCCGATGGTGAACATGCCTGATTTTACGCCCCAATGTAATTGGTTCCCTTAAAAACCGACATTTTCGGATGGCCATTGGTAGACAGGTGGTGAAGCTGCAATAAGATGTCTCCCCTTGAATGAGAAGAAAACTTGACATATGTTGCCCCTCCCCCCTCCCAAATGAGTTACTAATCCAAAAATATGTACGTCCTAGCTTACTCTACGATGATCCAAAGCTTGTAATGAAGTTCATTGTTCTGACAAAATCCCATAGATCGGAATACCTGCAAACAGGTTGTGTGTGAGGTGTTCCAGTCTGCTGTCTCTAGGGAAGTGTATTCACATTAAGTTCCTGTGTATTCCGTTGATTCAATTCGGCTAACAGCAGGAATATATATATATATATATATATATATATATATATATATATATATATATATATATATTAGTTTCAGGATTTCATCATGAGCAGACATCGCTTAGAGAACTATTCATAAACCAACAGGGAGTATTGCATAGCTGTTTTGTCCTACTTTGGGACTCGTCAGTAGTACTCATCCACCTCAGGGGTTCGAAACCAGTACCTTCTGGTTACAAGGCGAGGCCGTAGACCATTAAGCCAGTGGGACCTGATCCAATGGCCCGTGAATTCCAATTTCTGCCATTTCACGATATAGCACCACTGGCACTAGCTAACATCATCGGTGGCGAGTATTTTTCCTCATACCCGACCCGCTGCACACCAGTGGTCACGATTTCCTACTGGAAAAAATATATAAATATTGTGAGATTCTTTGGCTGCCTCTGATGCATAAGAATATGACTACACTAAACACCTGAAAACTCATTGCTAAACTGGGTGTCAGTGGTTGATCATCTGTTGGGGTAGAAGCAACAGTGGATAAATTATCCTATAAAAGCGAAAGCAATAATGCAGACAATAACGTTTTTCGAATAAACCTGACATAATCCGTGTTTAGTATATATAAATTGAAAAGTTAAAACCCATTTAGTGACGACTTCATTGATCCACAGGAAAAAATGTCTTCGCTGAATTGTCTTCTGTTTTCTTCATAATTCAGAATACCTACGGTTCGAATCCCGCCCCGATGCAAACATTAATCACACCTCCGATCATCACCCATCGCTTTAATATTCACTATAATAATAAGAACTAGAAGAAGAGGCAGAAAACGAGGAGGGAGTAGACAATTACGATGAAAAAAACGCGATAGAAGAATGGGAAAGAGGGGGAGGACGATGACAAAGGAAGAAAGAAAATGGCGATGACGACGAAGAATACCGTGACATGGAAGACGGTTAAAAGCAAGATGCAAAAGAGGAGTAAGTAGATAAGGGAGATGCGAAAGAAAATGGCGGCAAAAGGGGAGACGGCGAAGAAGAATTAAGGAAAGGGAGAAAAACAGGAGGAGGTAGATAAAATGAGGCAGAAGGGCAAGATGAAGAAGAGGAAAAGAGTTAGAAGACTCAGAAGCAGAATGGTGACGAAACAGGGGACACGGAAGAGGAAGAGCCGAAGATATTCGGCGTGAAACAGTGTGAAGAAGAAGAAGAAGAAGCAAGGGACAAAGGAGGATAGAAAGGGATCGCAAGACAAGGAAAAGGTGAAGATGGAGAAAGTGATGAAGAAGACAATGAAAGAGAAAAAGCAGCACAAGAAGAAATAGAAGGATCACTTTGGAATCATTAAATTCATCTGTCTAGTGTATAATTCCTCCGGAAAAGAACCCAGAACAAATTGTACAATCCACATTTATTTTGATTATGCAAATATATATATATATATATATATATATATATATATATATATATATAAGTATGAAATAAAAAAGACTTATAGGAATAGAAAGACAGATTATGTTCCTGTTTGAACATTAATTTTTGCTTCTTGTCAAAAATACACAATTTAGAATTTTAATTGATTTTTCAATTTTTCTCTAGTTTAAAAAATGTCATTTAAAGTATTTCTTAATGTTCAATTTTGAAAAATAATTCCCTCAACCATGGGGGGGTGGGTGAGTGGGTTGTAGCTTTATTTAAGAAAACTGAAACCATATCCATAGTGTAATTCTGTTATGTAACATATTACCAAAATATGTAGAATAGTAATCATTATCATTCAATTCCATTCGAATTTATGTTCTGGTTAACTCTATAGTGGAAGAAATTGAAAATATTGATTAGTGGTGCTCAATATTTCATTTCAAAAGACGTAAATTACTGGTAGTGGATAATTACATTACATTTTGGATAAATTCTTCGTCAAATTCTACACTAATACATCCATAACAATTAAAGAATTTAAAACAACTAGTCTCTTTTATAAATTCTGGTAGCGTTATTAGAAGACGGAGATTATCTGAAAAGTGTGATGTATTTGTGCTATACATTTCGAACAATCTGATCACACATTTACTTGTCAAGTCAATATATATGGAAAAGTTAGATTAAACAAAGTGACAAAAAGAATTAAGAATAATTAACGTTTGGTAATCCAATCGCCTATAGCTAAACATCTGATCGAGATGAACCATAAGATTGATGTTAACTCAGCCTTTAAGGTTATCTATAAAAACGGTCAAGGGCGCTTATTGAAATACTCTGAGGCTATAACTATTCATAAACTTAAGCCCCCCCCCTGTGTATTCAAAAACAGTTTGTTTTTACTCTTAACCTACCTTGGTAATCCTTATTTGATTGGACTACCAAACATTTGTGTTTATTATTCTTAAATCCTATTTTGTCACTTTGTTTAATTTAATTTTTCCATATATATATATATATATATATATATTTGACTTGACAAGTAAATGTGTGATCAGATTGTTCGAAATGTATAGCGCAAATACATCACATACCTTTTCAGATAATCTCCGTCTTCTAATAACACTATCAAAATTAAAGAATTATTGCTGTTGACAACTTGAACAAGGCAAGAAAGACAAATGAGTATCAAGGTAATATGAACAAAAACTAGAGTAAGCTGAGTGATGTACACTAGAATTTCTCTAGGTAGTAGTGTACAGTCATGGGAGTACGCACCTACAGGGGGTTCGAAACCAGCACCTTAAGGTTACAGCGTCGGTGGCATAGCGGTTAGGACGCTTGCCGACCATGCACATGGTCCGGGGTTCAACTCCCGACCGACACACTCCTTTACCTCGCTAAGCCAGAAATAATCCTGGTGAAGAGGAAAGGTTGGGCATGAGGCTAGCAACCCCATCTTGTAAAATAAACACTTCTACAGAAACTTCAAGCCACTAGCTTGAAGCCCTATGTTCCATTGGGGAACGTGAAGGAAAAAAAGTGGTTACAAGTCATAATTGTATACTATTTAACTACTGGAATCTGATTCAGTTGCCCATGAATTCCACCTTCTACCATTAAATGTCATCGTTGGAGAGTTTTTGTTCTCATAACTGACCTGGTGGGCCGCACTAGTATCTCACTTGAACTCTAGGCAAATTCGTCCAGTCAATAGCGAGTACCAGATTAATTTTCAAGAGTTACTTTGTGGAGGTTTAGTTTTTTAAAAGTTGGATTACAGACTGTCATCAGTTAGGGAATCATTGAAAACCAGGAGATAAGGGCGAATGCACGAGGTAGTCCTAAAATTACATAACGTTGTCTTGTTATTGTAGTCAACGAGATAGTGTAATTTACATAAATTTGATTTTAACCGTTTGTTGGCGATTGCCTCAACCAAACCTAGAGGGTTAGATTTGTTTCTCCTGCTGATTGTTAACAATTTGACCACTGTCGAAAAAGCGGTGTGCAATCGCACTGTTTAACACTTATGGGCAATTTTCTCTTAGGTTCTCGGGTATGCGTTTATATATGCAGACAATAATCCCTCATATTGAATTTTATTCAGACTGATTATAAATTCCGTATGAATGAAAGACAGTATAAAAAGCACAAAATGAGAGTAAGATAGAAGACTGTGTGTATGTGTCTATCAGTGTTAGTGTTAGTGAATAACTCAAGCTCAATTAAGGAAATCAAACGGTTTGTCTGTATACGTGTGGTACTGAGTAAGGGTGAAGACGAATTTATACATACAGGACAAAAGGCCAGACTTGAAAGGGATGATGTGATACATTCCATATCAGGTCAGGGTAGGAAAAGCAAATGGACTTGTTTCTTTCGTATACAAGGTTATTTTGGCTGTCACCCTAGGAGCCTAATCTTTCTTCTTCGGGAATGCCTACCAGTGTGATTGAACTAAGTTGTCAACAGTTTTCTATTGAGTCACTTCGTTCGAAGAGGCCATAAAACTAGCTAGCATTTGAAGAGTCTCTATAATTTATTAAGTATCGAACAATTTACTGAAGGCCCCTGGACATCGAACACTGAAAAACAGCTGAGGTCATTACAATTTGTTTAAGTCAACCGGAGCTCCGAAAGCAAAAGAAGTGGTTCAGTCTGCAACCATTGTTACCCTTATTTGCTGTTGCTTCTGTAAATTCATAAATTCTGTGTGTTATTTCTCTTAATTTCATACATTTGTTCCCCTTAATGAATTTGAATAAAGCAAGAACAACACATTTTGCAGAATAAAATGGTACCATCATTTATTTCGTCGGCTTTTCACCAGCTACTTACAGACCAAAGACATTATTAAACATATATCTACAAAAACAATTTTAACATACTTGAACAGAGTTCATTTTTAAACAAAAATCAATCAATCAATATATGCATACACTAATATATATATATAATATTAAACACTATTCCGAACAATAATTATCATACACAATGGAAACTTTCGACATTACGTAATCAGATGAAAGAGAGATGGAAATATCCAGTTGCCAGGGCAAAGAAAGACTGATAACTGCTTCTTTCTGAATGTATAAATCAGGTTTCAGGTGCTTGATGGAGATGGCTTCAGCAAACTTGAGGAGCTAAGAGATTATGCTCTATAGAGAAATTAAAAGAAGGATTTATTTTTCCTGAAAAGATGTTTAAAAGCAATGGTGGCCCTCAAGGATTCATTAACAAGTGAGGAAGATCTGAAGTCTCAAATGCCAAACAAATCACATTGGAGAAAAAGGCAATATACATTCAACTTGATTGTAAAGGTGAAAACATTGCAGCAATGGCCAACAGAAGACTGAGTATTTCACTGACCAGGGCATATCCTGCAGCTAAGCATGTTCCCTTCTATCGAACAACTTGCTCTTTGGTTCAATCAAACATCGATAGATATCCTTCGTATGTTAAATCCAACTGCATGTACAAATTTACAGGTATCTGCGGGAGCAGTTACATTGGAAGGACAGAAAGAAGGGCATATCCACGATTTTCTGAACATGTACCGAAAAACTTATGTCTAAAGGAAACAAATGCTTTAAACAGTGCCATCGCCAGGCATCTCCTTGACACGATTCGTGAGTTGGACGTCACAGGATCGTTCAAAATTATCAATAGGCAAAATAGCTCAAGTTTGCTGAAGCCATCTCCATCAAGCACCTGAAACCTGATTTATACATTCAGAAAGAAGCAGTTATCAGTCTTTCTTTGCCCTGGCAACTGGATATTTCCATCTCTCTTTCATCTGATTACGTAATGTCGAAAGTTTCCATTGTGTATGATAATTATTGTTCGGAATAGTGTTTAATATTATATATATATTAGTGTATGCATATATTGATTGATTGATTTTTGTTTAAAAATGAACTCTGTTCAAGTATGTTAAAATTGTTTTTGTAGATATATGTTTAATAATGTCTTTGGTCTGTAAGTAGCTGGTGAAAAGCCGACGAAATAAATGATGGTACCATTTTATATATGTCCAAACCAAGTTCACTTTTAACAGTTTGAAAAATTTGGGCATTGGGTGTATGATATTCCTTATAATAAAGGGTTTTGTATTTCCCAATGAATGAAAAACAAAACGTTATTGTTTTTGATAAAATCAATACGAATGTGATAATCAGGTTCACTTTGTAAACACACGCTGCTATTATAATTTTACACACTGATCAAATCCAACAATCTACACTTGGTTTTGTTATCTTTATCAATTGGCCAGCTTGACAACGAAAAAAGCCCCCCAGAATGACGAACTTTGTTTTGATACCATAGGAGATGTACCTTTGTTATTTGATTTAGTGATTTTTATTGTTATTTCGGCTTTCGATATGTCCCTTTAACTTGACCTAAGTCTATTTTCTCACCTCTTACCTCTTTGTTGTATATATGCTGAGATTTTGTAAATTCTGGTTAGCATAAAATAACAAAACGTCAGTAATAACAATATCGTTCTGTTTTTCATTCATTGGGAAATACAAAAAGGTTTTTTATAATGGTACCATTTTATTCTGCAAAAACTGCTGTTCTTGCTTTATTCTCTTAATTTATCTGATAGTCAGTTTAGTGATGCATTATAATACACATTCTCTCTCTCGCTCTTAATGATGCTTTTTAAGTGTAATCACCTATCGATACTATTGATTCATTGTAGTTTAAAACAGCATTCGTGTTTTTTAGCCATAATCCTTTGATGATAATGGTCATATGAATGTAGAACCTGATTAGAAATTTATCGAAATGAAAATTATTTGTTCACTGATCAGTCTTATACATTTTTAAGGACATGCCCCATAAATCTCAATGCCTTCTGCTTTTGAAGTATTCGCTACTTAGTGACAACAGAGCACAATTCTTCTATGTTGGCTCTATGGCTCGTTTAATCCAGATGTGCTAATATCGAATTAGTATTATATTAAAGCATATTATTTAGATAGTCATGCTTTGAACTGTAATCTGCCAACCATCTGTTCACATATACATCTCTGGGATTTTCAGTTTGAATGACTCTTTATTCTCTAAAAAACTAGTGTTCTCGTCAGCAAAAATTATTCTTGAACCTTTATGGATGCATAACTGTAGGTCTTGATGATGAAGTTATCGGAAAGGTTAATGTTCTTTGGTCGTTCTCTAACGGAATGAACAAATTTTTATTTAAGAATTTAAACTACTTAAACAACAATGTCAGTAGCAGACTGATATCAACAAAATATATCATAAAACTTACTTCATTCTCTTTCGATGATGGGCTATTCAATGGGTTAGGTTTATTGGCTGTAGTCGGTTGAACTGATTTCGGTAGAATTGGTGTCTCTGTTAAACTTTTTCTTGCTAGCAGAGAATTGAAAAAGCTACTGAGTACAGCTTCCTTATCTGATGATGCTGCAGCTGAACCAGGTTTCGACTGACTTGGTAGACTGGATTGGATTCCTTCGCTTATTAACTGAAAGGGAATAATAATAATAATAATAATAATGATATGCACTGAATAAGAGAAAACAGGGAACTATTACAATTGAATGTATTTTGGTTAGTTAACTGATATCAGTCTGTGGTCAAACTTGAAACAAATTGAATCCTCACAAATTATCTATTGAAAATTAATCTGATCGGTAATGGTTAGACGAAAGTCCCTGGAATTCTAGTGAGAAGCTGTGACTATTTGGGTCCATCTGGTCGTGAGTGTGGAAACATACTCACTGATGATATTGGCCTATCGTGGATCTATAATCCTGAAACGGCAGACGTTGAAATTTATGAGCCACTGAGACAGCTCCAAGTGGTTGAATGGTCTACGAGCTTTCCTTGTAACTGGAAAATCCTGGATTTCAACCCCAGGACGAAATGGCTGTCCAGTACTCCTTGTTTTTTTTCAATGATCCTCTAAGTGATGTCGATCCGTAGTCACAATTGAAATCAATCAGATTCGTACAAATTAACTTTGGAAACAATGCTTAACTGCGTTACCTGATTTAGTGTGACTGCATGTACTATTGAAACGGTAGGTTAGGGAACGTTAATTCGGAAATTGGTATCTCTATATAGCCAAATTATGTATAGCTCCTCTTCAAAACACCATTTGCACAGATCTTTGTGTTGTGGTACTTCTGGACTTCATGTTGTGTTTCTTTGTGTTCCTTTCACATCTCCCAAGTATCTCCACAACTTTGTATCATTTGCTTTCTCTAACATTCTCCCGCTACTGATAAATTTTATCAGTAGCACTCGTGACAGTGTGAAAAAAAATATCATCAAAGTAGTAGTGACTTACTGATGACTCTCTTGACTGACCAGCGCTTGTTACTGTGCCACCTGGTGTTGTAGCACCTAACGAACTAGTTGCAGTCGGCGTGGGCATATTCGCTATCATTGTTTGCATTCTGTTTAAAAAAAGCTGATCATCTTCAACTGGTTGAATGATATTCACTTCTTCTGAAGATGTAGTAGACTCTGTGGCTTTAGAGGCTAAAATTTTAAAAACGGAAGGAAAAGTGGAAAGAATATCGATTTAAGCTTATTTCTCTTAGTATTTCAATGCGACAGAGCTTTGTCATTTCACTGTCCCTGTGCAAGTTTTACGCACTCTATGGGAAAACACTAGTTTCCACACAAAGCCATAAAAGATATAATTTAATCTTAAGGAGTTTACGTATAATTCGACAGTGTCAATGAAAGTTGTATTTTATATCCTACAGAAAATAAATAGTACAGTTTCCAAGCTTTTTTTCTTAGGGATTAGACTGGTTGGATCACTAAGTGATATCAGTTACAGAACCACTCAAACCAAAATGTTTTCAACAGCTATTTCATCATAGTTTTGAACTTTCCACTTGTATGGAGTCAAACACGAGGTGAGTTAATTTCTAATGATCATTCAACTAATGTCAATTTGTGATCACACTTGAAATCATTCAGATCTCTGCAAATTAACTGAATGTTTAGTGGTGATTGACTACAGTGATCACGCTAACTATCACAGATTGACAGAAGTTAGAATCTATGGGCTGGCCATTAGATTCTCTACCAGTGTTTGAATAGTCTACAGACTTTCGTTATAACCTGGAAGTCCTAAATTAAGATGAAACAGCTTTTCGATACATCCAGGTTTTCCAACTTGTTTTGGCTTGTGATTTAATCTGAAGTAGTGTAGTCGTTGAATGAACAGATATTCATCAAGGATAAAATTATACGCGTCAGCGTTATCTAGTGTATATATAACTAACAACCTGCAGCTAACACTAAACTTTACCCTTTTCGCTAATTAGAATCCCAAACTTAACTCTTAACTTAATCCCAATTAATATTTACTCAGATTGGTGATACATCTATGCCGACTGTGACTTCTTAGTCATAACATCATTACTGAACTTAAAACCCCAAAAGTCATACTAACTTGTTTTGTTCATTGGCAAATGTATTCTATGTGTTACTGCTAGGCAACTTACACATTTCACTTACTTAATGTTACTTAGAATGCTGTATATGAAAATACTGAGTGCAATGTGATACAACGGGAGCAGAATTATCAGTGAACATCGCCCTCCACCTCCGACGAAATCAGAAGTTCTGAATGCAATCAAGACGCTAAAAGCTGGAAAAGCAGCAGGACTAGATGGAATCCCAGCAGAAGCATTGAAAATGGACCCAGAGACAACAGCGAACTTGATGACGCCATTGCTGGAGAAGGTGTGGAAAGAGGGCAAAGTACCTGAGGATTGGAAGAAAGGATACTTATTCATGTATGTCATGTACTGATCAAATCGCCACACTACGGATCATCATTGAACAAAGCTTGCAATGGCAGTCACCTCTCCACCTCACTCAACTTCATAGACTTTGAAAAGGCCTTCGATAGAGCAGGGTCGATCAACAGGTCATTTGGAAACTACTTCGCTACTACGGGATGCCATCGACAATTATACATCTCATCCAACAGTTATACGACAATGCTGTATGCCAAGTAATCCACAACGGGAAACTTACGGAAGCCTTCGGAGTGAGGACGGGAGTGAGGTAAGGCTGTCTACTATCGCCAATGATCTTCCTGATTGCAGTAGATTGGATAGTGCAACAGACAACGGGCAATGAGGAAACAGGCATAAAATGGACTCACACAACAACAAACTTGGAGGATCTGGACTTCACCGATTATATATGTCTGATTTCCCACAAACTGGAAGATATGCAAGTGAAAAGCAACAAGTCGACAAAGGAAGAAGCATCAAAGATAGACCTTCAGGTGAACATAGATAAAACAGAGGTGATGAAGATTCCTGGCCAACACCAACAGCAACAACAACAACAGACAACAATCAGCCAGCATAAATGGGAGGAACCTGAAAGAAACAACCTCCTCTACCTACCTATCTAGCTGGGAAGCATCGTTTCAACTACAGGCCGACGGAGCTGAGAGAGGATATCAAAGCAAGTATCGGGAAAGCAAGACAAGCTTTCATTACTCTCAAGTCTATGTGGAGGTCAACAGCACTCATCATCAAAAATAACATCCGGATTTTCAACTCCAATGTGAATTCAGTCAGTGCTACTCACTATACGGATCAGAAACTTGCACTGCGCGTCATAAAGAGCATCTCAAACAAACTTCAGACCTTCATCAACAGTTAACTGCTTTCGCTCAATACCACTCAAGATCAGATGGTCGGCCAGAAAAGATCACCAACAGGGATCTCTGGCAATGAGCGAACCAACCAGGAACCGATTGTGAAACAAATAGGCAGGAAGAAATGCAGTTGGTGGATTGGCCATACTCTGAGGAAACCATCAAGTGAGTGACATCACTAGACAAGCCATTGCTCGAGTGGAACCCGAAAGGGAAGCGGCGAGTTGGTCGTCAGTGCAAGGGTGACTTGGAGGAGGTCATGTGAAGAGGAGATGAAAGCATGTGGGCAGACTTGGAGCGGGGTGAGAAAGTTGGCAGAAAACCGAAGGCGATGGAGACGCGTGGCTGAAGCCCTATGTTCTTCCAGGAATTAAAGGATATAATAATATATAATAATAATAATTGTGATGTAATTACTGTTTTTTTTCTAACGACACAAGTCATCTTTCGATGTCTAATTAGAATAAATGACTCTAAGTAAAGTTCACTTTTGGCTACTTCTAATCGACAGTTTTATCATCACATTTCCTCCATCTAAACCAGTGTAACAAGAAGCAAGGAGAAAATATCTGACTGATTGATATTCAGTAAGCAGTTATGCAAGTATGCCTTATTCATCTGAATGAAGAACAAAATCCTCTTTTAAACTGAGACCCGTTTACATTTATAGATACCAGCAATAACTTTTAAAACGTGAAACAAAAATACACTACTATGACGTAATGATCACCTCCGAATCTTTAACGATCAATAATGTTAGTATTAAACGATAAAATGCTTTTTAGTATTTATTATTCCCTTGCTTTCCGAGTGGAACATAGGGCTTCAACAGCACATCTCCACTTTGTTCTGTTTTCTGCCGTTCTCTTCCGCTGGGTCCACAACTGACCAAACTCTCTCATCTCCTCTTCACACACGATCTCCTGCATGCCACTCTTTAAGCAACGACCAACTCGTCGCTTCCCATTGGGGTTCCACTCAAGCGATGGCCTGGCGCGATGTCATCCGATGGTCTCCACAATGTATTCCCGATTCACCTCCACTTTCTCCCATAAATTTGTTCTTGGCTGATTTGTTCCCACAGTTTCTTGTTACTTATTCTTTCTGGCCATTTGGTCTTCAGTATGGTGGAGTCAGCGAAGGCAGCTGTTGATGAAAGTCTGCAGTGGCCTGTTGTATGTCCTTTTCGTGACACGCCAAATTTTTGACCCGCATAGAAGGACTGACTTGACATTGGTGTTGAAAATCTGAATCTTGTTTTTTACGTTAAGTTTAGAAGATTTCCATATCGGTTTCAGGTTGATGAAGGCGAATCTTGGCCTTTCCCATTCTGGCTGATGTTGACATCTTCGTCAGTTTGATCTGCCTGTAGTTGAAATGATGCTTCCTAGATAAGTGAAGGAGGCAACCTATGTCAAATCTCTCCCGTTGATTTTGATTGGTGCTGGTCGGTTGTTGCTGTTGGTTGGTTGGTCATCTTCATCACCTCCGTCTTCTCTATGTTCACCTAAAGTCCTGTCGTCGCTGTCTGCTTCTTCTGTCAGTTTGTTGTTTTTCGCCTGTAAGTCTACGGGTTTGTGTGAGAATAAACGTAAATCATCCACACGTGAAATCCAGGACTTGTAAAATCTTCTTATCGGACAGTGTAGTGTATTACTGACTCCTCTCCCCCAACAGTCCAGTCCACAACA
This sequence comes from Trichobilharzia regenti, assembly GCA_944472135.2. Classification (NCBI taxonomy): domain Eukaryota; kingdom Metazoa; phylum Platyhelminthes; class Trematoda; order Strigeidida; family Schistosomatidae; genus Trichobilharzia; species Trichobilharzia regenti. Next base: position 34,125,991 of record OX235266.1, read on the forward strand.
AATAAGGATATCATCGGTGATAACAGACAGCCCTGTCTTACTCCTGTATTCACTTCGAACGCCTCACTGAGCTTTCCTTTGTGTATCACCTATACGCGGCAGTGTCATATATCTGTTGACAAAGACTTGAGGCACGTCGTAGTGTTGAAGCAGTTTCCAAACTAGTTCTCGGTCAACGCTGCACTGTTGGAGGCATTTTTGAAGTCGACGTAGTTGAGGTGGAGAGAGGTTTGACTGCTATTCTATGCTTTGTTCGATGACGATGAGTAGATTTGCAATTTGATCAGCACATGATTTGCTTTTTCTGAATCCAGCTTGTTGTTGTCGGAGTCTTGTATCTAGCGCATCCTTCACTCTTTCCATGATGATGTAACTTAGTATTTACTTGGCGTGGACAAGAGCATGATTCCACCCCAGTTTTTGCACAGGTCTAAGTCGCCCTTCTCTGAGAGTTTGACAAGATAGCCCTTCTTCAAACCAGTAGGCACCTTTCCTTCTTCCCAGACGTTTTGCACTAATGGGGTGAGGACATCTGCCGTAACCTCCGGTGCTGTCTACAGTGATCCAGGGAGGAATGCCATCTGGTCCCGCTGCCTTCCTGGCCGGTGTTCAGTGGCTTGATAGCATTCAGGATTTCTTCTTTCGTTGGAGGATTGGCGTCCACTGACAGACAGTGCGCGCTGTTGATGGTGGTGGTATGGTGAGAGCTAGCCAAAAAGGTAGACATTAATTTACGTCAATGTTTATGTCCCAAATATTGGTCGTGAGAAAAATAAGAACAAACACTTTGCGTAGGCGGATACAGTTAGCATACAGATGATCTGATGTTCAAGAAACAGCCACAAAGAGATGAAAGATTAACTTTCAGTGAGAAACAACCAATCAGAAGACTGTGTTTTTCTGTTAACAATAATCAATAATATGTACATGAAAATATTTAAATACGTGTTGATTTCCTTAATAAACGATCTGTTGCCTGGCCCTTATCTTCTGTTACAGTGGTATTTCTGGGCGAGTTGGAGGTGATGGTCAATTCAAGAGTTCTTTGAAGTGATCAGCCCATTGTTTGACTTGTTTCTCCTCCTTGATGACCAGGTTCCCTTGAGCATCTTTTATTGATTTCATCATGTGGGTTGATCTTTTTCCGGATAGAGACCTGGTTATTTGATATAATATCCTGAGATCTCTTTTGCCTTCGACCAGCCTGTTCTGCTTCAGTTGACGGCTAGTGTCGTAGCATTGGTTTTTGTCTTTCCTAGCACTTCCCTTCACTTCTTTATTCAGTGCAGTTAACATTGAACTCAGATTCTCCTTCTGTTGTGCATTGAGTCATCTCTCTCACCATCCTCCTCTCCTCGATTAGCTTCCAGGTATCCGTTGAGAGCCATTCCTTGTATCGCCTGTTCTTTCTTACTAGAAAAGTTGTTCACATTCCCTTAAATATTGCTTTCAGAGAGTTTCAATATTCTTTTACACAGGTTTCCTTGGTGACAACACGTAGTGTGTTCAACTTTGCTTTGATCTGATCATTAGCGAAGGCATCCCTTATAGTTTTGTCCTTCAGTTTCTGAATATTGAACTTGAATTGTGGTCAGCCTCCATTTGTTTTCATGGATTTTAGCTTCACCTTGGAGGTTACTTGAACTAGATGATGGCCTGAGCCCACATCTGCTCCCCTTCTCGACTTTGCATACAGCTGCGTCTCCACTTCCTTAAGATTGATATGAAATCCATTTGGTTTGTGGTTTGTCCGTCAGGCGAATTCCATGTTGCTTTGTGTATATCTTTGCGTTTGTACACGTTGCATCCGATCACCAAATCATTGAAATAACAGAAGTCTGCGAATAATTCTCCGTTCTCATTCATTTCTCCTACCTAGAGTCTCTCGGCCCATGATGCATTCTCTTCCTGTATTATCAGGTCTCAGTTCGACGTTCATATCACCCATAAGGATTTTGATTTCACTATTTGGGATGTTGTCCATTACTGTTTGTAGTTATCTGTAAATGTCCTCTTTCTTGTCTTGCTCCGCGTTGTTTGCAGCACTGTGCGTAGCATTGGATTATTGTAACTTTCCTTCCTTTTGAGTTGAATCTTGCTGTCGTGATCCTGGATGAAATTGGTTCCCACCGCATTATGGCTTTTACTGCCACTGGCGACATCATTACAGCCACTCCTGCAGTGTGTTCATGGTTGTCGTCTGGGTGGCCGGAGTAGATTACTGACTCTCTAGTTGACAGTTTTGACAGTCCACTTTCGTTCCATCTGCTTTCGCGGATACCCAGCACTTGTACGTCATATCTTCGCATTTCTTTGGCTACCCTTCTCAGTCTCGTAAATTGTACGGACATTCCACGTCCCCATTCTTATTCTTGCTTTCATCAAGAGAAGACACATCGGCTGACTGGCTTCCCGATGGCGGGCTTTCATCAGCCTGCTGTGTTATTTCACCTGTCTGATTCGAGCGAAGAATAAGATTGTTGTCATGTGGACCTTTTATATTTTTAATATATTTTCCGTGTTTTGAAGTTTTTCTAGCGGTTTATAAGATTTAGTAGTGTGGGCTTGCTAGCCTCATACCCAACCCTCCCTCTTTACCCGGACTTGGGAGCGGCTAGAAAACTAGCGGGCTAGTTAACTAGTCGAGGTCTGAAATGCTTGTTATTCCTCAGTGAACAATTAAGGTTAACGTTCATTTAAGTTTCGATCACGTATTGATTTTATTTAGTGAGCCATTGAAAACCAGGAAGTACAAGGTAGTACTCATTAAAGTTATTTCATGATTTAACTTGAAATCAGTCAAATTTCCCTGCAAACCAACACTTGAAAATTAATCACAATGCTCACTAGTGACTGACTGCAGGATGGAGTAGACTGATGTCGTTACCCTGTACATTGAAGGCCCAGGGTGCGGTCCTTGATGGTGTCATGGGTGTTCACTGATTCTGAAGAGTCGCGGACTAGGATGACACAGTTGCGCAATGCTTCCTGCTGGCTTTCAGTGGTCCTCTAGCTAGAATCCTCTCGTGATCACAATTGAAATCAGTCAGATTCTTTTAAAATAATACTTCGAAGTTTAATTGAGTTTGTGAAGTAAAAGGGAAAAAACACAGTCGAAGTCAAACTCATATTGAAGAACTTACCACAAGATCCCTTTCTCCTATGCTTTAATGGCCTTGGAATAACTTGATTATAACTACTGTCAATCAGATTTGGTGATAAACTTTTCTTGAACAATTCCAATCGATGAAGACTATCCCAACCAGCAGGACTTCAAATGTTTCAAGTCAATTGATGAAAAGATTATTGTTGTGTGAAATCAAAAAAAAAACAAAAAACAAAACAAGTAAAGCAGAGCGAAAAGGAAGCAACAGCAAAGACTTCAACGTATACAACACGTGGCTCATAATTCATCGACTTCTAAAGAATTGAAACAAACATACAGGTCTTATTTACAGGTTGGTATTTCATTCTACTATGTAGCCGATTTAAGATGATGTAGTATATACTACTGATTGATTTGCGTGAGTAGTTCGAAGTACATATGTCAAACAATGGTGCTAACTAATCAGATTATAGTAATCTGAACACTGAATGGTTATATTTGCTGTTTGGAGCCAAGCTCACCGGGAGTATAATTCGTTAGCTTACTCAGTTCACGGAAGTGAATCACCTCAAACCATGCAGATGATGAGTTAGACTTTTAAATCAAATTCGGAATTTGCTATTTACTCAGTTCGAGGTGGAATTTCACAACTGAAACTATTCAGATCACAGTGAATGTGTGATCTTTTCAGTTCCATAAATGATAAAAATTAAAAACAATTCAGCTAAGAAAATTTTCCTTATTGACGAAATCATCCTCAGAGGCTGTACAATCGTATTTATATTTACCAATAATATATATTTATAGGGGTGACATAATTGAACATTGAATGATTGAACTGAATAATTTATAACTTTTATTTTTACTTTTGAAGCCAATTTTAAGTAATTATATCAATTATTTCACGCCCCCTATCACTTATTAATGGACTACTAGACATGATTGGTTAATGTAAATACGAATGAACAGTGATTTGATGATATTAGATGGTTGGAGGCGATTGGTAGTAAGCCTTGTCTGACCTAGGTTTCGTGCTAGTTGCCACTCATCAGTAAGGCATATCTGCAACTGTCTAGAAGGAACTCATATCCCTTCTGAGATCCGAACCCGCGTCACCCAGCGCTGCAGTCAGAAACGTCACCACTGAGCTATTCAGGGTTGCAGATACAGCTTGCTGACGAGTGCCAAGTAGCACGACACCGAGGTCAGGCAAGGATTCCTGCCAGTTAACTCCAACTATATAATATCATCAAGGCAGTGTGCGTTATGATGGCGAGTTACTTAGAATAGTGGCCACATTGTAAACCTGACTGATAGAATTCCGTCTGCAATGAAGAAAGGACTAGACACATCACACTAGTTATTAGTGTCTAGTCAACGAATGTGCAGCCTCTGAAGATGACTTCTTCGAAAAAGAAAGTTTTATTCATTGAATTGTCTTTTGTTTTCTTCATGATTCAACGGGTATTTTTGCTGACCTTAAATAATAACCAAGAAAGCAAGCACAAATTCGTGGAATAATATATTACTAATCAACCGAGATGAGTAGTGTGTATACGACTCACAGCAACTAGTAGTACATACTTGTGGTGTTTATATCACTTCAATCCGGTTGGCAAGTATTACTGGTTAGTGTGAGTGATATGCTACTACTCATCTCAATCAATCAGTAGCATATAATCTTACGAGTTTAATTTTTATTTATTATGATATAATCATAAAATATTATATGTGCCCTAGCAGTTGAAGGCAAACCGCTGGTATAATGACGTGCAGCATGCATGACATTCACGGACTGGAGGAATTGTGACATATTAACAATTTAAGAGCTAACTATCTTAGATAATTTCACAATCGGTTAATAATTTTCTCCTATTCTTCCACTTTATTTTGCATGATTAGAATGATCATAGACAGACAATTAAGTATCACTGATCTATTCTCATGAAAGCCAATTACAAATCGAGGCTACTAAGGTGAAATGGTGACCTGCTTAATAGATGTAGGTCAGCTGGTAGAATACTAGCCTAGTAATTCAGAGAATGCTATTTTCAATATTCCAGCTATCCAAATTTCACTCGACCTACAGTCCCCACCCGTTTGCTACATCAGCAGTAGTCTGCCAACCCAAGACAATTCTAGGTAGTCATAACATCAGATATTTCTATAATTATCTCCCAGTTAACTGTGATACAAAGGCGTGAAATATTTTGGCCACCTGTTATCAAAACAAAAACCTTAAAAGAAGCCATTAGTCAAAAGTCCCAGATACTTTTTCCACTGCCCAACGATAATTTCAAGGTTTAACAGTATATTTAGTCCTGGTTACACAGTTTCAACTGAGGCCAAATATAAATGGAGTTTTCTCGATTCCTGCTCCCTTAAGATCAATAAATTTCCCAATTCTAAATCAAAGGTAGTAATTGGTAATATCACTTAAAATTATACCGGACATCTAAAATAAAACAAAGACCAGTGGATATCTAACAGCAGAAGACTAGAAACTTGATAAAGGATTGTTTATTCGGAATTCGGTATCGCTGTTTAGAGAAACTATGTACACCTTATCTGAAGATGGTCATTTGCACAGATCTTCAGTGTTGTCACTACTTCTGTCTTTCATATTGCCGTTCTTTGTCTTCTTTTCATGTCTCCCATATTCTACCGCAATGCTGGTTCATTTTAGTCTATTTGTTGTCAAATCTATCTCTCCGCTATTTGATAAACATCTCTTTGTAAACTAATGATAAATCTTATCACTAGCATACACCACAAATATGTTTCTGATAAATTATTTTTTTGATTTTTATGATGCATAACACAATTAACTACTGATAGATTGATATGAGTAGTTGAACACCACTCATACTGATCAATAGTGCTTGCTAGCCAGTCAGATAGAAATGTTAAATAAAGTCTTTGAATGAAGAAATATTTCTTTGCTGAACAAGAACTGAGTTTCCTTATTTTTTTTAATTTTACCGAGAATTGGTTAAAATTTTTAAAACTATTATAATCAAACAACACAAATCAAACTTTTGTATGCGGAAAGGAACAGTGATTAATCTCACTCTACCCTGGAAACACTGTTTCCTCCATTTGTTACATAATTTCATATTCTCTTTTCTCTTTTTATTATTTCTAATCCACTTACCTTAACTGACTTAAATGATTACAAATCCCTTCTGATTTGAAACTAGTGTGATGTGTCTAGTCCTCCGATTGGTGCAGACTGAATTCTATAAGTCAGGTTGTAATGTGGCCACTATTCTAGGTAGCTCACCATCACGGTGTACATTGATTTGATGGTATTAGATGGCTAGAGGCAATCAGCAGGACGCCTTGTCTGACTTCGGTTTCGTGCTAGTTGGCACTCGTCAGCAAGGCGTATCTCCAACCTTGAAGGAACTCATGTCCCTTCAGAGATTCGAACTCGCGTCACCCAGTGCTGCAGTCAGAAACGTTACCACTTATAGAATTCAGCCTGCACGGAAGATAGGACTAGACACATTATACTAGTTACTGACTAGTGTGCAATCAAAAATATCCAATACAGTCCTACAGGAGGTTGATCGCGAGCCTGAATAGTTCAGTGGTAACGCCTCTGACTGCAATACTAGATGACGCGGGTTCGGATCTCAGAAGGGACATGAGTTCCTTCTAGGCAGTTGCAGATATGCCTTGCTGATGAGTGCCAACTAGCATAAAACCTAGGTCCAAGGCTTCCTGCCGATTGCTTCCAACCATCTAATACCAACAATTCACTTCTGAATTGTTTCTTGTATATTACTCAATCTATTTTCCTATATGTTACTGAGTAGGTCATATATATGTATATAGGCTTTCTATTCGGTGATGTGAGAAGCTTCAAAATAAAATGTGAGCATTTATTTCACCGGCAGTTATGAAAAATCCCCATGTCATGTAGATAAGATCACATGAATCAGCAATGAAATCTCTTTTTGTGACTTCACTTTAAAGCTGTACAGTTAGTAATTCAGGTGGTTTATCATATACAAACTTAACTCACAAGAAACGTCACAGTTAATTTTCCACATATTAACAGAATAAACAAAAGTATCTAAGTAATATTACTGTGTGAATAAATAGTGAATAATCTTACACAATCAAGAGACATTTGACAACTAACCAGTTGAGTGATGAATAATCATTTAGAAAATTATTGATAGGAAACAAAAGGTGAGAGGATTAAAAATAAGTCTTAATAAGAAATAAAAAGGATTATACAGAATTTATTATACAACTATTCGAGAAAACAGAAATTCTTGCTAACTGACCATAACACTGACTTCTGTTGTGGATCAGCCTCCCTTAAATAGCTGTACAGCTTTGAAGCAGAGTTATTAAAACATAAGGAGATTGTTTTGCCGACATATTTATTCTTCTTTAATTCAGTTTCAGATCTTCATTTCGATTGGTTGAATCGGTGTGCTCGGTCTCAGGCTGACATATCGGCTCCTTGTGCAGGTGCTTCGACGATGTTTGGTCATGTAACATGAAATTAATGAGTGGCCGGTGACTAGCAGTGAAATCTAGGATGTGCATTTCAACCTGTTCGAAACCTATTGGCTAGAAGCACTTACATTCGTCGAAACATCTCCACAAGCAGTCGACATGTCAACCTAAGACCAAGCACTTCAGCCCAATTAATCGATGAGAAGATCTAAAATGGAAGTATGTAATCAATAAGGCCCGTTGCACAAGAGATGGCTCTCGTGGTCTAATGAATAACGCTTTAGCAGTTGAAACTATGGGCACTGGGTTCGGGCCTCAGTGTGAACACCATCAATAATTAGCTGGGGAATGCAGGTACATCCGGATAACGAGTCCAAAATAGGACGAAATGCGCTTCTTGGACTCCCCTGCTATTCACCATCCACCAATTAACTCTTTTTATTCTGAATTACCCTGCGAATCTTGTTATTCTAGTTTAAAAGTGATGAGCAGATGTGTGATAAGAATTCTGAGATTTGTTACGCAACAAGATTACACACGTTAGATATTGTTGATTTATCGAATATCATAGAGGTAGCTGATTACTTCTAATTGGCCAAAATGATGCTTCGGCGTCACAAATCAATGTCAAGTAAATTAAGTGTATTTCTCTGAAAATAAGACGTATTTTCCCATATTACATAAGCTTATTTTAAACGTCACAAAGTGATGCCGTATTAATAAATCGATGAGGTTGCGAGCAGAAATTATTGCTCATATTCATATCAGCTTAGTCACATAGCTTCACAGTTAGTCTTGTATATATTTATCCTCTTCCTGTCTCTACCTCTTCTCCCTGTTGTTTGTTGCCACCTTTCATATCTCCGATACAGGTGTTGGGTCACTTCGATTGCATATGTGCGGTATTCAGTCGATAAAAAAAGAAGCCATGTGACTAAAGTGATACCATTACGATTAATAATTTATACTCGAAAAGTTATCCAGTTATTAATACTTAGACTGAATACTAGTTAGTAATTAGTGTAGCGTTTACAGTCCTTTGTTTGATACAGACTAAATTCTATCATTCAAGTTGGCAATGTGGTCGCCCTACTAGATGGCTAGCCAGCATGGTGTACTGTGAACTGTTGCTATTAGATGGTTGGAGGTAATCGGTAGGAAGCTTCGGTCCAAGCTTTCATGCTAGTTGTCAGTCACCATTCAACGGAACTAATGACCCTTCTGAGATTCAAGCCCACATTACCCAGTGCTACGGTCAGAGAGGGTACTTCTGAGCTAACGAGTGCCAATTAGCATGAGACCTAGATGCAAGGCTTCCTGCCGATTGCCTCCAACTATCTTCTAGTTAATAATACTTCATCGCTATGTAATATTTGAAATACAATTATGTAATGTGGATTCACATTCTCCATAGTACCCAAGTTCTACACTTACGTTAAAGATGTATTTTTCCGCGTTACATTTCACACAGTCTGTTTACAAATTTTGATGGAACAATAATGCCTCAGATGATATATTATCGATTATTGTATTATTTGAAGATCCTATACAATAGTTAAATCACCTTCCAATGAAATTTGCTGAAGCATATGCATTGTGTTAAACTCATTTTTCAGGATAAATCTAATAATATTATTATTGAGGAGCAAAGGTGATAGCTAACCGTGAAATTAGCCCCCGCCCCCATCCCACCGTATGTACAGGAACAACTTATTATTCATCTCAACCAACATTGGTCATCCTTATCTGATTATATTACCAAGAGTAGTGTTAACTATAATCCCTCATATTCTTAAATTTACCATCATTTCGTTTAATTTAATTGGTCTTTCACTTTCCGTATAAATTGATTGGACAAATAAATATGTGTACGTGATCAGATTGTTCGAAATGTATTGCGGCAAAATACATCACACTAATCAGATAAAGTCAGTTTGATAAAAACGCTTTACGTATATGATCCAAGTGCAAAGTTGTACTATCTGTCCGTGACAGAAAGCAAGACAAACCTTCGTAACTCTGATATCAGTGTGGAAGTCGTTTACACTTCTGAGGATGAGGAAGAAGATGTGAATTTTCAACGCAAATGTCAAGTATGTGATTCTACATATTTTGAAGAACTGGAGTATCACGAAAGTTCTTTCCAAAAGGCAACTATGAACCAACATTAACATCTGTTTAATTCCCTCTTTAATGAACAGTGCATGGCCGGTCAGACAGGGTGGGCGACAAAGAACTCTGGCAGGCGAAAAAGCAGACAGGAAGCTATTTTCTAACACATATGTTTGAGGAAATGGATTGGACACTTACTGACAAGACTACTGAGTGACATCATACACTAGCCAGGAGATCGATTGAAACCCTAATGGGAAACGACTAGCTGGGTGTCAGTCCAAGAGTGACATAGAGGAAATCGTGTGAGATGTGAAAATAAAAACTAATGAGTAATCGTGGGACCAGCTAAAAAGGATTGGTCAGGTAGTGTTAGTTATTATCCTTCATATTGTTAAATCTCTTGTCATTTTGTTTATTTTAATTAGTGTAACTCATTATTTCATTATTTTCATAAATTTCGTCTTCTAATAACGCTATCCGAATTTATCAAAGGGAGTGATTTTTTTAAAATCCTGTATATTCATTTTCTTGAAAAAAAATATTTTGGTTATTTTTGTCACAATGGAATTTTCTAATTATTTGTAGTTACAATCTATTGATGGCCGTCAGTTCTGTTATGCTCTATTCTATCATTAAAACAAGGTGATGTACTTTAAAATTATTTTTAAGTTGAATCTATAAATGTTATTTCCACTGTAATTAGGTTATTGCCATATTTATTAGTGTTGAAGGTACGACGACCACAACTTTGCTTTCATTATGAATAAATACAATGAGTCAAATCGATAGGTTGGACTGATCAACTCTTGATTTTAAATCCTAATAGATCTCTGCGCCCAGTTTTACATGAGATAGTTTCGTGTTAGTGTACCAGTAATTCAGCGGTTGCTGGTATGTGTCCTATCGCGATTCTGGTTATTATTTCATCTTCATTAATAACCGGCCAGCTGTTCCTGCGTTATTCCTCATATTCTTAGCGATAAGTCTATATAATGAGAAGATTTAGATGGGTGGATATAAGAGGGAGTTTTAAGCGGAAGGTGACATATCATTTGTTCATAGGACGGATGTTCCAAGGTCTCTATTTCGAAACCCTTCGTCAACTAGATTTTTATTTCATCTTGAATCAATAATGATTATCTTAGAAAGAAAGAAGAGACATTTGTCGATAATTTCTTGCTTTTCAGTATTTGCTGTATTCTATCTGTGATGATATCTACCATCAGTTTGTTAGTGATTTCATTTTAGTTGATGATGGCCATTGGAAAATTTTAGGTTGAGCATTTAATCCTTTTTGGGATTCGTGAGCTGCATTCATCTGCACCAGTAGTGTGTATGAATGGGTAGGATTCTCGCCAAGACTCGAGCCCAACAAACATTGTTTCAAACATCAAAGCTTTATTCATTCTAGATCGGTGGATGCAGAAAAGTCACTTCCCGTAAGACGAATATCAGTTATTACAAGATGAGCATCCTGGATTCCACCGCTAGTCACCATCAACCGAAATACCATCAATGCTGACTTTCAGATGTCATCGAGGCGTCCAGACTAAGAGCTGACGTGTCAGCACAGAGGTCAAAAATTTCAGTCCAAAATAAAAATCAGTCAACAGGAGACTCATTGTAATAATTTTGGAAAAAGGAAGGTAGTTCTCAATTTCAATTCTGAAACAACTTGAATAAAAGCTGTCTGAAGTAGTTCATCCAGTTTTCACAGTTTAATTCCAAATGAAGAACACTATCATGTACGTATCAGTTACAGGACCATTGAAAACCAGGAAGTACTGGAGAGCTGCTGTTTCATCCTAGTTCTGGGAATCATCGGCAGCACGCACCCACTGGGATTCGAACCAACCAACGACAATGGTTGGGGTCGCGCTAAATCACGAATTGGTAGAAGTTAGAATTCATGAGCTGTCGAATCGGGTTCCAATGGCCGAATGGTATACGAGCTCGCCTTGTAACCGGAAGGTCCTGAGTTCGAACCCTAGTGTGTGCGTACTACCGATGATTTCCAAACCAGGATGAAACAGCAGCTGTCCAGTACTCCCTGGTTTTCAATGGTACTCTAACTGATATCAATCCGTGATCAACTCGTAAATATATATATATATATACACTTAACTCCGAGGCAAGTTTGTATGTCAACAGCTCCAAAGAAGCGCATGTCATTACAACTGAAGTTACTTGGTGTAAATATCACTGAGATAAAATTAAACTGCCTAAAGAATGCAGTTAGAATAGCACTCAATGAAGTAGAAGCTCACTCTTTCTTCACAAGTTTTGTAAAGGCGTGTTAGTGATTTTGTCGTCTGTCGTCTATCTTGACTACAGTGCGTCTACAGACACGACATTATAGCTAGCTAATCACCTGGAAATATTCCCCCATACTGAGGTAGTCACAGAAGGCAGATTTAACGGAGAAAACTACGACAACCACAATAACAACCTTTACTATTCACAATGCAGGGTATACATCGTTTCCAAATCAACAGAAATCTAAACTATAAGTAGATAATCAATACGTGATTGATTGCATCAATCGTGACTTTACAGTTAACAATGATAACTAGGCCATCCTAAAAACAACCGTTAAGATTTTACTTTTACAGAAAAGCTCGCTCCTGTGGAGCGAATTACATTGAACATTCAACTAGGCATATTCATCATAGCACTGGAGAACACCATCTCCACCCTGCATTGTTAAGTAAAGGACACTGTTTTAGTTCTCCTCGTAAATACTGAACACGAAGTCAATATTAACAAGGCTTTTCAAGTTATCTATCGTATTCCGACTAATCTTAATTTTGTCTTGATAGTTCATCTTCTACATGTATAACTGAAGTCACCGAAATCCAGTGAAAGAAGCCAAGCTTACATGTTTAGAAGTGGTCCGTACAACCACTGTCCTTATCTTGACCATTATCACTTGATTGCAAAAATCTGATAACTTACGCCTCTGATGGTATTAGATGGTTGGAGGCAAACGACACGAAGCCTTGGACCTAGGTTCCATGCTAGCTGGCACTCGTCAGACTGATAGAATTCAGTCTACACCAATCAGAGGACTAGATGCGTCACACTAGTTATTAGTGTCAAATCAAAACTTACGCTTCCCTCTATGCCTTTTACAAGTCACTGTTACTGTTTTAAACACTTTTAATTGTCGTACTAATCTTCTTCTTCATTTTTATCGTATATTCAAATTTGTATGCTAAATACTGCTTACATATGCTTCTAGTTATCCTAACAAGTCGATGTTTTTTTTCCCAAAAAACAGTATGTTGTCAATAACGATTAGTCTTTAGTCACTTTTTGTGAACATATATAACTGTAGAATCTTTTAAAGAGGTTATAAAAAAGAATCTTCTCTTGATCAGTCTTTTTTATCTTTAAACTAATCTATGTGTTTTAGTTGTTATGCGACACGAATCTCTCTCAACTAATTACGTATGTATGACCTATTTATGTAAGAACTTCAACTTGTCGAATATTGTCCGTTAGAATGAAATTTCTTCTAAATGAAAATATGGAATAAAAATATCTTATGTAGGTAGATTGGAAAAAGACTTCATCAACCTTCAATATGTGGTCACCTAAAGGACCCTACTGGGGTAAACAATAATTGGCTTGATACAACTGATGAAGACAAGACAGAAGCAAAAGATGAGTTGGATATCAAGTATACTTTTGTTTTCAGGAGTTCTAATTAAAAATGTCCTGTTGCGATAAGTGGATAAGAGTTTATGAACATTATTGAAGTCTCCATACTTTGATTTGTACATACATTTACATAGTAGAAATATGATAATTTGGCTGGAGGATTTTATCATGAGCTGACACCGGAGAACCATTGGAAAACCAGAGAGTCCTGGACAGCTGTTTCGTCCTACTTTGGAGCTCTTTGCATTACGCACCCGCCAACAGAGTTTGAACCCAGGATCTTCTGGTTACAAGGTAACCTCGTCATGAATTAGAAGAGGTTAGAATTCATGGGTCATTACATCGGGTCCCAGTGACTAAATGGTCTATGATCTTGCCTCGTAACCAGAAGGTCCTAGATTAGAACTCCTGTGATGGGTGCGTATTGCAAAGAGTCCTAGAATGGGACGAAACAGCTGTCCAGTACTTCCTGGTTTTCCGGTGATTCTCTAACCAATGTCAACTCATGATGAAATCCTCCAACCAATCAAACAAAATTTCCTACAAAAGCGATACTAGAAAATATGACAATTCCTGAAGAAGTGCAACATTACTGAAGATCCCATAAGTGTCTTTTTGTAGAAAACCAAATACGCTGAATTATGTAACTGCATGTTGGATGTTTTGTAAACTGCTATTTCGCTTTGCAGCTACTTGTACTACTACTACTACTATAGCTGACTGATAAAATTCCATCAGTTCTTCAGACCACATAACCTAAGATAACTTACACCCTAGTAACCAATCAGTGCATCAATCATAGTCCTGCATGAGGTTAGCAACTTTCGGGATAACTTAATCGTAAATTCTGTGACTAAAGCTATAGATGACGCCAATTCAAATGTTTTAAGCAACATCATTTCTTCTAAGGTTGTAGAGATACCTAATGAATAACTGCTGATAAGCGCGAAACCTGAGATTATACCTTGTCTTCAATCAATACACATTAGAAACGTCAGAGGCTTGCAACAAGCTTGAACACTCAGGTCAATGAACCGCAATCACACTTTAAATTACGATAAAGGGAATAATTATAAATAGCCACCTTTAACATAAATATTCGAGCTTAAATATAAACTAAGTGATTACAAACATTCTAGACAGATTACAAACCTACACAAACAAGAATAACCAGTCAAAGCTCACTTGAAAATAATGTACAATTTTTCACACTTATGACCATAAAATCTTACTAAAAATGATACTCCACTGTGCTTCTGAGAAGTTTGCCAACAACAATGAAGTAATACTGTCTGATTATTTAACGGAGTTAAAATACTATTAATCTGCGATAGAGGTGCTACTTATCCGGCGCTTCTTAATTCTTTGAGAAATACCTGGAAGATTTCTGATAGACTCTATACATATACGTTTACGCGACTGTCATGTGAAAACTTCTCAAACAATAACATTGGGCGAACATCGGTGACTTTTAGGTAGAATGCTCAAGACCCACGCTCCTGATCCGGATTTAAATCCTGGCAGATGCTCACTTATAACCTTACCTAGTTTTAAAGACGATAGTAAACCCATAAAAAGAGGGAGGTTTAGACAACCCCACTCTGCAAAGAAGATATCATAGCTACTGAAACTTCAGAGTTGAAAGCTCGAGGCCCTACATTCTATTTGGAGCGTTCAGTGCATGTGGAGCTACATTACATGAATTGATAGAAGTTAAAATTTCCTGACCATTGGATTCTGGCTGGTTGAATGACTCTTCTCATAGACTAAAGTTGTAGGGATTCCATACCTAGTACGGTTATGAGTGCTCATCGTTGAAAAGTCTCACAGTAGAACAAAACAGCTATTCAGTATACCTGCTTGATTTTCACCACTATCGTAAGCGATATTGATTTGGCGAAGACTAAAGACTTTAAAGCTGACTACGAAAGTGCTATCTAGTCTTACATTGAAACTTTGATCTGCAGTAATTAATTCCAGGCCTACTGTTGAATTCACAACCTCCAGAACCCAATGAATTGACAATCACGTTGCTACAAGTAAATTTATCAGCATATTTTGTTATTAGTAAAGGAAGAAGAATACAAAATAGGAGGAATACGAAACCTGTTGCGCAACTTACATGAATATTGCTTCCGGGTCAACAAGCATTGCAGAATTTTTCAGTGGCATATCAAATAGACGATGTTTGAGATAATCTAAGAAAACATCTGTATTGATTGATTCTTTAACTGATGTATAGATTAAAGCAGCTCCATCTTTTTTATTTAAATTGATGTAAGGGGAATTGGCGGGATGTATGTATGTAAAACACTAAAAAGACCTTGACAGAAATATTATCAATAAAAGAATCATAACTGTTATTCTGGTTAGTGATGACTAGTGGTAAAATCTAGTGGAGAGGCATTTCGTCCTATATTGGGACTTGTCATCTGGATGTGCCAACCTCCTTAGGGAAAGATGGTGTTTTCACTGAGACTTGAAGTATTTACGCATGGTTACAAATGTCAACAGAGACAGAGGATTTCGGTCCAAAATAATCAATCAATGGAGAATTTAAATTTGCCTGAAAATAAGAAACAATCATAACTGCACTAAACTATGGACCACTTTCGTGTTTTAATTTCAGCAGTAAGACATCGTTATGCTCTACTGGCGACTAATTGTCACAAGTTTAAAATTTTCCTCCTTCACATTTTCATCGTATTTCGAAGACATTGAGAATTGAAAACTACATACTTTTCCATGTCACCTGAAATCAGCATTCATATTTCGAATATGAGGAATAAGTAAATGACATGTTTTCGAACTACATAACGATTGTTTTATATTATGTATTTATACTCGTTAATATTTCTGATTTCACATATATATATGAAGGCATTCGTTCAACGGGCCTGTATTCCAAAATGAGGGCCAACATTTCAGCCAAAAATATCAACGGAAATCACATGTGGAATCTTGTGGTTCAGTAACCTGTTGGATGACTTTTTAGAGTTCGAACGATGGATATTGAGCATGAGTTTTAAGGGAAACATGCATCACGCACTGGGATGAAAGCACATCAGGCGGACGAATCGGGAATAAGACTAAAAGTGTGTCATGTATTCATTCTACTCCTGGCCACTCTCAAAGGTTGAATTATCATTTATTGCTTTTTAAAACATTCGAATTACACCGCGAATTATACAGATCAGTATGTAGCAAACAAGGATTTCGCTGTATTTTCAAAGTAGAATTTCGCACTGAAGTACAGCGGTTTTATTTGCCACATTTCATAAGCATATAAAGGCAGAAAATATATTCAACAGACTCTAACCTTTGGTGATTAAGCTTCTGATGACCCTAGCTAGGTAGTCTGTGTCTCCTTACGTGGCTCAAACCAATAACCTTAAGGAGACTGATACACTCCCACAAAACAGTGGGTAGTTTATACACAGAAGTCGAGTTTGTCAGAATCCGGACATGAGTCTCACCCCATGCAAAGTGTATTACGAGTGATGAAATCGATACCAAAATTAATCTAAATTCCTGAAAAACCTAAAATCATAATGCATACCCACAGCTCGTTATTTAAGTTTGAATGAATGTCTCCAAGTTATAATGAGAAGTCATGACCGATAGGATTCACTGTGCCGACGTTAAGCGGATGCTCATCAACTGCACTACGTAACGGATTAGTGGAATTTAGAATTCACGAGTTACTGAATCCCATCCTATTGTCCTAATGGTCAATAAGTTGATTTGAAGTCCCCGAGGTCGAACCCATGATGATGGGGCCATGGGTAGGCTCTACTGAAGAGTCCCGAACAAGGAAAAACAGCAACTCAGTTTCCCTCTGTTTTCAGTCATTCATAAACGAATATATGTTTCTGACGAAATAGATATTAGAATTAACCTACTGCCAAAATCGCAGAAAAAAGGAGAAGAAAAGTTATAGTGGTGTCAGTCGGCCAGCTCAAGAATTATAAAATATGCCAGTTGGCGTTGAATAGCACCACTGCTAGCCAGTATCATCAGCAAGTATTTGTCCTCATACTCGACTTCGTAAAATCCAATGATCTAAAATAGTGATTAAATCGAGGCCTTCAAACAACTACAAGTTCGAATCCTGCTACAACCAAGACCGTTATTCAGTTTTAATTACTACTTGATGAGTTAGATAGTAGATTTGTGAACTTGTAGTTAACCTCACCAATGTTCTAAGTTTTGTCGGGAGATAGGTAGGGCATTGGAATCTATTATTATTATTATTCTCTTGGGTTCCGAGTGGAACATAGAACTTCAACAACACATTTCCACTGTGTTCTTTTTTTTCTGATGTCCTCTTCAGTTGGGTGCACAATTGCCAGTAGTCTCTCATCTCCTCCTCGCCTCACAATCCCCTCTATGTCACCCTTGGACGACCATCTTATAACTTCCCATTGGGATTCCACTCCAGAAATTGCCTGACGCGTGATGTCATCCGACAGCCTCCTCAGCATACGCCCAATCCGTCTCCTTATTCTTCTTCATAGTTGTTAAGCAACTGGCTCTTGGTTGGTTTGTTCCATTGTAGAGTTTCTTGTTTCTAATTCTTTCTGGTCGGCCATTTGATTTTCAGTATGAAGCTGTCCGTGAAAGTCTATAATTTGCTGGAAATCTTTTTCGTGACACATACGGCATGTTTCTGACCGTACATAAGAACTGGCTGATTTCATATTTGTGTTGTAAATTCGAATCTTGTTCTTTATGCTGAGTTATTGTAGAAGATTTCCAAATTGCTTTAAGGTTGATGAAGGCGTATCTTGCCTTTACGATTCTGGTTTTAACATCTTCACCTGTTCCGCCTGTGGTTGAAACGATGCTTCCTAAGTAGCTGACGGAAGTAACCTCTTTCGAGATTTTCCCATTGATAGTGAATGGCGCTGGTTGTTGTTGCTGTTGTTGGTTAGTCAGTCATCTTTATCACCTCCGTCTTCTTTATGTTCACCTTCAGTCTTGTCTTCGCTGCTCGTACCTTCTGCAAGTTTGTTGTTTTTCGCCTGCAATTCTTCGGGTTTGTGTGAGAATAAACATAAATCATCCACGCACGAAATCCACACCTTCTAGAGTCTTCTTTTCTGTCCATAGTATTCCTATCTTCTCACTCCCAACTCACAGTCTGGCGCATAACCCAGTCGATCCTAATTAAGAATATCATCGTCGAAAATAGGGTTCATTGGAATCTGCCTTGCTGGATTTCAGCTCATCACCTCAATATTAATATGCTGACCGTGAGGTTTTCATAAGTCCTCATTGGTGTAAATCTCTAAACGAGGACAAAAAAAGTATATCTGATTTCTTCCTCTCCAGCAATAATCAGCTGATTTAATTGACTGACAAGAGTCATCCTGAAGTGTATTTTTTTCTCCAGAGTTTCTTTTTTGTTTTTTGTCTTTTGCTGTCCTCCTTCCTCTTTATATACGTAAAGAACATAAGGTCAAACTATGTTTTTGTGATATCTACTTGTGTTTTTTATCTGATAGTACATTTAACATGTTACATGACAGATTCTTTGTTTTAATAAATCAGAACGGAAACTCATCTCATATCAATAACAATAGTGGTTACTAATGGTTACTTGATATGAACTTTTAGTTAAACAAGTAAATAATCTGATGAGAAGTAAACGATAGAATACGATTTCAGTTGTGGACAGGAGGGTGGAGGGGGAAATCACGTCAAGAACTTTGTTTAAGCAGTCACTATATCTAGTAGAGAAGTTTAAGCCTACCCAAGGCTGCGACTGATTTATGATGGAGAACATTTCAGTGTCATGCCAGACAGCATAATTATTCATCATCTGTGAAATTTAATAAAACACTGAAGTCACATGTTATTCCCCTCTGATGAATACAAAATCTTCGGCAGCCAATCCAATGGACCCTATTACTGACCTTCGGCAATTATTCATAAATAAGTAGCGACAAAAGTCACCGAATTGTTGAAAACATGACTGTATATTATGTTGTTCTGATATTCACCTATATTTCTGATTCCGGTTTTCCAAATCTACCTCAAAATACCAATTCTCCCAGTATATACGAGTGATCCTGTCAGGTTTCCCGCTCATGTGCATGCTGTTTTTATAACTTCAGTTAAAAAAATTCCAACAGTGGTGCGGACACGGGCAGTAATTTTTCTCGAAATATTACCAAAAAAAAACTTATCATTGTGTGTAAAATACTGAAATATCACTACACTTTATCTAATCTATTCCACAATGGTCAAACTTTTTACTAGCATTAAACCAATTAATCCATTACTCATTCACACAAAAACCAATCACCCAAGCTCTCTCAACCCCTCGTTAAGCAAATATAGAAGGGGAAGCATAATATGATCTGGTTATGCCACAAGTACCACTAACTGATTATACAACGTGTCATGTTTCAGGACAGCCCAAAAACTGAATATCCATAAACCGCGTTGAAACTATAGTTGTATATGTGTAGAACGAATAATAAGGTTGAAAATTTGTCCATCTGACAAGTATTTAAACAATCGTTAAAATTTTTGTTTCGTTCAAGACACCAAGAATGATAAAGGAGTGATCTTAGACGAAACCAACATTTCCGTTGATAGTGTATTTATCCTGTATTCAATTCAGTACTTCTCCAATCACCTGGAATTTTTGAATATCCCGCTGTTGCTTCTTTAATTGAATCAAAATGGTCACTCTCTTTTGGTATATGCACTGGTTATTTCGGCTCAGTAAAACCACCGATGGCTTAGGATACTATTGAAAAACGATTTCTACTTTGTTACTATAAAGTTCCGTATAGATTTTCAAATCTTTAAAGATGCTAGAGGAAATACACTTGCCGCATTATAAATGATTTGAATTTATTCCAACAAGAGTTCAATTATCAGTCGTCCAGATGATAATTAACGATTTCATCTTATACAAAGAAAATGTGTCGTCAGCTGCTCATTCTACACTTCAGGATCCGACCGGGAATTTTAACACTAATATCAGGTTAATGCTTCTATATGTTCTAGAGACTTGGAGCACCAACAAAAGGTACTTAAACAGGTTAAGACAGATGTTCACTCCTAACTGAAAGTGAGATGGTCATCCAGAAAGGACGAGCCAGAAGAAATTGTCATAAGTCACTAGCAAGCCAACAACCTTATTCCCCCTAAAATATACAGAAAGAAGTGACAATGCACTGGAAACCTTCTGAAGAGCTGTACAAGTGACATTACGAATGAACTTGTGGAAATTAACTGAAAAGTTTTTAATTGATTTCTAGTTAGATAATGAAGTGACATTAGTTAGACTTTACTGGAAGGCAGAAAGCAGTAATGAACTCCTGTTTCACCCCAAGTTTAGGGACCAACTGGTGATCAAACCCCTTGGTTTTAAGTGACTGTCTGACTAGTTTCGGTTCGTGATCCAACTGGGAATCAACTATCATTTGCGAGTGATCGCGCCATATCGTGAATTAGCAGGAATTGGAATGCATGGAAAAGTCATTGCATCAGGTCCCAGTGGCTAAATGATTTATGAGCTCGCCTTGTAACTAGAAAGTGCTAGGTTCGAACCCTATCAGTGGGTGAGTGGCACTAAAGAGTCACAATTTAGGACGAAACAGCTTGTCTGTACTCCAGGTTTTCCAATGGTCTTCAAACCAATCTCAGTTCATGATGAAATTTTGAAGTCAGCTAATTGGCTGCAATGCAACTTTTTAAAATTATACATTAATTTCTACATGGGTGAAATTATTTTATAAAACAAAATTTTATCTGACTTCCAACATTTTCAAAAACTGAAACCTAAAAAGGATACATTCTAGACACAACTTTCTCAAGTGAAAAAGAATAAAATCGAATTGTTCATCTGTATATCCAGACTCTTTTTCAAGGGCATCAGCCGTATCACTCTAAAATAATGCAAAGAAAATAATAATATTAATAACAACAGTAATAAGTGAAATGAATTAATTATTAATTAATTAATCAATTTATATTGATACGCTTGTGGTGAGAGCAGGCTGCTAGCCAATTGGTAGAAATTAATTTACGTCAACGTCTAGATCACAAATATTGGCCGTGAGAAAATATGAACAAGGCTGATTCAAGAACCAATCACAGCAGACTTAACGTGGGCAAATAAGATTCGCAGAGATATGGCTTAACTTTCCGAGAAACCAGAAACAACCAATCAGAAGACTGTGTTTGTCTGCTTGAATAAGCTATAACAATGTACATGAAATATATATAAATACGTGCTGATTTCCATAATAAAATGATCTGTTGCCGGCCCTTGTCTCCTGTTGTTACACACTAATTTAACTGTTTATGTAATGGTCGGTGATTAAAGGTGGAATGAAAATCCAGATCACGATAAGAATTGAACTGGTGGCCTTCTGATTACCAGCACTATGCAGTACGCGGTGAGCTACTAGAGTGAACTGCTAACCAGGTTATTTTTTACTACTATTTTGGAATTTAATGCCCAGTTGTGTCATGTTTGTGAACGTTACTCAACTCTCCGTTGGTAATCTCTACTTTCCTCGTAATGTCATAAGAGTAATTAATACTGATCCCAGACAAGGCGATCTGGGTAACTAGGGTGACAATGATTACAGTCAAATCTGATGATTTGGTTATTACATGAGTCTCTTAGGTCATCTAAAAGACCCCTTGGACAAGATATTCTGGGAGCTATGACTTCACTTCTGCTGAGGCGAATATTTCGGCTGCACTTTCAATCATAACTCATTAACGTTAATAATAAAAGCGAAGTTAAGAACATTAAAAATTTTTTCTCAACTAAACTAATGAATACTTGGAAATAGATATTCTTCCCATCAGTTGTGATTCAACATATACATATTTATTCGTTGCATTTTATCAACTATAAGCCGGAAATCGATGATTCCTTACTCGTTCACTCCCTCCCTACCTCCCTCACTCTCAACACTATATTACAATACCACTGATTTCAAGTCTGACCACACACAGATATCAGTTGGAGAACCACTGAAAACCAGCGAGGAATATTGGACAAATGTTTCATTCTAGTATGGAACTTTTCTGCAGAACGCACCCACCTAGGTTCGAACTCAGAACCTTCCGTTTACAAATCAGGCTTATAGGCCATTCATCCACTGGGACCCAATTCAATGGCCAGTGAATTATAACAAATACTAACTTTTGATTTTACCGCTAACACCATCAAGTGTCATCGTCAAGCCATTTTCCTCATTCCCGACCGGGTGAACCTCACTAGTCACAACAAATACTCGCTGATAACGTCAACTGGTGGTTGCTCTGAATATCACCAGCTGGCAGAAATTGGAGTTTATGGACCACTGGACCAGGTCCAAATGGCTGAATCGCCTACGAGATCGTCATGTAACTAGTAGGTCCTGTGTTAGAACCCCGGTGGGTGCACACTACCGAAAAGTTCCAATTTAGGACAGAGCAGCTGTCCAGTACTCCTTGGTGGCTTTCAATGGTTCTCTAACTGGTATAATCCCGTGACCGAACTTGAAACCATCAATTTCTGTTCCATTCCTATCGACTTTTACTTTCCTTCTCTAAGGCGTGTCTCCGTCAGTCCACTTCATTTGTCAGGACTACATCTTTTAGATATCCCTCTTTGTATTGCAGGAGGAATATAGGACTTTAAGCTTTAGGCTTTAAAGTTTCAGTAGTGAACTGTGATTTTACAGGGTAAGATTGCTGGCCTCGCACCTAACCTCCCATCTTTTCCGTCTTACTACCGACCAAGTGACATTTATGATTGCATTGCCTGCGTATAGAACCGAAACCATGTGTAAATGGCTGACAGGCATTCTATCTCTGAGCCAATGACGGATTTCTCAGGAAGAAATAGATATGATTATTTGTGAACACACAGCACGTATATGCCTTTTAATATATATAAACACTTTATTTGGTGAAAGTTACAAATATACACCAATATAAGTATTTGTAATCAATAAATGTGATTGATTTTTTAATCATTTTAGTTGCTAAAAGTGTAATGTATAACTGCCAATATATATATATATATATATATATATATATATATATATAAATGTGGGTTAAAATGCCCTACATATATATGTATACAAGTCTCCACCTATAATTTTCTTTTGGTCTTTAAGATATGACATAATGTGAAGTTTTGTGTGTACTGTGGCAATTTGACAAACGCCCAATTAAATTTTATATTGATGGAAGGGAAATTTATATATTTCTGTTTTCATATTAATCCTAAGAGAAGAATAGCAGTCGGAACGACACGACACACTGTTGTCGTGTCACACGCACATTATTTTGTCGGAAAACATTTTCAGACAGCTCTTTACTAGTGTATACTGCTGGTTGAACTTTATGAGTAGTAAGAAACCACCTGGGTCAACTAGCAGTACTTGTTAGTCAGCTTGAAATGATTTATACGCCAAACGGTTGTTTCACTCTTTTGGAGCCTATATCGTCAGTGATTTATTCCGATTAATTGACCCAGCTCAGGCAGTCATATTACTTCAAACCACCTTGATTCTTCCTAATTGCTTGGGCGGACTGGCTGTACGTTGAATCGAGTTCGCAATTTGAAAATTACGCAGTTAGAGGCGAGAAATAACAATATGTCATCTGCTTGGTATAACAAATGGCAATGAAGAAAGAAAAAATAACTGTACGGTGGTATGTACTACTGAAGGATTCATATAAGTAGTGTTGGATACCACTTACGTCAACTAGTAGTGTTTAATAGGAGTATCGAGATGGAACTACGCACTCTGTGATTCTTCTTAGAGCTCTTGAATGTCTCTGAATCAATACTCAGAATCGATCTAAAAAACTTCTATTCGGTTCATCGCACTACATATCTTTTCACACTTAGTGGAACTTATCAACAAAGCGTCTCTGTAAGCCTAAAGAAGCATTTTCAGCAGGCTGAAACAGACCTTCATTAACATCTACCGTCTTCGCTTAACACTGAAGGTCAGATGGCAGGCCACACAGAGGACAGGCAAAAACGAACTCTGGCAGTGAGCCAGCCAACAATCTGCTGCCCAAAAATATGCAGAAGAAAATGAAGACGGAGTGGACATTAACCAGGAAGACGTTTAAGTGACATCACTCACCAACAAACAGTTGAGTGAGACTCAAATGGGAAGTGACAATTCGGATAAGAGTCTTAAGGTGACATCCTGGGGATTATGCGAAGAAGTGACAGCATGTAGGCAACTGGGCAGCCAGATGAATAAGCGGAAAAAGTACAATGGAGATGTGCCACCAAAGCTCTATACCCAGTTCAGAACGCGACGAATGATTTATAAGTATTTATATGCCTACATGGAGTAATTTGTTCTGTGGCATATTCAGGCCATTATCATATCTGTTCTTAAGTGTTAATGGAAAATTGTGGATCAATTCTACATAGTGGTATAACATATATAGTCATGAGATTTAATTGCAAATAAGAAATTGGTTTCGCTCTACTCCTCATTCTATTAATAAAAAAGATTTTTTTTCAATGTGTTTTACAAATGACCATGTTTGCTTGTTATTTTTGAAACGCCCTAGAATGTGAACGAAATCAATTCCAAATAGCTTCACTTCAACCTAAATAGCCACCAACAATATTGTAAATCAGTAAGAAAAATGTTTAACTCTCTCTCTCTCCTTCCCCCTCCCTTTGTACGAATTAACGCTTGCCTTATTTTTTTTAAAAAGAACAACTCTATTGATTGACCTAAGACTTTCATTATATATCTTTCCGCGTTTAATCTGATTTAAATTAAGCGCGTACATTTACACACTTCAACAAAACAAAAGTTGACCGAATCAATAAATTCCTTGTGAATTTATGTTTTGGTGGACAAATATTTCTTTTTCTTTTTTAATAAACAATTAATCATAAAATCCTTATCTTTTGAGTATCCTTCCAAAAGTAATAGTAAGTAAATAGGTTCACTAGGTTGATAGTAGAACGTTTTTCGAATAAAAAGCTATCATAGCAATAATCGTAAAAGAAGGCTATCTCTCACCTTTGTAATAACAATCATTATAGGGATTGCAAGTAACTTATCCATAACACCGGGTTTAATGACATTTTTAAGCCACTGATTGGACTGATGTTGGTGTTGTGATTCTTCTTGTTGTTCAAATGATCCCTCCATATCATCATTCTTCTTGCCTTCTCCAGTCTTATCAATAGACTGGTGTTGTTGTCGTTGTTGTTGACACGGACTGAACGGTTCACCGATACCATCACCACGATCTATCGGTTTTGGGTGTAATGGTCCATAAGACCATTTAGTATTTTCGTAATGATCTTTAAGTACAGTTGTCGTTTGTAGACTGATTTGATGATGTAAACCAACAACAGAAGATTTTGTTGCCTCATCTTTAGTGGTTGTTGGATCGATGAATTTTTTATAATTGTAAGCAACTGTAGAGGATAAAGGAGGAGGAAAAACTAATGGATAGGGATGAAAACGGACAAGAAGGCGTACTCGGAACACAATTTATGTTTGTTCATATATAAACTATTCGTTTTTAGGTTAATTTAATATTATCACTTGTTTGATTTTATTAGAACAGAATATTCAGTCTGCTGGCTGCTAGTGCAGACGCTTCAAGGACGTCTGTGTGATGTTACTTTTATTAATAATGATTAGCAATGCGATCCCAAATGTACCTACTTGCCCAATGAGTCCTGGTGCACTCAATGAGACTCAAACCCCGTATACATCGTTTTATGCAAAATAACACGGTCCACTAGGCCACCAGTGCGAACATAATCCATCAGCGTGGCATTTAAATAAAAATAAACACAACAGGTGGTTCTTGTGACTCAGAGGAAAACTCACTGGTGTTTGAAAAGATGGATTCAAGGTTCCAGTCTCAGTGGGAACACCACCGCCCACTCATAGGGAATGCAGGACATTCATCTGAAGAGTTCTAAATAGGACGTAATACACAACCTGGATTTCACTGTTAGTCCTTATCAAATGAAATAAAACAACATGCATGAAACCAGCAGTTTCTTCAAAATCATCATTCAGGGCACTATTGCACACTAAGGTTTGGGCTATGCAACCAGACTAATTACAAGCAATGAAACTGTGCGGTTCTTAGTACATTGAATAGTGAATAGTTTATTGATAAGCAAATTCTAGTGCAGCAGTGATTCAAGGGTAGAATCTTTTCCAACCACACATGTACTCCGGGTTCGATTCCTGACCACCATACTCCTACACATAGAAAAATTCCTCATCTATTATTTTTATTTTTGATTACAGCTTGATTCCACACTGTATTTTTGGTACAAGTATGGAATTTTCAGTGTGGATATCGGTAGCCTAAATTTCGCAGGCCGACCATAGATATCAGTTGTGCGTCGGCGTGGGCTCGAAACCCGGACCATGTTCATGGTCGGCGAGAGTCTTAACCACTGTGCCACTGACGCACATTTAGAAAGCAGAAGGACTGATCGAAGAAATGATTAATTTTCAATTAGATCCTCACTCTGACTCTACTGTAATATATATAGCGTTTTTATTACAATACACAAAAATTTACCAATCAAGTAGCGATATGTTTGTTAACAATAATTGGCCAGTATCAGCATGTTAATGGGGTGATAATTAGCAAAGAAAACTAATACACACAATTAAAAGGTAGAAATGGTTGAAACACACGGATTGCGCAATGCATATTTCTGGAAAAATGACGAGTAATTAAGGAATACGAGTGTGCACTCCTAAACCTCACTTCACTAGTAGTAACCACGACAAAATGGAGAGGTTAGGTGTGAGACTAGTAACCCTATCCTGTAAACAAATAAAACTACCGTTCCTGGAACTTCAAAGCCCAAGCTTGAAGCCCTATGTTCCACTCAGAATGCGAAAAGAGTAAAGACAAAATATTCAGATCCTTGGATTTTTGTTAAATCCGTCAGTAATGAAACAAAGACAAGAAAGTAAATATTTCGACAATAAATAATGGCCCTAAAAATGTAAATGCACAATGAACATGTTTTGTTCAGCAAGTGGCTCATCAGATGATTTCACAACAAGCTTAGTGAATGACAGCATTCCTACTAAGACCTCAAACCAAGCACTTATCATTCTAAGTATCAAATCGCTAACCGCTATACCACGCTACTGAGTCAACATTTAGTAATAATAATTATTATATCATTCACAGAAAGTTCAAATAGATCAACCTCACATTGAAGCTTACGCTGAGGATGCTGTCTCGAAGGACAACAGAAGCTACTCAATCAGATTAACTATCTCAAGGATAACAATGAATCTCTTGCGAATAGTACACTGATACAGCATGGATTTCTTAGCATAAAAGTCGCCGATACACCTGGCATTCGAAGCCAGCCACCCGTACAAGTACTAACCTTATCCTAAGGTTGCTCAGTCTTGGTGATAGAATAAGACCTGATATCTTCAACATGGTGTGGTCACCGAAAGCACTGCTATACAGCAATTGTTATATGTACCTATATAAAGTGACACACACTGGGGGAGTACTAAGAGGAGGCTGCTAATTTTTAAAACTACAGTAAAAACACCATAAGTAATTTCTCATCCAAATCCGTTACATACTTCATAAAATGCCATAAGTTAAGTTTGCTTTCACTTTTAAAGGATGAAAGATTAAAACTGACGTTTTATTTTTAAGGACTCAAAAACAACATGTGATTAGAAGTCATAAGATTTGGGCTGAGGACTTTTGTTTCTTTTCTTCTAATTAGTTGCATTCTACTCGCATGTTCGCTGTTACAATTCCAAATTAGGGGTGCGATGTGATGTGATGTACTTTGTCAAAACTATTTAGGCGTTTCTCCCAAATCTATAGGAAGAAAAGGCTTTGTTCCAATCCGGTATAAAAAGAACTAAGTCAGAACACTGTTCAATAGAGCACGGGAAATTTGTTCCGACAGTGCTGTTGAGCATGAAATAAAATCTCTGAAGGATATTTTATCTAAGAATGCATATCCTGAGAAGTTTATTAATAAAAACTCTAAAGAAATTGGCCCCTGCAAAACAATCCAAACAGTTCCGAAGAAACTTGTCTATATCAGATGATGTACAGGAAGTAGTCAAACGAAGTCTCGACAAAGCCATCAAGAAAACTTATTATGCTGCAAAACCTGTTTTCCTTAATACCATTAAGCGAGTGCTTCAACAATCTGGGAAAGACCAGTCGCCAATGCTCGACACTTTAAACTGCGTATACCAATTTGAGTGTGTTTGTGGAAGCAAATACATAGGTCGTACGCAAAGGCGATTGTCTACTCGCATGATGGAGCATTTGCCAAAATGGTTGAAAACAGCTGAGTGCAAAGTGCCAAAATCCTCAATAACAAAACATCTTGTGGATTACGGACATGATATCGACGCGGTCAAGTCATTCACTATTGTCAGCAGACAAAGAAACAAGAAGATGCTTGCAATTGCAGAGGCTTGTGCAATTCGAATTTATAAACAAGGTCTCTGTGTACAAAACTAGGTGGTCATCACTCTGAATCTACCATGGTAATACGTTTTACTTATTATTCTACCCCATAAAAAAATCATTATTCTTGATTCATTTAAACTAATCAGTAGGATTATCTTAACTCACTTCAACACTATTATTGTTATTATAACCATTACTATTGATATTACTGTTTGCAATTCTAGTTATATTCTCTAATGTCTAATAGATTATCAAAGTGATGTAATTGAAGCGTAATGCAATTTATCTTAATTTGATCTCTTATACTCCCTCTCCCCTTGTCTGTTTGAACATGACCTGGAAAACATTCGCACCTGTCTTTCTGCATGACTAATTTAATGTAGTTTGTTTACTCTTCAGTCTTATATCTCCCAATGTAATTTCAAAAGTATATATATATCCGTGTATGTAGAGTATTCAGCTGATGAGTTCTACCGAAATTTGATAAATCCATTAATTCCTGCTTTATTAACCTTTGTTGCTTGTTTTAAATTCGTATCGGGAAATAAATGTTTTCAAGGAAGAAAACTGGTAGAATCATAGAGAAGATTGCTTGAATTCATTTTGAGTATCCATTACACCAGGAGGTGGCTCTCATAGCTAATTAGTCGATTGGTTAATGCTATGTCATTTGAAAATTTGGATGTTTGCTTCAAATCTCAGTGACAGTCTCACACCTCATTGGGAATACAGTTGTATTCATCAGGTGAATTGTAAATAGGAAGGAGTACAAGTCCCACATTCCACCGATAGCCGCTAATAATCAAGTGATAATCTAGTGTCGCTTTGCGGGACGTGATTAATTTTGAAATATGATCACGAATTCACTTCAGCTAGAGAACCATTGAAAAGCACCAAGAAGTGGTACTAGACAGCTGTTTCATCCTTGTTGGGGACTCCACAGAAGCTCTATACGCCCTTGATCCCACCTACACAAGAGCAAACCCAAAACCTCCAGGTTACAAGTACAGCTGATTAACCATTCAGCCACAAGGGGGAACCCAATGGGCCTAACAATTCTCACTTCTACCAACTTACAATATATATCTTGACCCTCAGCCAATGTCGTCGGTGGAATCCTCTTTTTACATGCTTATTATCTGATTAATGTGACCATGTTTCGCCACGTTTAGAGACTCATCATCCGACTGAAATCAAACAATAGGATATGCAAATTAATAATAATATTTTCAACAAGTAAATTCCCTGTTGTTGACTGGAAAAGACAAACACACACACACACACTTACTACTTGCTTTTAAATTCTCGATCTCTTCAGCATCAATTTTCAAATGTTCAATATGCTTTTCAAGTATTTGTAACCATAATTCTAATTCCTTCAATATTGACCATGGTTCTGCATAACTGACACAGATAATTCCCATTGTATGCCATATATTCGACTTGTTCAGTGCAAATCTTAACAGACTACCAGTCTGTTGTGGATTGCTGTCTAAACACCATACACCCATATTTAGAGAATCTTTGGCAAAATAACAAAAACAAATACCAGGTTAAAAACACAGTGCATCAGTTAACTTCAGTATAAGTTGACAGATTGAAGTAATCAAGTGTTATTTGACATCACAAAATATTGTTAACAGTAATTACCCTGGCTGACTAATATGAAAATGGAATTAATCATGAACTGACAGCTACTTCGTTCTAGTTTGTAACTCTTTAACAGTAAACACCCATGACCCCATAGCAGTGATGAAAATTGAGACAGGCGAAGTTAAACTATAGCAGCCACTCTTATACATGACCTTCCACAGACAGTTAGCATGAAAGGTCGTACAACCAAATCAAATTATATCTCTACTTCTAGGTTTGTTAAACAAGTTTTAGGAAGATGGAATGTTTGATTACTGATATGTTGGCGTCCTTTCTCACACCTACGTCATTGGTCCTCAGCAAATCTTTACTTTGCCCTACTCTCTGAAGGCCTCTTTAGCTGGCCTCACGATTGTCAATAGTCTCTCACCTCCCCTCACATTATCGTTTCCATGTCACCCTGGGACGACCAACTCATCGTTTCTTATTAGAACTCCACTCGAGCGGTGGCCTGGCGAGCGATGTCATTCAACGGTCGCCTCAGAGTATTCCCAATCCATCTTCATTTTCTTCTACATATTTGCTGAGCGATAGGTTCTTGGCTGGTTCATTTCCAGAGTTTCTTGGTTCTACTTCTGCCTGGCTGGCCATTTGATCTTCAATATGGAGTCAGCGAAGGTAACAGCCGTTGATAAAAGTCTACAGTAGGCTTTTGGAAATGTTTTTCTACAAGTTTCTGACCCGTATAAAAGAGCTGATTGACTGAGCATCGGTGTTGAAAATCCGAACTCTTTCCCTTGTACTGAATGCAGAAGATTCCCAAACTGATTTCAGAATGATGAAGGTTCGTCTTGCATTTCTGATCCTGACTAGGTTTTAAATCCTCATCCAAGAAGCTGGATTTAGTTAAAACGATGCTGTCTAGATAAGTGGAGGAGGTGACCTCTTTCAAATTTCTCTCGTTGATAAGGATTAATGTTTGTTGTTGTTGGTTGGCTTTCTTCATTACTTGTGTCTTATATATTTTCCCTTGAGGTCCTATCCTTGCTGCTTCTTCGAATAACTTGTTGGCTTTATCCTGTAGGTTTTCGATTTCATATGACATTAGACGTTGTTGGTCCGTGAGGTTCATATCTTCTGGTGCAACATATTCCTGTCTTTTCACCCCCCCCCCACAGTCTGACACATAATCCAGTCCGCCACAATTAGGAGTACAATCTTATCTTCTCGTAAATAAACTTATGTTGATACTTAGACTTTTCGTTGTACGTCATTGCGTGTTACTGCTTAGGTAGAGTGGGGTGAGGGACAGACAGCTGTTATATTCATTGTCGGCATAGCCTAGATATATGTTGTGGTCATCTCTTCTGTGTCACTGTTTTGAAAAATGTAAAAATTACTATGTAGGTAACGGATACTTGAAGATGCATATGAGGTCTAGGTTTAACAGGGATGTTGAGATTTCTCTGTAAACCAGAAGGATTGTAAATATAAACTGATCTCAGAACACTAGTGGTTTATAGTCTTTATTTTAGCTATTTCTTGACTTTGCTGCTCAAGGACAACTTTAAGGTTTAGTTTAACTCCAATCGGGAAGTTCAGGGAAATGAAACAAGTATTCAGTTACTAGGTTGAAATCGAACAGATGATTAATCCTAATATCTACCATTTCGCGAAATAGTGCTGCAGACATACAGTGCTATCAGTTAGTGTTAGTTTCACAAATGAATTGATGGACACAACTAGTTACAATTTCTCAGAAGAACTCAAATGAGTTTCTCCTCTAGTAAGTCAATGGGCAGTGATTTAGGGGATAGCGCTTCGAATGCCTATTCCAGATGTTGTGGCATTTATCGCGAAATGCCTTCACACCATAATGAAAGTTAGATGGGGGGAACAAGGGACTCTGCAGTGCGACGAAATAACCAAGATCCTGTTGCCTGAAAATGACCTCGAAGGAATTGAAGATGAATCGGACAAACACTACGGAGACTGTTGGGTGAAATCAAGCATTGGGTACTTGGGTGTAACCCGAACAGGAATCAATAAGTTGAGCCTCAGTCTGATGTTAACATGAAAGAAATGGAACATACTGGGCAAAGAGCAAGATGAAATGAGGATGAAGTGTTTACGTCCAATCGCAACCAAAAGGGGTTAATAATAGGGATAATAATATTCAATCAAATAGTATAATTACCGGTGAATTTAAAAAACTTTTTTTAATCGATAACTCACCTTCATTTCCGTCTTCACTAAGGTCTAAAAAGTGATAATCCAATCCAATAGCACATGTAATCTCCTTATCCTTGTTTATGCATTCAATAAGACGTGTTTTGCCAGCAGATTCACTGCCCAAAATAATTATTTGTGGTTTATCTGGACTTTCAATAGTTCCATAAGCGTTTCTTCTATTTAACTGTACTTCATCAAGTAAAGATGCCCTGTAAAGCAGAGAAAAAGATTATGCTAAAAATGCATCATTTTCTAAGAATAATCTGGTCATACTGTCTAGGCTGACACAGAAACGTTCCGTAGTTGGTAGATGACGTGACGAACTGGAGTTGTAATTATTTAGTCTAAGCGCTTAACTTCTTACCAATGGATTCGGGGTTAGAAACCCTGTACACCTCCTGAGGTTTGGACGTCTAGGTGATTGGAAATGCAGGTGGTCATAAAATAATGAAATATAAATGATGATAGTCAGAAAAGACTAGTAGCAAAGAACTCTCGGGACGAACCACTGAAGAACCTGCTGCTTAGAAAATAGCCTGTAGGAATCAGAGGTGGATAAAATACTCGCAGCGGAGACCGCTCACTGTCATTACGCACCGGGTTTGTAATGGAAATCGAATGAGAAACGACAATTTGAGCGTGACGGAGGATCGTGAGAAAACGAAATGGCAGTATCATTGAAATAAGAAAAAAAATTGTGCACTGTGGAACAGTATAAATCCATTATGAGTAGATTTTTGTTTTGATAAAGTCTCACAGTGTTATGCAGTAATGTTTACTGATGACGTTTCGAGCACAATTTATTGCTCATAATCATATCAAGGTACTCACACGACCTCCATTAGTTTTCATTTGATTTGATTGGCAGTAGTATTTTCCATATTTCAGGTATGAGTGATGAATAATTCCTGTTGCATGTGTTTGGTGTAGACTCGATGAACAAGGATTCAGTAATCAACCTCTCTCTCCACCTATCTAGATTACTTTTTGGAATTTTAACCCTCTCCCACCCTATTGTGTGGCTGTGTGTTAATGCATGCATTGCAATTGCTGAGCTTTTTTCTAAATTACTTATCTTTTCAGGGTCAACCATTCTTACCCTAGCTAAATTCTTATGTTCTGACAATCTGACTACCCCTGACCTACTAGTTTGACCTATGTAGTTGACCTCACAGTCATTGCAGGGTATTTTGTAAATTATATTATTTTGTCTAATTGGGTCAACTGGGTCCTCTAACCTACAGAGCTTGTCCTTGAGTGAGTTTGTAGGTTTAAATGCGATCCTAATTCCTGCTTTAT
This sequence comes from Trichobilharzia regenti, assembly GCA_944472135.2. Lineage (NCBI taxonomy): Eukaryota > Metazoa > Platyhelminthes > Trematoda > Strigeidida > Schistosomatidae > Trichobilharzia > Trichobilharzia regenti. The sequence goes on from OX235266.1 coordinate 34,159,940, forward strand.
TTAGAATCCTACGTAGGGTTTCAGATGTCCCCTCTTTATGTGGTATAACTGTAGATGACTTATATTCTCTCTTATTTATGTTATTATTAATCGTTTCACAATTATTTTTACTTTTCGTTTGGCCTTTTGTGATCTTCCTAATGAATTTTAAAGGATAGTTATTTAACACCAAAGCCTCTTCTATCTGTTTTACTTCATCGTTTAGGTCTTTTCTTGTGCAACTTAGTGCTACTGCTCGGTTTGTTAAACACTTAACTAAGCCTGCCTTAGCAGTTAACGGATGAGATGAATTAAAGTCTAAGTATCTATTAGAATGAGTTGGTTTTCTGTACACACTAGTGTGTAGTTTACCTTCTATTCGTTTTATTTTACAGTCCAACATAGCTAATTCTCCTTGTTCATTTTCCGATTCAAATGTGAATTTTACTCCCTCCATTAGTGAGTTTACGTGTGTCAAGAAGCTAGAGATATCTTCTGTTTTTAACACTGTGAAAGTGTCATCCACATATCTCCACCATATTTTTGGAGTAGGAGTAAACGTATTAAGAGCATTACTTTCCCAGCTGTCCATAAATATGTCTGCTAAGATAGGGGATATTGGTGATCCCATTGCTACACCTTCTGTTTGTCTATATATTTTGCCTTGGAACTTAAAGATAGTAGATGTGAGGCATAACTGAATCCCTAAAATAATTTCTTCAATGGGCAGCTTTGTCCTATGATTGAGTTCAGGATCCGCAGTTAGTTCTTTCTCACCTGCTTCTAAGGCCATATTGACTGGTATATTAATATGAAGACTAGTTATATCAAAACTAAACATTTTCTCATCATTCTCTAGTTGAATGTCGTTTAGTTTATTTTTCAACACTGTTAGACTTTATGAAAACAAAATTTACCCATAATGGAATTATACTCTATCACAGTGCACAAGTTTTATTCTTATATCAATGATACTCATGGTCTTCCTACTGGGAAGCTTATCAACAAACTCACACGGTTTAGTCAAACTGAAGCAAGATTCACAAATCATCAGATTTTTAACAGTCGATGTTTCAAAAATCATATAATTGCGAAATATTTACGTCTGCGTACTCCAATTACTTCAAGCAAAATAACATCGGCAGCGGAAAATGTAAGTAGATTATGTCTAAGAGAAGAACTACATCGAGTTACTGTGAAACTAAATAATGTACGAAATGAAATTGAAAAACTCAAACACAAACTCAAATATGTGGTCAATGACAAAGATTATATAATTGTTATTGAAACATCCAACAAAGCTAGAGAATCAGCATTAATAAAATCAAAAATCACACAAATCGAAAAATTCAACAGATTAATTGAAGAAAAGAACGCAACAAATGAAGTTGATATCAACACGTCATCCTCTATCGACAGAACAAAATGGGTGATCAACCTCTCATCAAGGGAACTAAGCTCTAGTGAGATAAAAGTACTTGAGAAAAGATTAAATTTCATCGTAACAGTTAATAAATTAAAACCAGAGGATGTCATTCCTAACATAGAAGTAGCACTAAGCTCAATAGATAAGACGACAGCAGAAGAGGTTCGAGCACAATGTGCATTAACCCTGAAAAATCAAAAGAAAACAAAATCAAACTTAACAAAATAGGAAAGAGAAGATTTAATTAGTCTAAGACAGGATAAAAATATTGTCATCGCAAAAGCTGACAAAGGAAACTCCACCGTAGCTCTGGATAAATCTGAGTATATCAAAAAAGTTACTGAACATATTCATACGGGTCCATATGAAGACATTAAGAAGCCTGTGGACACAATAATCAATAAGGTTAAGAAATCTACAGCAGAACTAACACGCAGAATGAAGCCGTCACTGGGTGAGTCAAAATGGTTTAATTTAATGCCTAAATCTAATAATGCTAGTAGAATATATGGTACTATTAAAATACATAAGCCAGGCTATCCCATAAGACCAATAGTAGATTTTAGAAATACCCCCACTTATGAATTATCAAAACACTTAGCTCTAATACTTTGTCCCATTAGAAATCGCTCAAAATCTCGACTAACTAATTCATATGAGATGAAAAGTAAGCTAAATAACATTCAACTAGAGAATGATGAAAAAATGGTTAGTTTTGATATAACTAGTCTTCATATTAATATACCAGTCATTATGGCATTAGAAGCAGGTGAGAAAGAACTAACTGCGGATCCTGAACTCAATCATAGGACAAAGCTGCCCATTGAAGAAATTATTTTAGGGATTCAGTTATGCCTCACATCTACTATCTTTAAGTTCCAAGGCAAAATATATAGACAAACAGAAGGTGTAGCAATGGGATCACCAATATCCCCTATCTTAGCAGACATATTTATGGACAGCTGGGAAAGTAATGCTCTTAATACGTTTACTCCTACTCCAAAAATATGGTGGAGATATGTGGATGACACTTTCACAGTGTTAAAAACAGAAGATATCTCTAGCTTCTTGACACACGTAAACTCACTAATGGAGGGAGTAAAATTCACATTTGAATCGGAAAATGAACAAGGAGAATTAGCTATGTTGGACTGTAAAATAAAACGAATAGAAGGTAAACTACACACTAGTGTGTACAGAAAACCAACTCATTCTAATAGATACTTAGACTTTAATTCATCTCATCCGTTAACTGCTAAGGCAGGCTTAGTTAAGTGTTTAACAAACCGAGCAGTAGCACTAAGTTGCACAAGAAAAGACCTAAACGATGAAGTAAAACAGATAGAAGAGGCTTTGGTGTTAAATAACTATCCTTTAAAATTCATTAGGAAGATCACAAAAGGCCAAACGAAAAGTAAAAATAATTGTGAAACGATTAATAATAACATAAATAAGAGAGAATATAAGTCATCTACAGTTATACCACATAAAGAGGGGACATCTGAAACCCTACGTAGGATTCTAAATAAAGCAGGAATTAGGATCGCATTTAAACCTACAAACTCACTCAAGGACAAGCTCTGTAGGTTAGAGGACCCAGTTGACCCAATTAGACAAAATAATATAATTTACAAAATACCCTGCAATGACTGTGAGGTCAACTACATAGGTCAAACTAGTAGGTCAGGGGTAGTCAGATTGTCAGAACATAAGAATTTAGCTAGGGTAAGAATGGTTGACCCTGAAAAGATAAGTAATTTAGAAAAAAGCTCAGCAATTGCAATGCATGCATTAACACACAGCCACACAATAGGGTGGGAGAGGGTTAAAATTCTAAAAAGTAATCTAGATAGGTGGAGAGAGAGGTTGATTACTGAATCCTTGTTCATCGAGTCTACACCAAACACATGCAACAGGAATTATTCATCACTCATACCTGAAATATGGAAAATACTACTGCCAATCAAATCAAATGAAAACTAATGGAGGTCGTGTGAGTACCTTGATATGATTATGAGCAATAAATTGTGCTCGAAACGTCATCAGTAAACATTACTGCATAACACTGTGAGACTTTATCAAAACAAAAATTTACCCATATTCGAAATGGCAGTATGCTCTTATTTATGCAGCCACCCAAGGAGCACTACGCAGCAAAGGACAAAATTGTGATATGATGCTGACGCCCTATGCTCCCCTTGGAACCCAGGGGAATAATAATAATGATAAAGCATTTCAACCAGGGGAAAATTAAGAATCCACAACTAAAACGTGTATACGGTTTCAACGATTTTTAGTTAAGATCTATTACTAACAATCACTATCAAATGTAGGTTTTCATCCGTTACGGGCACGTATCCAACGAGTACGTCTGAAAGAAATGCTAAAGAAATTACCAGTTTTTTTAGTTGTTAAGATGTGAAAACTGTAATGTTCAATTTATGTTAATGTTACTAAAGTTATCTTTGTGCGTAGAGGTATATAGGTATCCCTCTGCGCATGGAATAAATACAAATACCTACGTGATAGTATACATACTGTTGTCGCTAAGAATGAACACACGCACGCACGCACCGAATCAACATACAGCATGCTAGGATGAAGTAATCTGCAATGTGTAAATAAGGAAGATAAAGGCAGTTTCACATCTGTTTGGTAAGAATTCATTAGCTGACAAACGGTCTCTAAAACTACCATCAGTTAGTGATTTCTCACCCATACTGAACTTACCTACGTCATTTTTTTGAGTATCAATAAGTGTTTATTAAATTTAAGAAAAAAGACGACTCATTTAACATGTACTTACGATTAGTTGTCAACTCAGTTCTAGAGTACATGATTACTTCTGGTCATACACAAATAGCAGAGACTTCATTCAGACTCATTTATAAAGTACAAACAAGCCATTCAGAAGCATTTCGTCTACATTATTCTTCATACAACTGTAGCTCTATCGATCCATAGGAAAGAGGTTCTACTTTGTGTTTAGAAATTTTTCCTTCAGTTTCTTCTACTACCGTGGCCTCAGAATTAATATTTTGTTTTCCTGAATAGTTGTACAATAATCAATAAGTTTCTAAATGATCATTTATCAGTTCACTGATTAGCTGTCAAATGTCTTTGGATTACATAAGATTATTCCCTATTTTTCATTGTTATTTCTCGGACACTTTTATCTATTCTCTTAATAGGTGCGTCCATAGCGGATGATTGATTACATGATATGGGGATTTTTTATACCTTGGAGAAATTCACGTTTTGAATCTTTTCATATCAGTTCAGTAGAAACTTGTGCGAGTAATATGCTTACACTGGTTGTCACTCGGCAACCCTACCAACCAGTGTGATGGATAAGTTAGTTGATATCGGTTCAATTTATTCTTACCAACTGAATAATTAGTCGCTGGTATCACAGTAATACAAGCAGTAATTCAGGCAGTTAAAATATTTACTGATAAAAGGGGTGGTGAAAGTGGAATAAAAAAACAGAAGGCGAAGTGAAGTATATACTTAAAAAGCCCAATATGTTTGGAGATATTTTGACTTGTGTACAGATAATAAATTCGCTCCGTTCTTCTTTACAACTGTTAAAAGTGACTGCTGAGAATTATGGTTATGATAACAGCTGTGTGAGTTCTGTTTCCCATGTCAAATAATATAATATAATTCGTAATATTAAGATGAAGGATACAGTGTTAAGTGAAGAGAAGAAGTCAATCAACGAGGATGTGGTGGCTAGGTTACGGGTTGAGAATACCAAGTCATCTTCTTTTTTATCAATCAACGTTGGATGATGGTAGACTGGAGTGAAGAATGGTTAAGGGGCGGGGAAGGGGAAGGGAAATAAAAACGTGTCATCATTCCTGGAATCTATGAATTCCTTGACTGTTGGACTGAACAAGTGATAATGTGTAGACTGCTTAACCAAAGTCCTCGAGACATTGACATCAAGTGTCGGAGACAATTAGAGATATGGCTAGCAATCATCCTCAGTGGTTGAGATGCATTTTGTCTCTGCTAGATTCATTAGATGCCCATTATTCTCCATGTAATTTTTCTTTTTCGATTACATTTCCGTTAATGATGACTTCTTTGCAATACTTTTATTCTCTATCTTTATTTCCGAGTTTATGAAATATGGCAACTTGAACTGTTACACTTTCTTGCAAAGTCGCACACTGAAATCTCAATATGTTTGAACACTAATATCTTTAGGTTGTTATTAGTAACCTTAAGGATGTGTTTTCTCTACAAATCGAATAAATATAACTTCAAGTTCAGAAAATAACCATCCCGTACAGCACAAAGTAGGTATAAGCAACTTAACCAGTAAAATTATATTTGAATTGTAGCCTGTACAAGAAAACTTTTCTATTTATGCATATAAGCCACAAAATCTTGCCACATTATTTCAGTAACCATATTTCTCAGAATCGAAAATTATCCCTATGATTTGGATTCCTATTCCTTTCAAAAGTTGATTATAAACAAGGTTCACTCAGCTTAATTTGACTTATTCACATTTTGTCGGTTATTCAGGGGACATCTGATATGCATTTCTTTGCATTTAAGGTAGAAAGCAGAGCTTCAAACTTGAGCTTTGAAAGTGTAGTGGCACTGGTTTGAGGTTGATAGCCTCACTCACAACCGTCCTTCTTTTCCAGGCTCACTGACCGCTAAACAAAGTGTAGCACTGCACAGGAGAAGAATCTAATCCATCCCTTCCCCGTAGCATTCTGAGGGTTAATAATTCCTATGTAAATTTTGACGCAAAGTTGTAGATTTTGTATGACAGCCTACGGTTTTTAATCAACTTGTGTGTTCAACGCACTTCAAACTAATTGAAAATAAGTCATTCTGAGGGATTTCAGATAGGTGAATGAGGCTTATTAGTAATGTTCCTTCATAAAATGATGATTTGGGAAAATGACTAGTGTCAAAAGATTGGCTCTTATATACTCCACAAAAATTTAATAAATTCAGTGTGAGCAAAGAATGTAAAGTAGTCAGTTTTTTAAATGACTAATCTAACAAGCTAACTCTTCTGAAAATCCGCTCAAGTATTAGCCAAATTATATGTTACACAGAAAATCGATTCTAAACACGTCTTTGAGTGTCACTGCATGTGTCATATTCCTTTGATTGGTCCTGCTGCATTCCGTGTGAGACATAAGGCTTTAAACTTGAGCTTTGAAGTTCCAGTAGCAGTGGTGTTATTTTTAGGGTGTGGGATGGCTATCCTTACTCTCGACCTTCTTCGTTCTCCTGATTTACTGTTTGTCGTCCAATAAACTAGAGGTGTAAGAGTGCGTCAACAGGGAATGTAAACTGACTTTCCTTGTGGCTGGTCAGCATTTTACCATTGAACTACATGCCTTATTATAAGATGCTTACATGGAAATGAGCACAAACAGTAGTAAGTGGGATACAGTTTTATCTTCGGATTTGTCCGAAGACGGTGACTATTAACAAAGAGAAGATGAACAGATATATGGTAATAAAAATGTGCAATATATCAGGGGTGTTACAGATTATTTTAGAATTGATTTAATCGCAGTTTGTTTTGTCAAAACACTCCTTCGAAATATTAGGAAATAGACTGTTAGAAATAATAAAGCATCAATATTGACTAGTCACTAGGGTGTAACCTACGCCATGCGAGTAGTCCTTGTTACTGGTGCACACTGATTTCTGCTATCAGTCAAGTTTTCAATAATGTCACCAAGCTAGGTGGCTGGCCATCGTGGTGCAGTCTGAATTAGTATTAGGTGGTTGGATGCAATCGACAAACACGCGTTACTGAAGAATGCCAGCCAAAAGGAGTAAAACCTTATCTTTGGTCAGCCCACTGGTATCTGCTTCTAATGCTGTTAACTTAAATGGTTTAATGGAAAGTCAAAGAAACAAAAGATTCATCTGTGTTTGAGGGTGATTCAATTACAAACACGCTAGTACGATATAAAGTGCCAAAGCCTTGACTTGCTGCTTTAGAATCATACAAAATAGTTATCCTCATATTTTCTGAGATTAAATGTGCGTGATAAATGTGCTATCGGGTATTTTGTCTATTGGGGTTGAACAAAAACCATAATATAGTGCGCTCTAATATTTATGATGCATACGACTACGAAAATTTCGTCTTTATTAGGAAGAATTCGTAAGATTCCTAGAGGCGGCCTGCTTAAATCATTGGGCTACCGAAATTACTTTCCTCCAAAATGCTTAATTTTATCTGGATTTATAATTGTTTTAATCGTCCAGTTATATCAAATGACCTATAAATAAACTTGCGCGATGATTTAACTTGCTCCCAAGTAAACGCTGTATAATTATTCAACGAAATGAAGATATACTTCAGATTATTAATTTACATGTGAATCCTGTGTGAAGAAAAAAGTACTTTGGAACTGAATACGCTGAAAAATTTTGTACCGTATATTGGCATACTGTCTCAAATAAAGCTTTACCATTATTATTATTAAGAATCTTGTGGAGACCAAATTGTTTATCTCCATGTGCGTCGGTGTCACAGTGGTTAGGACTCTCGCCGACCATGCACATGGTCCGGGGTTCGAGCCCGCACCGACAAACATCTGATATCTATAGTCGGCCTGCAAAATTTGGGCTACCGATATCCATGCTGAGAATTCCATACTTGTACCAAAAATACAGTGTGGAATCAAGCTGTAAATCAAAAATTTAAAAAAATAATTAAATAAATGAACTAAAGTGCACAACATGCAGATTTTACCGTAATGTTAATAAAATTTATTGCTTCTCGCAGACTATTTTTCTAAATTTGGAGAAAAACAGAAAGGTTTGGGCTCTAGGTTCACTGCTAGTAGTTCATTCGCTACTCAAAACAGGAACGGATCGGCAATTTACAAAATAGTGTCACTACCTTGGATAGATTTCAGGATCACATCTCTTTTTTTCACACTAAGAGCAGCTTTATGAAGGCAGTATTCCTGGTGCGTCACATGTATCTTTGATAAGCTATCAGACAATGCCTTAATGAAAGCTCTCTGAAGAAATCAGAGTTCTTTAAAACTATTTAGTGCAATTTCAGTGCACTTTTTAGAATGGGAAAGTATGTCCAATAACTTGTGTAAAGTTGGCACTCCTAAAGTTCCGCAAGAATGGAAGTATTTACCAGAGGCCTAAAAAGATTGAGTCTTGGTAAATGCATACTATGAGGACTAAAACTTTACATACAGTCTTCCATATTTCACACAAAAGACTATTGCATGAGTAAAAATTACAAACTTTGTTTTACCACTTTGTCTTAGCACTACATTAGTGAATACATACAGGTAGAAATGTCGCAGGTAACATTTTGTTCGGGCGCATTGCAGACTTTTAGAGACAGACTTAGGGCGCATTGCAGACTTTTTGGGGCAGACTTAGGGACACTGTCCCACGTAAGTAGATATACCTGAAGTTTTTGCCCCAAAAAGTCTGCAATACGCCCGAAAAAAATGCTAGCTGGGGTATAGCGAAAAGCCGAAATATTTTTACATTTACAGCACTGAATTTCTTCATTGAAGAAGAAATGAATGAAATTAATTGGTAACCAACATAAAATACAGAAATAAATGATAAAGTAGCACAAACACAAAGAAATTATAAAATATTTGTGTCTGAATCAAAAAGCTTTTAAGTTCGAAAGTATTTTGTTAGGTACGGAAACCGTGAAACTACAGCTGATTTATATATGACGGATGATCATTAAATGAAGTGAGAAAAATTACCATAAATTATGCTTATTTTCACTTTCCATGTCACGCATTTTGCAGAGCAATTTGAAATATCGCTAGTTATATCAAGTAGTTGTTGATTTATTATAAGCAATAAGGTCGCATTCGAAGATTCAATATCCAATATCCAATATCCTGATTACGAGCTAGTATAAACCAGTGATTTCTTTGAGCTCGCTTCTTGATTGTGAGGTAGAGGTTCCAGATCTTCGGTGAGCTTCTGCGTAGTAAGTCCCGACACTCGACTGCTTTAGCTCTGGTAGACTCCAGGAGCAGTGGTGCGGGGATTGGTCGAGATGTGGTTTGTAGTATGCAGTATGTTAGGACTGTATTGCTGCCGTGAATGGAGTTTGACCTAACTCCCCTTGGTCATTCGGTGTAGTCATGAAAAGCAGAATAGTAGTAATAATAATAAGAATAAAAATAATGGGTTGTAGTGTAGGTAATATTGGTTGAGATAAGTGGAATAATAAAGGTGACATAAGGAAAAGATAGAGTGAGAGAAGGCAGAATAGGTCGTGGGGATTTAGTTTGTACGCTTATCCATTGACAGTGTGGTTTCAAATTTTATGAGGATAAGCCATTGAGACACAAACCTTGCATTTCTGCATGATTCAATAGAAAATAGACACATGTAACCTGATAATATTTATTAGTGAAACATTAGTAAAGCAGCTTGTAAATTTACGACATCTGAATTAATAATTTAATATTAGGCTGTATTATTATTATATCCTTTAATTCCTAGAGGAACATAAGGCTTCATCTGCGCACCTCCATTGCCTTCTGTTTTCTGTCAACTATTTCACCCCGATCCAAGTCTGCCCACATGCTTTCATCTCCTCTTCACATGACCTCCTCCAAGTCACCCTTGCACTGACGACCAACTCGCCGCTTCCCTTTCGGCTTCCACTCGAGCAATGGCTTGTCTAGTGATGTCACTCACTTGATGGTTTCCTCAGAGTATGGCCAATCCACCAACTGCATTTCTTCCTGCCTACTTGTTTCACAATCGGTTCCTGGTTGGTTCGCTCATTGCCAGAGATCCCTGTTGCTGATCTTTTCTGGCCGGCCATCTGATCTTGAGTGGTATTGAGGGAAGACAGTAAGCTGTTGATGAAGGTCTGAAGTTTGCTTGAGATGCTCTTTATGATGCGCAGTGCAATTCTCTGATCCGTATAGTGGGTACCACTGACTGAATTCACATTGGAGTTGAAAATCCGGGTCTTATTTTTGATGATGAGTGCTGTTGACCTCCACACAGACTGGAGAGTAATGGGCTTGTCTTGCTTTTCCGATTCTAGCTTTGATATCCTCGTCAGATCCGTCCACCTGTAGTTGAAACCATGCTTCCCAGGTAGGTGAAGGAGATTGTTTCTTTCAAATTCCTCCCATTTATGTTGACTTATTGTTGTCTGTTGTTGTTGTTGCTGTTGGTGTTTCCCAGGAATCTCCATCACCTACCTCTGTGTTATCTATGTAGTCCTATCTTTGATGCTTCTTCCTTTGTTGACTTGTTGCTTTTCACTTGCATATCTTCCAGCTTGTGGGAAATCAGACATATATCATCGGTGAAGTCCAGATCCCATTCATTATATCTTACTTAAGGGATTTATTACCGCTATGTACTAACAATGTTAGGTTTACATTTGGAGCGACTTTATTGCATATCCCCTCAATGACGCTTGTTGCTATGTTGCTATTGGTTTCAAGTGGCCTTGTTTTTGGGGGAAGATATAACTGATGTAATATTGCGATTCCATAGACATAAATCAGGCTCATAGGTGAAAGGAAGTTATTATCCTGGAATAAGGAAAATTGTCCTTAAATTGTTTATAAGGTAATGAGAACATTATTTTTCAGTTTATTTGTATATATACTATTGTGCATCGAGTTGCACTGAGTTCCTATAGGAACTATAGTGCAACTCTTTGTAACTGCATTTACATAAAGTAAAACATTACAAATTCTCCTGTTTTTAGAATAAAAAAGATGATTCTTTTCATTATTGTAGTAATAAAGAATAAAATTTCTCCAACGTCAGTGTTATTTAATTGAAGTTTTAATCTCTGTAGGCCCTTAAAGGAATAAATTCGGCACCGAGAACTCCTATAGAAACCGAAAGTACTTTTAGTTTACTAAATCTTACCGACCAGCGAGCGCGCTCCTTGAATAAGACGTCCTTTTCCTCTCCAACCGGAAATATCCAATTTTGTGAATTATTCGTTTGGGAAACCTGATCTTCCTATCCGGCGAATTTTATTCAACCATTTCTTCCTCACCGAGCCTGTGTGTGGTACTTCCCGCTGTCTCGAACTACTGCCAAAGCTTCAGGTGCTACTTCTGTAGCAACATCCTCCTCACTCTTTCAAATAAACAGGACTTGTGGGTCTGTTACGTGATTGCTGTGAAGCCGAATAACCCGAAAGTTACAGGTAAAGTCAAAAGCTTTTACTTACACACTTTATCCTTCTTTTCTGTGCTCTCTATTGTCTTTTGCTGTAAGTCTATTGGACAAAATAACAGTCTCTTATTATTTAATCACCAGTATTAATTTAGGAGTAAAATGACAATAGATTCTCACCCTAAAATAAGTAATGGGACATCATACTCTGTAGTCACCAGGGCTTCAGCCAAACTAGGCAAACAGGTGAAGCTGATGGACTCACGCATACCGGTCTTGAAGACCAGGGCTGATATTCCCAGCTCGTACAAATTACCCATGTCGCCACAGTCCTACAGTGAAGCTGTGCAAAGTCAGCCAAGTGGATGTGGCTCCACCCCTGTTAACACGACTAGGTTAACAGATCCGAGTGGGAAAATTGCACTAAGTGAGAACTGCATAACACCCATCCCCATGGTAGACCATGAAACAAATAGGAAGGCCAAAAAGAAACGTTCACGACGTCGCAAGACGACAAGAACGCTCCCCAAGAAGGCAGACGACTGCAAGGTCTGCGCTTCTGTTGTCGAACAAGCAGACTCTGCTTTCGAATGTAACTTTTGCAAGCGATGGGTGCATTGCAGATGCGACAATGGGGTACCAAAAGCATATTATGACTTTATGCGTAAAAACCCATGCCAATGGTTCTGGTACATATGCCCGAGTTGCCGTCCTGATGTAGCCTCGCGTAGTCCTTTGAAAACTAAAGATGGTGCAGAAGTAGCGGGGAAAAATATGAAATGCTCGACCCCCACCAATCCGGAAATTAGTACAAATGCGCGTAAACCGGGGATACCAAAATCCTCACCGGTTAAACTTGTAACTCTTGACATAACCGCTCCAGACACAGAGGCTGGAGAACCACGGGTTTCCGTCGTTGGAAAAAGACCCCTCTCGTCTGCCAGTAATATTGGCCATAGCACTGAGACACAAAAAATACCCAGTCGCACCAGACAAACCAAAACGGTCTTAAAGGAAATCACAAACGTGCGAGGACCGAGCCCAAGCCCACGGTTAGTAGATCAAATTGTGTAATCCTCTTTAATGTACCAGACTGTAGCAGTAGTCTGCTGAAAGATAGGGCCCTATTTGATCAGGAACAGTGGTCCATCTTGTGTAGCACACTGGGTTTGGACATCCAACCAGTAAATCTATGCAGATTGTATAGGGGCACTGCTGCACCTGAAGGCAAACCATCCCCACTGAGGGTAACATTGGGCTCTACCGAGGATGTTGAAAAAGTGTTACTGGCTTCTCAAGTCCTTTCTATAGGGAGGGCCTGTAACATACGTGTTAAGCCAGACAGGCCGTGGAAGGAAAGACAAATGGCGAGGGAGTCGCCAGAGCTCATTCCTTCTGCCTCCATGGTTGTGCATGGCATTCCCGAACTGGTAACTGGGAACGCCTGCGAAAAGCATTGTCATGATGTACAACAATGGAGATGGTTAGCATCCCAGATGGCCCTGGGAAGTTCAGGGGCTGTCTCTATTTATAGACTGCCTCGACCCACTCATCTTATGTCAATTAACTCGCCACGTCTGTTAGCTGTCAAGTTCAGCTCCCAAGACCAGTTGACTACCGCTCTCCATAGATGGTACGAGACCAAGGACAAGGTCAGCAAACACATTCGCTGCTGCGAGAGCCGGCCTCGCACTCAAAGGAGAGAACAAAGCGTAGTAAAAGAAAATCCTCAACCCCTAGTCACACTACAGCGGTGCAGCACGGACGATGATAGCCAGTGTCATCCGAGTGCTCCAACTGAACTAGAAGAAAAAAACGCCAACAGGCCGGTTCCTGGGGAATCGGCCAACTAGTTCGTAGGATAACTCCTCAACCGATAGCCAATATCAAGTCAACTACCCCCCAATACGGGGAAGTGGTGAGACTGACTACCAGTTGCCTGTATAGTAATGTGAGAGGGCTAAGAGGCAAAATAGCTGAACTTAGACACCTACAATCACAACTAAACTCCAAAATCATAATACTGACGGAAACCTGGCTAACCCCTACGGTGGCAGACAGCGAAGTCAGTATAAATGATATGGTCCTAGTCAGGCGAGATAGGGACCTGAAAGAAGGAGGTGGAGTCGCCATATACGTCGACAAACAGCTCAGATGTGTTCACGCGATGGACCCTCCCCTCACAGAGCTCCCTGACTCCATATGGTGCCACTTCACCGTTGGGTACTGCAAATATCTAGTGGGCAGCATTTATCGATCACCTTCATGTGGAGCAGACCACAACCAGGTACTGCTAAATACAATTTCAGCGACTCAAGACATGGGTTATGATCAAATTGTCATAGCTGGTGACTTCAATGCCCCATCTCTTAACTTGGTGTCGGGAAAAGCCCATGATAGATTTGATCGAAATCTGCTGCATACCATCAGGAAGGCTGGATTCACTGAAAATGTCAAGATGGATACTAGATGGGGCCCTGATGGGAAGTCTTCTAGACTGGATTACGTGCTCACTAGTGACCAGCTACTAGTGGAAAACGTTCAGATCACGACTCCCATAGGTAGTAGTGACCACGCGGTCATAGTATTCGACATAGTCCTCCGCGAGCGCTTACAGTGGGACAATACACAGCCCTATCTGTGTTATAACAAAGCCAACTACACCAAAATGCGAAGACTTCTGTCTGAAGCAAACTGGCCTAAAAAATGGACAGAGCTAACAGTAGAAGAACACTGGAGAGTGGTAAAGGAGATCATTCACCAGGCGGTCTCAGACACTGTTCCTTTAGTCACACCAAAAGCTAGGAAGCAACGATCATGGCTAAAAGGGGACACAACGCCTTCTGCAGGCGAAGCGAAAAGCCTGGTTTGCGTGGCGACGATCGAAGAGTCAACCCGAATATGAAGTGTACCTTGAACTCAGGAATCGATGTAACATACGAGTCCGGAGCGATAGAAGGACATTTCAGGGAGACCTCGCCAATAAGCTTCTCGTGAACCCCAAAAGCCTATACAGGTTTATGTCCGAAAGAAAACCGACCAACCAGGGAGCATGCAATCTAGTGGGTTCTGATGGGAAATCTCTTACTAGTCTTGAAATGGCAGAGACATTCAGCCTAGCCTTTCACAGGCAACTAAACAGTAACGAGGATATTACCCCACAGAACATCCAGATTACATCGCAAAACCAACACGCGAAAACCTGCTGGGTACATTTCAAATTACCCCGGCTATGGTACTTGCAAAATTGGGAAGGTTGGCTTCGGGAAAGTCTTCAGGTTGTGATGACATCAGACCATCTGTCCTGAAGCAGTGTTCAGAAAGTCTCTGTCAACCCCTAAGTGATCTGTTCCAACACTCCCTTGATGTAGGGAAACTTCCATGTGAATGGAAACGTGCAATCCTATCCCCTATCTTCAAGGGTGGTGACCGGCAGAATGTGACCAGTTACAGACCAGTTGCTCTACTTCCAGTGATATCGAAGATATTGGAAAGTCTCATTGACGACCACATGAGAAAATACTTCGATGGGACTAACCTTCTTCACGAAGCACAGCACGGTTTCAGGAGGGGAAGATCCTGCGTGACGAATCTTCTACTAGCTTGGAACGATTGGACACTATCCTGGGACAAAAAGGTACCAGCCCACGTGATCTTTCTCGACTTTGCGAAAGCATTCGACACAGTTCACCATGGTCTGCTCCTTCACAAAATAAGCAAGGCGGGTGTTTCTGGAGCACTTCTCGCATGGCTGACAGATTACTTAGGCGAGAGAGAATTCTGCACCAAAGTCAACCGCATCCGATCATCCTGGCACACCTCGGCATCAGGGGTTCCTCAGGGTTCTATCCTAGGGCCGTTGATGTTTTTGATTTTTATCAACGACCTGCCCCCCCAACTAAACTGCTCTGCGCTTCTTTACGCTGACGACGTAAAGATTTGGAGAGCAATAAACTCATCGGAAGACTCAGATAGATTGCAGGCTGACCTGCAAACTCTGGGAAATTGGGCTTTGGCTAACGGAATGCCTTTCAATCTAAAGAAGTGCAAAGTAGTGCAACTTCATTCCGGCAGGTCACAGAGTGTAAATTACACCCTTGGTGGCCAGAACTTGAGTTGTGTTCCATCAGAGCGTGATCTAGGTCTTATTCTAACAGAAAAGCTAGACACCAGTGGAAATTACTCGAGGGACGTCGCCAAAGCCTACGCAACATTACACTTTATGCATAGGCAGCTGGGAGCTCTCACTCCCGAACTGTTCTTAAGGTTATATAAGGCATATGTGAGGCCACACCTTGAGGTGCATAATATCATTGCACCTCCGCTACTCAAAAGGGATGCTAACATTCTAGAAAGTGTCCAGAGACGAGCGACAAAATGGGTGATCGGCCTCCGCAACAAATCATATGAGGAAAGACTAAAGAAATTAGGTCTTTTCACACTTAGTTACCGTAGGCACAGGGGAGACCTCATCACCGTCTACAAGATCCTAAATGACCAGGCCCACCCAAATAAAAGCATCCTGCCATTAAGTGATTATAGGCTTCCACGAGGTAACCCGCTAAGGATAGCACACCAGAGACCAAAGACTCGAGTGCGATCACATTTCTTTTCGCTTCGTGTTTGCCGTCTCTGGAACGCTTTACCGGCGGCCGTGACTACAGCGCCATCTCTGGAGATTTTTAAGCGGAAGCTAGACAATCATGCAGAAATGCAAGGTTTGTGTCTCAATGGCTTATCCTCATAAAACTTGAAACCACACTGTCAATGGATAAGCGTACAAACTAAATCCCCACGACCTATTCTGCCTTCTCTCACTCTATCTTTTCCTTAGGTCACCTTTATTATTCCACTTATCTCAACCTATATTATCTACACTACAACCCATTATTTTTATTATTATTATTATTACTACTATTCTGCTTTTATGACTACACCGAATGACCAACGGGAGTTAGGTCAAACTCCATTCACGGCAGCAATACAGTCCTAACATACTGCATACTACAAACCACATCTCGACCAATCCCCGCACCACTCCTCCTGGAGTCTACCAGAGCTAAAGCAGTCGAGTGTCGGGACTTACTACGCAGAAGCTCACCGAAGATCTGGAACCTCTACCTCACAATCAAGAAGCGAGCTCAAAGAAATCACTGGTTTATACTAGCTCGTAATCAGGATATTGGATATTGGACTTGCATTATAAATTTGATATTTGTCAATTGTTCATTTGAAGTCTGCTGGAGTATTCAGTAAAGTAAAAGTCGTAGTGCCTAATTCACAGACTTGTTGTAGTCATTGGTACTGCCAGGATACCGCTTACTCGTTTAATGAAGCCGAAATATCCGATTCTCGCTTTATTGAGGAAACGCTATATTGCCTGCAAAAGTAGTGCGTCAGTTTATGAGTTTCACAAAGCCTACAGAATGTTTTCTATTCAGTAATTACTGTTTGCAAATTATCTGAGAAAACACATTTCCGAGTGGGATGTAAAACAAGGCTGAATTCTTGAACTGTCATCCTTATATCAGTTCAATTCAATCACACATATACTAGTAGGATAGTCTGTAATTGACTTTAGAGACTTATCAGGGAATAGTCTCATCAACTTATAGTTTACTGATGATATTGTCCACCTAGACTATGAGAAGTAACCTCTGATGATGTAAAATATGAAAATAATACCGGTATTTGATTACAGGTGTCCACGTTCTATCTCATGAGTAAAGCAGTATAATATGGCGAGTGCTGTTGAGGTCACGCATAAATGTTTAGGTGGGAAGGGTAAGTTAGTCTTCGAGGTAGGGAAGCTGAATAGGTTGAGATGGCTAGAACACGTGCTGGCATACAAAGCCATCGCCTTTCTCCAGGGACAATGCTAGCCAGCACATGTTAAGGTTTAAAATGTGTTTGGGTCGGTCAAATGAAAAACTTGTATGGGTTCATAAAATCGTTGACAGTCGGCTGGAAGAACTACCAGAGATGTGACTGCAAATCTTTGTTACTGGCACAGATGCATCCACTGTGTTTAACCTCACGTATCTATTCAACTCATATTTTTCCTTGTTACTATTTATTCTCCCTCACATTTTCGCTCGTTAAACTTCCATTTAGTTTTATGTCTCTACCTTCGTGTGCTACATGGAATGTGGTAAATTAAACAGGTGGACTTCTCTGCTAACTCATACTGAAAGCTAGTCAGAATGACACAGTCTAGACATAACTAAATGCGAAACATTGATAAATGATCTCCAAAATTTCAACAAATGATAAGTGTAGTTCTTAATCTTGTTCTTTGTCAAATGAAAAATAGATAACTTTCAGTAATCTCTTCTTCCACCCGGGACTTGTCTCCTACTTTGCAACTGGATTTGTGCTTTGTCACTTTTGTGCTTAGCTTTCGGTCATTCAGCATTCGCCGTTATTGTTGACTCAGCGCCTAGATGACTTTAGTTGAATAAGGTTTCGATCGTGAAAACTTGGGTCCTGGGTAGTTGATTGGTTGAATTATCATTTCTCAAGTGGAATGCAGCATACTGTATATTAGGGTAAATATTCCACCTTGCTTGCTGAAGCTGGTGTTCCTGGTGTTATCTCTCCTTTTCTTTTTCCTCTCTCGTTTTACATGACTTTTCTCCTTCTAATGAGAGCAACTTCGTCAAATACGCTGGTGATCTGACGTCTCACTTCGTGTCATGTTACAATGTGACTGCAGCAAACTTAACTGGTTCCTGTCTGTAGTCTAAGGTACGTGGTCTTGCGTTAAATCCCTCCAAATGTCAGGCAGTTAACTTTCCCTTCACTCATAAGCACAAACTACAAGAACTGTGTCGTTTACAAGATGCTTGTATCAAAGAGGGTACTTAAACAGAAAGTCTAACATATATGTAATTCCAAAAATTGTTGTCGTTTTCATTGCCAGCAGTTCACAGCCTTACTGAGTTTACGCAAGTGGAATGCTTATTTCCCACTTTCCTGTGGAGACATCAACTAGGATTCTAGGAAAGTAGTACGTCAGTATGCGAATTTCATGAATCTGTAGACTGCATTCCATTCACTTATTACTGAAAGTAAACTATGAAGGAACTGATATTTCAAAGAAGGATGTAGTACAAGGCTCATTTCTACAACTGTCGTCCTTATTTTAGTTCAATTTCATCATAAATGTATTAACCAAATTGTCTGTTACTCACTTTAGGCCCTTACCAGGGAACAGTCTTGTCAACTTAGTATATGCTGATGGTATTGTCCACTCAGGCTGCGATAAGTGACCATTGAAACTGGAAGATATGAAAAGACTACTGGTTTTTGATCGTAGTGTCTGTACCCTTTCTTCTGTGTTAAGTAGTCTAATATGGTGAGTAATATTGGGCTTAAGCTTAGTGTTACGTAGAAATGTGATTCCAAACCTTGTTAATGACACAGATGCATTCACTCTGTGTAATCTCACATATCTGAGTAACCCTTATATTTCTCCCATATTACTGTTTGTTTTTCATCACATTTATGCTCATTGTAGTGATATTTAATTTCTTTTTTGTTCTACCTTTGTGTGCTACATGGAACGTGGTAACTTAAGCGGGTGCACTTGTGTGCAAGCTTCTATGTTGAAAGTCAGTCTGTCAGAATGATCTATAGTCCAGGTATAATGAAATGCTAAAACGTGGATAAAAATAAGCGAAATGTCAACAAATGGTAATCGTATTTTTTCATTTAGTTCTTGTCTAACTGAAAAAAGTGATCTTACAATAAATTCTCCTCTTACCCGAGATAACTCTCACACTCTGTCTCGTTATATCTCATTAGTTAGTTAATTTTATCGTGTAGCCCAAATGCAAAGTCGGAACACATCTGATGAAATGTTCTGCTTATTGCCAACTAAATATAATATTTTTCAAATGTGGAATGTCACGAATAGAACTGCTGCACTTCTGTGCTGAGTTCCATGTTAAAACTCAGTCAGTCAGCTTTGTCACTACAGATGCGTAGTGTCACAACTACCTAGTGTTAATTAGCTTAAACAATTATTAATGTCGTTTCATAAGTACTGTATGCATTTCCCGATTCTTTAAACTGTCCAGATAAAGTGCACCGAAGAGGAAAACACAAACCGAAAGTCAGTAACACGGACGTAAGAAATAGTGTGAATAGAAGTGAATGAGATGAGTGACTTTCTATCCCTGTAGTACGCTTAGCTGAAATACTCATGTATATGAATGAGGCAAAAAGTTGTGTGACTGACTTGATATGATCATGAGCAATAGTTTGTTCTCAAAACGACACCAAGTAATATTGCTGTACAACACTGTGTAATTTGTCAAAATAAAATCGTATCCATAATGGAGTTATACTCTACCACAGTGCCCAAATTTTATACTTATGTCAAAAATACTTATCTTATGTGTCTCCTAATTGTTTCCTTTTTGTCTTCCTCACTGCAGGTTGTCTCCGTAGACATTCTACTAGATATCTTCATACATAGTGTCTGCAAGCAGTCTTTCAATACATCTACCTCCCGCAAAGTTATTGTTACGATGCCTTTAAATCATTTACACTTGGCCGTAATACAATTAGTGTGCTAATATTACTGATTCAATGACATGCAAGACTTGTACATGTTACTGTGAAGTTAGCTTGTAATAAGATTCCCTCCATAGTAAATAGAATGCTTGTGATAACAATTCGTCATTATCTTTTCATTGTGTTGATAGTTGCGTATATATTAGAAAAAAGCTAACCTTGTCGTATCAGTTCTCTAAATTACAATCACTAAGTGCCCATACCTCTGCTGAATACCAAGTGCTACTCGTGGCCCATGAAATACTTATTACTGCATTCGAAAATAACAGTCAAACTATTATTACATGGAGTAGTGAGACAGAAGGCGTATGAAATTTAGATATTAGTGTGTATCTGAAGTTAACGACACAATATATATGTGGATTTTTCATTTACAAACTAGAGAAATTTATAGGGTAATGTAGGAGTGAGCGCAATGAGATAATAATGTATTCTTTACTGCATATATCTTGTGTGACTGAAATGCTTCTGTCAATGGAGTTGAAGATTGAACGATCAATTCTTGGTTGTTCGCTCAAAATCAACTTCCCCAATTTTCGCGGAGGAATCAATACGACAGTCATCGTCTCATCGGTCGCTGTTCAGAAAGAAGAGTAAAACATCGTCAGAAGTAATATTATGATTTATTATTGTAATATTTGTTCACAGACCTTAGTCATACTTGATTTATATGCTGGTGTAACAATACAGAATACTCAAGTCAACAATTGGTGTTTTGGTTTTTTCGTCCGTTATTACTAAGCGTTTCTGAGAAACTTCAAGCGACAGCGTGAGCCCGAGCGTAGCAAGAGCTGGGCATTAACGGTTTACGAGACGTGACTGACAGCTTCTATTCAATTTCCGGCGAAGCTTCAATATCACTCTTCAGGGTTTCTTCAATGCACTCTCATAGGGAATAATACTTGGTACTGAGGAATCCAGCCAAAAGCATCTGTGACACAGTCGAATGACTTTTTCAACTAAAAGCCAGAATACTGATATTAAGTGTGATTGACCTGTAAACTGCGGGACTCTAGTGTGACACAGAACCATATCCCAGCAGGGTATTCTTTGTGTTTTACAGGTACAAATAGAATTCATGGACTGAGCATTTGTTAAATATGGAGGCGACCCATTGAGTCACTTAGACGAAAGGCTGACGAAATGCGATACCTTACACGCGCACTTTCAGATGTAGGTATGTGTCACTTCACATGAACTCTGGACCATATCGAGTAGGCATTCCTTTAAATTAATTATTAATTGTTTAAATTAATTATTGTTCGTATATGTGATGACTTGGTGCATTTCCAGTTTGCCTATAATTACGGAATGTACATTATATTAGGGAACACAAATGGATTTTGTGAACACCAGTGGCGTTCCTTCTCTAGTCTTAACTGATGTCACATTGATTGACACGATTAAAGGAATAGAGTGTAACGTGGTGTTTTCTGTAGCTGCGAAGCGTAGTTACCTAGTTTCTAATTGACATCATGCGTCTAATCCTATTAACCTATATATATAGTTCTTTCTTCAAGAAGAAGTCAGGAGCAGACTGTCTTTGACAGATCTAGTTTTACAATGCGACTAATTGGTGAGTCACCTGGTGTTGTGTTAGTTAAAAAACAACTCCAAACCTTAGTATTTTCCAGATATGAACATATTCATATACTTTGGCGACAAGTTAATCTTTGTGTCAAGAAACCCTTAGGGAAATTAACCTTTACTTAGTAATTTGGATCCGAAAGAAAACGCCGTGTTATTAAGTCATTCAAAATACAGAATGATGAGTAAAACAGTACTCAGATACTTATTCTAACGAAACCGAATAATGATAATCATTTAGCCTACAAATATGCCGTTTACTTTCAGTCTTAATTCAAAGACAAATTTAGTTACTCACTAAATTATTAGTTTCAGAAGACTGATCTACTCCTGTCTTCGAAATACTTTGCCCGATCGTGTTTTACTTCAAAATATGTGTATACTGGCCAATCGATGTTGCTTTTCCAGTTATACTGTTTTTCAGTTACAATGTCCCACCTGTTTCCTATCAAACAAAACATCCATTAAACCATCAAAAATTTGCCATCATTTCTAAATAAATAACCTTAACTATTCGCATGTAAACGATGCTATAAACTTTATCACCTACGTGACGTTTCAACTTTCGACTAATCAGTTTTCCCTTACATGAACATCTGTTTCAATTTCAACCGATAGTTCTAACCTTTGACGACTGAATTAGTACGTTTCGTTATATGCCATCCTTACGAAACATAGGTACTGATAATAATTACTGCTAACAGATTTATCATGAGAATGAGAATATACTCCATACTGACGACAATATACCTCAGGGGAGGAAGTTCTTTTAAACGCACTAATCAATCCAACACATGACCCTAACTCTGTAGTTCAAAACATTCTATAAAGTTAGTTGTGACTATTAACAAGTAGAATGTCTATTTGAGGTATAGAGAATACATTTATTAGTGATTCAACACAAAATACAAACTCAACGGTACTGGAGACCACTTTCTTCAGCAACGAATCCCACGAGGTCACTGGGACTACAGATTATCTAAAAAAGAAAACAAGGGTTCACAGGATGTATACATGACTATAACTACCAATATAATATTAACGAGATAGCACAGTAAGAATTAATGAAAGTTTATATGAATGTGCGATTACATCCGTCACTATTTTTGACACAAGTGGATATTTAGACGAAGTAATAAGAAGACGTAATTTGTCTGAATCGTGTAGTGTTGTATCTGTGCAACATATTTTGGACAATCTGATCACGCATGGACTTGTCATTAGAATACATATGAAATTAGTACAGTCAAGAGGTTAGACATAAATTTAGGTGGAATTAAAATCACATATTGAAGGTCAAAACAACAATGAGGCTCACTAAACCAAATATCAGAGGCATTAGTACATCTACCCTGACTGGTATCAAAACGAAGTTTAACAAAGGTTTCGTGTGATGACGAATATTTTTGGAACTCACAAAGGTGGTTTAAACTTCCTAATTACACTTGGGCTTCCACAAACTTTAGGATGAAATCGAAACACGTTTTACTGATGAGTTTAAAAATGTACCAACGTCAATTCTATGTCCTGTCTCTATGAGATGTTTCGTAATAGAGGAGCTGGGTTTCCTGTTCTTACCATTAATAGCTTATGAAGATTCTGTTTGCTTTTAGAGGCACTTAGGAATATGATGCGTAGCCCTTACATGCAGAAATCGATGAGTCCTATATGGATACAGCAACCACTCCTAAACTTTCGGTCCATGGCTTGAAGAGATGTCGGACAATACTTCTAGGCGATTTCAAAATAATTTTGCGAATTAACTTCGAACAAACTCATTTAATACGGAGCCAGGGCAATGACAAAAATCGGAAGTTTATGAAACCAAACTCAATAATGGGACAAAATGACGTACACCTAAGATGTCTTTATGTACCTGATCACGAGGATGGTATTCAAATCCACCAAATTACTAAAATGTTGCAGTGTGCATTTAACTCATTTCAAAAAATTTAGCAGAAAACAGTGAATGTTATAAGTGATTGTAAAACATATTGCAGTTTCTGCCCATTTGTGAGCACTAATTTTCGCTTGCATTCCATTGACTTTCAGCTACCAAAACACCACACAAAAGTGTGGAAGGATGCACGAATTCGATATCGACCACATTCTTTGGTTCCTGCAACAGTAATAGCTACTGGACAATAGCTGATAGGGAAAATTGTGATCGAGTACAGGTTTCCACCAAGCTGCAAAGAAATTTATCGAATGACAGTCGTCGAAATGCACGCGAAGCTTACCCGGGATGCCAAATAATCATTGCATGAACCATGTATTTAAGCGTCCTGTCCCACAAGCAATCAGTAAATGCTCTAGAACAATATCGAACAACAATTTTCATATAAATTCATCCAACAAGAGAAAAATAAGCACCGAAATCGAGCCTATTGCGTTTTCCTGGACGACTAGCTCCAACTCGAATCAACGAAACCGCGCAAATGCCGTCAAGGTTAAGCCAAAGGCGCCACTTCATATAGGGGATATGCCTTATCAACGCCCTTTTTATGTCGTAAATTGAGAATTTATCGGAGGATTTAATCGAAAATGTGCCATTCTATAGAAAATATGTAGATGATATTGTAATCATTAGTGATAAGTTTTGTTCTGCCACCTCAATTTTAAATCGAACCAATGAAGCTCAAAATAACATTGGATTAATCCGTTTTTCTTATCGCTCAAGGCAAGCTGTAATTGTTCATCTTTGTTTTTTCATGCCAGAGCACATGGGACGTATTGCATCGCTTGGGGGTCAAAAGAAACGTGAACATCTATCAGATGCAAAGCGTCCTATATGCCATTCAAGACATCCATCATCCTTCGTATGGCCTGTATATCTCTTGTGATTTTTTGATGCCAGCCTCTTATTGTCTCAAAATGGTTCTATGCTCTTTTTGGATTTCCGTACAACCTGCCCTGTTGGCCACTTTCTTTGCTCTAAGCTTTAAGGGGAGAAACGATCGTTTTTAGGGAGGGAGTGTATGGGTTTAACAAAGGTAGTGGCACAGCTTTGGTTTGCAAGTTTTGTTTATTACTACGCGTTTCTGAGAAACTTCAAAGAACAGCTTGAGTCTCAGCGTAGCAAGAGCTAGGCACTAACGGTTTACGAAAAGTGGCTGACAGTTTCTGACAGTGAAGTCAGTGTCTGACAGCATGACTTTGGATTGTCACCGTTCATCTTTCCTGGTGCCGGCGAAGTCTACTTTGAACAAGCAATATCTGGAACGTTTTTGGAATTGGGTCATGTTCAACAATGCCTGGGTCAAAGAAGGGACAGAGTGTCTTGGATGCAAACAGGAAAGTAAGTCATGGCGACTTGTCTGTTAATTGTGACGATGTGTCTGATGTTAAGCATGACATGGTTGATGTTACTGTTTCGCCGTTCAGGGATAATAGGAACATCAAACTCCCTAAATTAGAACCACGGTGTTTTGATGGAAACCCAGCTGATTATTTACAATTTGTAAAGGAGTTTGAGATCATGTTGAGTGGTTTTTTATTAAATGATGAATTGAAGTTAATGTATTTGATGAGGTATTGCACTGGAGATGCTTCAAGAGCTATACAGTGCTGTAAGTTTATGAAGCCAAAAGAGGGCTACGATGAGGCTATGAGCATACTACGTCAAAGGTTTGGAAGACCTTCAATGATTGTAAGGAACGTATACGAAGCTGTCAAAGGTAACGACAGTCAACTTCAAGATGACTCCAAGGCACTCACTGAGTTTTTAGATAATCTTATGACTTATAAGAATACCTTTATTTCGATGAATTGCATGAGTGAC
The DNA here is from genome assembly GCA_944472135.2 of Trichobilharzia regenti. NCBI lineage: Eukaryota > Metazoa > Platyhelminthes > Trematoda > Strigeidida > Schistosomatidae > Trichobilharzia > Trichobilharzia regenti. The sequence continues at coordinate 34,185,454 of OX235266.1, forward strand.
CTCAACTCGAGTTTTATACTAGAAGTAATAGCAAGACGCCTACCTATTCGACTGCAAAGGAAGTGGGTGAAGATAAGCTCCCGTATGGAGGATGAGGGTATCGAGCCAAAGTTCGATGACATTCTGAAACTGGTAAACAATAGTGTCAATCAATCTATGAGCAAGTTCGCAAGTCTACTACATCTCACCCCTAGAATAGAGCAGTCTGAGAGCAAAATGCAATCATTGATGACGAGTAGGCCTCAGAGAGGTGGATATCGAGAAGGCTCGATGATGTCTAGTAATGCATATAGACCTAGTGAGTGTAACAGGATTCGTAGTACATCCTCGACAGATAAGTTACAAGATGCAAGACAAGCACGGTTGTGTTTTACACGTTTGCAAGAGGTGCATACAAAGGTGAACTGTGAACCAGTAAGCAAGTTCAGTGATAAGCTAAATGTAAACTCCAGGCCTTACTCCGAATTGTGTGACGATAACGGTGCGGTCAAGAATTCTGTAGTTGCAACTGGTAAGCCGTTGTTGAATAGAGTGTCACAGAATAGAGTTACTGCTTCAGAGTCCAGTTCTGACCCTACAAGTTTACAAGGTATTACTAGTCAGAGTGAAGTTATAAAACCTTTTATGATTTGCGAGGAGGAACCAAAATTGTCTACTTCTGTTATTAAAGAGTTTGAAAATGATGAAGTTGACGATAAAGTGAATATTCGTGATAATGATCATGACACTTCACATTTGTCTTTGGTTGTTCATGATGAAGTGAGGGATATGCCTACTACTGCTAAGTTAATTAAAGGTTCTGTACAACTACAACGTGAAGTAGAAATAAATGCAGATGCAGTTGCAGAAGGCATATATACTTGTGAGACCGTCAGTGTGATTGATCAGCATGTAGCCCGCCTATCATCAGATGCCAGTGCTAAACCTGAGCTGATAGTAAAAGACAGCAGTGGTGGTGGTCTTGCAGGTAGACAAACTTCTGAAAGCCGAGCAACAACAGCTTTTGATCCACCGCCAACTTCATCAACTGATATCAATCAGTCGTCGTTGGTGCTGTCATTCACAATGAAACAGACACCCATCAACTCAAGTATCTTGTGCAATGACTATGATAGTATTAGTGCGTTTGAAAAGACGAATGATATTGGTCAGTTTAGTGAGGATAAGCCAAGTGTAAACGAGAGAGTAATTGTTAAATTGACTTGCATGAATAAAGGCATTTCTAGTTTCAAGTCACTATTTGAATGCTATTATCTTTGGTGTAAATTACTCTGTGCCTACGCTTGGTTGACCAGATATGTCGTGTGTTTGTTCGTCATCTATATTCTACGATACAATGACATGTGCGCGTTGCCGTTCAGATTTGAGGATATAGCTGATAGAGGGAAGTCAGCAAATGAACTCTGAGACGATTTTCCAACATGGAGCGTCAACCTGAGAAGGGTTGAAGGCGTACTGGTGTAAGTCCTACAATTCTTCAAAGGGTAGCGCATCAATGAGCAGTACAATGTGCTTGGTGTATGATCTTGTACATATGTTCATATTGTATATACTGAATTGATATCATCTGTCATCTAGCTGTTGGTAATTCTGTTTGTGTCCGGACGACTTCCACTTGTATCATGAACCTGAGAAGGAATGTAGGCGTACTGCTGTAAGTCCTACAGTTCTTCAAGGGTAGTTCGTCATGCCGGAATCCACCACATTTTATGTGTTGATTGTACACCTGTTTGTGTTAAATAATTGTGTGAGTTCCAATTATTGTAATTGTTGGTTAGTCTTGATTGTGTCCGGACATTCCACAACTTACAATCGTCAACGTGAGAAGGGTTGTGGGCGCACTGGTGTAAGTCCTGCAATTCTTCGAAGGAATTCCACCAAGACATGATCCGCGAGTTTGTGTGTACTGTTTGTGTATACGAGTGGTGTATCTTCTGAATTTGTGATTTTGGATTAATTGTGTTTACTTGTTGTTTTCGTACCTTGTTGTTATTGCATAATTTTGTTAAAATTTTCGTCGTGACTAATAACATATATTTCTTCCTGTTTATGCGGGAACATACCAATTGTACAGGCATGGATAACTTATTTTATAAATTAGACATAATTTGATGTATGATGAATTTACAGTTTTGTTGTTCTCTCTGACATTCGATTCGTTCGTAACAGTCTGATATATTGTCTGTTTGTGTAGCACATAAAAAGATATAGAAATATTGTCTTCGCATTAATAAAAAACCCAGACATCAGGGGAATGTAATGCAAATATCTGGGAAAAATAAAGCTTGAAGTCAATTCTCCTATATAACTTTGTTGTGAACAGCACCCTTGGCCTAAAGTTTATTGATGTATTATGTTGAGATCAGTGATATATTTATTCCATTTTTTCAGCAGTCTTATCGTAGTTTTATAACAGGAAAGAAATTTGATCGTGGAGGCGAAAACTAGATAAGGTCATGTTAAGTTGTTTTACTGCATCAAATGGTGCCGAGGTCGATTCCAGAATTCTCCATTTGCTCCATTTGTGTCTGCATGGCGGACTGTATTCGTAAGTTCAGAAAAATGTTGAAAACTGTTTGAAAACCAGTTGCTTCTTCATTTCAGATCATGAATACTCATTTACAGCATGTTCGCCAGCGTCTTCAAATGGTAGAATTGGATCGTTCATGGAATTTGAGTGGTTATGAGATAGAGGGTTTGGAATCCATCCTCATTTCAGTTTAGATGCAGGGTTGTTCGACCTCGACCAGAAGATGAATAGGATAGCAGAGTACCAAAAAGAGAAAGTATGTGAACATGAAAAGGATATTAATGTATATATATAAATGTTTATGTCAATTGTATATTATACATTTTTAAAAATTTACCTTTATTTTAGTTGTCTTTTCACGTATTTATGCGAAGTCTTAGAGTTTATTTAGTGTCATAATGTGTATTAATGAGTCTGAGCGTTTTAGTGTTCTAATGACTGATGCGTTTTAGAAATAAGTGATGGGTTTTGGTAGGGATAATCATTGGGACAAAACAGTTTATATAGCAAGCGTTTGAAGGTTACAATAGAGTGACACGTCCTATTTCTAAGGGTAAACTAATCCTGTATGTTCCGTACTAGTCTTTATGCATCCATGCTGCTAGTTTATTTATAGTTTTTAGATTGCTAAGGGTGTTGAAGTGCGTCTTTTAGGTGCTGTAGTAGATTAGTAGTTGATTCGTTTTAGGAGTAAATAGTTTATTAATATAATCAGTAGAGTGAAACAGTCTGTATAGAGAGCGTTTGAAGCTTGTAACCGAAGAGCAAGTTCTGACATCTAGGGGTAGGCTATTCCATATTTTAGAATACATGACTGTGAAGAAGTTTTCACGGAGTGTTGACTTAAAAGAATGAGTTGTCACTGTGGAAGTTTGGTTACGCAGATCGTAAGAACCTTCCTGTGCGAATTGTATGTCCCTGTTACCTGAGAAAGATATTTTGTGAAGGACCTTAAAGAAGAATATTAGGTTTATAATAAGTCGCCTTGTCCAAAGTGGGTCAAGTTTTAGGATCATGCACCGTGAGATGTAGTCTTTCTTACAATCGTAGCCAAGTAGTTTTGAGGTAAAATATCGTTGGATACTTTCCATCCTTAGCTTATCACGTGTGCGAGTGCTGCTTATAATAAATGGACAGTATTCTAGTAGTGGTCTGACACATGTTTTGTACAGAATTAGCTTGGCTTCATTGTCGTGAAAGTTCCTGAGTATGCATCCTAAGAGCATCCTCGATTTTCTAGTCTGTGATGCTACTTGCTCTGAGAATGTCAAGTCACTAGAGTACCTCAAGCCTAGGTCAACGACACTTCGGAGTCTGGTTAGGTTAGCAGATTGAAGCGTTAATTTCAGGTCAATTGAGGGTGCACCGAAGCAGATCCAGCCACATTTGTTCAGATTGAATTGGAGATTCCATAGGGACGACCAAGCAGTCATTTTATCTAATTCCTTCTGCACTACATTCTCGAAGTTCCCTAAGTCATCACATTGGAATGTATAAGCTACTTTTAGGTCATCTGCAAAGATGAATGGTTTCCCGTGCGTGAAGCAAGCGCATATGTCATTGATGTATAGTGTAAATAGGAGGGGTCCAATGACACTACCTTGTACTACACCAGAAGTGATAGGGCTAGGTTTGGAGGTTGCAGACCCGAGTTTAACTATTTGGGACCTATTGTTAAGGAATGATTTAAGCCATCCTAATAATGGGTCACGTATTCCTAAGGAGTTCAGCTTATTTGTTAGCAGTAAATGGTCAACACGGTCAAATGCCTTAGAAATGTCAAAGTAGATGACAAGTACTAGTTGCCGTCTGTCACGACTGCTGGTTACAAAATTGAAGAAGTCTAGGTGACATGTTAAACATGATCTGGATTTCAGGAATCCATGTTGGTTCGGACTTATAATATTGCAGCTAAGCATATGTTTGATTAAGTTATCTTTGACTAGTCTCTCCGTAATTCTAGATGCTATAGGTGTGATATTGATCGGCCGGTAGTTACTGACTTCAGTTTTCGAGCCAGATTTGTGTTTAGGCATAATGAATGTTGTCTTCCATATGTCAGGGTAAGTTTGGGTTTCTAGGGACATTGTGAATATTTTAAGCAGCAGTAGAGGAATGTCAGGGCCACCATATTTATAGAAGTAAGATGATATACCGTCGGTACCGAAACCTTTTGAACTTTTGAGGGTTCTTATAGTTTGGTTAATATTAGCGTAAGTGAATTCAACAGTGCTAATTTGGTTTGGTGTGAGTGGAGATGGAGTTTGTGCCATATTAGTAATAGGGTGTATATCGAGTAGCTGGACTGAGGGCTTAAAGTAGTTACCTGCAAACGTTTTGTTGAATAGTTCACATATGTCTGCAGAGTTAGTGCATAGCCTACCTTTGTCTATGAGGAGAGAAATGCTGTGATTTTTGCGATTCATTCGCTTCCTTAAGATTTCTGTGAGTGCATACACTCTAGCAGGACTGGCTACTGCGATGCGTTCTTCCTTTCTCATACGGAAATCTCGAGCTTGTGAGATGGAGCTAAGGGTGTTAAGTATTAGACCTAGAGTGCCAAAGTCGTGGTGTTTGAAGTAACTTGTTGAGAGTCTCTTCAGTTTCGTACGATCCTTTGGTTTTATGAATGACTTTCTGTGTGGGGAAACCTTTAGTGTTTGGAGTGGAATGACAGCATCTAAGCATGTGTTAGTGTTATGGTAGAAGATGGTTAGGGCTCTCGATAGGTCATCAGTAGTGAAGTATTCATCCCATTCGGAGGATCTTAGCATTGATTCTACTAAGGCCCAGTTTGCCTTACTATAGTTCCTATATATTACTTGTTGTGAAGTGGAGGTATGAGATGCATTGCTACTCAGCGGAAGTGGCAGTGCACATATCACTGTTTTGTGGTCGCTCCCTGGAAACTCAGAACCTACTAGCGTTGAAAGGGGGCTTATATTGTGGCAGAAGATTAAGTCTAGTACGTTATTACCTCTTGTGGGAGTAGTGACAGTTTGTTTCCAGCCAAGTATATCCAGTGTGCCTAAGGACTTATCAAGTTTAGTTGAGCCTGTGGGTATATCCCAGTTGATTTCAGGTAAGTTACTTCTGAAGTTGTTTCCAGTCTTCTACGTTCGTGAATGAATTGGTTGATGTTAGAGACAGCGGATGGGTCGTATACGCCGGGAGGCTATTGCTGAGAATGAAATGCACACGGAGATAATGATTAGCTGTGATCCCACATGCCGGGGAGCGGGAGTGTAGACGACTGAGGCTTGCGTACGTCACCATAACTAGAACTGAGGCAGAATGAGTGACAAGCGATTTCAGTGGTAATTGGTAGTGAGTAGATAAGAGGATGTGCGTGGAGTATCGTGAGGTGGTGCTATGGTCACGTTGCTTTCTGCAAGAGTCATTCTAGCAAGTGGAGACTGTGTTGCAAGATGTCAAAAGGATACCTTAATCTGGAGGCGCATGTCGTCATCGATGTGTGATATTGTGCTGTGAGTATGCTTGTGGTGTGTTGGCTTTTCTGTTTGTTTTCCATTTCAGCTCTGTCCGTGTGACCCAGGTTCTCGCAATGGCATCCAAGTCAACGTGTATTGGTCGTGATGAAAAAAAGGGATGGATGCGTGTTTTCCCGGGGAGTGTCAATGTGGTTGAAGATTGAACGATCGATTCATGGTTGTTTGCTCAAACGCAACTTCCGTATATTTTCTCCGAGGCATCAATACACCAGTCATCGTCTCATCGGTCGCTGTTCAGAAAGAAGTCAGACTAAAACTGTCAGAAGCAATATTGTGATTTATTATTTTAATATTTGTCCATAGACCTTAGTTAAAACTTAATTTTAAAGTTGGATATATGTTGGTGTTACAATAAAGAATTCTCGAGTAGCCAATCGGTGTTTTGGTTTTTCCGTCCGTTATTACTAAGCGTTTCTGAGACACTTCAAGGAACAGCCTGAGTCTCAGTGTAGCAAGAGCTGGGCATTGACGGTTTACGATACGTGGCTGACAACTCGGATTACTATCAATAGGATGATTCGGTTTATGAAGCAGTTGCAGCATTTTCCTTTTGCATAAGTCATACACAGTCTTTAATATTTGGTTATTATGATGCGTAAAATTTAGTAACTATAGAATCTGTAATTTATGGGGTTGTGTTAAAACGCGTGATGTGTACTTTTCGGGCCATTTAGTTGGCGAACTTTGTGCAAAAGCCCTTGCTTTAAAGGTTGTTTACATTTCTTAGTATGATGATGGAAACATAAAGCTGGGCTATCCATAAAACTTTTAACAATTTCAACTGCACGTTGGTATCAGTACGAAGATTCACCTATGGCCATTATTACTTATAGCCCTTAAGACCAAAACGTGGTCCGTGAATGATAGTTAAAGTCAACCAAGGGTCATCAGAAATCTATGAATAGAAAGTTACACGGTGGCTAATTTGAATTCCTGGACTACCTTAGTTTGCATCTAACACAGTTCACTAAAATGTATCTGATTATAATAACGTAGTACTCAGCGACATAAGGGAAGAAAGGATTGGAAATTTACTAAGGTTAAAATTAATTCCACAAGCTAGATGTTCAAGTGAAAAACAACAAAATGGCAGAAGAAGCATCAAATTTAGGACTTCAGGTGAACATGGAGAAAACAGAGGTGACGAAGATCATTAGACAACAGCAATAACAGCAACAACAGACAACAATCAGCATAAATGGGAGAAATTTGAAAGCACAAACCTACCTACCTACCTGGGAAGCATCGTTTTAACTACAGGCGGACGGAACTGATGAAGATATCAAAGCAAGAATCGGAAAAGCAAAACAAGCCTTCATCACTCTCAAGTTTGTGTGGGGGTCAACAGCACTCAGCATCAAAAATAAGATCCAGATTTTCAACTCTAATGTGAAGTCACTGCTACCATAAGGATCAGAGACTCTGCGCCGCATCACGAAGGGCACCTCGAACAAACTACAGACTTTCATCAACAGCCGTTTTCATTCAATACTCAAGATTGGATTGCTGGAAAAGATCAACAACAGGGATCTCTGGCAATGAGCGAACCAAACAGGAATCGACTGTAGAACAAATAAGCAGGAGGAAGTGGAGATGTATTGGCCATACTCTGAGAAAGCTATCAAGTGACATCGTATGCCAGGCAAATGCTCGAGTAGAACCTTAATGGGAAGAGGCGAGTTAGTCCTTAGTTCAGGGGTGGTATGGAGGTCATGCAAAGATTATGTGAAAGCATGTAGGCAGGCATGGAGCCAGATGAAGACACTGGTAGAAAACCGAATGCAGTGGAGACTTACGGTTGAAGCCCCATATTCCTCTAAGAATTAAGGCAAACAATAATAATAGTAGTAAACTGGTTATTGTGTGAGAAGAAAGGTAGTCAGTTATCAAATCTAACAAGTGTGAAGTGGGTAAGAAAATGTACAAGAGGAGCACATGGAAGTGGTAATGGCGAATTAATTATTAAAATAAAAGCAAACCAGAAACAAAATTAAAACTTGGAAAAGGAATTTACAGGGAACGACTAGTGAGGAGGTTAAGACCATAGTAGGAAAAAAGACTGGATAAACTCTTTCTGTATACAGAGTTTGGAGTTGTGTTGACAAGATGTCAGTGGCTGCGCCATTCACAAATGACAAAACCTAACACTCTTTGTAACACTTAGTCTAACCTTGTAGATAATCTTGAAAGACGACTCCGGTGGAGCTGCGCGGCTTGAGTTCACCAACTGCTCGAGAATTGAGCTAGTAACTGTCTCGTATTGTCCTCGTGCTAACTATGCCGGCTAGTGTTCAGAGATGCGTTTGGAGAGTGTGCACTTTGTGCAGCCAACATAACTGGCTCCTCACAAGCATGTGAACTTATAAGCATACGCTGAAGTATTCCAAAGTGGCAATCCTACGCATACCTACTGATCATTTGCCAGTTGTAAAAAACTGGCTGCACAAAGCGCACACTCTCCAAACGCATCTCTGAACACTAGCCGGCATAGTTAGCACGAGGACAATACGAGACAGTTACTAGCTCAATTCTCGAGCAGTTGGTGAACTCAAGCCGCGCAGCTCCACCGGAGTCGTCTTTCAAGATTATCTACAAGGTTAGACTAAGTGTTACAAAGAGTGTTAGGTTTTGTCATTTGTGAATGGCGCAGCCATTGACATCTTGTCAACACAACTCCAAACTCTGTATACAGAAAGAGTTTATCCAGTCTTTTTTCCTACTATGGTCTTAACCTCCTCACTAGTCGTTCCCTGTAAATTCCTTTTCCAAGTTTTAATTTTGTTTCTGGTTTGCTTTTATTTTAATAATTAATTCGCCATTACCACTTCCATGTGCTCCTCTTGTACATTTTCTTACCCTCTTCACACTTGTTAGATTTGATAACTGACTACCTTTCTTCTCACTCAAATCACCGCACCACATGCTTCAAACAGCAGAGGCTATTGCGATTCGCCTCAAACAACCAGTGCCCTGTGTTCAGAAGTAGCAAGTCCAGCCCCTACTACTACTCTGGCCTACAGTAGAGACTATAAATTCATGAATTTGTATTATCTTTCCTAATTTTGCTGACATTCAGCTTATTATATACTGATGCTATTGAGCTGCAACCTATTGATATCATTGATTCGATGTTATTTTAACAGTATTAATGTTGTTCATAACACTTATTCATTCGTTCACTATAATGTACATATAACTTTAGATCCTGATGATGAAGTTATCGAAAAGCGTACTCTTTGTTCAGTATCCATTCTTTTGACAATTTCAACCTCATCTAATTTCTAACCTTCTCTTCCTCTATGACACTGAGTACTACGTAATTTACAGTTTTTATTTTGTAAGTGTACTTCTGGCTAATTGTTACTGTTGTGAGTGCTGTCGATTGTTTTTAAGACTATCGATGTACATTTCGGAGATTGTGGCCCAATATAAGGGATTAGTCTATCTTCCAGATGGAACAACGCTGTGTCTATGATTTGATATTTCACTTGAAAATTCTGCATAATAAGGTGTTGTGTAACAGATTGCGCCGAGAATCATGCATACTTCTTAGGAATTTGTTTTCAGAATAAAGTTTTTAGTAGTGATATCAGCAATCGGTCTAGAATACTGCCACATAAAACAACACTTTATTGAACTTTATTGATTTACCTCAGCACTTTTACTCTTCTAAAACAGCTTTCAATCCCTTGTAAAAGTTGTACTTACCTCAATATTGGTTGGTTATCGTATGCCTACAACCACAGGATGAAAACGAAACGAAGTTGATTCTCCCGCCCAACCTCGAGGACAACTGTACAATTTAATAACTATACGGCCTGGTTCAGACAATCAGTGTATTTATATTTATATCAAATATTTAGCTGTTGAAACATAATTAACTTGTAGACAACCTAAGATTTGACATTATATCAATCTTGATGGTGCCTGTGAAAACGGCATTCATTCTCATGTAAATTTATGTGTATGTAAGAATACACGCTATTAGTATTATAACAATCCATACACGTTTCCGCCTCAACAGCTCACGTTTAACATGAAGCAAGAAACCTAAGAAGCAATCACAAAAGGAGTTGTTTAACGTTGCACCCAATAATTTTTAGGGTAGAATCCCCTTAGAATGCTTCGTGAGGATCGATAAAAACTACATTTATCAGCAGATCGTCACCCTTGTTGTCTACCTAGCTTCCCATACCTACCAGTTTATTTGCCAAGCAATACTGTCGTGATGTGGTTTTCCTCAGCCAGCACACTTTATCCATCCACATGAGAAAGTATTGGGTCCTTAAGAATTTTGTATCTTGCTTTTGTGATAACGCATGCCGGACTTAAAGGCTGGCAGTCTCATACCAATTGCACATTCACCTCTTTGAAGGTGGCTCTTTCACTTGCACCCTTCCGATCCCTAGGCAGCCTAGTCCGAGACAGATATATGATGAATATCTCTATTAGTGCGCTGTAAATTGTGTAAGCCATGGCGGGTAGCAACTTAATATGTAGTCTGCAAGGATATGGTAGTCTACCCGGCCTCAAATCAACTAGCAGTCTAAGTTCCACCGTATTTTCCACCATGAATGAAGGCACTTTCGCTGCGTCAACGGTAACATCATCGAAATTTTTGGTATTACCATAAGATGCGAATTATTTGCAGAAACAAAATGGAAAGGCTTTCGTCCCTCGCTTCATCCGACTCGGCCACCTATCTATATTGTCTGTGAGTGCTGGTATGCCACTGCTTACTTTGGGGATAATGTGAGTAGTGTAACATTAAATGTTTATCATATCTTCCAGAGGTTCCGAATTTCGTAGACTGATCCCAAATGTGTCTTCACCATTTCAGTAACCTTATTACTTCACTATTTATCCAAAGATATTCATTTGGTGGCTTCCTAGAACTAAACCAGGGTAATGGATCTGACTGAAACTTCCTAAAGTATTTCTCAGTCTTCACATGAGCTTCGTCAATGTTTCCAAGAGACAGTTAAGGCCACCGAACTCTTGATTATCAACATGCATTTTTTACGAATTTTTGTACACGGAGGTGCCAACCTAGGAGGGAAGTCATGATGCCTAAACTTAATAGTGGTCACTGATACGTAGTTTGGGGGTGCAAATTATGTCGCTTGCTTCCCTTATCTGATCGACCAATAAAAAGTCCAGGACAGAGGGGCAAGACTCAGTATCTTATTGTGCTGGTTCACAAATCCTCTGTTCATGTGCATGCTTAAGAAGACTTGACACATTAGCTGTTCAGTCCAGTCAGTCTTAATTCCTACCAACAGGAATGTAGGACAAAAGGTCACTTATTATCAGGCACCTGTTTGTAGCACTTCAAATCCGATGATTAGCCGGTACGAAGTTACCAACTCCTTAGGTGGGACTTCCGTCATAGGACCCAGTTCACGTTAATAACAAACTTGCGGCTTAATTGGTGCCTATTCCGAGCCCTGCTGACAATGTTCACTTAATTCTCACGTCACCTCGAATGTTCGGCTTGCCCACTAGTGGCTGTTCCGCATATCAATAGCGACAACCCCAAACGCCGGATGTTTTCCTAATCTCTTTCTTCTGTTAACCCCTTGGATGTCAGAAGTCTAACTGCTTCTTTAAAGGGATCTCTACACATTTACAACAGAATTTACATATCTATGGGGATGATGACTTACTGCAGTCCCTGTAGACCTAGGATGTCAAACCGGAGAAAAATTTAAGAGACATCAAGAGACGCAAAGGGACACAAGTCGGGAAAGAATTAACGAAAAGCAGTGAGGACGCTTCTTTGACTGGATTATTCAGTTAAAGTTAACCAAAGACAGCTGTATTTGCAATTAACTTGACAAAAGTCAGGGTGTGCTGTTGTTTAGGGTTGAGAAACCTCCCATGAATACCCAAATGGAAAAAGTAATGAAAAGCCTTTTTAAGGTCAGAGGATTCTGCATCGGCAAGAACACTACCGCCAAATACGTCAGCCTAAAATTCAGGTGCCACTGAAGATTGGTAAAGCAACAACGGTCTAAACTCAAAACTATGCTGTTCTTCTGCATAAATCTCTTTTTCTCTAGTCTTCTGAACGGATATATCACGGAGGACCTTCCCTAAGTCCTAATAAAAGCATCAGTCTGACTAACAGCAAGATCATTCTAGATGGAATTTCTAATCCTGGTTTTGACGACCAGGTTGATGGAATCACCTTCGTAGATGCTTCTACCAACTGGGTAGCACCCTGGACAAAACTAACAACGTTCCATTTTTGGTCTTGGCGCTGGTTATAATATTTGCCCCCACGTAACTTGAAGTCTTTTCAGTTCGGTCATTTTCAAAACAGAGACCATCACTGTTTGCTTCATTAAACAAAAGTATTGAGGCTACAACATTTGATCTATTATTATTGACTGAATTTGGTTGTTGATGGTGAGTGACAAAGATTTCCAGACTGGTTTCAGATTGATGAATGTGTTTCTCGCCTACCCGATTCTCGCTCGATTTGACATCCTCGAGTGTTCCTCCTGTAGTTGAGACAATGCTCCCTAGATAAGCGAATGAAGTAACCTCTTTCAGATCTCTCCCGTTGATGGTGATTGGCACTGGATGTTGCCGGTGCTGTTGTTGTTGGTTGGTTGGTTATTTTCATAACCTCCGTCTTGTCTATGTTCACCTGGAGTCCTGTCTTCGCCAGCTGCTTCTTCGACCAGTTTGTCGGTTTTCGCTTGTAAGTCTTCGATTGTGTGTGACATCGAACATAAATCTAAATCATCCACGCGCGAAATCCAGGTCTTCTAGGTTCTTCGCGTCGGTCTAGGATATCCCTCTCTTCTCGTTCCCCACTGTCTGACGCATAGTCCAATCAGTCCACCACAATTAGGAATATCATTGGTGATAATAATCACCCTTGTCTGACTCCTGTGTTTACTCCAAACGCCTCGCTGAGTTTTCCGTTGTGGATCACTTGACACGTGCCGTTGTCGTACATCTGTTGAATAAGGTTGGTGAATATTTGCGGTACTCGAGTAGTTTCCAAATTACTTCACGGTCAACGCTGTCAAAGGCCTTCTCTAAGTCTATAAAGTTGAGGAAGAGGTTCGATTGCCATCCCATGCTTTGTTCGATGATGATGCGTAGAGTTGCAATTTGGTCAGAACATGATTCGCCTTTCCTGAATCCAGCTTGTTCTGGTCGGAGCTCTGTATCCAGTGCATCCTTTAATCTCTCCAGGATGATGCGACTCAGGATTTTACTTGGCGTCAACAGGAGCATGGTTCCTCACCAGTTCTTGCAGAGTCCTAAGTCGCCCTTCTTTGGTAGTTTCACGAGGTAACCTTTACTCCAGTCAGTAGGCACCTTTCCCTCCTTCCAGACCTTTTGCAATAATGGAGTCAGCATATCTGCTGTCGTCTCTGAGTCCACTTTCAGTGCTTCAGGGGGTATTCCATCTGGTTCAGCTGCTTTTCCAGCTTTCAGAAGCTTGATTGCATTAGAGACTTCAGCTCTCGTTGGAGGATTGGTGTCAACTTGCAGTTGTGTGTGCGCTGTTGTTGGTATTTCTGGACGGGTTGCAGGTGGTGGTCTGTTTCAGAGTCCTTTGAAGTGATCCGCCCATTGTTTAATCTGTTTTTCTTCCTTGGTAATGGGCTTCCCTTGGCTGTCTTTCATAGGTTTCGCTTGTGTTGGTCTCTTCCCGGATAGAGATTTGGTTATCTGATATAGTGACCTCAGGTCCTTTTTGCCTGCTGCCTTCTCTGCTTCGGTGACCAGGTTGTCGTAGAATCGTCTTTTGTCCTTCCTAGCACTTTTCTTTACTTCTTTGTCCAATGCTTTGTAAGTTGAGCTCATCGTCTCCTTCTCCTGTCTGTCCTTGCATTGAATCATTTTCTCTTTCACCATTCTCCTCTCTTCTATTAGATTCCAAGTGTCCGTTGAGAGCCATTCCTTGCCTTATCTTTTCTTTCTTCCTAGAACCGTTGAACACGTTTCGTTAAAAATTACCTTCAGAGAGTTCCAGTGGTCTTCCACTCATGATTCTTCAGTGATGTCACGAAGTGTTTCCTGCTTTGCTCTGACAGTTGCGGTGAAAGTGTCTATTGTGGTTGTGTCCTTCAGTTTTTGAGTGTTGAACTTGCACTGTGGCCTATCCCCAGCTATCCTCAAGGCTTTCAGCTTCATCTCGGGAATCCATTGTGCTAGATAGTGGTCTAGACCCACATCTGCTCCCCTCCTCGACCTTGTGTCCAGTAGGCTCCGTCTCCACCTTCTTGAGATTGAAATGGAGTCTGTCCGGTTTTTGGTGTTTCCATCTGGTGAAATCCATGTCACCTTGTGTATATCCTTGTGTTTGAACACACTGCCACAAATCACAAAGTCATTGAAGGCACAGAAGTCTGAGAAGAGTCCACCATTGTCGTTCATTTCACCAAGGGCCTCTCGACCCATGGTGAGTTCTCTTCCTGTGTTGTCCCCTCTCAGCTTCGCATTCATATCACCCATCAGGATTTTGATATCGCCATTTGGGACGTTGTCCATTATTGTTTGTAGTTGTCTGTAGAACGCCTCCTTCTTTCCTTGTTCTGAGACGTTTGTAGGCGCATAACATTGAATGACTGTAACTTTCTTTCCTTTCTGGCTGTCATTATCCTGGAGGAGATTGGTTCCCACTGCATGAGAGCTTTGGCTGCTGTTGGCGACATCATGGTGGCCACTCCCTTGGTGTGCTCGTGGTTGTCCTCTGCGTGGCCGGAAAAGATTATTGTCTCTCCAGTTGGCACCTTCCAGTTCTGTTCCATTTGCTTTCGCAGATTCCCAACACTTCTATTCTATACCTTCTCATTTCAGCGGCTATCTGGGCAGCCTTTCCAGTTTCGTACATTGCCCGGACATTCCAGGTACCCATCCTTACTTTTGCTTTCATCGAAAGAAGGCACATCGGCTGACTGGCTTCCCGAAGGCTTTCACCAGCCTGCACCATTTCGCTTCTCCGATTCCAGCGAAAAATAAGGTTACTGTTTATATTTATAGAATTTTTAATATATTTGTGCATTGAAGATTCTGTAGCGATTTGGTGAAGTTTTGGGGGTGGAGTTGCTAGCACCACTCCCCAACCCTCCCTCTTTATCCGGACTTGGGACCGGGTAGAAAACTAGCGAGCTAGTAGTCTAGGCGAGGTTGCATTTGATCTGCTTGGTACTAAACATGATAACCGGGAGGCAAGCAAAATTCCATGATGGTACAAACTATTGATCGGCGAGCAGTTGGAGACTACTCACATCAGCCAGTAGTGCTTGCTGACCAGACTGGAGTAACCTAAACATTGGTAATTGTGGTGGTATATATAAATCGCCTGGTTAGCATTTGGGTAGTTTGGATTGATTCACCTATCTGAAGTGAGTTGCTTCTTGTGCACCACTTAAGAGCTGAACACGGACGAAGCCACTTTCATATCGAACTGGTTCGCAAGAGCAGTTTACAGCTGCTGACACTAGTCAGTAGCGAAAACCAACCAGATTATTACCCGATAGAAGAAAGTAATTATTTAGATTTGTGAATCATAGTATGGAGCATTTCTATGTGTTCCATATTCATCCCTTTTTCCTTTCATCCTCTGGACTCCAAGTGAGACGTAGAGCTTCAAGGTTTGAGTCTTGAGGTTTTGGTAGAGGCTGGTGGCGTTAGCCACAGACAGACTAGTAAATTAGGCAAGGTTTAAGGGTGCGTCATCGGGAAATTCATCCGGGACCTTCTGAGTACCTGGTAGGCACACCAACTCTGAGCCACTGACGCACACACTTTTCGCCTCCTGAATGATAATAATCTCTTGAGAAAAGCGTACCAGTAAATGAAATTTTGAGAAACGAAAGAAATACAGAGTTATATAAATTCACGTATATTTGTACCAAAATAGACTGAATGTTTGGTAAAACAAACTTTTTTCATGTATACATTTGATTTAAATTTAAACAAGTTGACATGAATAATCATAATAGTTACCAAACTGAGTACTGTTTCATCCTTCATTATCACTATAATTATGCACCCTGGTGCTGGCTAAAATTTGTATTATATTACTACTATTATTGATATTTGTAGAATTCTTATCCAAATAACAAAAGGCTTTATTGTCTGTGGGAACCACATCCGCTCTCTGACATGTCAATTTCTTGTTTATACAATTCTCAGATCCATTATTTTTGTTGTTATTATTATCACAGTTCTCATTAATATTATTATTGACAAAATGGTTACAGTATAGTAAGTGATGATGGCATGGGAATTTAAAATATTCATACGAATTATTATTAGTATCACATTCATGGCAGCAGACTTGACTTTCATTGAACATAGAATTCAACTGGAGTTCATTTAAACAAACGGTATTATTATTATTATTGTCAATATCGCTTCCATGGTCATAATGAAGTATTAAAGAATTTCCGTATTGTAGTCTTCTATTACTGTTAATGCCTTTGTGATTATTAGAAAGGAGAGAATTATAACTTAATTCGTTATGCATAAATTTTGTTGAACAACGAGGAATTGTAGTGCAGAATTGTCCTCCAGTTTTAGGATGAAATATCGCGGTTTGGTCTAGTCCACTACTGTTATTAACGTCTGAAATCCTACTTTTAAAATGTGGACAAGTCAAGTAATTTGATTCAGATGGTATGCCCATATGAATTAACTGACCCTGACAAGTCTCTATATCCCAGAAAAAGAAAATTCAAAGTGAGAATGACCAGAAATAGTGAAATGCATATTTTTCCAAAAAAATGTTTAATTTCATCCTTTCAAACTAATTGACTGCTGAATAACAGTCGATAATGTAAATATCTAATCTATTTTCATCTTCATCTAACATAATACAGGTGGGAGGCGTTCATTACTCCGAAATTAGCGTGGAAATATACAACACTCAGTAAAAAAAGGAATAAGAGCCGAATGTTTGACACTAGTGTCAGTTCAGTCAGTGCTTTTGTATGGTTCACAGATTTGGAGCATGCGTCACGAAAAGCGTTTCCAATAGCTACCTTTTTCTGATACTGAAGAGTGGATGGCCTCCCAGAATGGATAAACAACTACCAACTCTGGTAAGAGTCTAAGCATTTGTTGCACAATAAATATTCAGAAAGAAATGGAAATGCATCAGACATACTTTAAGGAGACTGATGATTGACATCATACACTAGATCTTTCAGTGGAACCTGAGTGTGAAGCAAAGAGTTTGGTGTTCGAGAGTGACATGTAAAAGACATGAAGAGAAAATCAAAACCTGTGAGCAATCGTGAAGTCAACTAAAAGTGATGCTGGAGAATTCAGTCAAATTATGGGGTACTATATATGATGCAGTTTGAACAACTCAGCCACCTCTGTAATGAATGGCAAAGAATAAAGAGAATTATAAATTTCAGGTTTCGAAACTGTGTGGTTAGAGTTGACAGCACAATGGAAAATTCAGAGGGGCTTTTAAAGTGGAGGCAGAAGTATGACAAGACTGCCTACTATTATCGCCGATGATTCTCCCAATTATGGTGGATTGGACTATGTGATAGACTGTTGAAAACGAGAAGAAACGAATACGTCGGACCGATAGGAAGGCTCTACGACATCTAGACCTCTTGGACGATTTATGTCTAATGTCACATAAATTCGGAGACATACAGGTGAAAACCAACAAGTCGAGGGAAGAAGCGGTATAGATAAGACTTCGGGAGTTGAATAAAACCAACCAACAACAACCAGCACCAGTCACTATTAACGGAATAAATTCTCAAGGGGCTGTTTTCTTCACTTATCTAGAAAGCAACATTTTGAACACAGCCAACTCCAATGATGAGCATGTGAAAACCAGAATCGGAAATCCAAGACACACTTTCATCACTCTAAAATCAGTTTGGAGACCTTCACTCACCATAAAATATGAATTTAGGATTTTCAACACCGAAGTTAAGTCAGTCACTTGTTCTATATTGGTCAGAAACTTGGCCAGTGCGTCACGGAAAGCACTTCCAATAGGCGGCTGTAAGCGTTTATCAACACCTTATTGGTTCCACATCGAAGATCAGATGACCATAAAGAATAAGCAACAAGAAACTGTGGGAACGAGCCAATCAAGTACTTGTCGCTCAAGAAATATTCAGAAGAAAATGAAGGTGGATCAGAGTGAAATCATGCGCCAGACTGTCATTTGGAACCTGAATAGGCAACAATGAGTTCGGCGACCGAGACTGGGTGTAGGGAATCGTGGAGTTAGGTAAAGAAGACTTCAGAGGACAGGACGAAACGAATATGTGCTACTTAGGCTAGTGTTCTGCTCGGAACCCAAGGGAATAATAATAATAATATAGTAATACTGTATATGTGATTTATCCAATAAACAAATTAATACTAGGTTGCATTTTTAACAGAAAAGCTGTCAGAAGTGATAAATAGTTATATTCGTTGAGTACGTTTATTCGTGTATCAACACTAGTTCAGTGTCACGGAAACAAATTCAAGTTACTAGCAACTGTAGTACCCAGACATCCTATTAATGCCGTTCAGATATATATCAGTCTGCTATCACAAATATGAATAAATAATTTCAAATCATATCCGTTGCACAAGCAATACCTCACACAGTCCATTGGCTTATTGGGTAACTCTTTGACATCTGAAACGACGAATGCTCAGTTCGACTGTCAGTGGGAACTCCATTACTCACTTTGGGGTAAGTAGGTGTTATGATGTCTTAAAAGACGGGACGGAATCATATATCAAGATTGCACTGCTATCCATCACATCAAACAAGTAACTTCGAAATAAGTTGGTAAGTTTGTAATTCACTTCATTGACCACAGACAAATAAAGTTGTCCGTTTGGCTTACAATGTAAGGTAGGTGAGATAAACACTTAAATTCTAATCATTGTCGAATCACTCTGCATAGACAATTATTAAATAGAGTTGTGGCTTGCTTGGTCTGCGTTCAGGACTTTAGGTCACAGGTTTGAACCTCGTTCCACTTACTGAGTTTTGTGCAGCTAGTAAGTAGGTGGTGTAAACAGTGTGACTCATTGCCAAATGTGCATTGGATCGCAATTGGTTGCTGAGTATCATTTTATTGTATTTTCATAATTATCAACTTAATATATGATTTTTTTCGTTATTACTTACTTGTAAGTGCACAGTAAAGTGTGCTCTCTCCAGATGACTGGTGTTTACCGAAGGCAGGATTTTGCGCTGTCATATGACCACAGAATGGATTGTAACACTTTTGAGGTAAAGGTATCATGGGATCGACCTGAAATTTTTAGAAGAACATAATTTTTGGAAAAAAGGAGAATATAACATAACATAAATTTGGCTGATCAGGATATAAACTGTACCGTTCGCCTCACTGAATTTTTTCCCCGCTTACATATTTCACTTCTCTGTGATTTCATGTAGGAGTCTACATACAAAGTTACCTGATTTTCTGATCAACTGATTAGTCCATGGTCAAGTTTGCAGTGCAGGAGACTCGTTATTGTGATGCCCACTGAATTATTACTATTAATAAGTGGTTGGAGTTTATCATCAAGAATCCTTGAAGCTACCTTTTGTGCTTATTAGCACTGGTGAGGAAGGTGTGTCTGTGATATTCATGAGAGTAATGTCTCCAAAAAACTCGGACTCACACCATCCACTAGCACATTCAGCTATTCAGGCTAAGATTAACACATTCCTAAATATTGGGTATGAGCCTGAAACACCCGATAGTCTGCAAATGATCGTAATATGCAATAAAAACTTTTTAAACATTTTATTATCTGTTCTTATCGGTGGGTAGGATATGTATCAAGTCGATTCTAAATCAAAAAGCTCAATTGTCTCCATGACATAACCTTATTTAGCTGATGAGAGAGACACAACCATTTGGTCAGTGGGCTAAAATATCAACGATGGTAAACTTATCGAATATAAGGTGTTATTCAGTTGACACGCATACATCTTCAGTGTTGACTTTGTGCATTCGACACGTCATCACGTAGCTAGAAAACCATGACGCATCTATCCATACACTAATGGATGATTAGTTAAATAGTTAGAACCAACTGGTGAAAAGCTGACAGCTCTAGTACGTCTAAACATCTCCAAAAAATCCATGGTTTGTGTCCAAATATCTACAAACGAGCACTGGTAAAAACTCTGTTTAGTGGAGACAGGAGAATATGCTCTATAAAGAAATTAGAGAAAGAATTTCTGATTCTTGAGAAGATGTTGAAAAACAGCGGTTACCCTCAAAAATTCATTAACAAATGCGGAAGATTTAGAGGTTCAAATAACAAAGAAATCACAAATGAATTGTAAAGGTAATATTATTGCAGGAATGGTTAACAGAAAATTGAATGCCTCACTAGCCAGAGCCTATCCTGCAGCTAAGTTGGTTCTTATTTATCGGACAAGATGCTGTTTGGTGCAGTCAGAATTCAAAAGATAGCCTTCTTACATTAAATCTAACTGTGGATATAAATGAACATGTATCTGCGGTAGTAGTTACATTGGGAGAACAGAAAGAAGAGTCTACCTTTTATTTTATAAACTTGCACCAATAAGCCTGTGTTTCAAGGGAATAAAAGCCCATAACAGTGCTTTTTCCAGGAATCTCATCAATACAGATCAAAAAGTGGACACTGAAATTCTTTAAAATTGTCAACAGAAAAAATAGTCCAATTTTCCCTAGGTTTTCTCAAGCAATTGCTATCAAACGCCTAAAACCCAACCTATTTATTCAGAGAGAAGCAGTTATTAGTCTTTCCTTTCTCTGGTAACTTGATGTTCCTGACTTCTCTTTTATTTGATTAGGTAATCTTTGACTTTAAACTCTCCCCACCTTTGATTTAGTTTAACTTCGTTTGTTTTTTATTTCTATGATTTGAGCCGAACTCACTACACTGCTACTTAACTGGTTAGTTACTCAATATCTTATCCATCTCTTGCCTTCATTAAGCAACTTCTTTTCCACTGTATCCAAGTATTTGTTTTTTGTCCAAAATTCATAGTACCATTTGGTGTGTACTCATTACATGCAAATATCCCTTCTGAACAGACTGTAGAAATTGTGTGTCAACATTCCGACCTACTTCCTTCACGTAACCAGAAATTTAAACACCTAAGAATGTGCAGTTCATATTCAATGGTGCCATGTAATGCTAGACTGATAGAGTTGTGATTAGAAGTTTATTAGAACCCGTCCTAGCAGATATTTTCATGGGATACCTTGAACAGACAAGCTCGAAATACTCGACTGATGATGTGACACTTTACAAGAGATATTCTCATAGCACATTTATTACATGTTATGATATTAAATATTCCTCCCATTTGCTTGACTTATTTAAAAAGGTAAATAAAAATACAAATTTCACTATGGGGTATGAATAAAATGGTAAGCCCCACATTCTGGATTTCAGACTTCTAACAACTACAGATTGTAATATTCTATGATATATTCATCATAAGGAATTCTGAAACGGGCAATATCTGAATGCCAATAGTTTTAGTACAATAAGCGTCAAGAAAGGTCTGGTTAAGACACTGTCCTACCTCAATGAAACCCTTAATTAGCCCTTCAATCACATGTATTCATTTTTTATCAAATGGCATAATTTTAGTCTGAAGAGCAGTGTCTTTTTATTTCGGATGAAAATCAGCTAAGAAACCGTCGGAAAGATATTTCATTCAAACTTAAAACTATTCATCAGTATGTACAGATGATTTCATTCAAAAGTCCAACCAATAATCATTTTCAGATTATCGATTTTGTGGGGATTTGGGCTAATTCCATCACAGATTTCATCTCTAGTCAATGGCAGTTAGAGAATCGTTGGAAATAGCTAGGGAATACTGGGAAGCATTGTTTCGTCCTAATTCTTGGATCTTTAACAGTGTCAAGCCATCATTCCATCATGGGGAATCAAACCCAGGACCTTCAAGTTACGTGATCAACGCAGTGACTATTCAGCCGCTTGGTTGGATTTAAGTGATCTGTGAATTCTCACTTTTGTCAGTCTGTGATATAACATCACCGCCAACAAGTGCACACAATGAGTGTTTATTTTGTCGGTGGTTTAAAATTTGACTTTCTCAAAAGTAGTGTAAACTGTAATTGTTAAATAATTGTTAATAAATTTTGAGTCTTACTGAAAACATCTGTTCCGACTGTTGACCTGATACGCTTGATGAGTTATTATTATTATTGTTCATTTCATCGGCTAATTGATTTTGTACAAATTCAGTAAAATCCACTCCCATAAAATATCCATCCATGTTTGAGTCGATTGATTTTCGAGTGTGATTACTAAAAATTATAGGAAAAATAAAAGCATTGGTTGGATATAAGAAACATTAGAATAGAGACAGAGTGATTACAGCGTCTATTTATCAGTTGCTGTCTGCTACACCCAACAGACGTTCAAATATGGTTTAAAGACTGTCGCTATGAAGGACAGAAAACAGATGAAGAAAATGAGATACTATTCAATCAGAAACTCTTTACTGATAGGGTTCCTTAGGATAGCAAGTTATGACAGTTTTTGTGACAACTGGTCGTTCCAGAATTATTGAAAATGTTCATGGTATACTGCTTACTGTGTCATGACGACAAATATATATATATATATATATATATTCAAAACTCAAAAGAAGGAAGTTTTCTTCTCGACAAAGTCAGTAGCAAGGACGCAGATCCGTATATACACAGCAAAGGGGCAGAAGGACAATCTCCTGAATAATTACTATCCTGTTATGTTTTTTATCTGAACTCCCTGTTTATTTTTCATAAAATAACAATTTTAATCCCCATCTTTTATGGTGTTACTTGTCATAAGTCGATCCTCAACCGGAAGTAATTCTGAGATTACCTCACCTCTTTACTATATTTACAGGAATGTAAGGCTTAGTTGGTGACTTCGTCAAAAAGGAATTTTTCTTCTCTGCAACCTCTGATCTGCTATGTATACTGGGTTCACAGAGATGAACTGATAGAATAGCCTAAATTTTGCAACGTTAACGTGCAGTGGTGAGCACTGACCAGTGGAATGCTTCCCTATCAGTTTGCATTAAAGACTCAAATATAAGAGCACACTTGTAATCTAACATTGTGACGACGCCCCTAAGGACTATTAACCATCTGCCTGAGGTTCCATCTAAAAGATGTTTCATTCGGAGATAAATATCCATACTTCAAAAGACAAATGCAAACTGAAGAGAATCCGAAAAGGAAACGCAAGGGTAATTATAAGAGTTCTAAAACTACAAAAGTTCCACTGCTTCTAGAACTATAAATCCTCTCAGTCACCACTGTGACGTTCGCAAGTCGAGATCAAACTCCAGTTCTCTGAAATCGTGAAAGCTGCCGACACTCCATACTAATGATCAAATGGTCATGTGGAAAGCAGAAGTAACAAGGAACTGTGCTGACGAACCAATAAAAAATCCATTACACGACAAAATACATAAAGGAATGAACAGTGGTCGGACATACGCAGAGGAGACCTCGGAGTAACATCACGCGCTAGACCCTTGAATGGAATCCGGACAGGAAACCACTAGTTGAGCTGAGAGGGTGATATGGAAAAGATCGTGTGAAAAGGAAATTAAAGCTTATGGCCAATCGTGGAGCCAACTCGATAGGATTGTGGAGAACACAGTGAAATGGCGATATTCTACAAAAGTCCTATGTTCCATTAAGAACTTAAGGGAATAACGGTGTTAGAGTAGTGATTGCTATAATAAAGGTTAAATCCATTACTCTCAGCATAAACATACCTGCTTTGACTTTCGCTACAGTTTTTCCAGTTTATTTTAAGGCCACACTTTCTAAACTGTTGTTTGCTGCATCTAGAACGGACACGTCTCTTTCGGATATAAAATAAAATCGATAACAATAAAGGCAGAATGAGTAGAGAGAGCAAGCAGATCGAGATTATTTGTATGAGATCATTCACTGTCTGTTTATCTAAATAAAATTAATCAAAAAGAAAGAAAGAAATAAAGATTTAAAAAATGAAAGGAAATGGAATGACAAAACTATTTAAAAGTTTGACTGATTTCCCAACAGTAATAGAACTTTAGTTGTGAGCTCTTGCGAGATTATTTGACTTCAGTTTGACTATCTATAGATTAAGTATTAAGATCTGTATTATTGTTCTCGCCATGCCTAGATACGCGTCATTTTTACTGCCAAAGTCATCGTTCCGTAGTTCCGTGAATCAGTCATTTCTGACTGACAGCAAGATAATTCGCATCAAATATTTTTCGAGAGAAGTTGCTTACAACATCCAGTGTAATCAGCTTTACAGGATAATATGAAGGAGCAGATGCAAATTCAAAACAAGTACTACTGCTACGGTACTTAAAAGTCATCTACCGAATGGTTTCAGGTCCACTTTCTAACCTACTGACTTATTCCTTGTGTACTTGAACTAGAGAAGTTTCCAGTGGTACATGAAAGCTACACCACTGCTTATGTCCACTTCTGTGTGCATCTAACCTTTCATATGCTCTTATGTTCTCTCTCGAGAAACACTGAGCTGAAAACTACAAGGTTTAGTTGACAGAAGGCAAACAATGGATGATGAAGCTTTCTATTTGTGAGCACTTTAGTGAGTCAGGTCACTTAGCCTCACTTAGCAGTTTATCCTTTGAAGTTATCTGCAAGGGCTAAATTCAGCCACCCTAAATCTTTACGCTTTCTCCTTCTGTGTAAAGCCAGAGCTCTAACTATCCATCAGAAAACGCCTCAAATGAGTGTTCAAAAATGTTCTGTTACACCACTTTCTTTATCTTCATTTAGTAATGCTTTTTATTACTTAATTTCATCCCATCTCAATTTATCTTTACTGTCATAACTGCTTGATAGGATCCCACATATTTTGGTATTGACTGTTTAATCTTGCATATATGGTATGTTATCATTCTCACACATTTTGGTATTTACTGTTAATCTTGTAT
The DNA here is from genome assembly GCA_944472135.2 of Trichobilharzia regenti. Classification (NCBI taxonomy): domain Eukaryota; kingdom Metazoa; phylum Platyhelminthes; class Trematoda; order Strigeidida; family Schistosomatidae; genus Trichobilharzia; species Trichobilharzia regenti. Next base: position 34,210,454 of record OX235266.1, read on the forward strand.
ATATGGTATATTATCATTCTCACACATTTTGGTAGTGACTGTTAATCTTGTATATATGGTATATTATCATTCCCACACATTTTGTTATTGACTGTCAATGTCGCACATATGGCATATTATCATTTCTCACACACTTTGTTATTGGCTATTAAGGTCAATTATTTCAAATGCTGTTAGCTGTCCATATTGTTGTAAAATGTATAAATACCATGGCTTTCTTTATCGTTGTTGCACTTCAATACACAGTCACAGTCCAGCCTTTGTCTTTTGATATTTGCGTGCTTTACTAAATCGGAAGGTACGACAAGCAGATAGGCAGATTAGTTCAGGCGCAGACAGAATAAGGTGAAAACGTCTTCATTCAATTCCCTACAGTTATAACAAATTGGCGACGGGGTTTTACCTTAATTCAGTGCAGTTATAACAAATTGGCGACGGGGTTTTACTTTAATTCATTGCAGTTATAGCAAGCAAACGACGACAGTTTTTATTCTGTTCAGCGCAGCTATATAACATTTTTGACTGTGTTAATTACAACCCAATTACAATGTCTATCTCTCTGGACGATCTCAAATCTATCTTGCAGCAGCAGCAAGTTCAGAATGAAGCAGCTCAACTAAAATTAATCGAAGCTCTCACTCAGAAGCTGTCCATTCAAGTTCCATCAACATCTCATTCTGACAAATATGAAAGCATCTCAAATTCCATCAGTGAGTTCAACTACGACCCAATATCTGGTCTCGTATTTGATGCATGGTTCAATCGTTACGAAGACGTTTTCCGTATTGAATGCTACATGTTTGATGATGCTGCCAAAGTCCGATTGTTACTAAGAAAACTTGGTACTGTTGAGCACAACAGATATGTTAACTTCATTCTGCCTAAGAACCCACGTGAGTTATCATTCGATGAGACAGTCACCGTTTTATCACAAATCTTTGGTGAACAGTCATCCATGTTTAATATTCGGTATCAATGTTTTCAGTTGACAAAAATGCCTTCCGATGATTATGTGACTTACGCTGGCAAAGTGAACAAGGAATGTGAAAGGTTCAAACCACACGAAATGACATCAGATCAGTTCAAGTGTTTGATTTTTATTTGTGGGTTGAAGAACCCAGAAGATACTGACATACGAACTCGACTTCTGTCACTCGTGGAACAAGACCCGAAAATGACTTTACAAATGGTGACAGCAGAATGCCTACGTTTAATCAACTTGAAGCACGATACTGCTATGGTGGAGTGCAAACGACAGTCGTCTGAATTTGGTTCGATTAACACAGTGAAAAGTCCTCCGATCACCGTTAAGCACACAGAACGTCAGTCTCAAAATTCAGCTAAACCTCCTTCAGTGTGCTGGCACTGTGGTTCGTGGCATTTTGTCAAGTTCTGTCCTTTCAAGAAGCATAAATGCCGTAATTGTCACCGTTTTGGACATAAGGAGGGTTACTGTACACCGCAGAAAAATCCTTCGGTGAGGAACAGAAGTAGTCGTTTCGAGCCGAAACAATCTCCTCGAGTACAGACCATTTTTACTACTTCCAAAGTCGAGTTCGCCAGCAAACGTAAGTACATAACACTAGATATTAACGGCAAACGTATTCGTCTTCAGTTGGATACGGCATCAGATATCACCGTAATTTCCCGAACTACGTGGCGCAAACTTGGTTGCCCACAGATTCTGCCGACCGAGCATGTCGCCAAGAATGTCTCTGGAGATATACTGAAACTCGTGGGTGAGATAAATTGCCAGGTTCAGTTTGGTGAGCATCACTTCAATGGTGTATGTTACGTTACAAACTACCATGATTTGGATTTGCTTGGTCTTGACTGGTTAGACAAGCTCCATATCTTTAATGTACCATTAAATTCAGTATGCTCTAATGTTTCGTCTTCACCACACAACGTTGTTCCCGGAGATGTATCTGATCAATCTCTCTTGCAACGCCGTCGTCAAAAGCACGCTTCTGTCTTCCAGGACAAACTTGGTTGCTGCAAACTGTTTGGCATCCAGCATATTCGTAGCCCCCCGTATCATCCCCAATCGAATGGACAGACTGAACGTTTCGTCGACACCTTTAAGCGTGCTTATGCAAAAGCGAAGGGGGAGGGAACAACAGAAGAAATTTTGGATAAATTCTTGCTGCATTATCGTACGAATGAAAAAGGACAGTTATGTGTCAGACACACAGATCACGCTCTATCCAGTACCACGCAAAGGTCAACTCGACAAAGAAGAGCTCCGAAACCTTTTCAAATAGATCCAAAAAGCAAGTCCTACACTCTTTACGGGGAGAGGTGATAGGATCCCACATATTTTGGTATTGACTGTTTAATCTTGCATATATGGTATGTTATCATTCTCACACATTTTGGTATTTACTGTTAATCTTGCATATATGGTATATTATCATTCCCACACATTTTGTTATTGACTGTCAATGTCGCACATATGGCATATTATCATTTCTCACACACTTTGTTATTGGCTATTAAGGTCAATTATTTCAAATGCTGTTAGCTGTCCATATTGTTGTAAAATGTATAAATACCATGGCTTTCTTTATCGTTGTTGCACTTCAATACACAGTCACAGTCCAGCCTTTGTCTTTTGATATTTGCGTGCTTTACTAAATCGGAAGGTACGACAAGCAGATAGGCAGATTAGTTCAGGCGCAGACAGAATAAGGTGAAAACGTCTTCATTCAATTCCCTACAGTTATAACACTGCTGATATCACCGTAATTTTAATTTTTGACATCACTGGACCTAATTTTAACTTCTTAAAACCCCTTTTCTTCTGCAAATAGTCTCTCGTAATAATAGAGGTTTTTTGTATTTCCCAATGAATGAAAAAAACAAAACGAGATTAAATTAACACTTGAAAATTAATCGGATGCTCTCTAATGACTGACTGCAGCATGAAGTTTCCTGGAGTTCTAATGAGCAGTTGTGACCAATGGAGTCCTCCAAGTCAGCTGTGAGGACTAATACTCGCCAATGACACCAGTTGGTGGTGGCGGTAAAAAATAGACAGAAGTTAGGATTTATGTATCATTGTATCCCCTCCCAGTGGCTGAATGATTAATAAACTCGCCTGGTAGCTTGAAGTTTCTGTGTTCGAAACTGTTGAAATTTCCCAAACTGGGATGAAATAGCTATCCAGAAATCCATGATTTTCAATGATTCTTTAACTGATATCAATCTGTGACCACACTCGCTGAAATTTTTTTTATTTTCCCTTATTGTCCTAAATATATAAACACCTGGTAGAGACTTGTGGGGAAGAGAAATATGACCTTGTATTGATTTTTTGTTAAAAGTACAATGTAAAATATTCCTTCTATTGTAATAACAGAAGGCAAGGTACATTTTCCATTTATCAAACCGCTGTTTATGTATATAAAGTTTATATTCTTTAACCAATCACTGAGCGTGTGATTTCAGTTTACATCAAACGATATGAAGTGGAACGTTCAAATATACATAGTATTGTAATGTTAATGCAGCATATTACCGTGAGAAATGTATTCCAACCCCAGCAACAAACAGAATGTTCAAATAGATATATTGTATTTTGTTGCTTGTGCCGAAATGAACTGTGGGAATATGTGAGAATGGTATTCCGATGGCACACATTGTATCACACCACTACACTATGAGCTTATATACTGTCACTGAAGGCAGACAGATGTGTACATCTCGAGGTCCTATGTCCTATGAACTCCACATATTTCTTTAAATATCTTAGATTGTATCCTAGAGAATGAGCATTTTATGTGACCGTGACTGTGGTCCTGAATCTGTAGCTTCTTGTTCTCCAGTTTGTGCTATCAAAGACGAAATAGTTGACTGCAAGTCAGATGCCTAAGGGTTAGATATAGTGGGAACAGGTAGTTGACTTTGATCACATAAGATGCAGGACAAAGTGTCTGGATGAACTTTCTTCATCTTATCAACCAAACCGTATTTTCTAAGTCCTCCTTGACGAGTCTATAGAATGGTCTACTGCAGACCTGATTCTTGTCGTATTCCAAAGGCTCTTTTACTACGTAGAACACTGGCACTAGCTTTACCAGCTTTAGTTATGACAGTAGACTTATTGGATTTGGTGGCTTCTAATACATGAAGTTTTTTTCGTCTATAAGGTTTCTGGTAATCGGTTTTTGTTCTTCTAAAACACATTCATTCTTCGAATTTGAGTTCGTTTAGTTCATTATAAGTTAACCCTGGTTCTGTATTACTGCTATCAATGGGTTCCTTGCTACGCTGAGTTGTTCATTATTTCATTGCTTTGCGTTTTGAGTGGAACATAGAGCTTCAGACTTAAAGCTTTAAAGTTTCACATGTGTTAGGGTCATTTCTTTTACAGGATGTGGTGGCTATCCTAATTCCCAATCTTCCTTATTTTCTGGTTTGGTTGTACTAGGCTAGATTTAGGAGTGCGTTCGTCTGCCAGGAATCAAACCCCGAGCCACATGGCATTCTGAACCGCAAAAGCACATTAGTTGTTTCTTGAGCATGCTATAAAATGTTCTACAATTTATCTAAATTCATTTACTTCGAGTATGTTCTGTTCAAACTGCTCAGTCTTTCAGATTTTTGAAATTTGTCTGTGTCTGGGTTAACACCTATTCATTACAATATATCAGAATTACAGGAAACTAGTCGTTAAATATAAAAATATTAAAACAATCGTCGATTTTATATAATAAAACGTCAATAAATTGTGAAAATTTAAAAAGGTGGGTGAAAAATACTAAAACTGGAGTGCTTATAAGCACATTTTTCATTTCTCTGTAGAGTATAATTTTTATTTCAAGCTATTAAAGAAATTTGAATAAAGATGCCTATTACAAATACTAAAAGACTGATGAGTAGTCAACAAAGAATATTTTTGATTGGACACTATAGTCAGTAGCGAGTGTAATGTGTCTAGTCCTTTCGTTTGGTGCAGACTGAACTCTATCAGTCAATTTTGCAATGTAGCCACCATGCTAGGTGGATCACCATCATGGTGCATTATGAATTGGTGGTATTAGATGGTTGGAAGCAATCGGTAGGAAGCCTTTGACTTAGGTTTCGTGCTAGTTGGCATTCACCAGTCAGCCAACAAGGCGTATCTGCAACCTTGAAGGAACTCATGTCACTTCTGTGATTCTAACGCACATCATCCACCGCTGCAGTTAGAGATGTTACCACTGAGCTAACGAGTACTAGTTAACAATAAACAGTTCACAGTGCACTTTGATGGCGAGCCACCCAGCATAGTGGCCACATTGCAAACTTGACTGATGGAATTCAGCCAGCACCAAACGATAGTACTAGACACATCACGCCAGTTACTGACTAGTTTCCAATCAAAAATATTCAGTACAGTCCTACAGGAGGTCAATCGCGAGCCTGAATAGTTCAGTGGTAACGTCTCTGACTGCAGCACTAGGTGACGTGGGCATGAATCTCAGAAAAGACACGAGTCCCTTCAAAGTTGCAGATACACCTTGCTTGCTGGCTGGCTGGTGAGTGCCAACTAGCCCGAAACCTAGGTACAAGGCTTCTTGCCGACTGCCTCCAAATATCTAGCACCAACAACAAAGACTATTATTTTCTACGACATTTTCATCATGTAGACTCTATAGTTATGCATCTATAATAGTTATTGAATAATTTTCCTGTCAACATCAGAGTCACTTAGATCAGTATTTTAAGGGGTATTTGTGAATAGACTGTTAGCAGATGACAGTTCAAAACGTGTATATGTGACGATCTGCATAAACATGACAGAAATAGGATATTAGGACGCCTGGTTCAACCAGACCATTTCGCCCGCCAATCAGAGAAGAACCCTTTCCTGTCATAGGCTGTGTACCGAATAAATCGCCAACAAAACCATCATCCACCGAATACTCTAAACAGTAGAAGCCATAACAGTTCTGTCAAAACAACTTGAACCTTGTGTACAAAAGAAACAAGTTTATTTGCTTCTAATGACATGGTCTGTGGTGGAACCTGCGAATTCATGAGTGTTATACAACACCATGCATTTTAGGTGCAACCTTTCACTTTGTACCCATCCATTATTTAGTATTACATTTGTACAAAAAAGCTCTTATTTTTCTAAAAATTTACCTTTAGTTATTCGCAACACGCTGACATACACTCGCATGTTTTGAACTGTAATCTGTCTGTGTATACCTTATGGAATTTGATGTCAGTGGTTGGATATTATTCAGAAAACATCAGTGATACCAATACCAATTATTCTTTCAGTATTATGAGTCTATTTATAAACTTGTGACAGCTTTCAACGACTGTTGATTTGATTAGTTGTGGGTGGTCTTCAGGTGTTTGTAATAGATCATAAGTTTGATCGGTCAGATCTTTGAGCCAAAACTGACTGAGCTTGGAGCTTCTGGGTAATTTGAAGATATTTTGTAGGATTTTGGGCCTAGAGACGGTACTATCATTTGAATTGTAGACATTTCAATTTTTGAAAAGCTGAATATATATTTTTTCTAGACTGCACTGGAATCGAAGTCCAGCTTTATAAGGGTTGGCGTGACTACTGATCTTAATCGTCAACAGCCTGAACTCAGAAGGACATATTTCTCTCAAATTCATCAAAACCTTGATTGAACAGAATTAAACTTTTTAAATTTTATGATCAACGTTCTATTGGATTTGGTTACGTCTTAGTAACTTGCAGTACGTTTTCGCAAGTGTAGGATTTGAAGAAGAAGTTATCGAAACGAATATTCATTGTGTACGTCGGTGGTATAGTGGTTACGATTCTCACTGACCATGCACATAGTCCCAGGCACACCCGATATCTATGGTCAGCATGCAAAATTTAGGCTACCGATATCACATGCTGAAATTTTTCATACCTGTACCGAAAATACGGTGTGGAATCAAGCTCCCCATTGGGTCCCATTGTGGCTGATTTCTTTCTAAGTAAGCTAGAAAATGGACCTCTGAGCAACCTTATCAGTAAGTTCTCATTTTACTGCCGATATATGGATGATACCATTATTCTTTGTGACAATGGTTCTGGTAGGAGTACAATAATCACTGAATTCAATGAAGTACATTCGGCTACGAAATTTACATGCGAAGAGGAATACCAAGACAGAATTGCCTTCCTGGATGTCCTACTTACCAGAAAACTAGATGGTAGCATAAAAAGAAATTTGCATAGAAAAAGCACTTGGACAGGACAATATACACATTTTCACAGCTTCGTTCCTATCGATTATAAAAGAAATTTAGTGAAGACCCTCAGTCACAGAGTTAGAGCTAAATGCTCACGAGAAGTAATTGAAAATGAATTAAGCATTGTATATGATACTTTGATCGAAAATGGCTATTCCGAAAAATTTATCAAGAAACACACGACAAATAAAATGGAAAAGGACTACTCACTATCTGTAAAAAAGAAGCCACTTTATATACGACTACAATTCATGGGTGATATACCAAGTAAGATAATTGCGAAGAAATTAAGAAAATCACTTCAAAGAACTTTTACGGCTAGTGAACTACACATATTATTCTCTACACGACCGATGGTGATTCCTTGAATGAAAGATGAAGTACCTAGACTAGCCACTTCTAATTGTATCTACCAATTCAACTGAGCTTGTGGAGCCAGTTATATTGGCCGTTGCTCTAGGAACTTGGTTTTTCGTGCTCGAGAACATCTCGCAGCATGGATAAGTAAGGGTGTAGTGAAAACTATTAACGGCCCGATATTGGAACATCTGGTGCAAACAGACCACAAAACCAGCGTAGATAAATCTTTCTCTATATTATACCGGGTGCCAAATAATTTACCAAAAACATCGAAGCACCACAGGCTCCAAACAGTAGAGGCTATTGCGATTCACCTCAAACAACCAGCGCTCTGTATCCAAAAGAAGCAAGTCCAGCCCCTACTGTTGCCATGGCCTTCAGTAGAAACTATAAACTTATGAATTTGTAATATTATCCTTCCTAATTCTTCTGACATTCAGCTTATTTTATGTTGATGCGATTCAACTGTAATCTACCATTATTATTGATTTGATGTTATTTAAACATTAATGTCGTTCATAAAACTAATTCATTCATTCACTATAATGTATGTATAAATGTAGAGCCTGATGATGAATTTATCGAAGACAGTACTCTTTGTTCAGTATCCATTCTTTTAAAAAATTTTCATTGAAGAAAAAATCACCTACATTAAACACTGAAAACTTTTGTTTTTAATCTATACTACTTAAATAGCTATAAAGTAGCTCAAAATATTTTCGAAAGAATAATAATGAACGCTTTTCTGCTTGATGCAATTAACTTACCTTGAAGGTGTAAATTAATTCTAAATGAACTTGTTCCCAGCTCATTAGTGAAAGTACACTGATAGACACCTTCATCAGTCAATAACAGTCTATTTATCCGTAATGTAATTATCCAACCAAATGAATATTTTCTGTTATTAATTATATATTTAGATCGTGGTAATGTATTGTGATGAGTTGCAGAAATTGATATTTTTGAATTCCATGTAGAAGATGCATTGATGACAATTAGAGATTTATTATTGCTATTGCCCCGGTTGTCGTCTAATATATATTTTCCATTAAAAGACCATATTGGATGAAAAAAATTTAGCTCAAGGAAACTGATCACATTGCATGAAATTTCTATTGATTTATCTAAAACCCCATAGGTATCAAGATTACTATATACAAAAGGCTTTCCTGTAAAAAGCAGAAATGCAAACCATGAGGATGAAAAGTGTGATATAATAAAAATGCTTGAAATATAAAGTCAGTAATACCGAAACTTATACCCTACATAAACAGGGACCGAACGCAAGACTGCTAACCATTCAGTCACTCGGATAATTCCCTTCTGTTTCAGTTGAAACATATGACTTCAAACCTTGTGAAGTTTACGCAGCAATCATGTCGTTTTATTCGCTTAGAATTGCTAGCCTTGCACCCTACCTTCCGGGCCCACTTTGAGGTATTAAACTAGGTGAGAACTGGGGTTGAGTCGACAGGGAGTAGATGGATGTCGGAAGTTTACTGGTACAATGTCCCTTAGTCATGACGGAAGTTCAGATCGGTTTCCAGACTAACACATTCTTGAACGTCGCCTGATTTACTAGCCAGAAGTGATCTTAGAGAAGTGAAAAGGTTGAATGTGACGCTAGCGACCCCTTCCTCTAGAAGAATCAACACCACTTGGAGGCTTGAAGTTTGCGATCCTATGTCCTACTCGGAATGCAAAGCAATGAACAGTCAACAGGTTCACTTTTTACCTGGAGGGTTCAGGGTTCAGTCCCTGACTGGGTCACTGGTGAAGAGCCTAAAACCAGGACGTAACAGTTATCCAATGCTTCTTGGATTTCACTGTTGTCAGTTCGTGCACGATATTCATCTCCACATTAATGAGAATCTGGATTTATAAAATAACAGAATTATCAATCACCGATATCCTTGCATTGTATTCACTTCGTTTTGAAACAGTTTACTAGGAGATGAGCGCTGAAACAATGAGAATTGAACTCAGAGTCTTAGTGAGAACGTTTAGTTCGACTTATTTTCTTACGAAAACACTTAAATTTAGTCAAGGAACCACTCCACTTCAAAATCGGTACAATAAACTATAAAAACCCGTAAAATGTTCAGTTGTTTGTGAATAGTTGACTATCACATATCACTGTCATCTAATAGGATGTCTGTATGAAAGAAATGCAAGATATTGATCTGATGTTCAAAATGTGTCACTAGAAGGGATTATCAGTATTTACTCAAGATATTAGGTATAGATATCATTCATCCCTACAGTAGTACTTATCCATATGGATACTAACAGCTGCCATAGGAAACCATCTTCAAGTCACAAGAGCTTCATAATTAAATTATGGATTTTGTAGGCATTTGAATAAATTTCAATGTAGATTTCATCATGAACGAACCCATCAGTTAGAGGTCATTGAAAACTGCCAGGAGGCAATGGACGGCCGCTTTGTTCTAGTCTGTGATTGTTCATCAGATCTCCACTTCACTGTTGACTACTGGATGGATGTCCTGAGGTTGTACTGAGAAGTCGTAGCCATTGGTGCCTGCTGTATCAGAGTACAGTGGATGCCTATAGAAGGCATTGGTTAGTTAAGGGTAACACTATACCCCAAACAAATAAAACTTTGAATCAACGGGCCATTGAATTCTTGCAGAAGTTGCTGAACAGTCAACGAATTTGGTCTTGTAACCTGAAGATCCCAGATTTGATCCCTGGTGGAGTCTTGGGGGCGAACTGCAGAGGAAATACAGACTAGTACGAAACAGCTGTTCACTGCTCACTGTTGCCTTCCAATGAATCTTCAGCTGATAAACAAAGTAAATCATTATACCTGAGACCATATTAACTAGCTGGGAAGTGATAACTATTTTTGTTTGTTGAGTTTTTCTTTTTCACACTGAGTATATTTCTCAGCTTGTATATATGCTGATTATCGTTCAAGTCTCTCTTGGGATCATAAACAGCATATATTCATCTCTAAGGTCAGATTAACCATGAGATGGTCACAAGTCAGTTATTGTAGTTATTTTGATTTTTTTAATTTCACAGTGTTCTCTGTCCGCCTCCCCGAACCACCCTAGAGATACCATGTTTAACTTCGACAGAAGTAATTTAATAAATGGAGAGAGAAAGGGGAGAGGAAACTGCCTAACCAATCTTTATCTTGTATATCATGAGTTCAGACCGAGTTGTAATCCTATTTGTGTTATACCACTAAACAGTGAGATGAAATTTAATACAAATCGACGCACCAACCAGCTCAGGCACACACACACACACACTCAAAGGTGAGATTAGGTCAATAGCATGGGACATTACTGAGCTGTAATCATAACGCGATTATTAATAATGGATTTTTGTCATTTTCGTATGATATATTCCATTAAGATATTTCAAAACTTTTTAGTTAGCCTTAAGGGCACAGTATGTTTTATATTCAATAATTGAATTACTCGGTCTCATGTGTCGTGACCTCTTTCAGCCGATGGAATGATTATACACTCCTTATCTAAATTTATATATTTAATGAAAGATGGAGAAAGGAAATGATGTAACTGAGAAAAAAATGGTAGAATTATTCATTTTATTCCTATGAGAACTTTTAATCAGTCTCATATATAACGCTAATATGCCCGACCGTGAACTGTAACTTGACAGTCTGTCTGTCTGTCTGTCTGCTAATCAGAATTCGAATTGTTTTCATATTATTGTGACGATTGCAGATATTATGTTTTGTAAGTGTATGAGCGTGAAGAAAATTTATTGAATGTAAAAGAATATTCTTCGTTCAGACTTAGTATAATTCATGACATAGGAATGCTTCACAGTGTTAAGTCGTGTATTCATATTTTGTCTGCCTTAATCTGTTAGTCAGAGGTAAACTGTTCGATTTTTATAAACACGCCATGACAAAGAGAATGACTGTGTGAACTACACATGAGATTAAAAGTTAGGCTTCTCCAGATAGAGATACCGAGAGCTTCAAATATATGTAAAGAAAAACTACTTAGGTAAAATTGAGTTTGGAAGGAATACGATAGATAACTGCGAATGACTTTTTAGCATCAGCTTTATGTCCAGCATCTCCAAGGTTACAATTTCCCTTTCTTCTAAGTCTCCATTATGGATACAGTGTTACACAGTAATATTAACTGATGGCGTTTCGAGCACAAACTATTGCTCATAATCATATCAAGTTACTCACACAACATTTTTCCTTCATTTATATACATGTGTGGAATTGACTAGATATTTGAATAAAAACCAATATGGGATGATGTACATTCAGAAATGATAATATGAGTGTTATTGATCAATTATAATCAAATGCAGATATATTTATGGACAGCTGGAAAAATATGGCTCTTAATACGTTTAATCCTACTCCGAAAATATTGTGGAGATATATGGAAGACACTTTCACAGTGTTAAAAACAGAACATATGTCTAGCCTCTTGATACATATAAACTCACTAATGGAGGGAATAAAATTCACATTTGAATCAGAAAATGAACAAGGAGAATTAGCTATGTTAGATTGTAAAATAAAACGAATAGAAGAAGGTAAACTACACACTAGTGTGTACAGAAAACCAACTCATTCTAATAGATACTTAGACTTTAATTCATCTCATCCGTTAACTGTTAAGGCAGGCTTAGTTAAGTGTTTAACAAACCGAGCAGTAGCACTAAGTAGCACAAGAAAAGACCTAAATGATGAACTAAAACAGATAGAAGAGGCTTTGGTGTTAAATAACTATCCTTTAAAATTCATTAGGAAGATAGAGAAAGGCCAAAAGCAAAATAAAAATAATTATGAAACTAGTAATGATAACATAAATAAGACAGGATATAAGTCATCTACTGTTATACCATATAAGGAGGGAATATCTGAAACCCTACGTAGGATTCTTAATAAAGCAGGAATTAAGGTGGCATTCAAACCTACAAACTCACTCAGAGACAAGCTCTGTAGGCTAAAAGACCCGGCGGACACGCTACATACACGGATATATATACTTTTGAAATTACATTGGGAGATATAAGGCTGAAGAGTAAACAAACTACATTGAATTAGTCATGCAGAAAGACACGTGCGAATGTTTTCCAGGTCATGTTCAAATAAAGCAAAATAATATAATTTACAAAATACCCTGAAATGGCTGTGGGGTCAACTACATAGGTCAGACTAGTAGGTCGGGGGTAGTCAGATTATCAGAACATAAGAATTTAGCTAAGGTAAGAATGGTTGACCCCGGAAGGATAAGTAATTTATAAAATAGCTCAGCAATTGCATTTCACGCATTAACACACAACCATACAATAGGGTGGGAGAGGGTTAAGATTCTAAGAAGTAAGGTGGAGAGAGAGATTGATTACTGAATCCTTGTTCATTGAGTCTGCATCCAACACATGCAACAAAAACGACTCAATGAAATACCAGAAATATGAAAGATGTTACTACTGCAAGTCAAATCAGAAGAGGATAATAAATAATCTCAAAATTCTATTGCAGTTCAAGCGCATCACAACATGGTGACAAGTTACTTATTATGACTATAAAAACACTCGTCTTATTTCCAATCTGATTGTAATTGATCAATAACACTCATATTATCATTTCTGAATGTACATCATCCCATATTGGTTTTTATTCAAATATCTAGTCAATTCCACACATGTATATAAATGAAGGAAAAATGTTGTGTGAGTAACTTGATATGATTATGAGCAATAGTTTGTGCTCGAAACGTCATCAGTTAATATTACTGTGTAACACTGTGTGATTTATCAAAATAAGATCTTGTCGATAATGGAGTTATACTCCACCACAGTGCCCAAGTTTTATACTTATATCCTTCTAACTCTCTTACAAGTTTCTAGTGCTCTTTCAGTCATCTTTAATTGTGACATTTATTTAATACCAGATGACCAGATGTCTCTGAGTGAGTTTGTAGGTTTGAATGCCACCTTAATTCCTGCTTTATTAAGAATCCTACGTAGGGTTTCAGATATTCCCTCCTTATATGGTATAACAGTAGATGACTTATATCCTGTCTTATTTATGTTATCATTACTAGTTTCATAATTATTTTTATTTTGCTTTTGGCCTTTCTCTATCTTCCTAATGAATTTTAAAGGATAGTTATTTAACACCAAAGCCTCTTCTATCTGTTTTAGTCCATCATTTAGGTCTTTTCTTGTGCTACTTAGTGCTACTGCTCGGTTTGTTAAACACTTAACTAAGCCTGCCTTAACAGTTAACGGATGAGATGAATTAAAGTCTAAGTATCTATTAGAATGAGTTGGTTTTCTGTACACACTAGTGTGTAGTTTACCTTCTTCTATTCGTTTTATCCTACAATCTAATATAGCTAATTCTCCTTGTTCATTTTCCGCTTCAAATGGGAATTTTATTCCCTCTACTAGTGAGTTTATATGTATCAAGAGGCTAGACATATGTTCTGTTTTTAACACTGTGAAAGTGTCTTCCATATATCTCCACCATATTTTCGGAGTAGGATTAAACGTATTAAGAGCCATATTTTTCCAGCTGTCCATAAATATATCTGCATTTGATTATAATTGATCAATAACACTCATATTATCATTTCTGAATGTACATCATCCCATATTGGTTTTTATTCAAATATCTAGTCAATTCCACACATGTATATAAATGAAGGAAAAATGTTGTGTGAGTAACTTGATATGATTATGAGCAATAGTCTGTGCTCGAAACGTCATCAGTTAATATTACTGTGTAACACTGTGTGACTTATCAAAATAAGATCTTGTCGATAATGGAGTTATACTCCACCACAGTGCCCAAGTTTTATACTTATATCCTTCTAACTCTCTTACAAGTTTCTAGTGCTCTTTCAGTCATCTTTAATTGTGACATTTATTTAATACCAGATGACCTGGGAGAAATATGTCCAGCCGCTTTGTTTACATTGGCCTATAATAATGTCAACAAATCCTCCATAAACTGATAATTAGCTCTTTAAATCCCCATCACAATTTTGTTTACATCAAAACCTTCGTTTCATTCACAAAAGTTTATTTGAGATCTTTTTGCAAATTCACAACCTTTCTCATTATGTCTATTACTAGCCCAGGTTTACGTAATGCCTTGAAACTTGTTAAAATGTATTTACACAATCCTGTTCATTCCACTTCATTAAATTCTTAATTATATGATGATTGTTCACTGAGAGTACTTTTGAGTTTACACCACACCATCGTTATCATATCATTATAACTGTTATTTTTAATCCTTGAACTTATTACGTCTAGCATATCCCATTTGTTGGTTTATTTCTCTATGGTATTCACATGGAAATTTATTATCTCCCTATTGGGGAGTTTATCAACAAAACCACACAACTTTGTCAAACTGAAGCTTGATTCACAAATCATTGTATTTTCATGTTTAAGAAATCTTATATTCATTCGTATTATCTCTCACAGTGCTGACTACACTCACAGGATATATATATATATATCCTTGTGCATATGCTTCGATGATGTCTGGATGCTCATTTCATCCTTTTAAGTGCTCGTCAGTTGGCTGGATAGACCTGCATCCCCAGTGAATAATAGTGTTCCTATTTAAATGAACACATGTAGAGAATGTTGTTCAACTTCGCTATTGATATGCCTATGGAAAATCGGGAGTCATTTTCAGTACACGTCAGAAACAAGTGTCTCTTATAACATTTTTATGCCTTTTTTATCGATTATCTTGGCAAATATATTTATTTCCTAGCTAAAAGTATCCTTTTTCTTGTAATTGGTGCTGGCCGGTAGTTCCTGGTGCTTAAAGTTTAACTTTGCCACATAGTCCTAACGAGTTAACAGTCAATTATCCAAACAATAGCCAAAGAGGAGACTGCAATGAAATTTGCACCTCAATTCGTGAAGAGATTAATCACTGAAGCCTTGGTTATCGATTCAACACCGCACACATACAATGGAAATGAAGCAACGCCTATACGGGAGACATCGGAAGTCGCAAAAAGCATATATGTATATATATATATATATATATATATATATATATAGGGCAAACTTTGAAACCGTGTGACTAAAAATGATATGATTATGAGCAATAATTTATGCTTGAAATGTCATCCAGTTGTTAATACTTCATTGCTGTGTGTTATTTAAAAGAAGCTTATCTAATATGGAATTACACTTTACCACATAGCCGAAGTTCTACATTTACATTGATTAAGCACTAGAGTTTAGTATTTCAGTCAGCTGGATAAGCCGAAGGAACATAGTCAAGTATGCATAGCATTTCACGTGGTATCATGTCACCTCAAGCGGTTATCTAGTTAGCTAGACACGATTCATGGCTTAAAAGCATCGATGCAGTTGTTTTTTTCCAAAGTTTACTCCCTAATTGTTTCCGAGTGGCGTTGTTGCATATCCCCGATAATTGTAGTGTCATAGTCTGTTGCAACGGTGGTTTAATGACAAGTTATACATGTTTTTTAAATGAAATTTCACAACAAAGTTTTTTTGATTTAATTAGCCGGATTATATTCTTGAACTGCTTCACATTTGTCGCATTTATAGCAAGAAATTTCGCTTGATACTGATATGTGCTCAGT
The DNA here is from genome assembly GCA_944472135.2 of Trichobilharzia regenti. Lineage (NCBI taxonomy): Eukaryota > Metazoa > Platyhelminthes > Trematoda > Strigeidida > Schistosomatidae > Trichobilharzia > Trichobilharzia regenti. Next base: position 34,226,650 of record OX235266.1, read on the forward strand.
GTCATGGATTAAAGGATGCAATAAGTTCGAAGGCTGGTGTATTTAGACCTATTTTCGGAGATGTGACCATAATCACCGGATAAAGCAGTTGGCGCCTATACAAAAACGGGATATGCCATATAATCATCTTTGTTTCCTGGTCTACGTTGAAGGACAGAATACGCGTTAACACTGAATATGTTCGATGAGTTGAAAAATTGTAAAAAACATGTATGTGTTGTACAACAAAGCAGAACTTACTTGCTTCTACTACGTATCGATTAGCCGATTGATTAGTGAATCCATCAGAACTGGCGATGCATATAAATTTCCATAATTTGAAAATCAATTCTTCACCTACAACTGGTATCACTTCTTTATTTTTTGAAAAGTAATTATCAATAAACCATAAATTATGTGAAGTTATTTCTGTATATTTAAGTAAATCTTTTAATTGTTCTATATTGAATTGTAAAGTTTGTCCATTTGTTATGTACACTAAGGATCGACGGCTTGGTTGCCATTGAAACCACTGAACCTGACCGGGTGGATTGAAATCTGTCCGACACTAATTGGAAAGTTGAACAAGACAAACGAGTATAATATTTAGTAATAGGAGCGGAATCCTTTAATTTTGTTATGTACTGCTGCTGAGTGAGTCGCCAATTACGTTATGTACTCGTCGAGTAGTTAATAGTCCTGACGCGGAAAGAGGGAAATCAGAAGACCACCAGGTTTACGACGATACTTGTATTTCCCAGACAAGGAAAATAAATATCACACAAGTGTGTGAGTGGAAGGGTACTTAGATGTACGAAAATGTGTAAAGACAAGAATGAACAAGTGTCTAATTTAAAAGTATATATGAAAATGACTAATATACACAAACCAATAAGATAACGTCTTACCATGATTGGTTGTGTGATACATTGTTTATTTAGTTAGTGGACAGACAAAAGCATAATGTCAGTTATAATGGAATATTGATCCATATACACAGCAAAATATAATAGACTATCAAATACAAAAACACACATTGTGTGGCTACATATCATATTTTCAAAACAGGTAGTAATGAAATGGAAAAAGATGTGTAGAATCAGAGGTTATCTTTATGTTTTATGTATCAATTGTCAAGTTAAATGTTGGTTTGTAAGGGATTTAATTGATTCCAAGTTTGATCGTGAACTGACGTCAGTGCTGAACAGCTGTTTCTCCGCAGTTTGCACTTCTTCATCTGTGGGTACTTATGGCTCGGAATAGAGCCCAGGAACTTCAGGTTATAAGGCCATTGGGTTCCGTATCCTATATATATATATATATATATATATATATATATATATATATATATATATATCACAAATTTCTTCGTCAGCTAAACCGACATCACGATTAATATGCTGGTGGCTCATTGGCCAGTAGCTTCAGGGCTCGAATCCAGCAGCACCTACATCTGCTTGGCAAACCGCGTAGTATCACCAGGACACAGATAGTGTACCTGGTTGATAGGGAAAGCCTTTCCGCTTAATGACTTTAATGTAAAACTTGGCTTGATAGGATACTGATTATGATGAGTTATCAAAAAGTGCGAATCACTGAAGTGCTTAGACGTCTTCAATTTTTGCACAGTAGAAATTCAATATGACCTAATTATTAAAAAATAAAACAGTTCATAAATGTATGGTGCTATTTACTATTGACTAGTCGAGAGTAATGATTGCCAACCAATCGAACAAAAATGATCTGAACATCGCCGGCAGATCTTTCCACCCTTTTACACCGATTTCATCATCGGCATGCTCCTATTTACTCAATTCAAGGGACTGAATCAGCTCAGACTACTCGATTATCAGTCAGTTGGTGGTATACATCATCCTGTATTTATGTTTGCTTACTTGATTGCTATTCATGATATTAAGAAGATCGCAAGTGTTGTGATTTGAATAATCCCTGATTCTTAAAGAAACTGTGGTGAAATTCCATCTCGAATTATGCAAATTGTAAATTTGCCTTCACTACTCTCCACGGTGCATTCATTATTTTTACGTAAATCAACAAAGAATTTTAAAAACTCAGTCTTTGAAAAGAAAAGGCAAACAAACATTCATAGTTACTCATTTGGTTTTGACTGCAGCCTAATGGGATTGCCTAATTCGCCTTTAGGCATCAAGTTTGTGTTCTTGTCAGATTGTGTAAACTTTGAACACTGAGCAGTACTCACTCAACCAAACTTTTATGATTGCAGTAATAAAAACGAAGAAAAAGGATATACGTATATCAAGAATGCAATAATCGAACATCTCGTTAAAACACTGGGCATTCCATCTTAACAAATGCCTCCTTAAGGTGACCTACAAAGCAAGGAAGAATAACCTACCAAAGGCAATACGCTTTCGTCTCTTTTGTATTGCTGAAGCCTTAGCCATTCATTTGGCGAAACCAGAGTTATGTATGCAAAAGAAAATCATCGACCAACTTCTACTGTCATGGTAACAATCGTATTGACTTTTACCGACTTTATATTTGTGTGATGATATCAGATGGTTGAAGACAATTGGCAGGAAGCCTTGGACCTAGGTTTCGTGCTAGCTGTTGCTCGTCAGCAAGGCGTATCTGCAACTTTGAAGAACTCATGTTCCTTCTGAGATTCAAACCCGCGTCACCCAGTGCTGCAGTCAGAGACGTTACCACTGAGCTATTCAGGCTCGCGACTGACCTCCTGCCAATTGCTCCCAACCATCTAATGTCATCAGCAGGTTAAAGATGAGGCAGTAACTCATCGAAGAAGACATTGCGAAGTGGTCGCGCTATGTCGTGAATTGGCAGAAGTTAGAATTCAAGGACGATTGGATCGGGTCCCAGTGGCTCAATGGTCTACGAGCTCGCCTTGTAACCAGAAGGTCCTGGGTTCGAATCCCGGTGGGTGCGTACTGCTGAGGAGCCCCAAACTAGGACGAAACAGCTGTCCAGTACTCCCAGGTTTTCCAGTGGTTCTCTAACTGATGTCAGCTCATGATTAAATCCTCCATGCAATCAAACAAAATCCCTACAAAACCAATACTTGATAATGTCATCAAGTCAATGTATACCGTGATGGCCACATACCTAGAATGGTGGCCACACTGCAAACGTGACTGAGAGAATTCAGTCTGCACCAAAGAAAGGACTAGACTAGTTAGTAGTGTTCAATCAAAGTACTGCTATCTGTGTGCTTGTTTTTTCTAAATTCGCATATCATTTGCAAACTGTTACATAATTCCATATTTTCCTTTGTTTCTATGTACATCGTGATCATAACTCACTCATTAAACTATTCATCTTATTACATGACTGTTTTACGCCTGTTCAACTTCTTTTATGTATTGATCACCATTAACAGCTATGTTTTTTCTTTTGACAATACATCACTACTGCCCTCTTACCAATCTTCACCCCTATGCCCCTTAGTTACGATCCGATTACTCATCACACTTTCGCTATGTCTTGACAACACTAACCCTAACTAATTTTTATATTCTTATCGGACAAACCTAATGTACACACACATACAAAAAAATAAGTATATATAATTGAAATTGTACAGCTAAGTGAATGAATTCACCGCCGAAAAGAGACGCTTCACTCAACTGCTTGTTTTGTTTCCAATCAAGAATTCACCTAGTTTTCATCGTTTCAGAAACAGTGGAATGTCCCTATTTATACATACCGATGATCATGAAAACTGGTTCTTCGGAAGAGAGAGAAATAAGGATAAAGAAACAGACATATTTTGCAAGTATTGATAAGAATCATGACATTTTATGTGATGAAGGTTTTAACAGATCCTTAATTTTTCTACCAAGATGCAACATGGACTATGGTGGTTGAGATAGCCAAGGGAGGTGGAGGTTACTCAACAGTTTCCGTTAAGTGCAGACTGCTGACAATTGAATTCTTGAAAGTCCTCTTTCAAAACAAGTCATATGTTCGCTTGACAAGCTAGAAAAAGATGTCGCTTACTTGTAATATTATATTCTGTGAGGTGGTCCAAGGACTGGTCACTTTATTACCACAAGAAGTTTGTGATCCTTGGTTGAATTTTGTACAGAGATAAACTGGATAAAATTGATCCTCAGGATTATGAATATCTGGTCCATCTGAAATGGGGAGAAAGTATCCCTGTCAAACATTTAATTTTTAACTTTGCGGGTTATTCATTCATCAAATGATCAACAATTGTGTTTAGTATTTAAGATTATCATAAATTTTGGTGCATTCAAGTTCTTTGAACTGGATAACTGAATTGCGAAACTTTGATTGTCTTGCGAGACAACATTTTTATTGATATTATGGAATAAACTTGTCTGTTAAAAGAACAAAGTGACACAGTATTGTTTACTGATGAAATTCCCGGCTCAGTTTATTGTTCACAATTGTAGTGACCCGATTATAAACAAAATAATGTAATCTACAAAATACACTACAATAACTGTGAGGTCAACTACATAGGTCAGACCTGTAGATCGGGGTGCTTAGACTATCAGCAACATAGGAAGTTAGCTTCTTCCACGAAAAAGAACAATTTAGAGAAAACCTCAGAAATCGCAATACATAAATGAGCACACAGTCCCACAACAGAGTGAAGGTTAGAGCTACGGATCTAAATAGAATATAGTTAATTATTGAATTGAATTTTTGATTTTCCCGTCGATTGATTGGACCGAAATGCTCGGTCTCAGGTTGACATGTCGGCTTCTTGTGCAGATGCTTCGACGATGTCCGGGCATTAAGTTAGTATACAATTGGTGGATGGTGGCCAGCAGTGGAATCCAGGATGCGCATTTCGTCCTATTTGGGACTCGTCAGATGGATGTACCTGCATTTCTCAGTGAGTGATGATGTTCCCGCCGAGGCTCGAACCCAGTACCCATAGTTTCAAATGCCAAAGCGTTACCCACTAGACCAATTGGGCCACGAGAGCCACCTCTTGTGCAACGGGTCATGTTAATTTTATTGAATGTTAGATTTTCCCGTCGATTTATTGGACCGGAGTGCTCGGTCTCAGTTTGACATGTCGGTTTCTTGTGCAGATGCTAGTGGAAAACGCTTTGGCGTTTGAAACTATGGTCACTGGATTCGAGGCTCGGTGGGACACCATCACTCACTGAGAAATGCAGATACCTCCAAATGAGGAGTCCCAAATAGGAAGAAATGCACTTTATCGTGGATTCCACTGCTAGTCATCAACCATAAATTAAATTCTAATTAAATACCCAGATATCGTCGAAGCATCCGCATAACGCCATAGTTGTTCAATACAATTTATCAAAAGTTTCTCAACCTAAAGTGCCAGTTTGTCATTTATTTAGGTTAATTTTGTTTTTCTCGTAGAATGATTATAATGGACTGGAATGTTCCTTGTCAGTTCACATGTTGGCTCCCAGACTGCTTATTCACAGTAGATTAGCTGTCACGGCCCAAGTGGCCTAGTGGATAACGCTTTGGTGTGTTAGAAACTTTGGTTTCTGAGTTCGAGTGTCAATGGGGACACAACCACTCACTACGGAATGCATGAACATCCAGTTGACAACTTTAAAATAGGACGAAATACGTATCCTAGATTCCACACTGACATTGACCACCTACCAGATATCAATTTGTCAGCTATTCTAAAACCTTTGGTAATTTAATTTCCAGGAAATGGATCCTATAAGATCTGTTAAGCAGAATGAATATTGTGGTCACAGTTGAGGAAAATACAGTGATATGTTTATTAGTAAGAACGTATCAACTGTCTACTGATGTTTTGGTTACTTTATGGTTCATTTATCCTCACCATTTGATTTTAACAAGAAACGATAGTCTAGTTACTATGATATATGTCAAGGTGATGTCACTTCAATGGTGAATAGTTATCACTAAATGGTGGCATAGAACCAGTTTCGTTTGACTAGTCGTCAGTCAGCTTCATCCACTCCAATACAGGTTAACTACTTTGAGGTGATGCGTGGGTATTGAATGAAGGTTAAAAGTAAATCACTGACTGCAAGGTTATCATTCAAGAATTCTGTCAGCTGACCTACGAGATTGATTTGTTGGTCAAGTCATCATTTCACTGCAAACATCATAAGTTATGCCTTGATGTTATCTGAAAGACTGAAGTTTACGAAGGTAACAGATTGTTGTTGGAGTATCCTTAAAGAGAACGAAATATACAGATGTCATTCTAACTTTTTATGACCACATATGAACGCGTTCTTTTAGACACTTTTATGTCAGTCAGAAAGGCCACTTTGATTGGTTGGTCTTAACTGTAATGTGACTTAAATCACAGGAATTATCATGTTCCTGGAGGTTAAAAATTCGGTGATCAAATTAATTACATAGTTTTCTTTATAATTTAATTTCGTTTCAAAATAATTTACATGGTCTCTGTTCAAGATTTGACCTAACAACTCTGTACATATCAGACGCTGAGGCAAGAGTAGATAAATGCAAGAGAAAAGCTGTTATGCTTGAAGATATCTCAACGATAAAGAAATAAGTAACTCAGACGATTTTTCGCTTTACAGACGGACTGGAACTTCTTCAGAGAAATGATCAGGATCAATATATTGTGATTATGATCATGAATAAATTAGCTATTTGCATTCCGTGAATGCTATCGATTAGTAGCTGACATCACTCGGGACACCTTTCTGTCTAACTCCAGTACAATCAATAAAAAGCATATTAATGCCATATTTAATTCTCGAAGATAATGTCGTGGACACAAACGATAAATGGATAAGTTCCAAGAAACAAGAAAACATTGGTCGGATCCCTATTGGCTGCCTGACTAACAGGTATTCATTCATAACAATGACGTGGTTAGCAGTTGGACCTATTAACCCTGTAGCTCACTGGTCTTAGAGCTGAACATCTAGGCACTGGGTCAGGGGTTCAAGTCCTGCTCCACCCAACTAAGATATGGCCCTAACACAATCGCTTGGCTTATTATCAAATGTGCTTGAAAATGTACATGTTGTTGAGTAACATGTGTCATTTGTTCTATACATCACTGTTATAATTCCCTTAGTTTCCGAATGAAGCATAGGGCTTCAGCAGTACAGCTCTATTTTGTTCCGCCCCCTTAACTCGTTTGTAGTTATCTCCATGATCACCCATAAGATCTCATTTTTTTCTCAAAAGATCTCCTCCATGCTACTAAGGGACCTACGCTCAATGCATTGCCATCCACGTCCCACTCCAAGGACCTGTGCGTGTTATCACTCAGTGGTCTCCCTAGCATGGGTCTGTCTATATCCATTTCCCGTGGCACATTTACTGGGCAACTGGTTCTTAGTTGATCCGATTCCTGTCAGAGTTTCTTGTCACTGACCTTTTCTAAATGGCCATTTGGTCTTTTGTGTGGAAAACTGATCATAGCAGAAATGATCCATAATAATAAAAATGAATAAAAGTGTAGCCAATGTCTCTTTAGAAACTTACAGTGTATATTTAAGTCGATAGAACTCTGAGAAGAAGTCACTTCTAGGGTTTCTTCACTCGTTTCGTTTCTCCTGTCTTCCATATCACTTAGCACCATTGACTGATTTGATGTAATCAAAATGTTTCTATCAGCCTGTACACTTTTAAACCTTGTACCTCTGATCTGACAGTTAACTTTTGCACCATTAAATATCCGATCGGGTAAAAATTCCACAAGATTTTGTTGTGACTGGTAATACAATAAAGAAGCATTTTTGAATGACTTCCATCCAATGGCTTGTAAGGAACCTAATTTCTCCTCAGGAATGTAACTTTTAGATTGTATGAAATATCTGTATAAGATAAAGGACAAAAAAAGATGTAAAAACAAGCAGAAGTCGAGGTAAATAGTGTGTATTTATGTGCATACAACTCAATTGGTATTTTCGGCAGAAGAGCACAAATAATATACAGCAATGGCAACCAAAACGTCAAATAGCGATAGGACTCAGTGCTCTGCAATAAGATATACACTGGAGAATCCTCGTCTCACAAAACAAGATTATGTGTAGACCCTTACGCCTAAAAATCTAGAGTACAGTTTACGATCATTACTCTGGTTTAACACCAAACCAAATGAACTTAGCCTTACACGCAGTCAAATCCAGATATAAAAAAAAATCTCTGAGGTAATAGATTTGCACAATTAACCTTTCGATCGAGCACATATACCGATTGTCTTAACCTGTGGTTCCTGTAGTACTGAACAGGATTACCATAGCAACAGCCTGATTGCGCTTCTTTAATGAATTTAGTTATCAGTAGAATAAAAAATGTTTCACGAAAGTCTAAAACCAGCTCACATTGCCGACACAACGGTCCAAAATATTAAGAATCGTGCTTTGCAGTTGTAAGACAGCCGACATCTAAGGATCACAATGCAATATCGCTTTGTAGCCACAAATGTTATAACTTAAGTGAATAAACCCCGTCGCTACATTGTTATATCTGTGCCTGCTAATTGTTATGACGGTAATGAACTCGACTGGTACGCTAATACGTCTATTTGTCTGTTATGCCTTCCGATTCACTGAGTCATGCAAATATCAAAAGACAAAGGCTTACCTGTGACTGTGAGATCTTTTATTGTACATTTATTAGGAAATAAAATATCATATTTATACATTTCTTTACCACAATAAAGTCGGCTCACAGTCGTGGTAATGGATTGTTCTTATTGGCTGGAAATGTCCATCCTCATTGGTTGGCGATCCAGCAAAGACGAAGGTGAGACAAAGGATGTTGAATTGGTCACACACTAAATCACAATATGCGTGAGAAATGATAGATCAGCACAGTTACTCCATCACGTGATAAATCACGCGATTCGTGAGAAATGAAAATATGTACTGGATCCTATAAACAAGCCAGTTATATCTGTGTTAACTTTTCTGACACCTTTGTCTTAAAATTCTGAAAACAGTACTCAAAAGGATCGATAGGCCACACTTTCATGGTCTGTATTCGTATTGAAAACCAAAAACAAATAAACTTTTGCTGGTTTACCCTACTTCAGGTTTCTATACCGGCTTAGCTTACTATATGGCAATCGCGTTACCATTTTACGGATGTATCGCCTCATTCAAACTCCACAACTAATATGGTCATCAAAACGGGCCGTGTATCACATCAAGACTCAAACACTGTAGTCTGCACCACGTAGCCATGACACTGACACAAACGTCGTTAGACCTTGTATACTGGCATGCACTTTATACCAAAATATCATTTCGTTCCTGATCCTCTGAATTAGTAAAGGAATGATACCAGTAGTAGTGTTTAGCTGAAGCTAGAAACAAGGTCTTCATATTCTGCTTCCTTTATTTTCCTTCTGCACTTCCTGTTTTGCTCCCTGAATATCACTGGACCTCTTCTTCTCAACTTGATCCATCTCTCTGCTATTCAGTATTCTTGTAAAAAGCATCACACAGTATACTACTTAAACATTCATATCAGTAGTACGCACCACAGTGTCACCTGCTGGTTTCTTTACCAAATATGGAATCTATAATACTTGGGTGGTTGCACCAGTAGGGAGACAATGATGAATGAAGCTTTATTTATGGAATCAGTTGAGAATGCATACTATGGCAATGATTTAACACCTGTCCAGGATACCACGATAGTTCTACTAACCATGTAGTAAATACGAAACGAGAGGCAATATTTAGTAAACAGCCGGATGTTTAACGAACCGGCCTCGTAAAATGAAGGTTATGGGTTCGAACTGTAGCGAGGTCATGGGTTCTCACAAATGAAAAGTCTCAAAGCATGACAAAAAAAATTTCTGCTACTTCCTGATTTTCAATAATTTCATGAGGAAATATACACTGAAAGTAATTCAAATCTCTACAAAACCCATATTTTGAATATCACTCATAGATGGGGAGACTTCCTGAGACAGCTGTGTAATAGCTATGGCTCAGAAACTTGGTGCGTGTTGTAAACCACTTTCAACAGACTGCAGACTTTTGTCAACTGCAGCCTTCACCCGATACTGGAAGGTATATGACCAGAAAGGATAAGCAACAAACCAACCAAGAAATTATTGTCCAACAAACATTTAGAGAAAAATATAAATTGATTGGTTATGTGTTGTGGAGACCCTCGACTGATATGACAGGCCAGGTAGACACCTCAGTGGAACCCGAATAGAAAACAATGAGTTTAGTGTGGAGATCATTTGAGGAGGAGTAACTCAAAGTTTATGGACAGTCGTGTAGTCAGCTGAAGGGGATTGTAGATAGTAGAGTGTATTGGAAATGTGCTACTGAAGCCATAAATTCAACTCGAAACTCAAAAGAACAATATAATAATAGCACTGGTATAAAAAGGGATCACTGAAGATTGATCGATACCCACATTTTTACTTCGTCATTGAAAATCATAAATTTTTATCAAAAAAAAAACTTAGTATACAATTGGTGGATGGTGGCTAGCAGTGGATTTACTCTACAACACACAATCCAATCCGTACTATTTTTTGAGATTAACTCATAAACTAAGCGAACGCATAATGACATCATTTGTCCTTTGTATACGTGACAAACTCTAAAACAACCTGCAGAAAAGTTCAAGGTCTACCAACATCTGTTTAACATATTTAGTCTATCATAGCCATCAAAGCAGGAATTTTAATCCAAAGTTCCATTGAAGATCATTAACACTTTAGTTATCACTGACCTCGTAATAATTCCAGTCAAGCCGTGCAACTTAAAACGTTTTATCAATATTAACCGATCTAAATATATTACTAATAAGAGAAGATAAGCAATCAGCGACCTGTTAATATGCAATGAATTTCTGCATATTAATTAGGCAATAATTACAAAGGAAGTGAGTATAAATACGTGATTATTACCTAGGTGAGGAAAACTGCTTCATATGTCAGTATTACTTCAACAGGTTTGAAATTTTAAGTCCGATGAACATGGTATGCAGTGGTGTTCATCCCACTGTGACATACAAATTCAGCAGCTTATCTCCATTCCAATCAGTTCTGGGATATCATTTCCTCAATTGCTCACAAGTTTTCATGTCTTCTTCACATGATCCCCAACAAATTACTCTCAATTCCAGGCCAAACCCATCGCTTTTGATTTGTATTCCAGTCTAGGGTCTGATTGCCTTGAATTTTCACCTCAGTTTCTTCTCAGTATGCGTCCAGTCCATTTCCATTTCGTGCTGCATGTTTGTCTAGTGATGGATGGTTCTTAGACAGTTCACTGCCTGATAGAGTCCCTTGTAGCTTATCCTTTGCACACAGATATGTGATCTTCATCATTGTCATTGAGTAAAGGCGGCTGCTGATAAAATGTGCAGCAGACTGTTGGAAACTCTTATAATGATGCATAATCCAAGTGCCTGAGCCATACAGAAGCACTGACTTGATATTATTGTTTCTTTTTGTGGTGACAGAGTGTTGTAGATCCCTACATTGATTTCATAATAATGACCTCTTACTTCAATCTCAGAATCCTGATTAACTTTGGCATCCTCCTCCATGAGTGGACAAGTTCTCCGACTCGCCACAGTGTATACTCTTCACTAATTATCTGACTAAACTAATCAACTTGGAACGGTAAAACGTTGTCGATAGACAGCCGATATTTCTGTTCAGTCGTAGCTAAGACAGTTAGTGCAAGAACAACAATAATAATAATAGTAATAGTAATAATAATAGGATTAATAGTATCAGTTTGAATAATATTGAGAAAATAAATTCGAATTACCCACGTGTATTCATATTTCACATTAGCTGGCATATGAGATCTTTCATAAAAACATCCTAGATGTACAGGTTGATTTTCAATCAGTACAATTGTCTGTTGACCGGAAGACTTGAGTATTTCCGAATTCGAAAATATTTTCATAAACACATTGGAAATATCTGAAAAATACGATAGAAATCATAAATAAAAAAAGGAATTAAAGATTTATCCGCTGTTTAGTTGCATTCATTCGAATTTGTATAAGAATCTAACTCTTAAATGTAGACTACTATTAGTGACCTCATTAAAACTTTGCTAGTTTTTAAAAACAGTGATAAAAGAAGAGGCGTTCAGCGAAGAGTTGTATCACTCTTAGGCTATAAAATCGCATATACATTTTGACAGCAATGACGGGAATGTTTCCACAGATTTTTTATTCCTTCATGTTTCTAGTTGGACATAGGGCTTCAAGCTAAAGGCTTGAAGTTGCGGTAGCAGTGGTGTTTATTTTTGCGGGATGGCGTCACTAGCCTCTTGCTCAACCTTCCTTCTTTACCAGTCATATAACTAGCTTAATGAGGCAAAGTAGTGCGTCGGCTGGAGATCGAACGCCTGAACACACGGATGGTTGGTGAGCACTCTACCACTGTGCCACTAACACAGTTTCCAAAGGTGTGTCATTAAAACTGTCAGGTTCTGGTAACAATTATATAATGCAGAAAACGTTAAGCGCTTAGAGAGTAAATTAAGCTACCTAAATTGAGTGATGTAACGTCACTGACAGTATTGAGTCGAGCTCAACTAGAACTCAAAGAAAGTCAAATCATGTTCAGTGTCATAAGGAGTAGCTATGTGAGAATGAAAGAGGAAAAAAAACTATAAACTTGCGAGATCAAGACTCAAAAAAATTTAGGCAACAAATGTTGATACAAACTAGGCCCATTATGTAGGTTCAGTGAGTAAACAAAATGCTTCTGTGTGCAGAGTTCAGGATTTCACAAATGCAGATTGCCATAGCTTCTAAGGTTTAAAGAAGTATGACTCTCATACTCTTTTGGCACGTTGGTTTGCGAATTCATTCATTACCAGACTGTCATTATTAATGCAAATTATCAACTAATCAAGACAAAAGTTATCTGGCGATACAGTTTATGCAGAAATCAAATTATTCCATGTCATATTAAAGCTTGCGCTGAAGATGTTGTCTAGATTGAGAACTATGAAAGCTTCGCAACTAACGCCCCACTACCTACCATTGAATGCAGAGGACGTAACCGCATCGAAATCATCCAACTGTGTTACTAATCTTCTCTGTTACCTGATGCGTCATATATAGATAAATTGTTTACTGAAGCAAAAAATGGTAGACGATAAACTCATTAGAAAAGTCAATGGCAATAGATGTAAAATTAGTGACAACATCGTTGTTGAAACGATCAATATTATGCTAAGTTAGAAGAACAGGTTAATACAGTATCGTTCATTTTCCAAAGTTAGTGTTAACGATTTTGTGCAGAGTATCACTGGACTCCCTGTGATCAAGAAATGCCATACAAACGAAATTCTAACATTGGTTTTCGGTATTTTAGAAACATATAGAGGCTAAATAAAAAAATGTCTTGTATAATATGAATTGGTGTTGTGAAATTCACCATTTCATGTTTAGTTAATGAAACTTACGTAGAACGTTTATAGTTAATAGTTGAGATTGTAAAGAGTTTATTTCAATCTCCAAATGTGATTTATTCTCATCGGTGTTAAGAGAATCTCTGACAACATTGCCATTCTTTACTCTGTGGACACTATCCACAAGAAAGTCGTTTTGATTGCCCAACGAACATTTGATTGGAATTTCATCAATCATAGTTCCGTGGAAAGTGAGATTCAGTATAGACCAACTTCGGTACCTAGAACAGAAAAAGAACGAACTGAATTCAAGATCTTGAATCTAAATAAATATATATACATATCAATAACGATTACCACTAAACGTTAGTTATGGAAAGAGGCTTCCGCTTCACCTAAGGATCATTATTATCGTGGTTATTCGCCCCCTGAGTTCACAGTGAAAAATGTGGCTTCGGTAGAACGTCAACATTTCACGTTGTTACTGACTGTCATTACTTGGTGGCTAGATGATTGTCCAAACTTCCATCCTTCACATCACATTCGGAGTCACACATGACTTGTCGTTTCCAATTGGAGTTCCTATCAAGCGTCTGCATAGCATGTAACGCTATTCAATAGCCGTCCCAGCCTATGTCTGATCCATCTATCTGCATTTCCGTCTTCATCTTTTTGTCGAGTAGTAGACTGTTGAATGGTTCTCTACCAGAGGTATCTGTTGCTTATCGTATCCGGCTGGAAATTCGCTTTCTAGTAATGATTGAAGGCAGCTAGGTGTCGGTAAGAGAATGTATCAGGCTTCTGGAAATGCTTGTATTCATGCTTGCCTCAAATACCTGAACTACACGTGAGCTCTGACTTAACATTAATGCTTAAAATCTGAATCTTGTTCCCTATACTGAGTTTGAACGACTTTCACGCTGATTTCAGATTAATAAAAGTCTGTCTTACTGTCGCGATTGACAATTTCTATCTCTCTATTGTTTAAATACTTACTGTTGATTGTTAATATATTTCTTATATGAATTGAATATAATTCCGCTAAATACAAATTCCTGAATTCCGCCCTCTCTGTGTTTTGGTTGGATTCGTGTAATTCGGTCATCTCGAAATACTAATACTACGATTACAAATAATTACAACAAATTGGCGTCGCGATGGAACTAAATAACTTTGGAAAATTTCCTATAAATGGTTCTCCGCGGGAGATTGCTGATTACCTTGAATGCTTCGATGCGTGGTGCATTTCAAAGAACGTTCGGGATGACAAAATTCCAGCACATTTCATCACTGCTATTGGGCTAGATGCATATAGCCTAGTGAAGAATCTGGCGTTTCCAGATAAACCATTTCTCTGTCATATGTCAAGAGTCGTGAACTTCTGATATATCACTTTCATGTAACTACATTTGAGACCAGAGAGAGGGCTCAATTCCATAAACTGGTTCGTGCTCCCAACCAGAAGATTAGAGACTTTATTCTGCAACTCCAAATACAAGCTTCAAAGTGTAACTTTGGAGATCAGCTGCATACTCAACTACGTGATCGTCTAATTGCTGGAATCAATATTCCTAAGTTAGAGAAAGAGTTAATTCAGATTCCTTCTTGTACATTTCAAACTGCTAAAGATTTATGTATTACATATGAAGATGTCAATAATGAATACTCTGCTCCCACTACGTCAGTGTCTGATGTTATGCTTTCTAAAGTCGAAAATACAAGTGTTCATGGAAAGCAATCCAAACTGTCGTCCACAGGTAATAGAATGCAGCGAGAGATCAAAAACATTAAACCGTGTTTATCCTGTGGAAAGTTACATCTACGAAGCACTTGCCGTTTTCGGGGTGCTAAGTGTCATAAATGTGGTAAAGTTGGACACATCAAGACTGTTTGCAGAAGTTCGAATACTTATGTTACTCAGCATTCTTATAATTCTCCCAATCTGTCTAGTAAAATGGAGTCAATGTGTCTTTCAACTTTTCAAAATACTCAATCTCATCCAATGAAAACCTCCACTACAAGTTCAGCAACTCAAGCGTCAACTGTTTTCAAAAATGTGGTAGCCGAGTTACAATGCGAACTGTCGAAAACACGAAAAAACTGAATGAGATGAGAGAGCAACTGATTAAAATGGAGGAATTGTTGCATATGCATAGACTGCGTCTGTTGAATGCAGAGCATACAAGTACCCGTGAAAGTCCTGCAAAACTATTCAAATCTCGAATTCTCAAAAAGCATCTGATGTCCACGACTTCTAATGTACATTATTACAAAGGGAATGACTATAGACCTTCTGTTGGAATTATACTACAAAAAATGGGAAATCGAGTGGTGAAGATATTAGACATCAAAGATCACTCAGTTCATAACAGACACCTGGACAAAGTGACAATAAATGAAGTAGGTCGTTCCAATTATTGTTTTAATGATTCCGCTAATAATCCTGATTTTGTAGATAATTCAGAAATAGGTCCAGATAATACTGATGGAAATAATATCACAGAATCAGTTAGAAGGTCAAAGCTACTTGCAAGCAAACCGAGACATCGTTATAAGTACGCAAGGAGACATTCGACGTGTGGCGGATGTGGTGATTGACAATTTCTATCTCTGTATTGTTTAAATACTTACTGTTGATTGTTAATATATTTCTTATATGAATTGCATTATAATTCCGCTAAATACAAATTCCTGAATTCCGCCCTCTCTGTGTTTTGGTTGGATTCGTGTAATTCGGTCATCTCGAAATACTAAAACTACGACTACTAATAATTACAACACTTACTTTTCCAATACTGGCTGACTTTGATATCCAACAAACTGCCAGAAGAAGCAGCGACAAGAGGAGTTGAAGTGGACATGGAGAAGATAGAGGTTTTGGAAGTAACTAACCAATAGCAAAGTCAACAACCAGTATCAATCACTATCAACGTGTGAAGTTTGAAAGAACTAACTTCCGTAACTTATCTAAGCAGCATGGTTTCACCTCCAAGCAGCAGGGATGGGGATGTTAAAACTTCAATGGGAAAGACGTGACACACCTTCGTCACACTGAAATTGATTTTGAAACTATCTGTACTCAGCATAAGGAAACAAATTCGGATTTTCAATACAAATAAATATTAAGTCTGTCAGCTCTTTTATATGGGTTAGACACTTGGCGCTTCACGAAAAGGATTTTCAACAGACTACTGCAGACCCTTATCAAAAGCTTCTTTCATTCCATGTTGAGGATAAAATGGCCAGAAAGAAATAGCGACAAGAAACTCTGGCAAAAAACTAATCAAGAATTGATCCTTCAGAGAATATTCCAAATAAAATGGAGATGGATTGGGCATACTCTGAAGAGACCGTTAAATAACATCACATACCAGGCGAACGCTCTAGTGGAATCTCAGTAAGAAATGACGAATAGGGCATTGGTCCGATGGTGATATGGAGAAGATCGTGCAAGGAGGAGATCAGAAACGATGGGCTATCATGGACCCAGCTAAATAGGACAGCAGAAAATAGAACAAAGTAGAGGTGTGTTGTTGAAGCCCTATGTTCTACTCGGAACACTAGGGAACAATAATAATTATAATATTCAATTTCCTTACAATCTAAAATCACTTAACCGGATCATTTGTGTTTCTTAGCCTACATCGGCTACGTTTGTGTGAGCATTTGCTTGCTTTGTTTTTTCCTTCACGTTCCCCAGTGGAACATAGGGCTTCAAGCTAGTGGGTTGAAGTTTCTGTAGTAGTGTCTATTTTACAGGATGGGGTTGCTAGCCTCACGCCCAGCATTATTTCTGGTTCAGCGAGGTAAAGGAGTGCGCCGGCCGGGGATTGAACCCCGGCTGTTTTTCATTATTCTTGTTATCACAAATCTCCACTTTTGTTATTAGCAGAGTTATTATTATTTTAATTATGACTAAGCGTACACTCCTATCGCCCTGTTGATAACTAATCACCATGATCGGTTTATTTTATTTAGGGGATAGTAACAAAGATTGGAATCCAGACAGGAAGCACCTTTCGTCTTTTTTTGCGGCTTGTCATCTGGATGTGTCAAAAATCCCCAGGGAGTGAGTGAATAGTAGTGTTCCAACCGAGATTCGAACCAGGCACCTACTGTTTCAAACACTAGAGCGTTACTCACTAGACCAATTGGACCACGAGAGATAAGTTATTATTTGGTTTAATTTTCAAGAGTTCACGTCTCAGTCGGAATATAATCATTCACTGAGGAATGCAGGTGCATGCATCCAGCTGATGAGCTCAGAATAGGGCGAAGTGCGGATTTACTGAATTCCGCTGTTAGTCACCATCCACAAAAATGACGTATATGTTAATCCCACAGACATTGTCAAAGCGTTCATACTAGAAGCTGACATGTCAACGGAGGCTGAAGAATTCTGTTTAATCAATCAACGGGAAATCCACAAAAACTGACTTAAAACAAAATAAGGAATAATTTATGTTAATTGTATTTATTTGTAAAGTTATGTACATTGGAAAAAAAACTTGACGAGACGTTGCTGAAAACGCTTTTATTCTCCGAATGTCGGACGGTTAGAGGGTCAGGAAGACAATGTAAAGATAGCCACCAACCAAACAAACAAAACACATTCCAGTAATACGAAAAAGGAAAACTTTAAGATTGCACTTACAATTGATAATCTGGTGTTGCGTCTGTAGTTTGAATAAATTCCAATAACTGACCTGTACACTGTACAATATTAGTATTAATGTTCAAAATTATTGATTTTTTTGTTCGATTCATAATATGACATTCATAATTTGAATCACAATAAGCTGAATTTAACCAGCTGAATAATTCCTCTTCCTCTTCTGTTTTCACCTGTTTATTCATAAATCCATGTAAATGATGATTAAATGGGAATTTACGTTTTAAATGAAAGTCAAATGTATGCGAAATACGAGATGATAAATCGGTATTTATTGATTTATTGTTATCATCATTATCATCAAATATGTCATCATTATTTACTGACCACTTTATCTTTCCTAATGGTTTACTCCATGATGACGTGATGCATATCAACTGAATAGATTGATTTGAGTGAAGCCATACCGATTGTTGGCTTTGTGTTTGAATCATTTGATGGAACGATGATGATTTTGAATAGTTATATTGATTTTTGGTATTGATTAGAAATTTGGATTTTAAATTTTCATACATCAGTATATTTAAATTTATTGATTTTGGTGGAACTGAATAGAAATAAGCAAGATTAGACAAAAAAAGAAATTGAAAGGAGATAATTGATTTCAAATAAAAAGGTATCATTAGATTATTCTGTGCTGGTAAGCTGTAATTCATATTTCCCACACTACCGGTTGTGATCCTCGAAATGAAAGATAGAGTACCTAGGCTAGCTACCTCTTCTTGAATCTGTCAACTCTACTGAGCTTGTGGAGCCAGTCCTTGCATCAGGAACTTAGTTTTTTTGTGTCTGAGAACGCCTACTAGAGTGGCCATAGAGCCAACTAGCATTGAAAATTCTTTCTCTATCATCTATCGAAAACTACCGAATAAACTGCTAAAGGTTTGTGAAAACGAAACATTCCTAACAGTAGAGGTAAATGCAATTCGACTGAAATAACTGGAGCTCTGTGTGGATAAGAAACAGGTTTAGATATTACTATCACCTTTGTTTTCTGTGGAATCCATAAATACGTGTACCTGTGGGGCAGCTACATTGGAAGAACAGAAAGAAGGCCATATCTCAGATTTTCTAAACGTGTACTAAAATGTTTAAGTCTCAAGTTAACAGATGTTTTGAACAGTGATATTTCCTGACATGTTGTTGATTAAGGCCATGAGATGGACAGCCTGAAATCCTTCAAGATTATTATTATTATTAGACAATACAACCCAACTGTACTCAAATTTGCTGAAGCAATCGCTACCAAACGTTTTAAAGCTCACTTATGTGTTCAGAAAGATTCATTTATTGGTCTTTCTTTGCCTTCGTGACTCAACACCTATTCGGTTTGTCTCAGATGATTACTTAATCTTTTGCTTTTATCCCACCCCCCGGCACCAATTTTTCCCCTTAATGAATTTCATTAAGGGTAATAAATGCTTGAAGTTCCTTAAAAATCGCCTTCCCACAGAATCTTTCGAATCACTCAATCGCTTGGTGACAGTTCGTTGCAGAATATCCAGAGAAGTGACTCGAATAAAATTTTACGATGAATGTTTGCAGTGCCACGGCTTTCCTCGTCATCTCATCAAATCACTACGTACTTGCAAATTACTGCTCTTTCCCAAAAACCTTCGAGGTATTACGAAATCGCATATTGAAACAACAGAATCTCTGATTTCAACGGTGTCGTCGATAATCTGAATATAGTATATCGAACCAAATTCATCAGTTTCATTCAACAGCTTCAACAGAAAACATGTGCAAATTTTTATAAAACACCGTTGAAATCCCTGACAAAAGAGAAAAATCCTGAAGAGTCTGTCTGTAATCTGTCATGTCTGAATTTAAGCCGCATTGAAATGGAAGCGCTTTTCCCCGGATTAAACTTTCATATCCCGATGTCGCAGCTCAGTTCAAAAACTTATTCTATCAGCTGAATGACCTTACACCAGTTGATGAGGACAAGAAGAACTGGTTCAAATCTAAGCTGGTCAACGTTGTTAATCAATTTTCAGTGTAATCCGACAACTCATCTTGCATGTTTATATTGTGACCTCCTTCATAAGTTGCTGTATAATAATTAGAAGTTCTGAACATCGTTCACTAATATGTGTGCCTCTATTAACAAAAATCATGTTGAGCCATTGCAAGGACGACGAAATTCTAGGTACATTTATATAGTCAACTTTCAGGCTGTAAGCAGCTCAAGAGAATCCAACGAAGTAAGTGATGGCGTCATATTATTCTGCACAAACATTTGTTTTTACTTTGCTTAAATTCATAAAGAGGAATAAATGTATGAAGACACTGTAATGTCTCAGTGTACATCTTAATCACTTTGAGATATGAAGGGCTGGGGGCCGCTTAGTACCTCCCACTGCCACAATTTCGATTGGTTTATGAAACACGCTAAGAATGGAATCTACAGAGTAGGGAATCAAAAACCTGGTATTTTCAAGTAAATGAGACACGATAACTTCTCTGAAACAAATGATGAGCTTCGATTAGGTTGGTGTACGCTAACTGTTTGCACGTAAAAATCATAAAATTTTAAACGGCGAGTTTAGCTGTGTAATCCTCTGAAATATGGTTGCATAATAACAGTCGGAGCACATGAAGTAAGCTGAACTGGTGTAGATCCGATCAACCAGCTGGGATGCGGAGCAAGAATTATACTTGCAAATTATGAATCTCTGCTGAGGTTTACATGTCTTCTCATCGTTGTGTATTTATAGTGAGTTTTAATGGACCAATCAAAATTCAGTCTGTGCTTATTGTGATTACCAGTTAAACAGACAGATAATAAATCACTATTATGCCTTTATAAATGCCAAGATTATGCACCAGATTTGATAGTCTCAGTTTTTCGGTACTTCAGTTCTTCTTTATGAATACATTTTCTACACATCTCATTTTGCCTTCTGCATTATTGAAGGGGAATTCGCTGACAAGATGGATAACCGCTGGAGACTGACAGTCGATTTTTGTGCGTAAGTCAACGAAATTGAATCAGCATCCATAACACATCTTGAAAAAACAGCAAATCCGTCCACGGACATTATACGCTAAAGTGAATGGAGATGAATGCTCTTCAAAGTCACTTGTATACGCTATGGAAGGTGTGAACTAGCCCTCACAAGTATTTCACACAAATGTCCAAGACATGACAGAAGGCGTGTTGTCACTATGGATACATTAATCTCTTACTAGTTATTAAATATTCAATAATTTGAACCACTTTTAATCATTAAATCAGCAAATCAATTTTCACAGATGATGAACAGTCCTCTTCTCGACTTTGTTAACGGAAGTCTTCAAGCAACACTGAACGTAACATTTTCTTAAGTGTTTATATAACAGTGGATGGCTCTAAGAAAGATTAGGTCATCGTAGATATGGTCATTATACACAAGAGTAACATATCAGAATGTGTCATCTGCTTGATACTATAAATGACAATCAAGAAAGCTGGTGAAATAGCGTGGTACTATACGCTGTTGATTGAGTGATATAATTAGTTGAAAAACAATCGCGCTAAACCAGTAGTCTTTGCTAACGACAGTTTCGCTCGATGTGTAATTTTTAAATGGCGAATTAAATTCTATATCTTACCGGTCAACTCATGCAGCCAACAAGAATTAAGATGGTTTGAACCCACTTGGAGCTCTCGGATGAGTCAGTTCGAGCACAATATTCATTAGCGTTGATCTCACAGGAAGGAAACAGCTTTTCAGCATTTGGATAATTTCTCCTAGACTAACAAGCACTACTGATTTGCCGTGAGTGATTCCAGCTGCTCACATCAATCATTAATATGTACCATCATCCTATATAGATATATACGCCGAACTGATAACTCTCGTTAAATGTTCATCTATGAGCCACCTTTACTAAGACAAGATCAAAGTGTGAATCATCAGTCTTCTGCTATACCCAATCATTTGTACCAAGTTCAACTTTACTCCTTAGTTTGTACTACAAATGTAAAGTAGACAGGGAATGAAAAGCCTGCAGTGAAGGTAATTTCAGACTTTAAACATAATTTTGAGGTGGCTATTTATAATTAGAAAAAAAAACAGGTTTCAGTTCTTATAAAGACCAGAAGATCTCAGTTCACTCTCTCGTGTAGAACTTCTGAATGTCCGTTATTCCCATCAGACAATTAAGAAACCGATAGACTGATCACTGAAGGAGAAAGAAATCATACCCACACTCACAAAGAATTCGTCAGTCACCCTTGAAGTCCCTGACTTCCTTGTTGTATTACACACAGATCGATGAGTGGACTCCATCAGACCGACGTATGAGTCACTTGTTTTTTGACCGTTATCACCATCTCTTGTTTGGATGTTAAATAAAGACACAAACGCTCAGTTTGAAGAGATTTTATCGACTTAAAGATTTTATTTATTTTGTTTACACCGTATTTTTGGTACAAGTATGAAATTTTCAGCATGTAATATCGGTCGCTTGAACTTTGCAGGCCGATCATAGATATCAGGTGTTCGTCGGCAGGGGCTCGAACCCCGAACCATGTGCATGGTCGGTGAGAGTCCTAACCACTGTGAATCACTGAGAACTAGGGGTAATTGCTCAGCTTTTTCGTCCTAGTGTTCAACTCTAACAAACATGAACCCAGGACTTCGACATGGATCAAATGGGATATTGTCACCAGCAGACTCTACTACTACTATGACCGTGGAAACCCATGCTAAACGACGACACTGGAGTAACGCAGAGTTATATCATGATCCCTGGAGGTGAAGTCGTGTATGAGGAAGAAGTTCAAATTACGACGAAACAGCTCTGTCCAATACTCCTTGTTTTCCAATGATCTCTAATCCGAATCTCTACAAAGAAACCCATTATTTAAAATCATTATTTTCACCAGTGAATAATGTTCAGCGAAAATTCACCTAATGTCACCTTTTTCTAAATATCTGTCTACAGACTAAGTTAACTCTAAGTGAATACAGGGTCAGCCACATGACGTTGATTAAGAAAATAGAAATACAATTGGGATAGTTACATATTCGCCAACTTTTTCAATATGTTTTTCGTCCTCCTCTAAAGAGCATTGGTATCCCATGGGATAATACAAAAAAAAAACATCGGAGCATAACACAACGTTAACATTAACATCAATCATGGCTGGTTTATTTGACCTGAAATTCTAAACAGAATATTTATACTTCGGTCCAATCAATCGACGGGAAAATCAAAAAATCCAATTCAAGAATATTTATACTACCAAAAGTAAATGAGATAATCACCAGTCTGTGCCGGGATAGACAATGAACACTGATTATGAGCCAAGGGGATTATTACCTAAGTAGTATATGACTTTATTATTATTGTGAGGAGGAGGAGGAGGGATATTTCACCTCCCCTCACCTCCCTGTGTTGGTATATTTGTCTATATGGCACTTCAGTAATGCATTATGCAGACAAAACCGATGGTTATTAAAGAGTTTCGGGTGAGAATCTGTCACAGTTTGCTTTTGGAAGGGAAAAGATTCAGATAATAATAGGTACTGCTTGTTGCTCCACATAGTTAGTCAGCTAGGTGGCTAGCCAAAATTTAGAGGATTTGAACTGATTCAGCTCTCTGAGCTGGCTCATACATGATACACCAATGGTTACCTTGGCTTCAAAGAAGACAACAGTGTTTGGATGGCTTACATGTTGGTAGCAAGCGCTACTGGTTGACGACAGTGGTTCCCAACTACACAGCATTAAGTATTATTATTATTGTTCCCTTGAGTTCTTAGTGGAACTGAGGGCTTCAATTGCACGTCTCCACTTGCCACTTCTGTCTTCTGCTGTACTTTTCACCTGCATCCATGTTAGTCCGTACTGTTTCAACTCCTCTTCACACTATCTCCTCCATGTCACCCTTGCACTGACGTCCCACTCGCCACTTCCCTTTCGGCCTGGTTCCACTCGAACAATGGCCTGACGCGCGCGATGTCACCCAGCGGCCTTCCCCCTCAGCGAGTGAGTGTCCAATCCATCTCCACTTTCTCCTGCATATTTGTTGGGCGATTGGTTCTTGTTTATTTTGTTTGTACCCATAGTTTCTTGATGTTGATTCTTTCCGGGCCGGCCATCTGATCTCCAGTATAGAGCGGAGACAGTTGTTAGTAAAGATCTGCAACAGGCTGTTGGATATATTCTTAGTGACCCACCAAGTTTCTGATCCGTATTGAAGAACAGTATTAAGTAAACTGACTTAATCAGTTATTTAAGTCAGTTTGGAGTTTCACATCGACTGACCGAACCGAAACGCTCTGTCTCACTCACTGGGTGCAGCCGGAAGACGAGTTCCAAATAGGATGAAATACGTATTCTCGATCCCACTGCTAGTCACCACCCACCAGTTGACTTAATCAATGGTTATTGTTTTCTTATTTCCATCTTATTACCGTTCTGTCAAAAGGACGAATATTTCTCACTGGTATCTGTTAGACTGCTCCTGGGAAACAACAGGGTTATAAGTTATTGTTATTATTATTATTTTTAGCACACATTTTATAATTAGCAGACTGTTGTATTCATTGTTATATTTCTATGGTGAACTCATTAGTATTTCTTAGATTTCATCACCCGCTGACATAATTTACAGACACATTGAAAACTAGACCATGATGATCTTTTATTTCCCTCTAGTTTATGACTTTTCAGCAGTGCGTACTCATGACCTCTTACACAACCTAATTAAAGACCATCAGCACTATTGGTAATGTGCTTACTTCGTAATCTGAGGGTTGTGGATTTCATTAAAGATGAGGTCATGTGTGTCAGCTACTGAAGAGCTCCTTGGTTTTCTATGGTTCTCTAAGTGATGTGAATTCGTGATGAAATATAACTTAAAAAGGCATTTCATGTTACAACCAACTGATGAGAAATCTGGAAAAAGCATAACATATCATCGTATTAAGTGAAACAAATGGTTCCCATCTGAATTTGGCGCACTAACCAAAGTAGAAAAAAAATCGATAAAGTAACTATTCATTTATCTAATCAAACAGCTTACCTACTATATTTAAATTAGCTGTATTACTTTTAATCAAACTCATTGGTAAGGCAAATGGATCATGCATTAAGAATTCTGACTTTGAAGAGTCATAATTGATTCGGTCAGAATTTATTGATTTTCCATCTAGTTTTGTGTGACTGGCTGTTAATTGATGCATACCTGTCAGTTGTTTGTAGTGTGAATTCGACTTCTCAACCAGCCTAGCCTGACAAGCATATTCACCTTCATCTTCATATCGGACACCGTTGATAGTTAAATCGTACATATCTAGAATAGAACAGAAGACAGTAAATGATGTTAGTTGAGAATGACGAGACAAGACAAGAGCAACTGTCGTTCATGTTATAAGTCGAAATATTTAGAAAGGATTTGATTGGTTTCATGTGAGACCACTCACTAGCTGACGTCATTTATACAACTGCTGAAAACTAGAAAGTAATACTTGGAAGTACTAATGACTTCTTAGAAGACAAATTTGCCTGGAGTGAAGCGGTGACCAGTAGGGTACACCAAGTAGGATGTGGAGACCATTACTCACCGATGACATTGACTGGTGTTGGTGGTATATTTCGTGAACTGGCGGAAATTATAATTCCTGATTTACTGGGTTCCATTTCAGTGACTTAATGGTCAGAGGGTTCACTATGTATCTAGAAGGTTGAGCGTTCGATCCCGTGTGCATGTGAGGTCATGGTCACATCCTTCTGAAGAGTCTCAAACAAGGATGGATCAGCTGTCCAGTACTCCCTGGTAGTCTTCAATAGTTCTCTAAATGATATCGATCTGTGATCAAAATTAAAATCAACGAAGTCTCTGCAAAATGACGCTTTTTGAAATGTTATTACTGATGTGATAATTGATTATTGAAGGTTAAATGGACGGTTAAAAATAGTCGTAAGTTTCAAACCGTAAACGCCCACACTTAAGCAGTGCGTTAATCCAACGAAGCTACGTGACTACTGTAGTCGTCCAAGGTAATCTGACAGGTATTTTCATCAGAACAGATTTGAGAACTTTGGATGCCACAAGAAAAGATAAATGGAAAAGTGATATTTTTGAGTAAATATTGATATTATTCTGAACACCTGCATAAACACACGCACACGCGCATATATATAGATATATATTGATGGGTGGACAAACATACTTCCACTCTGCTTCAACATATTTAAAGCCTACTCATGTTTTGTTCAATTATTGTTGCCGTTAGTTGGTTTTTCCCCAAACATCACGCTCTTATCGAGGCAACTGATGATAAAAGTTACTGTTTGTTTGTATATGTGTGTGTGTGTGGTTGGCTTTTATTTGAGTTTGTTCCGGTTAAATCTAAGATTTCTACACTTGTCTGTTTATTTGATTTCACCCACCTGATTATTTATTTGTTTGTATACTGGTTTCCTTGTTTTAAACTTAACAACAGATTGATAGATATGTGTGTGTGTTCATGTGTAAAGTATGGCTTGAAGCAAAATACTTTTTAGAAATAAGTTCGTAAAGGCTACTGATAGAAATTAATCTTACAGTAAGTAGTCAAGAATTCGGGCTTATTCGGTGACACACATATTTCAGATAGTGGAATTTGTGTGGGTTTTAGAGGAATTTAGGTTGTTAGATTTCGCTACAAACCAAAATTGGTTGAAGAGATCACTGAAAACTATCAGGGAGGACAAGACAGATGTTTCGTCCTAGTTTAAGGATCTTCAGTGTTTGGACACCCCCTACATAGTCAGAGATCGACAATCAAGTTCATAATAGCAACGGCCAATATAACTCCTTCCACAAGCGCAGTTATATTGGTAGATGCAATTACAGGTGGCTAGTCTAGGTACTTCATCTTTCAATGGAGGAATCACAACCGGCCGTGTAGAAAATATTTTTTGTAGTTTACTAGGATTAAAAGTTCTTTGAATGGATTTACTTAACTTGATAGCAATTATTTCACTAGTTACGTCAGCATTGAACCGCAGTTGTATATTAAAAAGTTTCCTATTTACAGATATAGAATACTCTTTCTCTACTTTCTTAGTCATGAGTTTCTTGATAAACTTTTCTGGATATCTATTTTCATCCAGGGTGTCATATACAATTCTAAGCTGTGTGTTATTGCTGTTAAATGGTACCGCAGATTCTATTTTAAACAGCTGTTTTTTTCTGTCTTCAGGACATTTTGCGGCTGAGCATAACTGAAAAGAGTTCAGGTTAGCTACACAGTAGATCACATATATTCGATTCCAGCTTTCAGACCCCAGTAAGTCGGTTTCGATCGTTATACAGCTGAAGAGTCATAAACTACGAACAAACAACTGTCCAGTACTGCTCTTTGATTTTTAATTAGTCTCCAACTGTGATATTATTTGTGACCAAATCAACACTGAAATTAATTCAAATCCCTAAGTGAATCCTTTAGTCTGAAAACTAAAATAGCCGAAATTAAAGATATTTTATTGAACAAGCTGTTAGGTAAAAGTGAAGCAATAAATGCGTTCTAACTGACCTTTCTCCTTTGATTCCATCATGGTGTATCTTCCACCGAATGTTTGTCTCAGTGCATCTCGATCATATCCAAATCCATCTTTCATCCATTGGACAATGATGTCTAACTTGTTAGGCAGTAGATTTGGCTTTATGATTTGCCACACTTCTGCTGAAGCTGATGAAGCTGACGACGATGGCGTTAGTGAGGATGCTGTTGAAGATGATGAACATGTCGGTGAGTTCGTTTCATTTGCCATCTGTGTACATTTATTTTCAACAGGACCTATATTTTGAATAAGCAGCTGAACACGACATTTAAATTGCACATTAGTATTGATTAATGCTCGTGTGTGCATTGGACCATTTATTAATAAGTAATGTTGTTTTGTTATTGTAGTAACACGAGAAACTACTAGCATTTGCAAAAGTAGTATAATTAAGAGTAGATGCAATAATTGTGTACATTCATTCACTGCAAGAAAGTGGAATAAAAATATTTTTCTGATGTGAATGTGTTTTTATCACATAAAAATATGCATAGAACAAAGGTAATGCTTTAAATGCATGCCGCTATATGCTACTTAATGACTGATATGAGTAGTTGGATAATACTAATATCAACCATCAGTGCATGCAAGCAGCTAAATCGATGGGATTTAAATACCGTACGGTCATTTCGTTCATCTGGCACCTAGCTAATCAGCGAAGTTTCTTAAAGATTCGATCGGATTAACCAGAGATAACCTTAGACTGATGGACTACAATTAAATGGTGATTACTCACGAAGGTTGGTTCAAATTTTATCGTGACACAAGTTTTCGTTCTGGCTTCAATCACCACGAATTACATCCAAAGCCGCTGCCAGTTGAAGGCTATCCCCATTAGTCTCACCATCAAATACCAACCCGCAACTGTTCGTTTGACAGTAAAAGACCTACCTGGATAGCTAGTGTAAAGACATTACACGCGAGAGTTATATATCATTCGTTTGTAATAAGAGCTTAGCATAATACGTAATCGTTATAGCAAAATACTGGCTTGGCTAACACATACGTTTCACAACTAGGCGAAGTTCAATTTTAGACACATAAGCGGTGTGAAGGCACCAGTGACCATGGACAGAGTAGTTGAGTTACAGTCCCACTAAAACCTAACATTGACCCTAATCTATTCCTAACTAATTCTAATATCTCCAATTAGGTTAATCTAACCCTAAGTTGTCCCTAGGCCAAACCTAACCTCAATCTTTCCATAACCTAAGCTAAAATTAAGCAGATATCCCGTTTATGACCTTTAAACTTCATTCATCACCCTTTTTTCTAAAAAAGTAGTATTTATCTGGTTTCATTGCCTTGCCCTGACTAGGCGTTTCGAAGTTCATCAGTGCATTCGCATACGTTGAGTTTCCAAAGTTTAGCTTCTCCCATAATTAATACAGATAATGCTAATTCGCCAAAATCTTACGGTGACGTAGATTTTGACTTTACCCTCGGATATTTTTTGTAAGGCAAAAAACTGGAACCATGAAGTGAGGATAAAACTAACGTCTTTTGTTTGGACAACTAAAGTTTCAATAAGTTTAACTCGTATAAAAGTGGAAGATAGCTTAGTGTACAAAATGACTTGCTCTTCGCATGATGTCTAAAATTCTCAAAATATCTGCATACTACTTCGAAGAAGACAAGAGAAATAGGAGGGAAACAATTGAAGGGGTCAATTTTTCTTGACCTTCCAAATGACAGTTTTCCGCTGGATATATCTAATTGTGTTCATAATTTATTTGATGTTTCCCTGTCAAAATAACAAACAGAAATCCTGTCAGTGAGTTTCAGTTTCTGTGTACCTATGAAAAAAGTGAAGCAAACTGATTTCAGCTGGTTGAAATCTAAGGTGGTCATTTTCGAATCACATAGGCCAATCAAAAGTCAAAAATTACGAAAGAACACTGGAGATATTTGCTCAGGCTCCAAAAGGACAAAAATGTTGTAATTTTACAATCTGATAAAGGATAATGTGTGGTTAAGATGAATTACGTGGATCACGTAGAAAAGTGCCTCAAGTTCTCTCTGATGAATCTAAATTCATATTGGATAATGACGCAAAAGATCAGACATTGCCGATTCAAAGAGAAATCGTGTAGCATTTACGACAACTTTTCAAAAATAAATACACTGATGAAAGTAGATATAAGAGCATTAAACCGATTGGGTCACAGATCCCAAAATTATATAAGAGTTTTAACATGGACACACCAGGAGTGCCCCTAAGACCTATAGTTTCAATGGTAAATTCACAACACCACAGATTAGCACAGTGGCTATGTGAATTGTTCAAGACGTTGA
Organism: Trichobilharzia regenti; assembly: GCA_944472135.2. Classification (NCBI taxonomy): domain Eukaryota; kingdom Metazoa; phylum Platyhelminthes; class Trematoda; order Strigeidida; family Schistosomatidae; genus Trichobilharzia; species Trichobilharzia regenti. The sequence continues at coordinate 34,256,488 of OX235266.1, forward strand.
GAAAATAATTGGGAACGTATTAAGTTACCGATTCATTCTATTTTGTCAGGCAAATTATTGATCTCAGTGTAAGTGGTAGGCATCTTACCTCTTATTTCCTTATTCACAAATGTTCTAGTCATTGAGACTATTGACTTCATATTTAGAAAAGCTAACGACACACCCATTCCAACATGGGAATTGAGGAAATTATTGCTTGTACGTACAGATGACGTGCAGTTTTAATTAGATCGGCTTCTATTCTGTCAAGTCAATAGTGTTGCAAAAGGAAGTCCCTTGGGATCACTTTTTGCGGATTTATTCGTGTCAGGCCTAGACGCCAGTATCTTGTAACATCATATACAACAAAAGGAATTATATCTTAGACCCAAAGCCTGAAAATTATTGTAAAAATTCAACTCATACCATATGAATCTTAAATTCTCAATTGAACACGAAGAAAATGATACCATTAATTTCCTAGATGTTTCTCTAGTGAAAACGATTGATGGCACAATGGAAAGATCCGTATTTAAAAAGTCTTCATGGACAGGACATCAATTTTAAAAATTTTCTTGCAGCCCAGCATAAAAAGAAATTAGTCAGAACACCATTCAATAAAGCAAGAAACATTTGTTCTGGGAGTACAGTTAGACATGAAATAAAGATTCTGAAGGACATTTTACCCTGAGAAGTTCATCAATAAATACTCTAAAGAAATAAGCCCCTGCAAAACTACCCAAACACCTCCGAAGAAATCTGTCTATATCAGTTTCCCATTCAAAGGAGATGATGTACAAGAGTTAGTAAAACTAAGACTGGATAAAGCTGTCAAGTGAACTTATTATGCTGCAAATCCTTTATTCCCTAAGCCCACCAAGCGGGTGCATCAACAGTCTGAGGAAGGTCAGTCGTTAATCTTCGACACCGCAAACTATTCATACCAATTTGAGTTTGTCAGTGAAAGCAGACAAATAGGTCCTGTGGAAAGTCTATTGTCTACTCTCATGATAGAGAATTCGCCAAGGTAGTGAAAAACAGGTGAGATCAAAGCTCTTGAAACTCAAATAACTAAGCATCTTGTGGACTGCATGCACGATATTAACGCTGCCAAGTCATTTATTGTTGCCAGCAGACAAACAAACAGGAGAATGTCAGCATTTTCGGAGGCTTGTGCAATTAGAATTCATCAGCCAGGTAGGTCTCTGTGTACAAAAGGAAATGGTAGTCACTCTGAATCTACCATAGTTTTATTTGTTGACTGTTATTACTATTACTGTTATTTATATTTTATTCTACTTATTATTATTACTATTTCTGATTCACTTCAAACTATCTATTATCATTACCATTGTCTTAACTCGTTTTAACACCGTAATTATTAATATTACTGTCAATACTATTCAGTACGCAATTCAGGATATATTCAAGTACTTTCTCTGATGACTAATTGTTTATTTAAGTGATGTAATTGATATGGTGGAAATGGAGTGATAAGTAAATAAAAGCTTATAAGCTGTCGTAGAACAATATAAAAAGGACTGCAGAGTAAAACGTTGATGTGCTGCTGAATCCTTGTGTTCCACTCGAAACCCAGAGGAATGAGTAATAAATCAAAGTGAAATAATTGCCATTAGGACTTTAGGCACATGAAAACAAGCATACTGTTCGTATACTTCCTGCACGCAATAACCAACGGTATATTTTCAATTAACCAAACGAAATAAGATCGTGTTGACAATGAATTATGTGTTGCGTGTTTTCTTTTTCAGTTCTCCGTGCAGAAACAGTTTCAAGACATAAAGACAGAGTATTTGTGTGTATTTTTTGGGCATGTTTGTTCGCATGCTCTTTACTCACTTACTAATATCTTCTTCCTAACGAGGTTATTTCAGGGAAAACATTTACTTGTGTTTCTAGAACAGAGGAAAAAAGATAACGAATACGTCGTCCAATTAATAATAATTACATTTATGTGTTTGCTCCTCCTTCCGTTTTATCATTTTATTGTGTAATTTATTTCGATACACTGCGTCTGACATAAAGTTTGTACAGGTTGCCATGATCACTACTTAGGTCAAAGTGGCCGTCACCTTCGAATCCGAATCCAAGAACGTAAAAATTAGCTGTAAAAAGACACCATATTTATTCCGTCATATCAATGCATGTAGATAGTTACGAACACGAATTTGATTGGGATAACATAGAGATTGTAAATAGAGGGAACACCAATAATGCAGTCAGGGAATTTCCAGAAGCCTGGTATTCAAGCGATTAACAAACACATTATTATGGACCAAATTTACCAGCTGATAAAAAGTAAATCACCACATGACAAGAGAGTTGGAATTCCAAGTCAATAAAAATATGATAAACAGAGACGAAAATTTTTGCATCGGTGGCACAGCGGTTAGCGTGCTCACCGACCATGCCCATGGTTCGGGATTCGATCCCCGGCCGATGCACTCCTTTACCTCACTTAGCCAGTAATAAGACTGGTAAAGAGGGAAAGTTCGGTATGAGGCTAACAATCCCGTCCTGCAAAAATAAACGCTGCTACAGAAACTTCAAGCCTCCAGCTTGAAGCCATATGTTCTGCTGGCAATGTGAAGGAAAAAAAATAGACACGAAAACTAACAGTCAGTCACGACAATAGTTGCCAGAAGATACAATTGCATCATTCATGTAGAGTTTGAAATAGTCCATCTTACATTAAAACTTGTTCTTAAGATGTCCAGAAGGACGAGGAAAGCTCCACAATTAAGTCAACCATCTCAGAGAACACAACTAATTCAAAACTCCTCCTTTTGTCTTCTTAAAGAAAAAACTTATGACTAAAGAACTACCCTCCTATAATTAGATTTCATAGTCTCTTTCGGACTCATCAGTAATTCTTCAACCGATAGCTGCTACACATCGCAATGACCGAACGAGTTATAATAGCTGGAATTAATGTTCTTTCACGTTCCACCAGAGCAGAAAGGTTGTCTGGATAACGACTAGACTCAAAACAGCTACTATCATAGTGTAAGCTATTTATAGTATTTTGCGGGACTGTGGGCGTAGTACTACTAGTAGTCAATAGGAATCTCACAGCAGTAAGGTGTTTCTTTCATATGTTTAGCACTCCAAGTACACTGCCTATCCGCTATGGAGAAGAGGGTTGTTAGAAAAAGTCGTCCTGAAAATTGTGCGTCATAACTTACCTCCCAGAGGTTCGTAACCTGCAGCAAAATTTCGATAGAGACACAATTCTAAAAGCCATTTCAAACAGGCTATGTGCAACTAACCCTCCAAGTCTGAAAGATCAAACAACACTGATGCTCCTTCTATTTCAGAGAAGAAATCAAATTCTATGTTCTGTGGAAACTGATAGCCACCTGAAAAAACCTCCAAAGGCACACAAAACTTTCATGAGCATCACTCGTCTACATCACCATCACACTTCCATCAATAATTTATATACTCATACGTTTTCAAATTATTACTTTGAATTCGTTGCACATTGATTTTATCAGACTGAAATGTTCAGTTTCTGTGTTGACACTGTAGACCCCTCTGTGGAGGCGTTCGCAGTAGTAGCCCACATTTCAAAAGAGACCCGATATTTCAGCCTGAATAACAAGCAAACAGCATTGCATAAAAGGACGAGCTCCTTGTTTCAATGTCTCGGTAGATAACATTTTGGCGTTGGAAATAATGGATACTGATTTTGAGTCTCACTGGGTAGACCATCATTATTTGGTGAGGCAAGTACATCCTGATGACAAGGTCAGGTTAAGACGAAGAGACTGACCTGCATTCCAATGCTAGTAAATATCAGTAAACTGATATACTTATTCTGTATGCTGAAGACGTTCAGTGGTATTTAAGATGAATTCAGAAATGTCTGTGAAATTGTCTTCATATACTTGTTTTAACAGCAGTTTCATTGACAACATGACTACGATCATAATCTTTTGTGTTTCTTTTATTTACCTTAGTTATCCCTCTTTATTTTATTTTATCCCCTTGCATTTCCAGTGGAACATAAGGGGAAACCAAATTTGAGCTTTGAAATTCCAACACCAGTGGTGTTAGTTCTTTTTTTAGGGGGTGAAGTTGGCAGGCTCACACTGGCCCAACCGCAGTTAAGCGAGATTAAGGAGTGCATCAGCAGGGGATTGAACCCCGTACGAGCTGTGTAGTTGACAAATATTCTGCTATTGAACCACCCATGTAGATTCTATAGAATAAGGTAGTTACAATTAAATCATATCACACATTTTTTTTCAGAGTGATAAAATATAAAATTTAAAAAGCATTTAATTCAATTATAATCGTATTATTGCTTGTGTGTTTATGTTATTGGTTAACCACTAGGTTAATTATATTAACTATGAGCTTCAAATTTTGAATAATATTCAAAAGTAGAAAGTAAGAGATACAGGAGCGTAGAAGTGGCAGGAAAAGGCGCGGGGAGGGGGCTATTAAAACCAGGAGGGTGTTTTGTGTATATTATTAATTCAGGTGAAAGACAGACACCTCTTTTAATCAATAACTTACAGATGAGTGGGATAGCGAATGATTTTTACAGGAGAGTAATGTGCGGGTCAGCTGCTAATAAGTTCAAATAATACTAAATGAAAAATGCAATAGTATTGTAAGAATTATAGAATGAAGGGTATAAGTAATAATAAATTATGATGAACAAAGCGAAAGAAAGAAGGGATAAGACGAAGAGGCAATCCTAGGGAGAAGAAGTTTCTGACCCAAGTTTGCCGATGGTTGAAAAACCGCCTGAATATGAAGTTCCGGTTTAGTCTGTCTTATTGGATATCAGGTTCAGACTATTTATAGGAGATATAGGCAAACTGTGGGCGGTGATGACTTCAGAATTCGGTATATAGCCTCGAAAACTGTGTCAGCTAGCTGTGCAGTATCCTGCATCCACTAAACGTGATAGAATTGAACTAATAAGTATTTCGAAATTCAAAGAAAACGTTCTTTAATTTCATAAGACTGATTAATAGGAGCGAACGAAGAACGTCCTGTTTTTCGAAGACTTCTTCATCAGGGTCTGCAACTATTATATCCATAAAAGGTTAAAGAATTATCGTTGTTAACAAAAATAATTTTTGAAATAACATTCCATCGTTGACGATGATAGATTGTAGTTCAAACGTAGCTGTAATTGATGATGTGCATGAATAAAACACTAAACTGAAAATCAGATTTTTCGACTGGAAGACGAAGTAACTAGTTTAGCAACATCTTCCGTCTGCCTATTTAGTCGCTTCTGTGGATCTTGTTATATTTGCACTTGCTCTAAGAACTTGGAATTTTATACTCGAGAACATGCGGAATTATATCCAAAATATGAGATAAAAACCATTAACAGTTAGATAATTAGACCAGCTGGACCGAGTAAGTTATTGGTTAAAAGGGGGGTCTGTCTTTCACCTGGATTAATAATATACACAAAACACCCTACGTTTGAATATGGTCCCTCTGTGATCCCTCCTTTTCTCCTAGTCTGTCTCCTTCTGATTTTCTCGAATCATTTAAAATTCAGATTTTCCAGTTAATATAATTATCCTATTGCTTAAGAAAAAACACATAAAATAGTAGTCAAGTGAATATTCTTCTTCTTCCTCTTGAGGCTGTACAGTTATATGTATCCATAACATTTAAAGAATTATCTTTGTTAAATAAAAATTAATGATTTTCGTTAAGTAACATCGATCCATCAAGGTGAATAGAATCACATTCCAAAGCATCTGGAAGTGACAAAATATGCATCCGTAAAACAACTAGACTGAATTTTAGATAAAATTAAGAAAAAATAATACAGAATTTATGAATTTCTAGATGCTACAACAGGCCAGGATAGCAAGCAATAGTGTGTCACACTTTTTCTCTTGTACGTAGACTTCCAGTTGTTTTAAGCCGATTTCAATGGCTTCTACTATTTGGAGTACTCGATATCTAAAGGCTGATGATAGAAAAAGGTTCTTCAGTGTTTTACAACTGTTTAACCCATTTAAATTAGGTGATCTAACATCGAACTGTTTATGGTTTTCATTAGACCATTATTTGACCACACAGGTAAGTGTTTTGGAGCAAGAAGAAATAAAGTCTTAGAGCACAACGGTCACTTCAAATGGCCTTGCTAAGCCGGTTGTAAGGCCGTTAAAAAGGGAAGGGAAGGCTAGCGTGAAACTAGCAACCTCAACCCATAAAAAAAAACCACTGCTATTGAAGCTTCAAAGCTCTCGCTTGAAGCCTTTTGTTCCACTGGGAACGTAAAGGAATAAAAAATTGTAGTGAGAATTTTACTCTGGTCACGGTAGTGCAAGGGAATGTATGTGGTGCTTTTGAATGGAAAGGTCCGGTTTCAGCTCCTGAACAGCCAGTGATTCAGGCGTGTACAGCTGATGTATTCGAAGTCCTTTCGTATGATATTGAGGGACCCTGTGTAGCACTGAGAAGTATTCACACGGGGGTGCCCTATATCTACAGCTGACAAGGTGTTCGAGGATAAGGCTACTACTATTCTTCTTTTCGCCTCTGGCTAACCAAGCTGGACAATGCTCCGGAATACGTTTGAGGACCTGATATTGCGTAGGGACGATATACTTTGCTCCACACGAATAAGTAAGTTGAAAAATACACACTGAGGTGGCCAAATGCGGTATCTTATCCTTAATGCTAGACTGGATAAATTGTCTGCTGGGGAATGTGATGCGTAAGCTGGTTGCTGGAAATGTCTTTTTCAGACATTAAGAAAAGCGGTTTCTAAGAATTTCTGCTTCGATGTCACGTTTGAATTCCAGTTTCATCAAGAAATTTTTCATAAGAGCAGTTGTGATTTTCACCAACGGAGATTTTTATCCCATGTTTTGTCGATAACTCTGGACAGATATCCATTCATTATGAGGATTTCACGTAATGAATTTAACTTCTTCTCCATCGTGTCTTCCAAAGAGATTTTCCGAATCTTTGACCGTAATATACGCACTGGGTTTTGCTTTCGGACCAGTGAAACGAAGCTCTGGAAGTTGATGAACTGGCTTGCGATGTTGGCTTGCGATATATTGGTCTTTGGACCGTTCAGTCTTGTCTTCCAGTAAGTAGTACATCGAGGAATGGAAATGCCATGTGATTCACGCTTTAAGATGAATTTTGTCGATGTGCATGCTGCATTGAAGGTTTTGAAGAGATACTCTAAATAAACTTTTTCATCACAGATTATGAATCTATCATCTAGTTATCTCTTATATAAGCGGTTTTGATTGATCATAAGGTCGAGGATAGAGTTTTGAGACTCGCCATGAAGCAGTCACATAGAAGTGGACCGACAGCAGACCCAAAAGTTACACTATCCTTCTGTATGTATAATTATTCATTGAATTTGAATTGGATGTTGAACGTACATCTGAGAAGTCGTTCTCTTAAGTAGTTGATAAAGAAGAGGAACTTCTAAGTTGTTGGTTTAGATTTGGTCGCATATGAAGTATATTGTCTAAGTCAGAGGGATGCTTGTGAATAGAGAGGAGAAAGAATTTTTCTTTCAAGCACACTGATATCTTTCACTGAATCAATGAAGTCAAATGTGTTGTACCAGCGGAAGGCAAGACACGGAAGCCAAGGTACACTTTTAATTGATCAAACCGCTATTTATAAATATAGAGTTTATATTCTTTAACCAATCACTGAGTGTGTGATTTCGGTTTACATTAAACGATATGAAATAGAATGTTCACATACATATATATTATTCTATTGCTAATACAGTATTGTACTGTGGGAATAAAATTCAGACGTTAACACCAACAAATGCAATTATCCTTACTGTGAGAATAATATCACGTTGGAACCCATTGCCTGTATCACACCACCACATTATCACTAAGGCCATACTTTGCCATATGTCTTCTTACCGGATCAAGGATATCTGCTAACCACTTCGCGATTTGATGATATGGGGAGTTGACAATGTCTATGATAGGTAGAAGTGGAACATTCTTCTTAAGCGCTGTAGGCAATCAGAATATATTATATTGTTCTTTCCATGCTATGGAATGTGAAAATTTACAAATGATGTATTTTTTATTCTTAATTATATCTGATATTCAATTTACTGTTATACTGATGCATAATATGGGATACACTCATGTTTCGAATTGTAATCTGTTGGTCTGATTGATGATTCAGTTTCACTGAAAACATATTGTCAATAGCAGTAATTCTTTGCGGACATATTATGAACACATATAACTGTAGAATCTGATGAAGAAGAAGTTATCAAAAGAAATATTCTTCGTTCCCTACCAATCTCAGTCTTCTGAATCAATTTTAATTAGAAATAATCAAAAAGGATGACGATAATTATGTGCAATGATTGGATGGAAATGTTTTTCTTGAACCCACCAAAATGCATTGATTTCTATGTTAGGTCAAAGGTGACTACCTACTGACTCATTCAAAAATGGAATTTAGCGTGCAAAGACTAAAAAATTCAAGTATCTCTTAGCTTTAGTACAGGAGGTGATTCAACGGAACCAAATTTACCTGGATCAGACCATGGCACTACTGTATTCTTCTTTACAACAGCCCCCTTGAGTTACACACATACATACACAAAGCCAGCAAATATATCTCAGAGATAATTAAACACAAATTAAGGTAGAAATATGTTTGCTGCTATTAGATAAAAACATTGCTGACAGTAGCGCTATACATCAAGAGTTAACAATGTTAGAATTCACAGGCCATTGAATTTCGGAACAATTGGCTAAACAGTCAACAAGCTTACTCTCATAGTCTGAGGGTCACGGGTTAGATCTCTGATGGGCTTGTGAGTACACATTGTTGGAAACTGTCCAGTGATCCCTAGCTATCAACGGTATCTCGAACTTTTGAGCTTATTATAATGATAAATAATGTCGAAAGTGTAAAAACCACCTCAACAGTGCCACATAGTAACTAATTATACAGGCGAAAATCTCCTTATTACCAAACTCATTACCAAACACATTTTTGGATATTCGCTTCAGAATGGGATGAAAAGTGCGTCAAGCAGACAGGCAGAGACCAATGAGACAACTCAGTAGTACAACCTAAACTTCAACACATCAGAATAATAACTGATCTGAAAATCTCTCCTTGAAATATCTAGTTACAATATTTATACTTACTTGAATTTATTTCAACTGACTTCGTAATTATTACCCTTTTTCCATGACCTGCATATTACTGTTCTAACAGTTTCATTTCATCTTTAGACGTAATCCTTATTTTTTTGTCTCTTTTTTGGTCGACACTCCTTCCTAATGCTTCACTTTATTATTGTGTGGTGTCGGAATACTGACAATGCGGTGTTGTTTTACTATGGGTGATATTTTGTCTAAATGAGTTCAGGTTTACTCCACAAAGCCACTGCTTGACCTTGAGCCGTCTAATGGTAAAGTGTTTTGTTTTGTTTGATTTTTGCAGACAAAGTTTTAATCCTACCTTGTTGGGATTCATTATTGTTGAATGGTACCACAGATTTCACCATATTAAATCCTTTTTATAATATGGTTAAAATGCAAATTTTGGAGCGTACGTCACTCGGGAAAGTTTGGCAAACTATACAAAAAAAAATGTATTGACTGGATTTTACTGTGTTCGAACTGAAATACTTCCGATATTTGGTCGCTACATTCGGTACAGCAAACTCCCGAGATTAAAGAAACAACGCTTTATGATCTCTAACACCATTCGAGCAAAACACAACAAAATGTACCATCAATAGTAAATGCCAATCAAAATAAGGGAGAGTAATCAAGATAAACTAAATTTGGCGCTGAGATGTTAAAATAATACTATAGAGGGTGTGGATAAGATTCAAAATCTCCTTTCAATGCTGTCAAACAGAGCAGTTAAGAGACATTTAAGAAAATCGCCCTTGATGTTTAAGAGATATAATCTAAACACTGAAATCCGGAACTTTTGAATACACCTTACTGATGAAAACTGAGAGAGAAAAACTTTTGCACTGATACAACTTCCTCCCAAATAATTACACAAAATACCATTTTAATTAGTTTTGTGACACCGTTGTCAAGTTTTTTTAATCAAGAGGTAATGATCCATGGGTTGGGTGGATGACAGTTAGTGGTGAGTTTATAACGATCAAGAAGGACTAAACGACTAATACGGCTGCTAAAAATAGGAAACACACAGTTCGAATACATTGTAAGCATACGAATTGTCTGTCATCTGTCAGTATTTACCTCAGAAAATATTTATTATGTAGACGTATAAAGTTTTTTAAATGGAATGTTATTCAGTTAATGGTGGCAAGCTGTGAGTCCAAGATGAGCATTTGGTTTTACTTAAGACTCTTCAGCCTAATAAATTTGCAATCCTTAGTGACTGTTGGTGTTCCCATTGTAATCCGAACCCAACACTCATTGTTTCATAAGACAAAATGTTCCCTACTAGGCTGCATGGCCAAGAGAACCAACCATCTCTTGAGTCAACTGAAAAGATCCACTTCCGATGATATGTCCGTTCCTAGTCACAGTGGAAATACCATCACTGAAAAGCAGTGTGGATAAACCTAGTTGAAAAGTCAGCTGTAAACAGGACAGAATTCTAACCTCCTGTATTACACTGTTAGTAATCATCATCCAAATAAGATATTACTAAGCTTGAGATACTTGTGAACTGTGCGTACTGGGAAGCGACATGTTCAATACAAATCAACGAATCAATCAAGAGAACACAAAAATTAACTTAAAAAGAAATAAGGTACGTGCTTCTGAAATAAGCGAGTTAAGTATATTTTTGCACAACTGTAGATAACAGAGGCAGAAAGTGTTAGACTTAGCTTTGGAGCTTACCGGTACTGTTCGGTAATGCGTAACTGACATGTTCTTTTACAGCTTCATACACACCCAATCTAACCAATCCTGAAGTCAAAATACACCGTCAGTGAGCAATGTGGGTAATAAAGATGAGCAGAGAAGCAATTCCAAAAAGATGGACAATATGTAAAGATTTATTTATTTATTTGATTTACAGCTTGATTCCATATTGTATTTTTGGTACAAGTATGGAATTTTCAGCATGCGATATCGGTAACCAAAATTTTGTAGGCTGACCATAGATATCAGGTGTGCGTCGGCAGGGGACCGAACGTCGGACCATGTGCATGGTCGGCGAGATTCCCAACCACTATGCCACCGACGTACACGCACAATGAGAAATCATCAATTTCTCCTCTTGACCAGTATCGTGATTAACCCCAGTATAGTATTTTTAAATTCCAAATGATCATTTAGTAGGCGCCATCCAGTTCAAAATTTTTATTTGATGTATGTGTATGCATGTATGTATGTATTTATGTTCGTGAGTGCGTGTGCATCATACTGCTGAATTTTCCACAAATTTGTGTCTTTGAATGTGAAGGGATGTGGAAGAAAACCAAGTGGTACCGATTTGCCTATTTCCCTTTCTTATTCTTTCTTTACTAGGTTGCTCTACTTTCTCTTATCCTTCCTGTCTCTCGCTATCTTTACCTGTCTCTATCTCTCTCTCTCTCCTCAGAAGTACAAACCCATCACTCCACTGGGGATCAAACCCAGGAGTTTCAGTTTACAAAGCCAACTCGTTGAGCCTCTATCAACTGAGACATAATTCATAGGCCAGACCCTGAATTCTAACTTCTATCAATTTGCGAATTTTAGTGCCACCGCCAGTTAATGTCATCTGCAGGTATTTGTCCTCCAACCCGACTATTTTATTTAATTTTTTTATTTTTGATTACAACTTGATTCCACACCGTATTTTTTGGTACAGGTATGAAAAATTTCAGTATGTGATATCGGCAGCCCAAATTTTGCAGGCCAACCATAGATATCAGGTGTACGTCGGCACAGGATCAAACCCCGGACCATGTGCATGATCAGCCAGAATCATAACCGCTGTGCTACCGATGCACAGTTCAAAAGACCTGATTAGTACTTCTGGTCACGACGTCTTACTAGAACTGTACCCAAATCCGTCACCAGTGAACATTAGAATAACTTCAAAGTGTTAGTTTGTTTGAAATTGACGGGTGTATCTTGTTCGCACTACTGAAGAGTTCAAATATCTAGGATGAGAAAAATGTCCAGTACTCCTCGTTGATTTTCAGTGGTTCTCTAACTGATACCAAACCGACGTTGAACTAGAAATCCATCAAATCCATGCTATATAACACTCGGAAATTATAGTAATTATTATTAATTTGTTTGGTAGATAAAAATTCTGTGAAACTGATGGTTTCCAGACGAGACGCTTGGTGACCTGCTCAAATCACTTGGCCACCTGATTTTCAGTAGATTAAAATGCTTCTCATTCACTTCATTTGGCTATTGTTTGAATCATCCAATTAGCCCTAATTTTTAAATAGGTTTCAACCTACAGTGCTAAGCATTGAAACATATTGCTTCAAATGATCTGGTACTATTGATTATTAATTTACTTGAAGATTCTACAGACAAGGAGTAATTGCTTTCTAATAGAACATCCCGAGAATTCTGTAATATGCATTGACACGCGTTTCATAATAAACTTATTATTATTAATGTGTTACATCCGAATTGTCATAATCGCTTTCTTGTGATGACTCAGGTGAATCATATTTATGCAAAGGCTTTATAAATGAAGGATTTTGATGGGTTATCAAAAGATTAAATAGTAATATTAATCATATTGTGTATCGATGGTTCAACTGTAAAATACTTGACAACCACACACATGGTTTGTTCCAGTTCCTGGCTGACGTATTCACTCCTAAACCTCGACTTGTTCGCTGGCTGACAATTAACCCGGAAAAAAGGTGCGTTCAGGATGATATTATCAACCCTACCCCATTAAAATGAAACAACACTCTCACCGCAACTGGAGCTTCAAAGCCCTTGGAACTCAAAGGAATAAGAGAAAAAATCAATACGAGTGATGATGTGTGCCAACTAGCACGAAACCTAGGTCCAAGACTTCCTGCCGATTGCCTCCAATAATAATAATAATAATAATAATCACTTTATTCCACAACAATAACAATTTACAGCATGGAATTTTCAGCGTTTCTTTTACATATTGCAATGGTTTAGCTCTGTTTATAATTATATAAATATATAAAATGTTAAAATATTGATAGTTAATAGGAAAAAATAATAAAAAAATAAATAAAAATAAAAAACCCAACAAAATCATACCATTTCTAGGTCATAGTGAATAATAAATAAATAATATAACAAATAACACTTGCATTAATATGCATCATTACATTTTATAGTTTAGTTACTGATTCAAAAGTTGTAAAAGTCCTTTTCTGATATTTGTCTCTTCACACAATACTCGTGCCAAATATGGAACGGTCGAATTTTTATATTTTGTAGTACGAGCATAAATGTTTATAAAATTTCTTCTGGTCTTACCCGAAGAGATACAAGGAAACAATTGTGAATAAAGAGGATGTTCACTATCAGATAAGATAACTTTAGCTAAGTGTTTACAAGAATTCATATGCCTATTGACAACAGTGTCATTTAGTTGAGTCAAAGGGATAGCACTGACCCTACTTACAGCCCTCAATGTTCTTCGTAGTATTATATGATCTTTCTTGAGTAGCCCAACCATCTAATACGACCAACTTCATTGCACATGTCATCAAAAAATGACGTCATTTACAGAAGCCGTCAAAACTGGACAGAATTTTTTCATCCCAGTTGATGACTCTTCAACAGTGCTCACCAGTGGGTCAACAGACACTTCTTCTTCTTCTTGAATTTCCTGGGTTTCCACACATCTTCAGATGGTTGGTGAGCACTGTTTTTAAAATCCCTATTACTCAATAATTATTGTATGCTGAACTACATAATTTTATGAGAATCAAAGTTAAATAACCGGCAGTTAGCAGGTGCCAACACATCAATTACATTAGAATGAGCATTTGTACTTAAAAGTGAACTGAGATCGCTAGAACAACCCTAAGTATAATCTATCCCTAATCAAAAGTAATATCTCTCCGACCCTAACCGTATACTCCAGTCTCAGTCTTTTCCTGATCTACTCCTAACCAACGAAAACATAAATAAGGTGAAGCTGAATAGCATTAAAACACGGGACCCACCCACCCCCAGCCCCAACAGAAGAAAATTGGAAATGTAAATACTTACCGGGTAAGTATTGTTTGCAGGAGATTACCGGTGCTTGTTTCATTTCTTTCCAAATTTTCAAACAGTATGTTAATCATAATAAAATACATAAGAAGTCCATTAAAATAATTTTGGTTACTATAATAACAGTTTTAACATTTTTATTAATATTAATCCATATTTAAACTTGAATCGCATAAATTTTCTCTGTACATTTGTAGTTTGATACATGTTATTTACCTCAAGTCTTTTAAGATATTTTAAAAGGACTTGCTAAAATTGTATCTGAACATTCTAACAAATGAACAGTTCACAGCCGATAGAAAATCAAAAAAGAGCCTATCAATCATTCCTCTTCTTTGATTGGCTGATCACAGTCTAAATTCTCATTGGTCATTAGCTAGGTATTTATACATTGCAAGTGACTGATTAGTGTACAAAGAATACTCGTTTCGATAACTCCCTCTTCTTCGTCAGGTCCTATAATTAAATGTCTATAATAATTAGAGAACTATTAAATAAAGTATAATTATATTTTAATAGTTTACACACAATGATAAGTTTTGTTATTGGTCATTGTGTGTAAACTATTAAAATATAATTATACCTTATTTGATCTAATCCATAATGCTCAAACTTTTTACTGATATTAGAGAACTATTGTTATTGACAACAATACTGTTTCCAATTACATTGAATCAATATTATTATTATTGCTCCCTTGGGTTCCTAGTGGAACATAGGGCTTCAACTGCACGTCTCCATTTTCTTCTGTCTTCTGCTATACTTTTCGCCTGCATCCATGTTAATCCATATTCTTTCAACTCCTCTTCACATGATCTCCTCCATGTCACCCTTGCACTGACGTCCCACTCGCCACTTCCCTTTCGGCCTGGTTCCACTCGAACAATGGCCTGACGCGCGCGATGTCACCCAGCGGCCTTCCCCCTCAGCGAGTGAGTGTCCAATCCATCTCCACTTTCTCCTGCATATTTGTTGGGCGATTGGTTCTTGCATTGTTTGTTCCCATAATTCCTTGTTGGTGATTCTTTCCGGCCATCTGATCTTCAGTATTGAGCGAAGACAGTTGTTAATAAAGGTCTGCGACAGGCTGTTGGAAATATTCTTTGTGACCCGCCCGTCAAGTTTCTGATCCGTATAGAAGAACTGACTTTACGTTTGTATTGAAAATCCTACCGAATTTTGTTGGTGATGCTGAGTGACGAAGATTTCCAGATTGATTTCAGGTTGATGAATGTATTTCTCGCCTTCCCGATTCTCGATTTGACATCCTCGTCTGTTCCTCCTGTAGTTGAGACAATGCTCCCTAGATAAGTGAATGAAGTAACCTCTTTCAAATCCCTCCCGTTGATGGTGATTGACGTTGGATGTTGTTGCTGTTGTTGGTTGGTTATTTTCATAACCTCCGTCTTGTCTATGTTTACCTGGAGTCCTGTCTTTGCTGCTTCTTCGACCAGTTTGTCGGTTTTTGCTTGTAAGTCTTCGATTTTGTGGCAGTGACATCAAACATAAGTCATCCGCGAAATCCAGGTCTTCTAGGTTCTTCACGTCTGTCTGTACAGGATATTCCAGTCTCCTCGTTTCCCACAGTCTGACGCATAATCCAGTCCACCACAATTAGGAATATCATTGGTGATAGTAAGCACCCTTGTCTGACTCCTGTGTTTACTCCAAACGCCTCACTGAGTCTTCCGTTGTGGATCACTTGGCAGGTGCCGTTGTCGTACAGCTGTTGAATAAGGTTGATGAATATTTGGGGTACGCCATAGTACTCGAGTAATTTCCAAATTACTTCACGATCAACGCTGTCGAAGGCCTTCTCAAAGTCTATAAAGTTGAGGTAGAGGTTTGATTGCCATTCCATGCTTTGTTCGATGATGATGCGTAGAGTTGCAATTTGGTCAGTACATGATTTGCCTTTCCTGAATCCAGCTTGTCCTGGTCGGAGTTCTGTCTCCAGTGCATCCTTTAATCTCTCCAGGATGATGCGACTCAGGATTTTACTTGGCGTCGATAGGAGCATGATTCCTCGCCAGTTCTTGAGGAGTCCTAAGTCGCTCTTCTTTGGTAGTTTCACGAGGTAACCTTTCCTCCAGTCAGTAGGCACCTTTCCCTCCTTCCAGAATTTTTGCAATAATGGAGTCAGCATGTCTGATGTAGTCTCTGGGTCCGCTTTCAGTGCTTCAGGGGGTATTCCATCTGGTCCAGCTGCTTTTCCAGCTTTCAGAAGCTTGATTGCATTAGAGACTTCAGCTCTCGTTGGAGGATTGGTGTCAACTTGCGGTTGTGTGCGCGCTGTTGTTGGTATTTCTAGACGGGTTGCAGGTGATGGTCGGTTCAAGAGTCCTTTGAAGTGGTCCGCCCATTGTTTAATCTGTTTTTCTTCCATTGAATCAATAAGATCAATGGAATTGAGGTGTAAGCGATAATGTATATTGCTACAACACTAAACTGAATATCAGATAGATTAAGAAATATTATAGAGTTTATGACTTTATAGCTTCCATAGAAGCCAAGGTAGCAATAATGGCTGGACAAGTTTCTTCTGCACTCGGAGCTTCGGATGTGTTTAAGTGATTCCGCATGACTTTTGGGGTTAGAAGTGTTCCGTATTTAGAGGCCTTTGTAAATTTATTTGATACCTCATAGATGGTAGAAAATGACCATTTAGTGATAGTCTTATAATCTTTTTGGACAACTATGTCTAATGTTATGGACTGTTGATGGTTTTCACCCCACATTTATTGACTTAAAGTAGTAGGTGCTTCTGAGCACGAACAATTACCTTCCTAAAGCTGCCGGTCTATATACCTGGCTTCAGAGGAGCAGTTCAACTGACATATACAAAAGCAGGCAGCAAGCCTACGTACTTCGTCTTTGAGTCTCTGAATCACGACCTGTCATCTAAAAAATGTGAGATGCAAACTGTCGGTGATATAAATTCTTCCAATCGATGTTTCCATCGAGTCGGCTATTAGATTACGTGCTACATCACCGTGGAACTCCAGTCATATATATATATATATATAGCGAGAGAGAGGGACAGGGAGAAAGGGAGGCCTCTTGATAACAGATATCGAAGAATTCTACTTTACTCTGCTTGCCATGTGTTTCATAGTGAATTTTTCAGAGTAACTTATATTCAATTAACGTATGATATTTGATGTATGCGAACGTCAAGAAATATCTGAAGATAAATACACATCGTCGACATCATGTTACAATTAATTTTGTGAACACAAGACATAAAGTTAATCAAAAGAACAGGGAAGAGGTAGGGTTCATAACTGCTGGGTAAATTAAGTTCAATGTATCAATTTCATTTGATGAAATGAAAATAATGTCTACCTATAAGAAAATAAATAATTAAATGTACACACTCGAAAAATTAATAAATATTGATAATGTATACTTTTTTCGAAGTTTTTAAATGATATGTATCCACATATATATATTTATGTGTGTGTGTGCATGTTGGTCTCTCTTTCTGTTTGCTCGGTTAGTCTGTGACCACTTCACTTGTATGGACTTGTCTCCTTTAATAATGTGTATTCTCCTTATATTATATTATATATAATATGAGTGTTTGTTGACAGTCCGTTGCTTGGTGACATATATCCATATATGTTTGTTGGCATGTCTGCTATATTCGCTATGTATAATTGGATCGACACTCCATTATAATTAGCCATTCATGTTAAGACTGTCTAATGATTTTTCCCACGCTTGTCTGAATTATTTATATATATTCGCATTCACAATTTGTGTGAACTACTTTACTTTACAACTACTTTACTTACTTACCACTTTGGTGTGAGACCATTTATTTTCGTCTCCTTGTGTTTGGACAATAGAAGTATCATCGCAAACCTAGTGGTCTTCTGATTTCCGCCTTCTCGCGTCAGGACTATTAGTTTCTCGACCAGTCCATAACAATAATTCAGCGACGAGTACATAACAATTTGGCGACGGGGAAAACTAGTACATAACAATTTGGCGACGGGGAAAAACTACTATTAACCACACAGCAGCAACAACATAACAATTTACTATGGATCCTATTAAATTGGAATTATTGTTTGAACGACAAATGAAATTAATGGAAATGTTCGTCAACCAACAGACTGGTCCAGCTCCACCTTCAAGCAATCCCAATCATACCATGCTACCATCTGTCGACGGAATTGTGAACAGTATTTCACAGTTCAATTATGACCCAGAGGCTAATGTCACTTTTGACACATGGTATCAACGTTATGAGGATTTATTCACTGTTGATCTCGCCTCACAAGACGATGCCTGGAAGGTGCGAGTTTTGCTACGTAAATTGGGTCCGGCAGAATATGAACGGTACTGCAACCTAATTTTACCACAGAAACCACGTGACAATTGTTTCGATGATACAATAAAGTTGCTGCGTGAACATTTCGGAGACCACTCCTCATTATTCAGTATACGTTATCGTTGCCTCAAGCTGGCAATGAATGAAAATGATGATTTTCTTACTCACGTTGGCACAGTCAACCGAGAATGTGAGAGATTTCGACTCAGGTCCTTAACAGATGATCAGTTCAAAGCCTTGATTCTCATATGCAGTCTCCAATCTCCTCGTTTCACAGATATCCGAACTCGACTGCTCAATCAGCTAGAACAAAATCCCAAGTTAACATTACATGACATAGCTGATGAATATCAACGGCTGATTAATCTGCAGAAAGACACACACCTGGTCGAATCAACACCTTCGAGAAGCTCTGATATTCGTGCATTACGCAAGAGCAAAAATCTCTCATCAGCTACTCCTGACCCACCTTCTTCTAATGTCCCGCGGAAATCTACAGATACTCGTCCAACTTCACAAAATACTGCAAAGAAGACCCCACCATCACCATGCTGGCATTGTGGCGCGTGGCACTTTGTAAAGTCTTGTCCATACAAAAATCATCGTTGCAGCAAGTGCAAGATCATCGGTCACAAAAATGGTTTTTGTCAGCCACGCAAGCCCAGATATCAAAATCCAGCAAAAGCTCAACAAAATGTTGGTCCTAAATCCCCCAAAAAGTCATTGAGTCTACGCGCAACCCGTCAAGTCACAACACCAGCTATGCGGAAATATCTTGATCTTCAGATGAATGGTCATGATGCACGTCTGCAGCTAGATACCGCCTCTGATATTACTGTTATATCAGAGAAACTTTGGAATTATATTGGCAGACCACCTATCACCAATACTTCCCAGTCTCTTGTCAGCGCCTGTGGTGGGCGGCTCAAACTTATTGGTGAACTCAAATGTTTTGTTTCCTTCCGCAATACCAAATTCACAGGAATTTGTTACGTCACGAAGAATGATTTAAATGTTTTGGGACTTGATTGGTTCGATCGTTTGCATCTGGCTGATGTCCCACTAAATTCGCTACGCAATGCAGTCAAGAAGCATAAAATGCTAGACAATTCCGGACGGAGCCGAAGCCGCAAACCCAACAATCAGACGAAACGACAGGCGTCAACAACAAGCCCAAAGGTCCCAGATAAACCCCCAGGTAAACATCCTACTAATCATCCATCTTCTCAAAAGGGGAGGTGATATGTATCCACATATATATATTTATTGTGTGTGTGTGCATGTTGGTCTCTCTTTCTGTTTGCTCGGTTAGTCTGTGACCACTTCACTTGTATGGACTTGTCTCCTTTAATAATGTGTATTCTCCTTATATTATATTATATATAATATGAGTGTTTGTTGACAGTCCGTTGCTTGGTGACATATATCCATATATGTTTGTTGGCATGTCTGCTATATTCGCTATGTATAATTGGATCGACACTCCATTATAATTAGCCATTCATGTTAAGACTGTCTAATGATTTTTCCCACGCTTGTCTGAATTATTTATATATATTCGCATTCACAATTTGTGTGAACTACTTTACTTTACAACTACTTTACTTACTTACCACTTTGGTGTGAGACCATTTATTTTCGTCTCCTTGTGTTTGGACAATAGAAGTATCATCGCAAACCTAGTGGTCTTCTGATTTCCGCCTTCTCGCGTCAGGACTATTAGTTTCTCGACCAGTCCATAACAATAATTCAGCGACGAGTACATAACAATTTGGCGACGGGGAAAACTAGTACATAACAATTTGGCGACGGGGAAAAACTACTATTAACCACACAGCAGCAACAACATAACAATTTACTATGGATCCTATTAAATTGGAATTATTGTTTGAACGACAAATGAAATTAATGGAAATGTTCGTCAACCAACAGACTGGTCCAGCTCCACCTTCAAGCAATCCCAATCATACCATGCTACCATCTGTCGACGGAATTGTGAACAGTATTTCACAGTTCAATTATGACCCAGAGGCTAATGTCACTTTTGACACATGGTATCAACGTTATGAGGATTTATTCACTGTTGATCTCGCCTCACAAGACGATGCCTGGAAGGTGCGAGTTTTGCTACGTAAATTGGGTCCGGCAGAATATGAACGGTACTGCAACCTAATTTTACCACAGAAACCACGTGACAATTGTTTCGATGATACAATAAAGTTGCTGCGTGAACATTTCGGAGACCACTCCTCATTATTCAGTATACGTTATCGTTGCCTCAAGCTGGCAATGAATGAAAATGATGATTTTCTTACTCACGTTGGCACAGTCAACCGAGAATGTGAGAGATTTAGACTCAGGTCCTTAACAGATGATCAGTTCAAAGCCTTGATTCTCATATGCAGTCTCCAATCTCCTCGTTTCACAGATATCCGAACTCGACTGCTCAATCAGCTAGAACAAAATCCCAAGTTAACATTACATGACATAGCTGATGAATATCAACGGCTGATTAATCTGCAGAAAGACACACACCTGGTCGAATCAACACCTTCCAGAAGCTCTGATATTCGTGCATTACGCAAGAGCAAAAATCTCTCATCAGCCACTCCTGACCCACCTTCTTCTAATGTCCCGCGGAAATCTACAGATACTCGTCCAACTTCACAAAATACTGCAAAGAAGACCCCACCATCACCATGCTGGCATTGTGGCGCGTGGCACTTTGTAAAGTCTCTCTTTCTGTTTGCTCGGTTAGTCTGTGACCACTTCACTTGTATGGACTTGTCTCCTTTAATAATGTGTATTCTCCTTATATTATATTATATATAATATGAGTGTTTGTTGACAGTCCGTTGCTTGGTGACATATATCCATATATGTTTGTTGGCATGTCTGCTATATTCGCTATGTATAATTGGATCGACACTCCATTATAATTAGCCATTCATGTTAAGACTGTCTAATGATTTTTCCCACGCTTGTCTGAATTATTTATATATATTCGCATTCACAATTTGTGTGAACTACTTTACTTTACAACTACTTTACTTACTTACCACTTTGGTGTGAGACCATTTATTTTCGTCTCCTTGTGTTTGGACAATAGAAGTATCATCGCAAACCTAGTGGTCTTCTGATTTCCGCCTTCTCGCGTCAGGACTATTAATTTCTCGACCAGACCATAACAATAATTCAGCGACGAGTACATAACAATTTGGCGACGGGGAAAAACTAGTACATAACAATTTGGCGACGGGGAAAAACTACTATTAACCACACAGCAGCAACAACATAACAATTTACTATGGATCCTATTAAATTGGAATTATTGTTTGAACGACAAATGAAATTAATGGAAATGTTCGTCAACCAACAGACTGGTCCAGCTCCACCTTCAAGCAATCCCAATCATACCATGCTACCATCTGTCGACGGAATTGTGAACAGTATTTCACAGTTCAATTATGACCCAGAGGCTAATGTCACTTTTGACACATGGTATCAACGTTATGAGGATTTATTCACTGTTGATCTCGCCTCACAAGACGATGCCTGGAAGGTGCGAGTTTTGCTACGTAAATTGGGTCCGGCAGAATATGAACAGTACTGCAACCTAATTTTACCACAGAAACCACGTGACAATTGTTTCGATGATACAATAAAGTTGCTGCGTGAACATTTCGGAGACCACTCCTCATTATTCAGTATACGTTATCGTTGCCTCAAGCTGGCAATGAATGAAAATGATGATTTTCTTACTCACGTTGGCACAGTCAACCGAGAATGTGAGAGATTTAGGCTCAGGTCCTTAACAGATGATCAGTTCAAAGCCTTGATTCTCATATGCAGTCTCCAATCTCCTCGTTTCACAGATATCCGAACTCGACTGCTCAATCAGCTAGAACAAAATCCCAAGTTAACATTACATGACATAGCTGATGAATATCAACGGTTGATTAATCTGCAGAAAGACACACACCTGGTCGAATCAACACCTTCCAGAAGCTCTGATATTCGTGCATTACGCAAGAGCAAAAATCTCTCATCAGCCACTCCTGACCCACCTTCTTCTAATGTCCCGCGGAAATCTACAGATACTCGTCCAACTTCACAAAATACTGCAAAGAAGACCCCACCATCACCATGCTGGCATTGTGGCGCGTGGCACTTTGTAAAGTCTCTCTTTCTGTTTGCTCGGTTAGTCTGTGACCACTTCACTTGTATGGACTTGTCTCCTTTAATAATGTGTATTCTCCTTATATTATATTATATATAATATGAGTGTTTGTTGACAGTCCGTTGCTTGGTGACATATATCCATATATGTTTGTTGGCATGTCTGCTATATTCGCTATGTATAATTGGATCGACACTCCATTATAATTAGCCATTCATGTTAAGACTGTCTAATGATTTTTCCCACGCTTGTCTGAATTATTTATATATATTCGCATTCACAATTTGTGTGAACTACTTTACTTTACAACTACTTTACTTACTTACCACTTTGGTGTGAGACCATTTATTTTCGTCTCCTTGTGTTTGGACAATAGAAGTATCATCGCAAACCTAGTGGTCTTCTGATTTCCGCCTTCTCGCGTCAGGACTATTAATTTCTCGACCAGACCATAACAATAATTCAGCGACGAGTACATAACAATTTGGCGACGGGGAAAACTAGTACATAACAATTTGGCGACGGGGAAAAACTACTATTAACCACACAGCAGCAACAACATAACAATTTACTATGGATCCTATTAAATTGGAATTATTGTTTGAACGACAAATGAAATTAATGGAAATGTTCGTCAACCAACAGACTGGTCCAGCTCCACCTTCAAGCAATCCCAATCATACCATGCTACCATCTGTCGACGGAATTGTGAACAGTATTTCACAGTTCAATTATGACCCAGAGGCTAATGTCACTTTTGACACATGGTATCAACGTTATGAGGATTTATTCACTGTTGATCTCGCCTCACAAGACGATGCCTGGAAGGTGCGAGTTTTGCTACGTAAATTGGGTCCGGCAGAATATGAACGGTACTGCAACCTAATTTTACCACAGAAACCACGTGACAATTGTTTCGATGATACAATAAAGTTGCTGCGTGAACATTTCGGAGACCACTCCTCATTATTCAGTATACGTTATCGTTGCCTCAAGCTGGCAATGAATGAAAATGATGATTTTCTTACTCACGTTGGCACAGTCAACCGAGAATGTGAGAGATTTAGACTCAGGTCCTTAACAGATGATCAGTTCAAAGCCTTGATTCTCATATGCAGTCTCCAATCTCCTCGTTTCACAGATATCCGAACTCGACTGCTCAATCAGCTAGAACAAAATCCCAAGTTAACATTACATGACATAGCTGATGAATATCAACGGCTGATTAATCTGCAGAAAGACACACACCTGGTCGAATCAACACCTTCCAGAAGCTCTGATATTCGTGCATTACGCAAGAGCAAAAATCTCTCATCAGCCACTCCTGACCCACCTTCTTCTAATGTCCCGCGGAAATCTACAGATACTCGTCCAACTTCACAAAATACTGCAAAGAAGACCCCACCATCACCATGCTGGCATTGTGGCGCGTGGCACTTTGTAAAGTCTTGTCCATACAAAAATCATCGTTGCAGCAAGTGCAAGATCATCGGTCACAAAAATGGTTTTTGTCAGCCACGCAAGCCCAGATATCAAAATCCAGCAAAAGCTCAACAAAATGTTGGTCCTAAATCCCCCAAAAAGTCATTGAGTCTACGCGCAACCCATCAAGTCACAACGCCAGGTATGCGGAAATATCTTGATCTTCAGATGAACGGTCATGATGCACGTCTGCAGCTAGATACCGCCTCTGATATTACTGTTATATCAGAGAAACTTTGGAATTATATTGGCAGACCACCTATCACCAATACTTCCCAGTCTCTTGTCAGCGCCTGTGGTGGGCGGCTCAAACTTATTGGTGAACTCAAATGTTTTGTTTCCTTCCGCAATACCAAATTCACAGGAATTTGTTACGTCACCAAGAATGATTTAAATCTTTTGGGACTTGATTGGTTCGATCGTTTGCATCTAGCTGATGTCCCACTAAATTCGCTACTCAATGCAGTCAAGAAGCATAAAATGCCAGACAATTCCGGACGAAGCCGAAGCCGCAAACCCAACAGTCAGACGAAACGACAGGCGTCAACAACAAGCCCAAAGGTCCCAGATAAACCCCCAGGTAAACATCCTACTAACCATCCATCTTCTCAAAAGGGGAGGTGATATGTATCCACATATATATATTTATGTGTGTGTGTGTGCATGTTGGTCTCTCTTTCTGTTTGCTCGGTTAGTCTGTGACCACTTCACTTGTATGGACTTGTCTCCTTTAATAATGTGTATTCTCCTTATATTATATTATATATAATATGAGTGTTTGTTGACAGTCCGTTGCTTGGTGACATATATCCATATATGTTTGTTGGCATGTCTGCTATATTCGCTATGTATAATTGGATCGACACTCCATTATAATTAGCCATTCATGTTAAGACTGTCTAATGATTTTTCCCACGCTTGTCTGAATTATTTATATATATTCGCATTCACAATTTGTGTGAACTACTTTACTTTACAACTACTTTACTTACTTACCACTTTGGTGTGAGACCATTTATTTTCGTCTCCTTGTGTTTGGACAATAGAAGTATCATCGCAAACCTAGTGGTCTTCTGATTTCCGCCTTCTCGCGTCAGGACTATTAATTTCTCGACCAGACCATAACAATAATTCAGCGACGAGTACATAACATTAAATAATTAAAGAAGGACATCGATGGACAGTAGACTGTTTCGACTAAGCCAGTGAGACTCACTCTTCAGTGGAATTAGTTGTTGTTGTGGCTGTTGCTATACTCTATTCTCATGAATACAGTTTTATTTTTGTAACAGTTATGATTTAAAATGGTCACACTTTCTAAAGATGAACTTCATGAGAATGTTTGTGTATGTGTGTGTGTGTTTGTAAAATGAATAACTTTGAGAATAGCGAAACAGAAAATCACAGACGATAGGACGATAAATGATAAATCGCGGAATTGACTAAAATGATACTGGAGTAGAGAAATTGTCGGACAGTGAGTTATTTCATCTTAGAGAGTAAGAAGTGAAAACAGCCATTGCGAAGACAACAACAGTCGGTGAACAAATTAAGACGTAAACAATCAGGTAGTTATTGTTTAAATTTGATAAAATACGTGTTATTATTATTTTGTTTCATAGTAACTAGCAAGTTGTAATATTCACAAAGCTCAAGAAATATACAAACAGCTATATCTACTTCATTACTCCAAAATGACTATAGTGATCCAAACAGCACTCAGTAAACAGCACAAATAACAAGATCTTAATTTTCTTAAACACTAATATCAAGTCAGTCATTGCTTTTGTATGGTTGGTGCACGCATCAGCAAAGGAAATCGAACAGTTCGCTTCTGTAGACTTTAATCAGTTGTTGTCTTTGCACAATACTCAATGTCAGATGGTCGAGTCGAAAGGATAATCAACAAAGCAACGAACCGACTAAGAACCTTCTATCCAACAAATATGCAGAAGGATCTGAAAATGGATGGAGTGGACATACACTGAAGATAAACAAGCAATAAAGGTTAATAAACCAGGATTTAATGAATTCATCAAATTTCGGTAGAACTCGTCAGCTGAATACTCTACATACACGGATATATATACTTTTGAAATCACATTGGGAGATATAAGACTGATAAGTAAACAAACTACATAGAATTAATCATGCAGAAAGACACGTGCGAATGTTTTCCAGGTCATGTTCAAATAGATAAGGGGAGAGAGAGTATGAGAGATCAAAATTAAGATAAATGGCATTACGCTTCAATTGCATCACTTAGATAAACAATTAGTTCTTGTCACGCCTAGAAACCGGTGCTTTGCAGCAGCACATACAAGAAACAAATGTATACCTAAGATATGTTGATGACATTTTTATTGTCTGTGAAAGCAGATCAAAAGCGGAAGACATGTTGATAAAATTCAATTCATGCCATCCAAATCTCAATTTCACAGTAGAACACGAGGAAAACGATACTATGAAATTCCTAGACGTTTTTCTAGCCAAAATGAATGATGGCACAATCGAAAGATCTATATTTAGAAAGTCTTCATGGACAGGACAGTACATGCATTTCAAGAGCTTTGTCCCAATCCAGTACAAAAAGAACCTAGTCAGAACACTGTTCAATAGAGCACGAAAAATTTGTTCTAACAGTACTAGTGAACAGGAAATAAAATCTCTGAAGGATATTTTATCTAAGAATGGATATCCTGAGAAGTTCATTAATAAATACTCCAAAGAAACTACCCCCCGCAAAACAATTCAAACAGTTCCAAAGAAACCTGTTTATATCAATTTACCGTTCAAAGGAGATGACGTACAAGAAGTAGTGAAACGAAGACTCGACAAAGCCATCAAGAGAACTTATTATGCTGCAAAACTTGTTATCCTTAACACCACCAAGCGAGTGCTTCAACAATCTGGGAAAGACCAGTCGCCAATCCTCGACACTTCAAACTGCATATATCAATTTGAGTGTGTTTGTGGCAGCAAATACATAGGTCGTACGGAAAGGCGATTGTCTACTCGCATGATGGAGCATTTGCCAAAATGGTTGAAAACAGCTGAGTTCAAAGTGCCAAAATCCTCAATAACAAAACATCTTGTAGATTACGGACATGATATCGACGCAGTCAAGTCATTTACCATTGTCAGCAAACAAAGAAACAAGAAGATGCTTGCAATTGCAGAGGCTTGTGCAATTCGAATTTATAAACCAGCTTTCTGTATACAAAAGGAGATGGTCGTGACTCTTAATCTACCATGGTAATAGGTTTTATTCTCTACTTGTTATTATTCTACCTCTTCTTCTTACTATTATTGTTATTATTATTACCATTATTATCATTATTATTCTTGATTCATCTAAAACTATGCTTGATCAGTAAGATTATCTTAACTCACTTCAACACTATTAAAACTGTTATTATAACTATTACTATTGATATTAGTCTGTTTGCAATTCTCCTTATATACCCTAGTGACTAATTGTTTATCTAAGTGATGCAATTGAAGCGTAATGCCATTTTGATCTGCTTTCACAGACAATAAAAATGTCATCAACATATCTTAGGTATACATTTGTTTCTTGTATGTGCTGCTGCAAAGCACCGGTTTCTAGGCGTGACAAGAACTAATTGTTTATCTAAGTGATGCAATTGAAGCGTAATGCCATTTATCTTAATTTTGATCTCTCATACTCTCTCTCCCCTTATCTATTTGAACATGACCTGGAAAACATTCGCACGTGTCTTTCTGCATGATTAATTCTATGTAGTTTGTTTACTTATCAGTCTTATATCTCCCAATGTGATTTCAAAAGTATATATATCCGTGTATGTAGAGTATTCAGCTGACGAGTTCTACCGAAATTTGATGAATTCATTAAATCCTGGTTTATTAACCTTTATTGCTTGTTTTAAATTCGTATCGGGAAATAAATGTTTTCAATACACTGAAGCGACTGTTGAGTGAAACCACACGCCGAATAGGTGTGCATAGAAAGAGATACAGAAATGGCTGAATGTGTTGACCAGTTCATTTATTAGAGAGAATTACATCAAGTCCCCTTCAGCAGTTCTTTTCAACTACTTACAGTCTATGAGATTTATGACATCACATTATAAGTATATACATACTTGACGACACAATCAATTCATCTTCACAAGTTGATCACGGATTGATATCAGTTAGAGAACCATTGAAAACCAGGGAGTACTGGACAGCTGCTGTTTCATCCTAGTTTGGGAATCATCGGTAGTACGCACCCAGTGGGATTCGAACTCAGGACCTTCCGGTTACAAGGCAAGCTCGTATACCATTCAGCCACTGGGACCCGATTCAATGGCTTATGAATTCTAACTTCTACTAATTCGTGATTAAGCGCAACCCCAACCATTGTCGTTGGTGGGACATCCATCCACACACGTGACATCTAATTGGACCTCACTGGTCACGACTTCTCACTAGAACTCAGGAAACTCCAACCTGTAGCAAGTCACTAGCGAGCATCAGATCAACTTTCTATAGTTTGGTTTGTAAGGATTAGTTATGTTTTACGGGTTGATCACGGATTGATATCAGTTAGAGAACCATTGAAAACCAGGGAGTACTGGACAGCTGCTGTTTCATCCTAGTTTGGGAATCATCGGCAGTACGCACCCACTGGGATTCAAACCCAGGACCTTCCGGTTACAAGGCAAGCAGCTGTCCAGTACTCCCTGGTTTTCAATGGTTCACTAACTGATATCAATCCGTGATCAACTCGTAAAAACATAACTAACCCTTAGAAAATTAATCTGATGCTCGCTAGTGACTTGCTACAGGTTGGAGTTTCCTGGGTTCTAGTGAGAAGTCGTGACCAGTGAGGTCCAACTAGATGTCAGGTGTGTGGATGGATGTCCCACCAACGGCAATGGTTGGGGTCGCGCTAAATCACGAATTGGTAGAAGTTAGAATTCATAAGCCATTGAATCGGGTCCCAGTGGCTGAATGGTATACGAGCTTGCCTTGTAACCGGAAGGTCCTGAGTTCGAATCCCACTGGGTGCGTACTGGCGATGATTCCCAAACTAGGATGAAACTGCAGTTGTCCAGTAGTCCCTGGTTTTGAATGATTCTCTAACTGATATCAATCCGTGATCAACTCGTAAAAACATAACTAACCCTTACAAACTAAAACTATAGAGAATTCAGCTTCAAATCAAATAATTTCTGTATACCTTATGACAGTATTAATATCTGCCAAGTGATATTAATTATGTTTGATATTCCATTTCAGTGTTATTTAACTAGTATTGTAAATTATATGCGGTTGAAGAGAACCTGTGAAATAAAATAAATCCATATTGTTCTGCTTTAGTGCTTCAAGTTTAAAAACAACGGAATCAGTCCATAAAGTCAGAATAAATCGATAGCCTTTGATAGACCTTGGGTTATTCATTAGCCTTATGGTGACGATGTTGATGCATATGATACCATTCTAGGAGAAAATGTACTATAGTTTCATTTTTGAAACCAGGAAATAGTGTTTGGATCAGAATGGATGTTATCTATTTTGACACTACCAAAAATGCTAGTAACAAAAGCAGGGGAAACTGCATTGTGGTATACGTCACCAATGGATTAATCGATATAAGTAGTTGTATAACTACCAATGGCAAACTTGTATTACCTGCTAGTCACACAGAAGTCGTATGAAAATCAGACGGCCGTGATGGTTTTTAGGACCAAGCCCGTCAGTGATGTAGCATATTTAATCTAATTCAGATGGTTAAATTTCGTTGGAATACATAGAACAGATTATGGTTTCACTTTGGACACTAAACTGAATCAGCTGTCTGAGCCAGTCACTTCGATATGACTAGGGAGTACCAGTTTCCATCTTCAGCAGTTTCCAACTACTCATTTCCAACAGTCAGTAGTATATAACGTCGCGGTGAGTTAAATTAAACCATGAAACAAAATATTCACAATTTCTGGCTTGCTCTTTTCCCCTGATGAGATATACTAAACATTACATAAGACATTTGATTAAAAGCTACTTTGTATATGATATGTATCCACATATATATATTTATGTGTGTGTGTGTGTATGTTGGTCTCTCTTTCTGTTTGCTCGCTTAGTCTGTGACCATTTCACTTGTATGAACCTGTCTGCTTTAACAATGTATATTCCATTTATATTATATATAATATGAGTGTTTGTTGACAGTCCGTTGCTTAGTGACATATATCCATATATGGTTGTTGTTGACATGTCTGCTATATATTTTGCTATATATATATTTCGTTCACACAATTTGTGTGAACTACTTGACTTACTTACCACTTTGGTGTGAGACCACTTATTTCGTCTCCTTGTGTTTGGACAATAGAAGTATCATCGCAAACCTAGTGGTCTTCTGATTTCCGCCTTCTCGCGTCAGGACTATTAATTTCTCGACCAGACCATAACAATAATTCAGCGACGAGTACACAACAATTTGGCGACGGGGAAAACTAGTACATAACAGTATAACTGTGGCTACTGACTCTGTAATGTCAAAATCCTGGACATTTTTGGAGAAATATGCGTCGTGTAGTGTTGGAGAGGAGAAAAAAAAATATGAAGACAAAACAATCTTGAATCGAAAAATCCAGCTTCTTTTCTTGTGAGACCGATTCATAACAAATTGAAATGTGTTAAATTACACCACACTCTGACACTTACAAACAGACACACGATTCACTTCCTCTTACATATTTCTTATAACGTGTTACGTTGAGTTGATTTGTAGAATAATTAAATTATTAAACTTATTTTTATTTTTTTTATTTCGTGACTGTTTGCTTACTACTCACTTTCTCGTTCACTCATCAACATATAGAATAGAGCGGATAGATGGACAACATGGAATAAATAAGTTGACGCCAGTATATGAACAAAAACATACACCAGGGTTTTTTGGCAGAGCTGGGAAATTATATATTATTATTAACAGTAGTAGGAATAATCACAATTTTTCTGTAGACGAATACTCAATACTCTTTTATTGTTCATTTCCTGCGTTCAAAATGGAACTTCTCCACTGCATTCGGTTTACTTGGTCCTACAGCCAGCTGTCGACAAGTTGTCATTTCCTCTTCACACAATCTCCTCTACGTCATTCTAAGGTGCTTATCCCATTGATTCTAATTAGAGTTTCATTTAAGGGCTAACATGACGGAAGTGTTCATTCATAACAATATCTATACAGTTTGTAGTTCGCTTCTTGTTTCCATGCACTCTTCCACTGTCTCCAAACGCTGAGCTAAGACCGATGCTTGTTCTAGGTAGAGAGAGGCGAAGTTACCGACCACTTTATCTAATATCCAATGCTTTGGAGGATTTAACTTCTTCAGATGGCAGTTTTTGCCACTGACACCCATTGCAGCGTGATCTATGATGCCGTCTTTAAAGATAAGAATGTTCTCTTAAGAACTTCTATGTATTTTGTATTATTCTATAATTATTATTAAATCATACCGTTAGTTAAACAATTACAATTTAATTTTCAAGAGTTATTTTGTAGGCATTTAATTTGGTTCATTTTTGTCCGCAAGGTGATATCAGTTAGAGAACCCGCGAAAATCAGGGTGTACTGGACAGCAGTTTCATGATAGTTTGGGACTTTTCATGAATACGCGCCAACCCCAGGACTCGAATCCAAGACCTTCGGGTTATAAATCGGTCGAAGTCACAATTCATGGGCCATTGAATAGCGTCCCAGTGGCTGAATGATCTACGAGCTTGCCTTGTATCTGGAACGTCCCAGGGTAGAGCTATGGTGGATGCATACTGATGAAGAGTCGTGAACCAGGATGAAAAGTCTGTTCAGTACACCGCGGATTTCAATGATTCCATAACTGGTGTTAGATCATGATGAAACTTGAAATTGCGATTGAAGGTAGTTTTAGAAAATAAAACGTATACCATCTTAAACAATCTCACCGCCAACTAACGATCTCCGTCCTCCACCCACACTCCTTTGCTGATGAGCTGGTGAAGCACCAGACTGGTGATTCGGAGGCTGCGGGTTCGAATCATGCCTCGAACAAGATTTTTATTTCACCTCCATACATCATCACCCATTAAACTAAGAGAAGGCTAACAAACCACGACTACTCTAGATAATCTCATCACCTGTTAAATTAGTCAGACATTACCAAATAGAATCACTGAAAACTAGGCGACATCGTTCTAATTTGTCTTATTTAAAAACACGTCAGTACTGTCTGCACCCACAATGCCACCAGAAGCAAAATGCAGCAGTTTCGGGTTATGAAGCGGTTTGGTTAAAAGGATGAAATCTAATCTCTACCAGCCTAATATGCAGTGAAATCGTTAACCTGAGTACTCAAACATGACTTAATGAGCCCCACTGGTCTCTGTCCCTCAACGGAATTCAAGACCTTGCGTACGTACCACTGAAAAGCTGTAAAACTTGAAGGTAACAACAAGAACAACAATGATTAGGTGTTCGTTCCTCTTCTTATCTGTTCTCAATGGTTATTCTAACTAATATTTCCTACAGGACTGATTAATGAACGGAGGATATGCTTTTCAATGAATTCGTCATCAGATTCCGCAGCCATATAATGATAGTGATACAACAATTATTGATATCAACAACATTAACGTCGTTTTAAACTGCATGAAGTTAACAGTGTCGGCATTTTACAGCTCTAAGACATTAATTAGAGTTAATATGCATTAATATAACAACACTAAACTGAATAACAGATAAATTAAGGGAAGTAACACAGAATTTAGAGGTTCCACAACAGACCAGGGTAGAAACAATGGCTGGATCTGTTTCTTTTCCGCACAAAGATCCGGCTGTTTAAGGCGGACTGCGATGGCCTCTACTGTTCTGAGTGTTTATGTAGTAATTATTTGTAATCGTAGTATTAGTATTTCAAGATGACTGAATTACAAGAATCCAAACAAAACACAGAGAGGGCGGAATTCAGGAATTTGTATTTAGCGGAATTATTATGCCATTCATATAAGAAATATATTAACAATCAACACTAAGTATTTAAACAATACAGAGATAGAAATTGTCAATCACCACATCCGCCACACGTCGAATGTCTCCTTGCGTACTTATAACGATGTCTCGGTTTGCTTGTAAGTAGCTTCGACCTAACTGATTCTGTGATATTATTTCCATCAGTATTATCTGGACCTATTTCTGAATTATCTACAAAATCAGGATTATTAGCGGAATCATTACAACAATAATTGGAACGACCTACTTCATTTATTGTCACTTTGTCCAGGTGTTTGTTATGAACTGAGTGATCTTTGATGTCTAATATCTTCACCACTCGATTTCCCATTTTTTGTAGTATAATTCCAACAGAAGGTCTGTAGTCATTCCCTTTGTAATAATGTACATTAGAAGTCGTGGACATCAGATGCTTTTTGAGAATTCGAGATTTGAAAAGTTTTGCAGGACTTTCACGGGTACTTGTATGCTCTGCATTCAACAGACGCAGTCTATGCATATGCAGCAATTCCTCCATTTTAATCAGTTGCTCTCTCATCTCATTCAGTTTTTTCCGTGTTTTCGACAGTTCGCATTGTAACTTGGCTACCACATTTTTGAAAACAGTTGACGCTTGAGTTGCTGAACTTGTAGTGGAGGTTTTCATTGGATGAGATTGAGTATTTTGAAAAGTTGAAAGACACATTGACTCCATTTTACTAGACAGATTGGGAAAATTATAAGAATGCTGAGTAACATAAGTATTCGAACTTCTGCAAACAGTCTTGATGTGTCCAACTTTACCACATTTATGACACTTAGCACCCCGAAAACGGCAAGTGCTTCGTAGATGTAACTTTCCACAGGAAAAACACGGTTTAATGTTTTTGATCTCTCGCTGCATTCTATTACCTGTGGACGACAGTTTGGATTGCTTTCCATGAACACTTGTATTTTCGACTTTAGAAAGCATAACATCAGACACTGACGTAGTGGGAGCAGAGTATTCATTATTGACATCTTCATATGTAATACATAAATCTTTAGCAGTTTGAAATGTACAAGAAGGAATCTGAATTAACTCTTTCTCTAACTTAGGAATATTGATTCCAGCAATTAGACGATCACGTAGTTGAGTATGCAGCTGATCTCCAAAGTTACACTTTGAAGCTTGTATTTGGAGTTGCAGAATAAAGTCTCTAATCTTCTGGTTGGGAGCACGAACCAGTTTATGGAATTGAGCCCTCTCTCTGGTCTCAAATGTAGTTACATGAAAGTGATCTATCAGAAGTTCACGAATCTTGACATATGACAGAGAAATAGGTTGATCTGGAAATGACAGAGTCTTTACTAGGCTATACGCATCTAGCCCAATAGCAGTGATGAAATGTGCTGGTATTTTGTCATCCCGAACATTCTTTGAAATGCACCACGCATCGAAGCATTCAAGTAATCAGCAATCTCCGGCAAGACCCATTAATAGGAAGTTTTCCCAGGTTATTTAGTTCCATCGCGACGCCAATTTGTAGTAATTATTTGTAATCGTAGTATTAGTATTTCAAGGTGACCGAATTACAAGAATCCAAACAAAACACAGAGAGGGCGGAATTCAGGAATTTGTATTTAGCGGAATTATTATGCCATTCATATAAGAAATATATTAACAATCAACAGTAAGTATTTAAACAATACAGAGATAGAAATTGTCAATCACCACAGTTTAGTATCTAAAAGCCTACAGTAAGTCTTTCGATATATGATAGATGATGGAATTTGTGGCCTGTCTGGACGAAGTGGTCTAATATAGAACTGTTAGTGGGTTTTAGCAACACCTTCATTTAACCATACTGGTAGGTATTCCCAAGCACGGAAAATTAGGTTTCTGGATCCCGCATCTGACCACTTCTATGTGCATATGTCACTTCACCTGCTGCTGCGGAGCCAGGTAAACCGGTCGTTCGATGCACATGCTATCCAAGAGGATTCAAGAACACTTTCAAGCATGGTTGCGAAAAGACAATAGTGGTGCAATAAGAAGTGCGATAATTGAACACCTGGTTAACACTGATCATTCCATCTCATCAAACGCCTCCTTCAAAGTAATCTACAAAGTCAAGAATAACCTACTAAAGGCCAGACAGTTTCGTCTTCTTTGTATCGCTGAAGCTCTGCCCATTCACATAGATAAACTGGAGCTGTGCATACAAAAGAGAATTATTCAGTCGCTTCTATTATCATGCTAACAACTTTGTTGGTTTTTGATGACTTAATTCTGTTTGTTTGCCTGTTTCTTTAATTGCTCATAATTCTTGTATTCATTTAGAATTCTTACGTAATTTCGTATTTTCTACTTTGTCCCTAAAAGTATCTTGAGTAGGACTCAATCGTCGAACTAATCACATTGTTACGTAACTCCTTTTTAACAGCTGTTTGTGACAACTCATCACCTTTGTTACTACACTAGTTTCATTAACACCCAATTTTCTTCACCGTTTTTGTATCGCGTAACTCTACCCAAAATTTACTAATTTTCATCTGTTTAGTTAAAATAAACATAACCAATTTTATTTTTGTTTGACAAACTTAATGTTCACATGCATACAAAATAACTCATATATATTTGCGATCGTACAGCTAAGAAAATGAATTCGCCGAAAAGAGACTCTTCGCTGAACTGCGTGTTATTTTTTCATTAATAAACAGTTTATCTACCAAATACTATCGTGTTCCACTCTTTTTTATTCCTTTTCGTCCTCGTTGGTATATAGGACTTTCTGCTTGAGGATTAATATTTCGGTCACAGTTGTGTTTATTTTTCACGGGATGAGTTTGCTAACTTCATGCCCAACTTTCCGTCCTTAGCAGTCTTTTTAATGGCTTAACGAGGTAAATGATTGAGTTGGCCGGAGATTGAACCCGGCACCATCTGTGTGGCTGGCGAGCATTCCACTTCTGTGCTACCTTCGTGGTCTAGTTTTACTACTACGACAAAATCTATGCAAAACAAGTGGACAAGATTTAAACATTTTATGACCAGATTTTGTTGAAATATAGTTATCATTACATTACTAATTATCGAGTTCTTAAAGGATTTTCTAATCAGTTTTTGTGGGTTTTCAAACAGAAGAGAGAGAGAGAGAAGAAGAAGAAGAAACACGAATTTTCCTTCAATTCTCTGTTCAAATGTTTTGTTTTCCATAAACATATTTAGTCCATTAGTGATTACTGATCAGCCTTCCAATTAAGTAGTAAATTGTTTTTACCATGTCTCACCTAAACTGATAGAATACAATTAAAGCTTTTCTACGAAATGGAACTAATCAATTGTAACAGACACATTGACTAAAATACAGTCCTCTTCAAAACAACAAGATATGATACAAGAAACATGAGTATCATTCAACATCATATAAGCAACAACAAACAACTCCAAGAGATTCAGTTGAATGAATTATACTTTCATGTTTTTGAACTACTTTCCTTTGTACATTTACGTACGTATGTATACAAAGAAAGATAAATTGTTCTTTTTAGTGTCATTCACCGGTCGTCAAATATAGTAGCACTTGACAGACAAATGGAACAATGAAATCTGTGAATTGCGACTTCACTACTATGTCCTACTATTTCACCCAAATAGCTTGGTCTCTGGTTAGCTAGCAGGAATTCAGCTGGTTTGATTTCATTCGACTCTCTAAGAACAGTCAGAATGGATATAGTGATGGTGAGATCTGCCCCAAATGAGAGTAACGTCTGTCCGATACTAACCACTTCAGGTTAGCTAGTAATATCTATTACTTTGGCGTGAGTTGCCTGCAACTGCTTATATCAACCAATTAGTAGTATACATCATTTGTGATTTTGTTTGCTTTCATGATTACCATTTTCAGCACCAAGAAGAGCACATATTGTGACTTCAACATTTTTTTTTAGTTTCTTTAGGGAAACCGCGGTAATCTTTCAAACTGAAGCTGTATAATTTTCAAATAGGGCACTGATTCAATTTTCTGAACATGTTCGAGAAAGTTTGCATTATAAGGGAACAGACGCTTTTAATAGTGCTACTGCCAGGCATTTCGTTGATACGTATCATGATGTAGACATCATGAAATCCTTCAAAGTTATCAAACACTTTGAATCCAATCTGTGTATCCAGGCAAAGCAGTTATTAGTCTTTCCTTGCCCTGATAACCGAATGTCTCCGCTGTCTCTTTCATTTAATTACGTGATCTTTGGCTTTACCTCTTCCCCCTTGCTATAATATGATTCACGTCTGCCTGTCTCATGTTTCTATGATTTGAATTTAACTCACCCAGTTGTTACTCAGTTTATCAGTTACTCATTTTGTCCACCTCTTGTCTTTACTGCCTAACTCTTTTGCCATTGTATTCAAGCATTTATTTATTTATATATTTGAACCTTCTGTGAATAAGTGTAATTTGCTTAGAACTGGTTATTAAGTTTAGAGCCTCCTGTCAACTGAGATCATGCAGCATTTGCAAGAATGTTAAAACTGTTCTGTACATAAACGTAGAAATTTGCTTAGTCTGCACGCAGCTGATGTTGGAAATCTGATGAAATAAACGATGGTACCGTCTATTTTGCTGTATTCAAACTAAATTGAATATAAGATAAAAGTTTAGAAAATTTTTGCAACAAATAAATATAGTTACAATAACAAAACCAGTAACTCTTAAGTGGTCTGAGGGGAAGAAGAAACTGTGACCTTGCAAATGCTGAACAAGGCGTTTAAAGTTATCTGTTGTAAAACGATTATTACTGATCTAATCTTACAGGGTAATCTTCTATATGTAGACCAAGTCATCGGAATCCACCTGAAGAAGCAGGACCTGTGTTTTTGGAAGAAATTCGTATAGCCACTTTTCATACTTTGGCTGTCTTTACTTGACTGTAAATGTAAATCGAAGAAGAAGAACTTTTGCTCAACCTTCTTTCTAGTCGTCTTAATGTCTAAATTTTCACTGTATTGAAAACTTCATTTAAAATATGAGTGAGTCAACATGTCTCATGAAAATAGCTAAAAGACAACAGGAATAGTATGACCTTGTTAGCGATGGGACGAATTATCT
This sequence comes from Trichobilharzia regenti, assembly GCA_944472135.2. NCBI lineage: Eukaryota > Metazoa > Platyhelminthes > Trematoda > Strigeidida > Schistosomatidae > Trichobilharzia > Trichobilharzia regenti. The sequence goes on from OX235266.1 coordinate 34,294,757, forward strand.
TTAAGTTATTAGTCTATCAGTTGAAAATTTAACAAGTGTGATAATCTCAATTCAATTTTCTTTGTGACTGGTAGATTTCTACTAATTTATTGGTGTGACGGAATCGCCATTTAGTAAAAAGCGTACTTTTGTAACAGCCGAAAGCAAGACACGGATGTCAAGATATATTTTCAACTGATGAAAGCGGTATTTATAAATATAGAGTTTATATTCTTTAACCAATCGCTGAGCTTGTGATCTTTGTTTACGATAAAGGACATGAAATAGAATGTTCAAATATACATAGTATTCTGTTGCTAATGCAGTATTGAACTGTGAGAATAGTATTCCATTGGAACACATTGTCTGTATCCCACCATCACACTTCTATGGTCTTATCATGGTTTACAATAAACATAGAGACACATCTCGTCTACTGGATAAACTTGACTCAATCCTATAGCACATAAGTCTTACGCATGAGAAAGAGAGTTACAACCAACTTACATTCCTAAACATACTTTTGAATTGGTTAGTTGGTGGAGGAGGAAAAGTTTGTTCGAAAAGATGACCAATTCATTAAGAAATCCTTCTTGGACTGGTGAGTATTTAAATTTTCACAATCTCTATTCAGTACAATATAAGAGTGGGTTATTTAACTGCTTATTCAAGGGGATTCAGAGAATTAGTACGGCTGATACTGTAGATTATGAGATATCTTTTGGAGTTTATGGACCGGTATAGGGTCATTTAGTTTCATAACCTACAGTCTATTCTGTCTCAAGGAAAGATGTCTATATCATATTACCTTACAGTTAGAAAAAAAAACAGTGAGATTTTAAGTCACAGATTAAAACATACTACGCAACCAAGCTCGTCATTATAGGAAAAGCCAAAAACATGCTGTTAACCTCGGTGTTGCACTAGTCATTATATAACATCCCAAGCTATATACCAATTCATCTGTATGTGTGGTCACGCGTACATAGGTAGGAGGAATGGCACTGTACATGAGGCTGAGAGGACATATATTCATACGATTTGAAAAACAATTGAACTATGAGACCTGTGAGGGTCTGCTAACCTCGTCTATAGAGAAAATTTAATCGATATGAATTATAAGACTACTGTTATGTATAAAGACCCTCGCGAAGGCATACTGAAGTAACCTGAGTAGATAACTGTCCGTAAAGTTAGTACCCCCCTTTCCTGTGTGTAAAAAAACAACTTATTCTTAACCTACTTTGGTAATCCTTATCTGATTACATTACCAATAGTTGTTTTAATTGTCATTATCCTTCATATTCTTTAATTCCTTATCATCTTGTTTATTTTAACTGAGCTTTCATTTGTCAACTAAATTGATTTGACAAGGGAATGCGTCTGATCAGATAGTTGGAAATGTATTGCACAAACTACATCCTTTATTTATCAAAAACTCCGTTTTCTAATAACGCTATCCAAACTTATTAAATTTAGTGATGAATTAGGAAGCTGACTGATAAAACAAAGCAACCAATTAAATTTAGACAGATTGAATGAGGAAAAATTAGTCCACTGGTCATTAACGTGTAGGCTTAAGAAATTCTGCATGAAGTTGTTATCAGAATTTGTGATCAACAGCATACGGAAACATGTCAGGCTAAATGATACTAATTCCCAAAGATTAATTAATATTAACTGGAAATCGCTTTCAGTAGATTCCAAACCGTGAGGGAACAAATCCAAATAAGTTCACTTCACATTGAAATTAGATCTGATAATGTTGTCTAGAATGACAACGTGAGCTTTATAATCATAAGTCACCAACCCTAGAGAACACAAATGTACCAGGATTAAGTACGCTCATTTGAATGTTGAACATTTTTGAGGACTCAAAATGTTAACATTTGGACACTTTCACTATCAATCAACATTAAGATTTTCTTAAAATCCTGAATCCAGTCAAATCCCTGCAAACCAATACTTTAATATCAATCAAGTGCTCACTAGCTACTGGCTGTATTCAGGTAGATAGTTGCCTGGATTCTAGTGGGAAGTCTTAGTGACCACTGGGGTAAAGCAGGTAGGGTATAAGGACAAATACCCACTGATGACATTCGCCGGTGGACGTGCCGTACCGTGAATTGGCAGAAGCTGGAATTCATGGACCATTGGATCGGATTCCAAAGGCTTCCTGATTTACGAGCTCAACTTGTAACCGGAAAGTCCTGGGTACGAACTTCAATAGGCGGATACTACTGAAGATTCCCAGACTAGGATGACAAAACAGCTGTTCAGTACACCCAGATGGTTTTTCAATGGTCCTATAACCGATGGCAGTTCATGATGAAATCCTGAAAAACCTTTACTGAAAAAATTTAGGATTTAAGAAACAACAAGAATACTACTAAAATGAAACACTAAGTAATCTATACAATCTTCTTCGTTTCTACTCCGTTTTCATCTGCTTACGTTCCCATTTGAACATAGGGATTTAAGCTTGAGTTATGAAGTCTCAATAGTGATAGTGTTGTGCTTTTTAGCCCCACACCCAACCTTCCCCTTTTTCGGTCTTGCTACCGGGTTATGCGAGGTTTTAGAAGTGCTTCAATTCAGATTTGAACTCAGACCTCTCTTATGTCTGGTTAAACCGTCTTGTTCGGTAAAAAGGTGATTTCCATTAGTTAAGCACATAATCATGATGTTTACGACAGATCTTTTAAATATATATTCATTTGTTGCCCATACGGATGATTTTTGTATGGTTGTTTTATGTGAGCACTAAGGGGTTTATAATTGCGAAGCTTGCATTGCCCTACTTCCAGACAAAACCATTTCAGCGCAGAGTTGATTATGGAATGCAGATTTGGAAACTTCGCAATGAAACAAGTATCCAGCAGAGAGAATACAGTCATGGCCTAATCTTTAGGCCATTGCATTCTACCTTAGTGTCTGAATATCAACGCATTCGCCTCATAGTGTCAAAGTGACTGCTCTAAACTAAATGGCTTCTTATCCGAAATCAGCCAATGGTCCAAGGAAAACGGTCTCACCTTAAACCCCTCCAAATGCCAAACAGTTAATTTCACCTTTAGGCACAAATCTGACCTAAACAAACTGGTTACCACTCACGAGGTGTGCAACATAGATGGCACTGAAACTGAAACCAAGTCGGAAGTTAAATACCTAGGCGTCACTCTATCTTCTGATCTTTCCTGGTCGTCTCATATCTTGACGATTTCCAAGAAAATATTCCGTCTTACCTTCTACACCAAGAAGTTAAGACTTTCTGGTGTAACCCAACCCTTACTCCTACAATTTGTTAACTTCCGTATTCTGCCTATTATTCTCTATTGTTCCCCCTTAGTCTTTCCTGGGCTATTGAAGAAAGACTATACCTTATTACGTAGGATGTTAAAGGTTGTCAGCAGGGTAAGCAGTTTGCAACTTAGCCAGCTTGTTAATATTCTGGTGGACAGGCACATGGACTCATGTGAAAAATGGGCGAAATCCATTTTATCTGACTCACAACACCCTCTACATTCACAACTCTCCCCATGTATCTCTTCAGGGAAAACCAGAAGCCTATATAGGAAACTATATGCCCGAACTAGCAAGTACATAACTCATCCATACCCTACCTAGCTCGTGTTCTGTGCGATAAAGAAAGCATTAGGCGTGAAACCTTTAACTTATTAAATAGTCAGTAGAACAAATGGATCTCGTCTTTCCAAGTCACATCATTTACAGGCACAACGTTTTCTCTTTCCCTTTTTTTTGTTATGTGTTGTTTTGTTTCTCTTTTCCTTGCAAACTCGACTTAAAACATTCTTGTTCGTTCTTTCACACTCTGTATACCTCGACCATTTTGCTATCGCTTACGCCAGTAAATATGCTAGTAGTATCTACTTTTCTAACACCTTCAAACACTCTGTTTAAATTTTGGCTTTTGCTACCGACATGCTAATATGTTGTTGTCAAAACTGACTGAGATAACCTTAATCTATGTAGAACTATATTTATTGTTAATGTACTAACTGGATGCAATATTGTAGTAAAATGATGAGAATTCCATTCTGTATCACAAGTACTGATTTGGAATAAAGCTTATCTTATCTTGTAATCTAGGTACAATCTCTGACATAGTCATGGGTGCGTACTGGTGAAATATCTGTGCGCAGTACTTCTTGATCTTTCAGTATTTCTTTGAATAATTTCACTTTGTCATGATGAAATCTAATATGCAATATTTTCTTTAAAAAATTTTTGAAAAGGCTAAATGATTGTATTTAAGCATATTTACAAACACTACTTTTACAGAATGTTGACGAAGTTGAGTACTCTTCAGCGTGAAAAGTTTACACAAACTGACAAGAACAGAGGCTTGATGCCTGAGGGTAATTTGAGCAATTCCATTACGCCACAAACATCATATTCACCTGAATGGATGTTAGTGTGTGTGTGTGTGTGTGTCTATTTGATTGTTCAGACAGCAAGTTTTCAACATTCTTTATTGTTTTATAGAGAAATAATGAATGCAGAAGGATTGAATTCGTGATTTACAGTTTTTACACGTATGGAGGTGAAAATTCACTAGTTTTCCTTAGAAAGTGAAGCTATTCAGATTACAATAAGTGTGTTTGTGTGTGTGTGACCATCTTGATACAACAAATCACAATCAAGAAAGCAAATATAAATGCGATTCCCTATACACGATTGACTGATTCATGTGATTGGTTGCATACTACTTACATCAACCGGAACTCAGTTGGTTTGGACTGATTTGGCGTTGTGTAACTTGGTAAACATCTGATGAATTCAGCCTTAAATGATAGTAAAAGATATCCGGTGTTAAGAACACTACTGGTTGATGTGAGTGATACACAACTACTCATGATAATGATATATATATATATATACTACTCAGCCAGTAGTATATATCATCATGCATTTATTTTTTATTTTTATTTTATTATTATTTTTTTTTATTACAGCTTGATTCTACACCGTATTTTTGGTACAAGTATGGAACTTTCAGCATGGATATCGGTAGCCCAAATTTTGCAGGCCAACCATAGATATCAGGTGTGCGTCGACAGGGATTCGAACCTCAGACCATTTGCATGGTCAGCGAGAGTCCCAACCACTGTGCCACCGACCCACAGGGGAGAGCAAACTACATGTTCTACTTCCTTGTATATTTCCTCTTTTTGACTCCTGCCTCAGCACTCCAGGCTTCATAACTTCTATCCTCAACTTTATCAATCATTCCAATGTTTAAAACCTTTTGTAAACGTTATCATCTAGTAACGTGATAGTCCTAAAATCTACCCATAAAACGGTTACAAATAAGTGCTCCTGAAAGTTTTCAAAACTAGATTTAAACAGATATCTAGTGTTGCTTGGTTTATAATAGTTCTTAAATTGATGCCAGTTCGTGGCGAAATCTACAATGAAGGTGAAACCGATTCCCAGTGGATCAAAGGATACCATGAAAGAGGTCAGGGAAAGAGGAAACATAAGATTGTACGCAGTGCTGACGGCAGGTGAAACTGATGCTAGAGAACAGAGAAAAATGGACAGTTACTGTTGAAGCTTTATACTCCACTTGGAAACTAAAGAGTGACTTCTAATACTATCACTACTACTAATAATAATAATAATAATAACAGTAATAATGTTTTGCATAACTGAAACAAAAGCAAACACCGACGCATACTCACATGTTCATATCCCAACTGCTGCAGCTGCTACTGCTTTCCTTTTCTATCACCGTTAACAAAATTTCCTTCAAATTCTAAATTTCTACTAACATGACAGTTGAACACGATTGTGTCATTTCCTTATGTTCGCAAAACAAAATAATTCAAACAGCAAATATTTTAATACCGGTAGATTACCCTTAAAATCCTTTCAAAACTTCCCATTAAAAAAGAATAAAAATATCTTTTGTCACATAGTTTTATTATTTTCTAATTCATTTATCCTCAGAAAATTTAATAAGACACATTTTGTCTTATAACAGTTTTCTTGTTTATTCTTTTTTAAGTCAAACCTCCCGCCACTTCCTATACCAAAGAGAATTTCCTGTCTGTTAAAACGAAAGATAAAAGTTAAATGTTCAATGATTATTTTTATCAGTATATACGTAGACATAATTGTTATTGCTTCATAATAAGATGACATTTTTATTTTATTCCTTTGGGCTGTGATAGGGAAAAAAAAGGCTTCAAGCAATTCGAATTTCCTGTAACCATGGTAATAGTGGTGTTTTATTGTACACAGAGAGGTTGATAACCTCACAGTTGCAACCTTCTTTCACTCTTTTCGACCTTACTGTTGGTTAGTAAACTAGGCGAGGTTTAGGTTTAATGAATCAGTCGGGAATTGAACAACTGAGCCCCTAACACTATATGCAATGAGTCCGCTTGATAAATATTTGTAAAGCGAGAATACAAAACATCATGAGAGGAATTGATTCAGTTTCATTTCATCTGTATGCTCTACCCGATTATTCGGCAAATAGACATACTCATGTTGAAAATTTGTGTAAAAATTTAATAATTTCAGGTATCACTGTCAAACGTTAATAATTTAATGTTGAATTCAATGTTGTAATGGAAACAAAATAGGTACTATCACCTCCAGAAAACAAGATATAAAGTGGGGAAAGAAAAGAAGCTTTGCCGATGACTTAATAAGTCACTACAAACCAAGGTGGAAACCACTATTAGTAGGACTAAATTACACTGTAAATTTTATTATTTTATTTTGATTTACAGCTTGATTCAACACTGTATTTTTGGTACAAGTATGGAAATTTCAGCATGGATATCGGTAGCCAGAATTTTGCAGGCCGACCATAGATATCAAGTGTGTGTCGGCAGGGGATCGAACCCCGGACTATGTGCATGGTCGGCGAGAGTCCTAACCACTGTGTCACCGACGCACGACAAAGACAAAACGAAATAATTCAACATAATACTGACAAGGTGTGATTAGGCGTGAAGATGGTAGAGAGGGATATGACATGTATCGTATGATAAACGGGGAGCATAGTGTAACAGAATAAAGAGTATGTTATGAAACAAGTTTACAAAGTCTAGAGATGACAGTCAGATAAAACAAATGAAGCCACGTGGATTATGTGCTCCACTTTGCATTGGCTTAGTGATTTACTGTTCCATTTACCTACTAAATAATTATTTGGTGCATGGTTTCACTGTCATTGACTGTTGTTAATATTTCTAAAACTTTTCGCCACTTATTATATTTATTATGTGGTAGTCTTGTTTCTTAGTCTCTCCTACGCAATCTAACGAATATTTCGCTCCCTGTCATACCGTACATGTCATATCTAAACTGTCCTTCTCCAACCCTTGAGTCTTAATCACACCTTAAAAGTGTTATGCTGAATTATCCTTTTGTCTTCGTCTGGATAGAATTTGTGGGAGGATTTGTCATTAGTCAAATTCACAATTTTCAGTCTATACAGTTCGAATTGTTGAAATTTCCTTGGAAACCAAATTATACAGATGACAATGGGTATAATCTGCTTGATATCATAAATGGTAATAAAGAAAACAAGCATATTTGCATAAAACTGTATACTACTGAATGATAGAAATGAGTAGTTGTATACCAGTATTTGCACTACCGGTTGATAAAAATTGTATGCAACTATTCATCTCAGTGAGTCAGTGGTGTATAGTTTCATGCAAACAGTCATTTGTACTTTTGCCTGTAATGAGTAATCAGGTCATTGACCATTTCACTTTTGTTCGCATAAGTCACACCTTGCTGTGTAGTGATGAGAATGCTGATTTCACGTCGTGAGATTGTATCACTGAATCCGATATCAAAATATTTCGAATTTGACATTGACATCTTGTATTATTTAATTGTACACAAGTTATCAAGTCTAGTGTGGGAATATGTGGGACATTTAGGTAGAGCACACTGACGTAATTAGATTAATATTACAGCTTCAAAATTAATAGACCTATTACTAGAGTTCACGAAAATAACATTCACCTTATGTTTAATAAAGACTTTTGTTGACAGATATTTGGATTTTCCTTCTTGGTTTCGTATTAGCCGATATTTCCTTGTTAAAAGTGGAAAATGGTACACAGAATAAATAGGCTTAAACACCATTTGTGTTTTATACGCGTTTTGTATCCCCAACGTGTGTTCTCGCGCGCGTACAAGAAAGGTTTGGCTGGCTAAGAGAGGAAATGGAAGATTCTTGTGAAGCTACAAACTAGAATGCATGAAAAGAAGACAAAAGCAGCCCAAAATGAAGGACATGTGAGAAAGGGAAATTAAACGTTCACGTGCACACATGAATGATGCAACCCAAAATACTGCCTACGTAACCAACCCCAAGTGGAGTAGCTGAACCAAAGATGCACACTGTTATCAGGCCATTATCGGTAACTTATTCCTGACTCGCTGTGTGAGTATTACTCTGACTGAGAAATCCAGTATCAGTTTAGCCGATCAGAATGTTCCCTTTACCAGTCTGTTTAGTCAACATTGCAGAATATCAGTGGTAATTTCAACTTTGTAACTCAATTTGAAATATAATTTGCATAAGAGAGAAATATCCAAAAATCTTAAAAATTCATGTGGGAATGTTTGACAACCTGAGTGTTAGACCAATACTGGTTAGCAGGGGAGTAGAAGAGGCAGGTTCCCTCCCTTCTAGGCACCTGTCATCTCGTTGTGTAAGCATTCCCCCAACGAGTGAGGCAGTGATAATGTTGCCATTGAAACAGGAAATTCAAAAATAATAATTTAAACGAAACAAGAAGCAAAAATTTGTTCATTCAATGTATTCAAATTGACAAATGTAGAAACAGGTGGATATTTTTTTTACAAAAACCACATACCAACATAGGAAAGAATTTATAACACGCCTATTTTATTTATTACTATGCCTTATTTATGTTCCCCATATAAATTTCATAAGCACATTTGAGAAATTCTTCTTCGTGGTTAATCAAATAAACAAAGCATAATAGCTGGGTAGACGGGTATTTATTATAATTCAATGATCAATGGTTTAATTACTTGTTAATTGTTCTACTTATCATAGGCTTTTTTGAAATGTATTCAATTTATATATGTCTAAACCAAGTTCACTTTTAATGGTTTGAAGAAATTTGGGCATTTGGTATATGATATTCATTATATAATAAAGGTTTTTGTATTTCCCAATGAATGAAAAACAAAACGATATTGTTTTTACTGGCGTTTCGCTATTTAATGCTAATAGCTTTATCAGAGTATAATACGCCCGTAAAAACAATATCGTTTTGTTTTTCATTCATTGGGAAATACAAAAAGCTTTATTATAATGAGTATTCAATTTATCTCTCTTCTCCTTTACTTCTTAATTACTAACTTTTATACAATAAATCTTATTTGGAAGAAATGAGATGTGAGCCTAACAGAAAAATGACTGTACACATATCTTCTCTCTCTCTCTCCTTCTCTGCATATTACGCCAATCCGAAGTATCAAACCTTAGTTTTAAGTCTGTTCAGACTTCAAGATGACTTACCATAAACTCAATCTTCACGGTTTAATCTAAAGTTGAAGTTGTGTTTTGGCCGAAAGTAGATATCATCACCAACCGATATCACAGTTAGAGTACCATCTTGTTCTAGTGAGGAAGTCTTCAATAATGCACACCTACGACCCTGCAAGGGTTTTAACCTAAGACGTTAAGGTTGTGTTACAAAGTCGTTGACTAATCAGGAAGTAGGATGGAATCCAATCACCTGTCAATTCTCATGTCCGTGAATTTGCAACTTCCCTTAGTGATGAAATCCACACTCAAATGAATCGATTTCCTTACAAATCCCATAGCGTATCTTTCAATCTTCAGCTCAGTAATAGCTTCGCGAAAGTTGCCTTACACTTCTGTTAAGAAGTCATGAGCAGTGGGGTTTCAGGTGCGCATTTCTAAGACAACTCTCTAAAACCCTTTGATATTCAATGATTCCCTACAACCGAACCTCTGTCTCATCTTCAATCCTCAGATGCACACTCACACGCAGGTGGGTGTATGAACTAGGCACTTTATTACGAATTCGGCGTGACACACAATGTCTACGTAATTAGTTATTTCCTTAAAATGTCCTTGAGGGTCATTAATTACAAACAAAGAAATCGAGTCACATTTCAGAAATTATTACAAAACGACATAATCGAATTAATAGGAAGACTGGAAAGTTTCAGAAGCTTTAATCCTACGCAGTGGGTGATGACGATATCTTTGTGTTATTCTAGAAAGTAAAATACCATGGGTCCTTCCTCCACCCCAAATGATTTGTAAACCGGACAACCGACCTTATTGTAAATTGATGCTTAAGATTGCAGATCTATATCTCATAAACCAGTGACTTATTGACTACAGTAAAGGAACTAACCATATAAGTACTTGTATCATAATGGTTATCAAACGAAGTTCATCGACAGACATGGGAAATGTACCTGTAGAGAAAACACCTGCCTTCCAACAACTTGCCTCCAAAGATGGTCATATCACTAGTAGAATACGATACAAGACTAGACGATACAGTGAAAATAACGTATCCAGTCTCGCAGCTTATGTATATCAAACAAATAGTTGTCTAAGACAGTGAAAAGTAGACAAAATCCCAACTCATGTTACCTCAAACTGCATATACCGATTCATGTATACCTACAGAAGCACACATATATTGGCGGAGTAGAAATAAGCGTCATTGTCCACATCCCTGGACAGAAGATATCCAAGAATCCGAAACTAAATGGCTTACATGTACTGTAAACATTCAGATTGCACAGTGTGAACGTGTTAAGAATAATCAACAGGCAAAAGAAATCTCAATCGTTGTGTTTTATTAAGGCAATCAACATCAGACAATTAAAACCAAGTCTATGTACGCAAAAAGAGAAAGTGGTCAATGGTATCATGACGATTAAACTTGCAACACTAAATATACCTTTAATAATACGGTAAGTTAATATGAGTGGATATGATGTTTTCAATCACGTAAATGACCACTTCCTTGGCTTGAATGAAAGGGATGTATTAAAATGTTTCAAATCCTTAAATCCAACGCGAAGCCTATGACCCGATGGTGTACTAAGCATTTCACTTCACAATAATGCTGATATTTTATGTTATCCTTTTACTCAAATCTTTAATGCATACATGCGTTGACTGATTCAGTCTCATGATTTCTGTATTACTGACGGCACTGTGATAGACAGTTTATCGAATATCTCTCATCTCGACATCAGCTTCTCTTCGCATCTCTGTTGGTCGTCTCATATCCTGCTGATTTCTAAGCAAAATGTTTCATTTAACTTATTACATAGAGAAGTTGAGACTTTCTGTTGGCATAACTCAACCTCTTCTCTCACAATTTGTTAATTCAAGTATTCTGCCCATTCTCCTTTATTGTTCACCCCACTTATTCTTCCTTGAACTTCTCAAAAAAGACTGTTATATTAAGTAGAACACTGCAGACTGTAAATAGGGTTAGTGGTGTGACTTTGACTCAGCGAACTGGCATTGTTAATCAATAGGCACTTTAATTCTTGCAAGCGTTTGGTTATGGTTATCTTGTTTGATACTGAGCATTTTCTTTATTCTCAACTTTTGCCTTGTAAAAAACGAGAAGAAACCCCATTAGAATTCATACTGGTACAAGTAAATATAAAAATTCTACTATACCATAATTAGCACGGGTTTGTGTGAAGAATCAGATGTCAGAAAAGAACTTATAAACTTTTTAAATCAGTAACTGAACTGCGAAGTATGCGCAAAGATCATTATTATTCCATGTATTATCCATAATGCTACTTACTTATACTTCATTGTGTATCCACCATCATTCTATTATTATTATTGTTATTATTATTATTAAAACGAAGAATATTCTCCTCAGGCTTTTACAATTATAAAACATAATATTTGTCGTTACAATAATGGCCAGTTATGCGGCGGATACATTTTGAACGTAGAATAACAGATTGGCTATAGAGTGTCATAATAAATAGTCGTATTTGTATGACAAACATGCTAGGCTGAAATCGATTACAAAATATTGTAAAATGAGAGACAATGGTGGTGATTAGTCATAATAGATTTGTAGAGTGTGGGGTAGGAAAATTAACAAGTCAGTTCAAGGTTATAAAAGGTGTCAGGTGAGTGGCTAGTGCAAAGTAGTACGTATTAAACAGGAGAGAGTAAGATTGTAATGAGAGGTTCATAATGAAATAACGATTGTGTGAAATGAAACAGGTGGAGACAAATATTGAGAAAAGAGATAATATCGCTAATAATAAGTCCAGGTAGTATAAACGGAAAATTCGATAGTATTGAGAGAATGTTTGCATAAAGGGTATGAATTATGACGAATAATAATAATTGTAATAATAAGCAAAGAAAGAAAAAAATCAAGAGGGTTAGGGGGAAAAACATTCTTGGTGAGAAGAAGAATCATCAATCCAAGTTTGGCCACTGTAGGAACAGAGTCTGGAAGTGTTGTTTTTGGATACGATGTTCCGGTTTAGTCGATCATATTGCAACAGCTTCAGTATAAAACCTTGAAGGCTATGTGGACATCGATGTTATGTTCAGTATCGACCAAGTGTGACAGCATCGAGCTTTTTCTGCACTCAATTTCCCCCTGTTGAACCAAGCTGGTGGATTTTCTCGAACCCGTCGACGAAACTGCCTGATAGTGAGCCCTATATAACTTGGACCACGGGGAACAGTTGAAATGGTATACACAAGAAGAAGAGCTAAGTTTAGATAAGACATCTTTGAGTTGCTGGGTGAACAGTTGTAGGGGTTACGGAAGTGTCAAACATTATTATTATTGTATCCTTTAGTTCCTAGAGGAACATAGGGCTTCAGCTGCGCACCTCCATTGACTTCGGTTTTCTGACAACTTTTTCAACCTGCTCCAGGTCTGTCCACATGCTTTCATCTCCTCCTCGCATGACCTCCTCCAAGTCACCCTTGCACTGACGACCAACTCGCCGCCTCCCTTTCGGGTTCCACTCGAGGGCTTGTCTAGTGATGTCACTTGATGGTTTCCTCAGCGTATGGCCAATCCATCTCCATTTCTTTCTGCCTATTTGTTTCACAATCGGTTCCTGATTGGTTCGCTCCCAGAGATCCCTGTTGCTGATCTTTTCTGGCCATCTGATCTTGAGTATTGAGCGGAGACAGTTGTTAATGAAGGTTTGAAGTTTGTTTGAGATGCTCTTTATGACTCGCCAAGTCTCTGATCCGTATAGTAGCACTGACTTCACATTGGAGTTGAAAATCCGGATCCAATCAGATCCCAAAAAGGATGTCTATATACCCTTGTCGTTCAGGAGTGATCAGAAAAGTCTGCTCATTAAACAAAGACTCAAGGCGGAAATTAATAGAACTTATTATGCAGCTAAACTTATCGTCAAAGAGAAAACTAGAACTATGCTATCCTGTAAACCCTCACATTATCCGAACGATAGTGTCACATCCCATTGTGTTCATCAATTTCCATGTATGTGTGGACACACGCACATAGGCAGGACCCACCAGTCTCTGAAGATTAGGGCTACAGAACATATTCCAAAGTGGCTGTAACAACAAGTAAAATTGCCAGCTACAAGTGATTCCGGAAATAGATGTCAAACATCACCTACAGTGAAGCACATTATAGAGACAACAATGTCTTTAAGCCCATATATAAAACAAAGTTGGGTCACACAATTAAATTCGTTGAAGCCTTGGCCTCAAAATTACTTAAACCTTTGTTTTGTTTTTTTCTTTCTTACCCACACCTTTGCGTCATCTTCCTACCCATTATTTGTGACGTTGACCTGTACACAATCTGACCTGTATTGTAATGATTCATGCCTTCTATAAAACTGTGTATGACAAATATGTGTGTGATCAGAATGTCCGAAATGTGTAGGGCAAATACATTACACATTTCAGATAAACTACGCCTTCTTATGGTGTTGTCGAAATCCCAATACTCTACTTGTTTGACCTATGAAGTTAACAGTCACATTCACTGTTAGGTATTTTGTAGATTATATTATTTTGTTCAATTGGGCCCTCTAAACTAAAGAGCTTTTCTTTGAGTGAGTTTGTGGATTTGAATATCACGTAGGGCCTCAGACGTCCCCTCCTTATCTTATATGGTAAAACTATAGATGCCTTATATTCTTTCTTACTTATCATTATTGGTTTCAACATTATTTTTATTTTGCTTTTTGACCTCTTTTGATATTCCTAATGAATTTAGTAGGATAGTTATTTGATACCAACGCCTCTTCTATCTGTTTCGTTTTATTATTTAGGTCTTTTTTGTACTACTTAGTGCTATTGCTGGGTTTGTTAGACACTTAACAACGTGTATTATTGATATAGACAACACAGGAGATTAATTAAAGTCTAAATATCTATTAGAATGCGGTGTTTTTCCGTGTGGATTGAAGTATATTAACAATTGGATTTCCAAGGAATAAGAAGGTAGGCGTCTGAGCTGTAGTCTATTGGGTACCTCTGTATCGTTTTCATATCTTCATTAATAAATACACCTTTCGGCAGCCTTGTCATATTCTCGTTTCATTAGTTGCAGCGGTGTTAAAAACAGTCTGACCGCCAGGTTGAAAAGTCATCAGGCAGTGTGGCCAAAGTTCACGTCTAGCAGGACACATGGCCACACAACAATCATTATCGTTATTTCTAGTTGGAGCCAATAGAAAGCGAGCTCGAAGTTGTTTAAACAGCCTAATTCACTCCAATCCTTGAAATCGATCACAATTAGACAATGTCACTTCTTCCATACTTTCTTCATCTTCAACCTCACGCTCGTGAAGGGACTTTCTCTTCTTAGAAGGTAAGATGTTCAATAATCAATGAAAATAAGAATCTCTTTATATTTTCAAAATATCAAAATAACGAAATAATACTAACAAATCACTTGTGAATCAATAAAAACAACAACATGATTTTGCAGTATCTGTACTTTGTTCAGACTCACACGGACACGACGTCATTACACACATACACGCACACACCGGTAGATAAAAATGCAATTAACTGTCGAAATAACTGTGGGATATGTATCAAGAAAAAACAAAATCAAATCAAATCTGAATTGAAACAAACATGATCTTCCATGTCAGGTCAAAAACAGTTAAACAACGTTCCGGCTGTGAATCGTGTAAAATAAAATAAAACATGATCGTAGAATAATTATCACCATTTCGCCATCATCTCTGTCATTCTCCCATCGTCACTCCATCTATCCATCCATTGTCCTGGCTGCTTCTACAGTGTTATTGTTTCATAGATCAACGTATAAGCAAAGCTAACAATACAAAAGCGAAACAACAACCATAACGTTGAAACATGACCATCACTGGGAACAATGTAGCCACCAAATTGTTTGCATCAGAAAACCGATGACATATCATCTCCAAAATTGTGACAGAATTGCATCAACGTCCAATGATTGCAAATTTAACATCTGTTATCGAAAAATAACAAGAGAGTTATACACAAAAAAGAGAGATAGCTGGTGAGGGGGGGGGGTGGAGGAATGAAATTAAATTTTGCACGACAAAATTAACGACTAAATGGAGGTGAACACGTGGTAAACTCATTTCACATGCAGGATGATGGTCTACTATTGATATAACCAATTATAGACCAATTTCATCATTTAATACATCTATTGTAACATATTTTTCAAAGCAGAACATAACAAAAATAGGATATACACTGAGTGAACCGATAAGTGATAACCAATTGATGAAATATACTATGGAAATAACAATGACTAGACACACACACACACACATTGGACACAAACAAACACTATTTAGCACTATGGAAAACTGGAGACAAGAAAAAACAACTTACACTTATACTTTAAATAAATAGATAATCAATAGAAAAGATAGATGACGATGACGACGATAATGAAAGATGGTAAGATATCAAACCAATAAAGATCTAAAGCAAACGTCTTATCATCAGAGGATTGCACACTCACAATTCCATTAACAAATAACTACGTTAGAGTCCAATGCTGATAAAGGCCTAATCTACACACTTGTTTACGATCAAATCATTCGGCATAAGGTAAATATACTCGTCAAACACAATGGACAGTCTTTACACAAGCCAGATCTCATTTGTATTTTAATAGCGGCAAAAACCAACAAACTCGCAGAAGAGGCTGGCAGCATAGATACAACTTCACGTGAACACAGAGAAAATCTAAATGATGGAAATAACCAAACAGCAACAATAAGCACCAATCATTATCAATCGGAAAGATTTGAAAGAGGTTGCTTCATTCGCTTATATAGGCAGCCGCCATCATTTCAACCACAGGCAGACAGCACAGGTGAAGATCTCATAATCGGAATAGGAAAGAGAAGACAGAATCTCCATAACTCTGAAATCAGTCTGGAAATCTTCGGAACTCAGGCAGTCGGTATAAGTCAGTCAGTTCTTCTATACGAGTCAGAAAATTGACCAGCCAATCACGTACAGCATTTTCAACAGGGTAGTGTAGACTTTTATCAATGGCTGCCTTCGCTGGTTCCATATTGAAGATCAGATGTCCAGCCAGAGGGAATTATCAACAAGAAACTCTGGGAACAAACCAACCGAGAACCGATGGCTTAAAAATATTCCGAATAAAATGGAGATAGATTAGACACATACTGAGGAGACTGTCGAAGGACATCGCTCGAGTGGAAACAAATGAGAAACGGAAATTCGGGCGTGGCTTCGAGGGTGACATGGAGGAGATCGTACAGGGGGATATGAGAAAGTGTGGGCAATCGTGGGGTCAGCTAAAGGGGACAGAAGAGAACAGGATAATATAGAATGTGCTGTTTAGGCCCTATGCCACACTCAGAATCCAAGGGAACGAAAATATAATA
This sequence comes from Trichobilharzia regenti, assembly GCA_944472135.2. NCBI lineage: Eukaryota > Metazoa > Platyhelminthes > Trematoda > Strigeidida > Schistosomatidae > Trichobilharzia > Trichobilharzia regenti. Next base: position 34,311,686 of record OX235266.1, read on the forward strand.
ATAAGAATGACGTATGATGATTACCGTAATCTTCGAGGACTTCTGTTTTATTCCAGTATTCGGACTATTTCACACTAACAGTCTGTACAGGAATTCGCGATATACATGAACACGCCGGCAGCAGAAATAAGTAACATCTTGTCGGTCAGTGTGTGGTACGTTATTCACAGCCAACGATGTGTATGTTTCTCAATCAAGATAATCATATAACGAATTCGTATTGCCTTGCATGTTCAGTGGAACTAACTCATAGTGGGCTGCTGACTAACTCAAGTTGCAGAAGAAGTTTTACAGTCAGTCAGTCCTTTACGGACTGTAAAATTTGTTATTGATTGAGAAAAGTTGTGCGGAACGGATCACAGTAGAGCAGAACAAGGTGTCATTCGAACAATTTCACTTAATTACTTCCCTGCTCCATGTTATCTAAGGCCATTTTTCAATAAATGAAGTAAACGATGATTCCATGATTTCAGACAGTTAATGAGGACGGTGTATCCTTTGGAAATGTCCGACCTACACCATTACCAATGTAAAAAGTTGACAGTGGAATAAGTGGGAGACCTTTCACATCAGAGATGTTGTCACTCTTGACAATGAAAGCACCAACAAGGTCAAGTACTGCTTGACCGACATATGCATGTGAAGAAACATTTGAATGAATGCTTTCCGTTCGAACTAAGCATTCGCAATATATGCGAATGGTCAACTGACATATGGATGTAGAAGAGAAGGACGACTGATTGGCTGGCTGGTGAAAAGGATTGCAATCGTCATCATTTCATAATTGTAGAATTCTCCTCAGATATCTGGGGAGACAACTGTAATCGAAATTTCGATTGAATCAGCACACGAAACACTTGAATTAGGCGTGAAATCCAAAATACAATACTTAAACTGTGACCAGTCTACGGCTGAATGCTGTTATCCGCACTTTTACTGTGCTTAATATGAAATAATATCAGAGCTGTGCCAAAAGGCGATCTACGGACAATATTTAAACAGTACGCCAATGTGCAAATAGGGAATACAGGGATTAGAATAAACAAAGTTCAACAGAGAGTAGAATATAAATAAAGCATGTAAAGGAGACACCATCTAACTATAAAAAGATAGTTAATAAAGAACATATGGGATATTCATATATTAAGTGACAAAAATTTCAACGGAAAATAATAGTAGTTATGGTGACGGAGTAACGAAATAGTAAAAAAAATATACACTAATATTATTTATACACTCGGAAGGCAAGGGAATAATTAATTATTAATTAATACTATTTATAAGGAGCATAAATTTTAAGACAAAGGAAACAGTAACAAAGATTAGATAAGCAAAGAATTATCACTGCCACCTCAACTAAACCAGTCTGGTAGTTTCCTCTAGTCTGCCTTCTAATGATGCGCCGACACGATACAGCTTACTCTTGCCACATCTAATAGTCGAAGACACATCCTTGAAGGCTCTTGTGCTTCATCAACGTCTTCTAATAAACAAAGCTGAAGTACAGTATGTAACAGCTGATGATATCTCTAAATATCATCTTTTCTAATGGACTCGAATCATAAACTAGTAGGAATGGTCTGTTATTAAGTATCTCTACTACTAATTCCGTCATATATTCGTTATTGATGATTTATCTGTGAAAACTTTGTTCTATTGAGATTGGACTAAGCAATCGAAGTATACACTTAATCGACTTTTCCTCTACTCCTACACTGGCAGTGAGTAGTGGATTTAGGTTCCATTGTATGCTACTGTTTGTCATCGCATTCACCATGTGACTACTATCCAGTTTCGATACAGATAGCTCTGATTCACTATCAGATCCAACGAATGTCGTACATTCACTAATGTACATCTCCTCTGGAGTTCACCGACGGTTGTAAGAGAACAGTTATTCGGATATTTCAACTAACTTTGTAATTATTATCCTTTTTTCTTCAAGGTTATACATATCAATTATTATTTTGATGTTTGTATATAACCTGTCTACTTAACCTCTATAGTTTGTTTCGGTTCTTGTTTAACCCCCAATTTAAATGCGTTTCTTTGTGGTTGTCTTATCGTGTTGTTAATGTGTTGTCTTCAATTTGTGATTTAGTTTGATTAAAACGAAGATTAGCCACTCAGGTTTTGACCCTAGGCTGTCTCCAAGAAGTATTTGTTGCGTGATTATTGTTGACAGAGTTCAGATCCCACCTTGATGAAAATACTTCTCTTCATTCCCAGAACTAAATTTTGAGCCATATCACCAACAGCTTCCAACCATTGGCTTTTACCAGGAAGTCTACACCTTCCTACGTGGCTTAGACCAACTGTTTTAGATTTCATTGACTGGTGGCATGTTTCTGTTTGACCTTCGCTAGCTCTTTTCCAGTCTGACCCTATAACAGCTAACATTGCCCGTCGACGAAGGCGATGACTAGGCATACGTAACACATGTCCTAACCATCTAAGTCTATGTAACTTCACAGCCTCGTCGATTGATTTCCCCTCCTTACCTAGCACTCGATGCCTAACCTCAATATTGCTCACCTTATTATACCACTTCACACGGGAGATAGAACGCAGGCACCTATGATCAAAGACAGCTAATCTTTTCATGTCTTCCACTCTCAGTGGCCAGGTCTCACAGCCATAAAGGAGGACGGAGCGGACTGATGAGCAGTACACCCGCCCTTTGGTCGATAGCCAGCCGGCTATCACGTCTACGCCAGGGACGGCGCAGACTGGCATATGCAAAACGAGCCTTTTGTATCCGTGCTGAAATTTCTACAGCGATCGACCCGTTGAGGCTGATACAGCTTCCCAAATAAGTGAAGCGGTCAACGTGCTCTTCCACTTCACTTCCTACATTTAAACTAGGAGTCAGTGTGGTTCAGTCCTGTAACATCATCTTGGATTTGGCGGGAGCGAATCGCATGCCAAACATCCGTAGATTGCAGCTCAAAGTGTTTAGAAGACTCTGCATTTTGTCAGCATCCTCGCCTAGAAGGACTATATCGTCTGCATATTCCAAGTCAACGAGACTATTATTCCCTAATAGCAAGTCAATCCCTGAGTCGCTGAGGTCACTTAGGGTTAAGTCCATTAGTACATCTATGATGAAGTTGAATAGAAAAGGGGATAATGGGCATCCTTGATGGACACCACTATTCGTCATCAGTTCAGATGACAGCTCGCCGTAAGCCCTCACCTGGCTGTATGAGTACGAGTAGAGTGGCTTAATCAGCGCAATATATTTTCTCGGAATTCCCTTTACAGCCAAGCATCTCCAGAGAACCTCTCGGTCGACAGAGTCGAATGCTGCCTTTAGGTCAAGGAATATAGTGATTGTTGGACGCGGGTAAGAATGCTTATATTCTAGAATCTATCGAAAGGTGAAGATAAGATCAATACACCCTCTTCCCGGTCTAAAGCCTGCCTGGCTCTCTCGTGTTTGTGCCTCCCGAGTACCACTTAGTCTACGCATGATTACTGAGCCTAGGACTTTAGATACTATATTAGTCCAGCTAATCCCTCTGTGATTATCACAGGAATACCTTCTTGTCTCCCTTCTTGTATATAAAGATAAACAGTGACTTACACCAGCCCGATGGGACTTCCTCTGACTCCCAGACGCTGCATAGAACCTCAGTTAATGCAGACAGTAGACGGTCTCCACCGTACTTAAATACCTCTGGAGTCATTCCATCAGGTCCTCCTGCTTTGCCTTGTTTCAGATTAGTGACAGCTTTAGTAACCTCAGTTAAGGACGGAGGACCTGTGTCTATATCCCATTCAGGGAGGTGTTGGATGTTCGGCAGATTGAGCATGGCTGTGGGCCAATTAAACTGCTCCTCATAGTGCTCTTTCCACCGTTCCAGTCGTCTATCCTGAGAGCTAATTGTGGTGCCACTTTTCTCCGAGATTGTTTCACTAATCATTTGCTTTTGCCACCTGTTTCCCTGATAAGCCTAAATAGTTGTCTGGTGTTGCCAATTCCCGATGCCTTTTCCATCTCTTTCGCTTTTGTCGCCCACCACTGTTCATGGTCGTTGCGAAGACTTTTTATAAGTTGTCGTTTGAGTACCTTTCGCTCCTCATCATAATCGGAGCTCGCTGGAATAAGTCTTCTTGCGTCAATCAGTTCGGGTGAGGCGGTGGAGATCCAATGGCTTTTACTAACTTTAGGTTTTAGCTTATTAACAGCTTTCACAGCTGTGTCTACAGCTAACTGTATGTTGTGTCAGGCTACCTCAGGAGAAGTCCTGCTGTCGACCTCAGAAATTCGTTTCGCAATTTCTTCCTTAAATAAGGACTCAGTGTCTCGATCTAGTTGGGGACGTAACTGTCTCGCTGCCGTCAATTTCTTATGTCCATTTAGGCGTAAGCATAAACGTGAGCGAACCAGAGCGTGATCAGAGTCTACGCACATGTTCCAGAAGGAGCGACAGTCTTCTACTGACCCTCGCCAACAAGAAACAGATGATTATCTGAACAGAACTGTAGGGGACAGTCACCTATGTCGGTTAGCTGGCACAGAACTCCATATGTGCCACCGACATCCTTCTCAGATTGACTCAATTTCCCTACTTGATCAATAAAGTCACCAGCTAGAACGACTATATCTGAGCGTTTAACCTTTCGCAGTAAACTAGACAGCTTTTGGTAGAACTCATCCTTCGTTTCATCCAAACTGCAGTCAGTGGGGGCGTAGGCGGAGATTACGAAAAGGTATCGACGAGTAGTGCAGTCCTTTGGATAAGTGTAGACTACCTAACTGGGAACTCTGCAACATAGGCTGAAACTGGTCACCATTACGCAGACGTATTTGCTCTTTATCAAACCACAGATTCTTAAAATCTGAATTTTATTATTACTAACCTTTAATATTTTTACAGGTTTGACAACGAACTGAGTTTAGTTAGCGAACCGTTGGAGAAAACAACGAAGTAGTACTAAACAGCTGTTTCATCATAGTTCCAGACTCTTCAACAGCGTGCACCCACGACCCCACCACTAGGGATGGAACCCAGGAGATCTAGGTTACGGGCCCAGCTCATTGACCATCCAGACACTGGGACGGAATTCAATTGTCAGTGAAATCTAACTTCTGCTCGTTTGCGGTAGATAGAGCAAATACCAACCGCTGTCATCTGTCCCAGAAGCTTGCCTCGTAATTTGAAGGTGCTGGGGTTCGATCCCTAGAGGTAAAGTCATGTGTGCGTGTTGCTGAAGAGTCTCAAATTAGAGGATAACATGTGTCGAGTACTTCCTGGTTTTCAATGTCCCTCGAAGTGAGGTCATTTTGTAATTAATTAATTCAAAATCAATCAAATCCCTGCAAATGAACACTTGGAAATCGAATGTTTTGTTCATTTTACCTTTACGCTAATTCTTTCTTACTAATATTATGTGTGGTAAGTTGTACACTGAAACACCACTATATAAAGTTCTACTCTTTTTCACCAGTCAGATATGTAGTTTTTGGAAAACTAACCAGTATTGATTGGAATAATGTTAGTGCTGTCAGAGTATAACTCATACATACCATAAAGGTGCAAATAATGACAAACGAAAGCCTTACCCTAGCCCTAAAGTAGGATAGAAGAAGAAATATGAAAAATAGTACACTATTTTCGAGTCGAACATCAGGTTAGAACTCTTCCAGCTAGAAACAGCAATTACTTTAAGACATTTAGCATAGATTTTCAGAATGAGTATAGCATCCCGATTCCAAATATCCAGTTCCAAACAGGCACCTATGTATACAGAAACTTAATACACATACCTGGAAGTCTTTTGGTGTCGTAATCAAAATAAAAATGCTACTACTACCACTTTATATCGATATGTTACGGATAAAGGTAGGTACGCTCCTGGCTTCCCCTCGAAATGCTCATGGTTACATAACCATGCATTCCTAGCCTCTGTTAGGTAAGTCCTGTTCCCCGCCTTCACGCGGTAGGGGTATTCCTTACAAAAGTGAAAGGGTGGACGAGAACGTCTGGCGGTTACAACAGGACTGGTGGGCATTCAGGTTGACCTAGAAGAGTTGGGAAACCTTGAGATTCTAAACCTCTGATTTACATGGGCTCCAGAATCCGATTGTATCGAATGCCATATGAACTTGTTTTAGTTACCAATAGCCATGGGAACACAACTCTCGATTCTCCTCCACTGGTTTTTAGATCAGACTTCAAGTTAAAGGCTCCAGGAGTGGCCCCTTAAGACAACTTTCTGCTTCAGTATCCAAGCCTTCACACAAAATGTGAGGTTTTGCGTGGTGCATTTCTTGAGGCCTATAATAAACTAAGTTTGTGTTTTCAGTAATAAAAATAATCAATAATAAGATCATTTAAAAAACTTACCTCCATATCTAATTCTTCATCTTCTTCACAATTAGTAACCAAGCCACTCATTGGTGTACTCCCAGCTAAAGGTGATGATAACAAGTGACATGGTGGTTGACTTCTACACCCAAGAATTAAGAAAGAAACAAAAAAAGTAACAGCAAAGAAAGTTACATTAGGATTTAGTGTCAAAGGAAGGTCTTTTTGAAGGGAGGTTTGGTCAGAGTTAGTAACATTGATACATCAGTAAACATTACTGTATAACACTGTGAGACTTTATAAAAACAAATTTTACCCATAATCAGAGTTAGTAAGACAGAAATGAGCAAATCTCACTGAAATTTGATTCCACTTGAAACTAAACGCATTTTTACTTTTTTCTCTATTCGCATTCAATCGATTATGTACGGTCAAAAGATAAAGTGCCATTTTAGAATACATCTGGTAACTGAAATTATTCACAGTAAAGTGTATGGCCTGTTTTCTTTCTTACAAATTGAGTATGTCTGAACTTCTGAATTCCAAGGGAGAACAGTAGTTAGCAGGAAATGTTTATAATTCAGATGGATAATTTCGACATGGTTGTGCTCTTTGAGCTAACTGGGTGGTGTAATTGCGAAGCTTACATTGTCCTTTTTCTAGACAACATCTTCAGCTCGAAAATTCAATATGAAGTGAACTTATTTGAATTTTCTCTGAATAGTACAATTGCATCGCCTGTTATTATTGATCATCAAAAAATCAAACACAAGTTTGGTGCCGGGTGATGTGCAACACAACCTCATAGTTTGTGCGATAAATGGGATGTTACCCAGGCGCCTGAACCAAACCAGCTAGTTGCCTTGAGGAACCGTTCCCCGAAGCTTTTGACATGAAGTGATCTACAATAGGGGTGATGTAGTGTGAGAAACTGCCTTTCTGTAGCTATTGGTAACCAAAACAATTTCATATGCTATTCGATCAAATCAAATTTTGGAGCCCGTGTTCACCATCACAGGTTTGAAATCGTGGTTTTCGAGCTTTTCTAAGGCGATCTGCATGTCTACCAATTCATTTTTGAGCATCAGACGTTCACATTAGCTCTTCCACCTTTGTGAATAACATTCCCCGCCACTCACCAACTATGCACCTGGTACGGAGTTCGATCCCCGGCCGACGCATACATAAGCCTCCTTTATCTAGTAGGAAGCCTGGTAAAGAAAGAAAGTCAGACTAGCAATCCCACGCTATAAAAAGAAACATTAATACTACTGAAACTTCAATGCTCAAAGCTTGATGTCCTATGTTCCACTTGGAAAGCAAAGTAATCAAATACAAAATAAACAGTAAGGCATTAGATGAAGAGCTCCGAGCGGAACAAGCTGGAAAAGCAAATCATGTTCGAATCTAATAGCAACTATACGAATCATCATCGAACGAAGTAAAAATTACCAGTAAAACCTCTACATCAATCCTATCGACTCTGAAAAGGCCGTTGACAGCGCTGACCACGAAGTAATTTGGAAACTACTTCAATGCTGCGGCGTGCAGTGATCCGAATCCTCATAAACCTCATTCAAAAGCTATTTAACAGTGCCATGTGTCAGGTGATCCACAACGGAAAACTCAGCCAAGCTATCGAAGTATGGATACGAGTAAGACAAGGCAACCCACTATCACAGATGGTATTTCTAATTGTGATGACCCGGATTATGCACCAGATTGTGGGGAAGGAGAAGACAGGAATATGTTAGACCGATAAGAAGACTCCAAAAGACCTGGATTTCGCGGAGATTTGTGTCTAATGTCACACGAACTCGAACACTTACAAGCGAAAACCAACAAACTCGCAGAAGAGGCTGGCAGCATAGATACAACTTCACGTGAACACAGAGAAAATCTAAATGATGGAAATAACCAAACAGCAACAATAAGCACCAATCATTATCAATCGGAAAGATTTGAAAGAGGTTGCTTCATTCGCTTATATAGGCAGCCGCCATCATTTCAACCACAGGCAGACAGCACAGGTGAAGATCTCAAAATCGGAATAGGAAAGAGAAGACAGACTCTCCATAACTCTGAAATCAGTCTGGAAATCTTTGGAACTCAGGCAGTCGGTATAAATCAGTCAGTTCTTCTATACGAGTCAGAAAATTGACCAGCCAATCACGTAAAGCATTTTCAACAGGGTAGTGTAGACTTTTATCAATGGCTGCCTTCGTTGGTTCCATATTGAAGATCAGATGTCCAGCCAGAGGGAATTATCAACAAGAAACTCTGGGAACAAACCAACCGAGAACCGATGGCTTAAAAATATTCCGAATAAAATGGAGATATATCAGACATATGATGAAGAAACTGTCGAATGATACAGCGTGCCACACAATTCGAGTGAAACCCGAATGGTAAATGACGAGTTGGGTGTGGGTCCGAGAGTTACGTGGAGCAGATCATGCGGGGATCAAGTGAGACTACGGGCAATCGTGGGACATCTAAAGAAGGCTGCAGAGAGAAGGGCAAAGTGGAGATACGTTCCAATCGGAGCCCAAGGGAACAATAATAAATAAATCTGACTGACGTCCCAGGTAGTGATTATTTAACTAGAAATCAATCAAATCCATTTACAAACCAACTCCACTTCAATATAAAAATTAATAAACAAACCAGTTTACAAAAATAATAGACAGGAAGCTAAAAAAATATTAATATCAGTAAAAAGTTTGAGCATTGTGGATTAGATCAAATAAAGTATAATTATATTTTAATAGTTTACACACAATGGTAAGTTTTGTTTTAAAGTTAAAGCTAATTAAAGTCTTACCTTTAACTGGGATAGTTCAAACACTCACCAGATCGTCGTATGTTACCCACTTTTTAAATCGTTTTGCAACAAATCGAATGACTGTAACACTGGCTTTACTGCAGATAGTCCTAGTCCATGATTTGGATCTAGTATCTCAGGCATCAACAAATATACGTTGCACTTACCCTTTAGGGTTTTCTGTTTGCTTTCCTGTTTACTTTCGCTCCCGAAAAATACATAAAAGCACAAGAGATTCACACTTCTCATGTGGCTCAACCTGGTTTAATTTAGATTCTTTCAGATTCTATCTGATTTTTTAAACCTTCTCGAAAAGCTTCAAAGCATTTTTCAACTTGAAACCACCTTCTGAATTCTCTAGTTTTAATATGCTCTTCAAAAACCTTGTCAATATCTACCCTGATCGTATTCTCCTAACCAGATTTGCTCCTAGATTGCTGCATCCTGTGAAAATGAATGTGAACGACATTGTTTTTCCAGATTTCTCCATATGAGGTAATCAGTTTAGCCAGCAACAATAATGGAAACAGACGAATGAAGTGGAAACAATGGCTTCTGCCACCCAAACATGTTCGTGTGCATAATTTCCAAAACTTCTACACAGTAATAATTCATTATTAGCTGAAAAACAACTAAAACCCTGAAACCATGCATGAATGCAACGTATGCAAAAAGTAAAATGAAATGAATCCACTGACCTGGTGGTAAAAACTTTCGATAACAACAAAATAAATAATTTTAACAGCAACTGAAACAAAAATGAAGTGAAACGCAACATTTTTGAACAATGTGCACGTCAAATGTCCAGGTCTAACGACGCTGAACTTCACGCTGTCCCCGGAAAACTTTTAAGAACGATGTCCGATAACCAACACGAAAAACCAGAACACAGACTGGTGACTCAAGAATCCACTATTCTTGCATCAATACAGAACCAACCATAAGGTTATTATGCGCAAAGTCTAAGAATAAATGTCACAACAATTATTCACAACAATACTTCTGAAAGTTTTTCTCTATCTTCCTATGAACGGCGAACGATGACTGCAGTATCGATGACTCCTGCCAAAATATAGAGTTAGGCTTGAGCAAACAGCCATGAATTGATAGTTCAATTTTCAACTACATCGACAGTGCATCAAGACGAGTGGTGAATAACTGCAGGATAAACGGAAAAACCAACGTTCAAGTGAACGGTCACGAAACTGCAATCCAACAGGGCTGACTAACATGGACGAATATGACCTTTGAGCGTCTCAATCCAACAATGACCTCGGATGTGACAGACAATTTCAGTCCGTTCTTGTGTTACACAAAGAGCTGTGGTGGGAAAATCATCACTCACTAGGAAATGCAGGTACATCCAGATGACTAATCCCAAATCGGACGAGATGCACATCCTAGATTCCTAGTCACCATCCACCAATTAAATTACGCTAAGATAGTTTACTCACTATTAGTCTGATTGCGTCTATCCTTCCCTGGTTTTCAAACGTGGTATACAACAAAATGTCACTTGTTTTATACTAGCGGTAGCACTCCTAACGATGTCAAAGTGGGTCCATAACTTATCAAGCAAAGCTAGTTGTTTACCTTTTCGTGGAACTGATACGAAAGGTTGGAGAATCATTTAATGACAACTTGTCGCATCAAGGTTTAGGAAGCACCTTAGGTACTTGGAAAACCGAAGACGGGACTCCATAAATTCCCTCAAAGTGTTTTTCGTTTACACAGCATAATATTTAACCGAATGACTCGTTATGAACTCGCTGTTAAGTTCTCACCGTATAGCTTCGTAATTTGATGTTTCTCTCATCCCACCGAGGAATTCAGACACTAGAGTTAATATTCAGGAGATGAGAATAGAATTCATGCTGTACCACAGCCGAAACGAACACAGGAAAGAACTTCAGCACTAGATTTCATTTTGTAGATAAAATTTACTTAGGCTCTTCCTGAAAACGCTGCGAACCAATGGGAAACACACGAAAAGAATAAAATCTGAATATATAGAGGGTCCGGGACACACATAGGTGGGGCAGTATAAAACCATAAAATTTACTGTTTCCTCCTTGTTTTCCCCGATCGAATTGTACTGCTGCGCACAGAGGAAGAAACGATAGGTATGCGAAAGTAGAATTTCTAACGTATGTTGGGTGCTGCACAAACTTCCTTCAAACAACCATCTTTTCGGATGTTTTTAGAGCTACAGAGAGAGATTGGCAGAATTGACCGGGCTGAAGTTCAAGAACGTGTTATCGTCATCAAAATTCGGGTGCGAAGAAGTTATTTCGGTAAATAAGATTTCACGTAATGGATATTGGATATTGAACCGCTTTTACTCACCCGCTAAAACGACATTGGATATCGGATCATTTAACCGCATTATATGAATGCGACGTTGCATTTAAAGATGGCAGGTTATTTTGATTTGCTACCCTCCGAAAATGTAACTCGCACAACGTATATCCTCACCCCGAAATATCTGGATTGGTTATTGGTATGTAAATATCTGTGTAAATATTTTACAGGCTTTTTAAGAGACTGACTATATTGGTGCAGCGGAAGCTTTTTTGCAAGAATGTGCTCATACATCGGAATTTCGTTTTCATTATTCATCAGTGAACGAGATGCCTGTATATTTCAGAAGGCTAACTCTATTAGATATTCTGCGCGATTATGTAAATATTGTGAACAGAGGTGAGTGGTTGATTTCGATCTTGGGAATCTGTTATGCACACATACGTATAGAACAGTAATGTATGCACTATCTTCAGGTTCCTCTCTGGAAGTGTTAACTAACCGTCAAAGATTCAAATTAATTTGAGATGGGCGCTCGGTTTGAGCCTCAGTGGGGACATCGTCACTCACTGAGAAATGCAGCTGACGAGTCCAAAATAGGTCAAAATGCGCATCCTGGATACCACTGCTAGTCATCATCCACCAATTGAATACCAACCGCGAAAGACCATATGGATTAGTGCTAGGTTTTGGTTTGACCACGCCGTTTTTTTCAACCTAGTCTCATCAGCTAACATCGCTTGTCGATGAAGGTAGCCGTTTTGGTCTTGCAAGATTTGTATTCACTTATAACCGAATCCACCTGTTATTTTTTCAAGGTGTATATGCCCCACAAAATTCGACAGTAATAATAATTTGAAATCCTACCAGTAAAGTAATTACTCTTCAATATTTCAAAGTTTATTTCCCCTAATATTTCCTCAAGTACTCTGTTTAAAACCTCTATAGTATATATAGTATCAAGCTTTTCTCTTTTGAAACAAGTATTAACTGATTTCAACACTGATAATCTGATTTGAGTGAGAAGACTATTATAAACCAGGTAGTACTGGGTGGGTGTTTCATCCATGTATGTATGCGCCCAGTACTCAGGCTATAAGGCTCACCTGTGTACTATTGAAAACCATTGAATCTACCAGCCCATCCAACATATGATTCGCGTTATACAGTGTGACCACCAGCCAATGTTACCAATAAGTATTTATGCTCATATCCAACTTGATTGACCCCATTGGTCACAGCCTCTCACTAGAACTTCAAATAACTTCATCCTATGGTCAGTCACTTGTGAACGCTATCAGGTTTTCAGTGGTTCTGTGAATAAAGTCAGTTCGTTGGCATCTTGAAGTCAATTAAATCCCTGCAGACCAACGGCTGAAAAGCTTGTAAACTGACTATGTGAAGTGTAGCCTGTTAGTTAATACACTTGAAAAGTGTAGTGATGCCAAATTATTTTAATTTGAGTGGTTTTGGTTACTTTTACACAAAACCTGATTCAGGTACAATTATGTAATCAGTGTAAGGAATTCTAAAGGTCTAGGCATTTACACTCGATTATGGTATCAAGCACCCAAAAATCTATTCTTGTCTAGGCAACCTAGTGATGCAGTTGGGGGGAACATCGTAAAGTTGTTTGATCCACACATCATTACTAGTGTAATAGGAGTTTTAACACAACTATCATATTTCTGTTGGAGTGAATGGGTTTTAGGCCGAATCACTGAGCCTGTTGTTCTCCGTACTCTTCCACCTTCTTGACAAGAATGTCGACGTCAATCTGGACATTACTTTTTCTAGTAATCCTTCACGAGAAGTGGTGAGATGGATATATCTCTTATAAATGCTTTTTCCTTCTTACTAGAAAATTTCTTCTAGCTATTTCTTCTAGTATTCAGAATGTTCAGTAAATTCCATCCTTTTTGTGTTTGATTGATTCATTGTTTTGTAGGTTTGGTTTTCTTGATTGTTGATTATTTCTTAGTGTAGGATATTCGTGCATTTTAAATGCGTGAAGGGGGGGGGATTAAGCCTCCGAAATGGTCTTCATTGATAAACGTTTAAATTGCTGCTTTTTTACTATCGTTCTAGGTGAACTCTTTTCCCTTCTTAATAGTTTTCTGCTTCGATTTTGTATTTCTTTAAAAGTTAAAAAAAGTTGGTCCTTGGTTTGGTTTAGCTTTTGTCTTGTTTTGTATTGAAATTACCATTTGAGCTTCCTCATTTAAAGATTAGTCTCCTAGTTATCCACCTTTTTTGTTATTGTTGTTTCAGTTGTTCCTCATTTAAAAAAGATCAACTTACCATGTCACCTTGGTAAACTAGCTGATTCTGTAACTAAAATTTTATGATATTTTTTCCGACAAAAACTATCTTATCCTTCTGGACATCCTGAATGGATGCCAGTCTTATGTCCGACCGCATACTGAGTCCGCCATTTCAGCTTTATCATATATTCAACCTCAAACTATTGCTAGTCCTACTACAAATACGACAATAACACCATTACTACTCGATAAAATAAGTGAGTACACTGTATTTTTTAGCCCGTTTTTCATGTAGAGGTTGATGTTTTTGAAGAAGACGTCTGTTAAACATAAGATGATAAAGTTAGTGTAACAGCCACTCCTGTACAAATCTTCAACGACCAATTAGAGTAACAGGTAATATAACTAATCCAATGTATGCTTCCTGTGACATTTTTCCCTAATGAGGGGTTCCGAGAGACCTAGTGTTTGTGATTATTGTGTGAATAATGGATTTATTAGTTAACTAGTTTTTTCGGGGTATGTGGTGTTGGAATATGGTAAAGAACAGAATCACAATTGCAAAAGAATATCTGAATACCATTAGTCTGTAGTCATCATTACGACAGTTTCACAACTTCTTTCATAATCCCCCTAGGTTTCGGGCGGAACATTAGAAATACACCCACAAATTAATAAACAACATATTTAAAGACATTGAATTCACAAGAGAAGAAGAAACAGATAAAAAATTCCGTTCTTAGATTCCGTTCTCAGTCAAGAGAACTAACTAACACAGGGAATTTAGAAACACAAGTATATAGAAAATCAAAGCACACAGACCAAATACTCAACTTTGATTGTAATAACCCAATTACCTACAATAGAAACTGTGTGCAGACATTGTCTAAGAGAATTCAAACGCATTGTAGCACTCCCGTGTTGAAGAGAATTGAGGGAAATCACCTACTAACCGTCTTCAAAACGAATGGATATCCTCATAATTCCAGCGAAATATGTTCAAACTGCAGTCATAACCCCATCAACAAGCCAACACCAAAGACCACAAGAAAATCCACTCCACCATCATATATGAAGAATATCGCTGAAAAAACACCTCGGCTACTGAGACCGATTGAAACAGATTCAGCACACAAGCCAGTCAGCCAACCAGCACAATCACTTCATTCGATGTTGTGCAAACCGAAAGATTCAACAGTAAAGGAAGACAAAATTAATACCATTTTCAAAATAAACTGTATGAACTGCAATAAACATTAGATAGGTCAAAGTGGGTGTCCTCTTTCAGTCTGAATTCATGAACGTAAATTAGCTGTGAAACGACACGATATTTACTCCTTCACATCGATGCATATAGACAGTTACGAACACGAATTTGATTGGAATAACATAGAGATTGTAAATAGAGGGAACACCAATAATGCAGTCAGGGAATTTCCAGAAGCCTGGTATTCAAGCGATTAACAAACACATTATTATAGACCAAATTTACCAGCTGATAAAAATTAAATCACCACATGACAAGAGAGTTGGAATTCCAAGTCAATAGAAATATGATGAATAGAGGCAAAAAGTTAACAATCAGTCGCGACGGTAGTTTCCAGGCGATACAATTACATCATTCATGGAGAGTTTGAATTAGTCCACTTTGTAGTAAAATCTTCGCTGAATATGACGTACAGAAGAACGACAAAAGCTTCGCAATTAAATAAGCCAGATCAGAGAACACAACCAAGTCAACGTCTTATTTTATCCTGTACGCTGCAGTCCTCTTTACCTGGCCCCAGGATTGCCATGAACTTTCTTCTCCTCCTCAAATGATCTCCATATCACCTTGAGGCATCAAACTCGCCGTTTCCCATTCGCGTTCCACTCGACGGTTTGCCTGGAGCGCGATGTCACTCAGCGGTCTTCACATCATGTGTCCGTTTCATCTCCATCCTTTGAGCGAAAGGATGTTGGTTGGTTTGTTAGTTCCCAGATTTCTTTTTTACTTATCCTTTTCGGCTGTCTGATCTTCAATATGAAGCGAAGACTGCCGTTTATGAAAGTCTACGATGACCTGTTGGAAATGCTTTTAATGACTCCCACAAAGCCTCTGAGCAATATAGAAGCACTAACTAATTTGAAATTATTTTTGAAAATCTGTATCTTGTCCTTTATACTGATTACAGAAGATTTCCACACCGATTTCAGATTAATGAATGTCTGTTTTGCTTTTCCGATACTGTCCGGTTACGGTATCCTCATCCGTGCTACCTATGGATGAGACAAAGCTGCCCACATAAGTAAAAGAAGTGACTGCCTTCACATTTCTTCTCTTGATGGCGATTGGTACTTGTTGTTGTTGGTTGGGTATTGTAGTTACCTCTTTCCTTCCTGTCTTCTCTGCCATTTCTCTTGTCAACTTGTTGGTTTTCGTTTGTAGGTCTTCGAGTTTTTGTAACATTAGACATAAATCATCCGCTCCTGAATTTTGACTAGTTGCTCAAAGTAAGTAGCAAGGTCGGTCAGGGGGGGGGGCGGTAGCTGCCATAGTTGGACTTCGCCCAGTAAACTAGATAACAATAATAAATCTGTCAGAAAGTTTTTATGAACTTTTCTATTGTCTAAAAGTGAACCAGGTTTTGTGTTGCACTGTGAGGACTCAACCCTGACGTTAGTCGTCAGACATGCACATTGCAGTGGTCCAGCCATCTGTACTGGCCACAAAAACTCGAAGACCTACAAACGAAAACCAACAAGTTGACAAGAGAAATGGCAGAGAAGACAGGAAGGAAAGAGGTAACTACAATACCCAACCAACAACAACAAGTACCAATCGCCATCAAGAGAAGAAATGTGAAGGCAGTCACTTCTTTTACTTATGTGGGCAGCTTTGTCTCATCCATAGGTAGCACGGATGAGGATACCGTAACCGGACAGTATCGGAAAAGCAAAACAGACATTCATTAATCTGAAATCGGTGTGGAAATCTTCTGTAATCAGTATAAAGGACAAGATACAGATTTTCAAAAATAATTTCAAATTAGTTAGTGCTTCTATATTGCTCAGAGGCTTTGTGGGAGTCATTAAAAGCATTTCCAACAGGTCATCGTAGACTTTCATAAACGGCAGTCTTCGCTTCATATTGAAGATCAGACAGCCGAAAAGGATAAGTAAAAAAGAAATCTGGGAACTAACAAACCAACCAACATCCTTTCGCTCAAAGGATGGAGATGAAACGGACACATGATGTGAAGACCGCTGAGTGACATCGCGCTCCAGGCAAACCGTCGAGTGGAACGCGAATGGGAAACGGCGAGTTTGATGCCTCAAGGTGATATGGAGATCATTTGAGGAGGAGAAGAAAGTTCATGGCAATCCTGGGGCCAGGTAAAGAGGACTGCAGCGTACAGGATAAAATAAGACGTTGACTTGGTTGTGTTCTCTGATCTGGCTTATTTAATTGCGAAGCTTTTGTCGTTCTTCTGTACGTCATATTCAGCGAAGATTTTACTACAAAGTGGACTAATTCAAACTCTCCATGAATGATGTAATTGTATCGCCTGGAAACTACCGTCGCGACTGATTGTTAACTTTTTGCCTCTATTCATCATATTTCTATTGACTTGGAATTCCAACTCTCTTGTCATGTGGTGATTTAATTTTTATCAGCTGGTAAATTTGGTCTATAATAATGTGTTTGTTAATCGCTTGAATACCAGGCTTCTGGAAATTCCCTGACTGCATTATTGGTGTTCCCTCTATTTACAATCTCTATGTTATTCCAATCAAATTCGTGTTCGTAACTGTCTATATGCATCGATGTGAAGGAGTAAATATCGTGTCGTTTCACAGCTAATTTACGTTCATGAATTCAGACTGAAAGAGGACACCCACTTTGACCTATCTAATGTTTATTGCAGTTCATACAGTTTATTTTGAAAATGGTATTAATTTTGTCTTCCTTTACTGTTGAATCTTTCGGTTTGCACAACATCGAATGAAGTGATTGTGCTGGTTGGCTGACTGGCTTGTGTGCTGAATCTGTTTCAATCGGTCTCAGTAGCCGAGGTGTTTTTTCAGCGATATTCTTCATATATGATGGTGGAGTGGATTTTCTTGTGGTCTTTGGTGTTGGCTTGTTGATGGGGTTATGACTGCAGTTTGAACATATTTCGCTGGAATTATGAGGATATCCATTCGTTTTGAAGACGGTTAGTAGGTGATTTCCCTCAATTCTCTTCAACACGGGAGTGCTACAATGCGTTTGAATTCTCTTAGACAATGTCTGCACACAGCTTCTATTGTAGGTAATTGGGTTATTACAATCAAAGTTGAGTATTTGGTCTGTGTGCTTTGATTTTCTATATACTTGTGTTTCTAAATTCCCTGTGTTAGTTAGTTCTCTTGACTGAGAACGGAATCTAAGAACGGAATTTTTTATCTGTTTCTTCTTCTCTTGTGAATTCAATGTCTTTAAATATGTTGTTTATTAATTTGTGGGTGTATTTCTAATGTTCCGCCCGAAACCTAGGGGGATTATGAAAGAAGTTGTGAAACTGTCGTAATGATGACTACAGACTAATGGTATTCAGATATTCTTTTGCAATTGTGATTCTGTTCTTTACCATATTCCAACACCACATACCCCGAAAAAACTAGTTAACTAATAAATCCATTATTCACACAATAATCACAAACACTAGGTCTCTCGGAACCCCTCATTAGGGAAAAATGTCACAGGAAGCATACATTGGATTAGTTATATTACCTGTTACTCTAATTGGTCGTTGAAGATTTGTACAGGAGTGGCTGTTACACTAACTTTATCATCTTATGTTTAACAGACGTCTTCTTCAAAAACATCAACCTCTACATGAAAAACGGGCTAAAAAATACAGTGTACTCACTTATTTTATCGAGTAGTAATGGTGTTATTGTCGTATTTGTAGTAGGACTAGCAATAGTTTGAGGTTGAATATATGATAAAGCTGAAATGGCGGATTCAGTATGCGGTCGGACATAAGACTGGCATCCATTCAGGATGTCCAGAAGGATAAGATAGTTTTTGTCGGAAAAAATATCATAAAATTTTAGTTACAGAATCAGCTAGTTTACCAAGGTGACATGGTAAGTTGATCTTTTTTAAATGAGGAACAACTGAAACAACAATAACAAAAAAGGTGGATAACTAGGAGACTAATCTTTAAATGAGGAAGCTCAAATGGTAATTTCAATACAAAACAAGACAAAAGCTAAACCAAACCAAGGACCAACTTTTTTAACTTTTAAAGAAATACAAAATCGAAGCAGAAAACTATTAAGAAGGGAAAAGAGTTCACCTAGAACGATAGTAAAAAAGCAGCAATTTAAACGTTTATCAATGAAGACCATTTCGGAGGCTTAATCCCCCCCCCTTCACGCATTTAAAATGCACGAATATCCTACACTAAGAAATAATCAACAATCAAGAAAACCAAACCTACAAAACAATGAATCAATCAAACACAAAAAGGATGGAATTTACTGAACATTCTGAATACTAGAAGAAATAGCTAGAAGAAATTTTCTAGTAAGAAGGAAAAAGCATTTATAAGAGATATATCCATCTCACCACTTCTCGTGAAGGATTACTAGAAAAAGTAATGTCCAGATTGACGTCGACATTCTTGTCAAGAAGGTGGAAGAGTACGGAGAACAACAGGCTCAGTGATTCGGCCTAAAACCCATTCACTCCAACAGAAATATGATAGTTGTGTTAAAACTCCTATTACACTAGTAATGATGTGTGGATCAAACAACTTTACGATGTTCCCCCCAACTGCATCACTAGGTTGCCTAGACAAGAATAGATTTTTGGGTGCTTGATACCATAATCGAGTGTAAATGCCTAGACCTTTAGAATTCCTTACACTGATTACATAATTGTACCTGAATCAGGTTTTGTGTAAAAGTAACCAAAACCACTCAAATTAAAATAATTTGGCATCACTACACTTTTCAAGTGTATTAACTAACAGGCTACACTTCACATAGTCAGTTTACAAGCTTTTCAGCCGTTGGTCTGCAGGGATTTAATTGACTTCAAGATGCCAACGAACTGACTTTATTCACAGAACCACTGAAAACCTGATAGCGTTCACAAGTGACTGACCATAGGATGAAGTTATTTGAAGTTCTAGTGAGAGGCTGTGACCAATGGGGTCAATCAAGTTGGATATGAGCATAAATACTTATTGGTAACATTGGCTGGTGGTCACACTGTATAACGCGAATCATATGTTGGATGGGCTGGTAGATTCAATGGTTTTCAATAGTACACAGGTGAGCCTTATAGCCTGAGTACTGGGCGCATACATACATGGATGAAACACCCACCCAGTACTACCTGGTTTATAATAGTCTTCTCACTCAAATCAGATTATCAGTGTTGAAATCAGTTAATACTTGTTTCAAAAGAGAAAAGCTTGATACTATATATACTATAGAGGTTTTAAACAGAGTACTTGAGGAAATATTAGGGGAAATAAACTTTGAAATATTGAAGAGTAATTACTTTACTGGTAGGATTTCAAATTATTATTACTGTCGAATTTTGTGGGGCATATACACCTTGAAAAAATAACAGGTGGATTCGGTTATAAGTGAATACAAATCTTGCAAGACCAAAATGGCTACCTTCATCGACAAGCGATGTTAGCTGATGAGACTAGGTTGAAAAAAACGGCGTGGTCAAACCAAAACCTAGCACTAATCCATATGGTCTTTCGCGGTTGGTATTCAATTGGTGGATGATGACTAGCAGTGGTATCCAGGATGCGCATTTTGACCTATTTTGGACTCGTCAGCTGCATTTCTCAGTGAGTGACGATGTCCCCACTGAGGCTCAAACCGAGCGCCCATCTCAAATTAATTTGAATCTTTGACGGTTAGTTAACACTTCCAGAGAGGAACCTGAAGATAGTGCATACATTACTGTTCTATACGTATGTGTGCATAACAGATTCCCAAGATCGAAATCAACCACTCACCTCTGTTCACAATATTTACATAATCGCGCAGAATATCTAATAGAGTTAGCCTTCTGAAATATACAGGCATCTCGTTCACTGATGAATAATGAAAACGAAATTCCGATGTATGAGCACATTCTTGCAAAAAAGCTTCCGCTGCACCAATATAGTCAGTCTCTTAAAAAGCCTGTAAAATATTTACACAGATATTTACATACCAATAACCAATCCAGATATTTCGGGGTGAGGATATACGTTGTGCGAGTTACATTTTCGGAGGGTAGCAAATCAAAATAACCTGCCATCTTTAAATGCAACGTCGCATTCATATAATGCGGTTAAATGATCCGATATCCAATGTCGTTTTAGCGGGTGAGTAAAAGCGGTTCAATATCCAATATCCATTACGTGAAATCTTATTTACCGAAATAACTTCTTCGCACCCGAATTTTGATGACGATAACACGTTCTTGAACTTCAGCCCGGTCAATTCTGCCAATCTCTCTCTGTAGCTCTAAAAACATCCGAAAAGATGGTTGTTTGAAGGAAGTTTGTGCAGCACCCAACATACGTTAGAAATTCTACTTTCGCATACCTATCGTTTCTTCCTCTGTGCGCAGCAGTACAATTCGATCGGGGAAAACAAGGAGGAAACAGTAAATTTTATGGTTTTATACTGCCCCACCTATGTGTGTCCCGGACCCTCTATATATTCAGATTTTATTCTTTTCGTGTGTTTCCCATTGGTTCGCAGCGTTTTCAGGAAGAGCCTAAGTAAATTTTATCTACAAAATGAAATCTAGTGCTGAAGTTCTTTCCTGTGTTCGTTTCGGCTGTGGTACAGCATGAATTCTATTCTCATCTCCTGAATATTAACTCTAGTGTCTGAATTCCTCGGTGGGATGAGAGAAACATCAAATTACGAAGCTATACGGTGAGAACTTAACAGCGAGTTCATAACGAGTCATTCGGTTAAATATTATGCTGTGTAAACGAAAAACACTTTGAGGGAATTTATGGAGTCCCGTCTTCGGTTTTCCAAGTACCTAAGGTGCTTCCTAAACCTTGATGCGACAAGTTGTCATTAAATGATTCTCCAACCTTTCGTATCAGTTCCACGAAAAGGTAAACAACTAGCTTTGCTTGATAAGTTATGGACCCACTTTGACATCGTTAGGAGTGCTACCGCTAGTATAAAACAAGTGACATTTTGTTGTATACCACGTTTGAAAACCAGGGAAGGATAGACGCAATCAGACTAATAGTGAGTAAACTATCTTAGCGTAATTTAATTGGTGGATGGTGACTAGGAATCTAGGATGCGCATCTCGTCCGATTTGGGATTAGTCATCTGGATGTACCTGCATTTCCTAGTGAGTGATGATTTTCCCACCACAGCTCTTTGTGTAACACAAGAACGGACTGAAATTGTCTGTCACATCCGAGGTCATTGTTGGATTGAGACGCTCAAAGGTCATATTCGTCCATGTTAGTCAGCCCTGTTGGATTGCAGTTTCGTGACCGTTCACTTGAACGTTGGTTTTTCCGTTTATCCTGCAGTTATTCACCACTCGTCTTGATGCACTGTCGATGTAGTTGAAAATTGAACTATCAATTCATGGCTGTTTGCTCAAGCCTAACTCTATATTTTGGCAGGAGTCATCGATACTGCAGTCATCGTTCGCCGTTCATAGGAAGATAGAGAAAAACTTTCAGAAGTATTGTTGTGAATAATTGTTGTGACATTTATTCTTAGACTTTGCGCATAATAACCTTATGGTTGGTTCTGTATTGATGCAAGAATAGTGGATTCTTGAGTCACCAGTCTGTGTTCTGGTTTTTCGTGTTGGTTATCGGACATCGTTCTTAAAAGTTTTCCGGGGACAGCGTGAAGTTCAGCGTCGTTAGACCTGGACATTTGACGTGCACATTGTTCAAAAATGTTGCGTTTCACTTCATTTTTGTTTCAGTTGCTGTTAAAATTATTTATTTTGTTGTTATCGAAAGTTTTTACCACCAGGTCAGTGGATTCATTTCATTTTACTTTTTGCATACGTTGCATTCATGCATGGTTTCAGGGTTTTAGTTGTTTTTCAGCTAATAATGAATTATTACTGTGTAGAAGTTTTGGAAATTATGCACACGAACATGTTTGGGTGGCAGAAGCCATTGTTTCCACTTCATTCGTCTGTTTCCATTATTGTTGCTGGCTAAACTGATTACCTCATATGGAGAAATCTGGAAAAACAATGTCGTTCACATTCATTTTCACAGGATGCAGCAATCTAGGAGCAAATCTGGTTAGGAGAATACGATCAGGGTAGATATTGACAAGGTTTTTGAAGAGCATATTAAAACTAGAGAATTCAGAAGGTGGTTTCAAGTTGAAAAATGCTTTGAAGCTTTTCGAGAAGGTTTAAAAAATCAGATAGAATCTGAAAGAATCTAAATTAAACCAGGTTGAGCCACATGAGAAGTGTGAATCTCTTGTGCTTTTATGTATTTTTCGGGAGCGAAAGTAAACAGGAAAGCAAACAGAAAACCCTAAAGGGTAAGTGCAACGTATATTTGTTGATGCCTGAGATACTAGATCCAAATCATGGACTAGGACTATCTGCAGTAAAGCCAGTGTTACAGTCATTCGATTTGTTGCAAAACGATTTAAAAAGTGGGTAACATACGACGATCTGGTGAGTGTTTGAACTATCCCAGTTAAAGGTAATACTTTAATTAGCAGGGATAACGTTTCGAGTTGTGGTCTACAATCGTTGGTTACAATAAACTTAGAAGCTGATTATTATTCGGGTTGAAAAGATTGGCTGAATATAGATTGCTTGTTTCATTCCAAAATATGACATTCCTATTTTTAGGTGTGCTGAGATTTCTCCGTGCTATAAATACGGATATCCATGATTTTTCAGTAAACTCTAAATAAATTGTCCTTAAGCCATTGTTTATCTTTTACTTGCAGAAACATCTGTCAAGGAAATTATCCCTAAGTTCCTACTGTTATGAAGACGCTCCACACCGATAAATCTATGTACTTTATTCGACTTTAACTCCAAAACACCAGTATTGTAAGAAGGAAGTTATATTGTATGGCAATTAAAGCGGAGAACAGTAAAAGTCTATAAACAAATATTTTATACAAAATTATGAAGTACTTTTATTAGTTTTTGTTCGTCTTCGTCGAAATGGTACACGATCGAACCATTAGCGCTTTCGAGATGTCCACCAATGGCTACCAGTTCCAAAAACAAACGTTCAATGTTCACTTCCATTGACAACCCCCGGGAAAAAAGCTCCATTCCTTTGTTTGATACCCATGATAAAATCGAACTCAACTGACAACGAGGGACCGGTGCCTACCCGGAATAGGCTAAAATGGAAAAGTAAAATAAAATAGCCCAAAACTAAAGTAGCATCCACACAGAACAAGCTCACAAATCGAAGAAGACATACTCCTTCCATTTAAAGGCATCCTCTTGACATCTTGCAGCACAGTCGCCACTTGCAAGAATGACTCTTGTGGAAAGCAACGGGACCATAGCAGCACCTCATGACACTCTTCGCATATCCTCTTATCTATTCACTACCAATTACCACTGAAATCGCTTGTTACTCATTCTGCCTCAGTCCTAGTAACGATGACGTATGCGAGCCTCAGTCGTTTACACTCGTGCTCCCCGGCGTGTGGGACCGCACCTAACAATTATCTCCGTGTGCATATCATTCTCAGCAATAGCCTCCCCGGCGTATACGACCCATCTGCTGTCTTTAACATCAATCAATTCATTCACTGATGTGGAAGACTCGAAACAACTACAGAAGTAAGCACGATGAACAATTTAACAAAATTATGCATAACAACAAGATACGAAAACAACAAGTAAACACAGTGAATCCAAAAACACCAATTGATATGACACACCACACGTATATACAAACAGTAGACATAACCTCGCCGATCATGTCTTGATGTAATTCTTTTGAAGAATTGCAGGACTTACACCAGTACGCCTACAACCCTTCTCAGGTTGACGCCCAAGGCTGGAAAATCATCGTAGAGTTCATCTGGTGACCTCCTGCTATCAGCTATATCCTCAAATCTGAACGGTAACACGCTCATGTCATTGTATCGTAGAATATAGATGACTAAAAAACATACGACGTATCTGAGCAACCAAGTGTAGGCACAGAGTAAATTACTCCAAAGATAATAACATTCAAGTAGCAACTTCAAACTTGAAAGGACTTCATTCGTGTAAATCAATCTAATAATTACACTCTCATACACATTTGGCTTATCCTCACTAAACTGACCATTGACTTTCGTCCTTTCAAACGGACTGCTACTAGCATAGTCACAGTAGAAGGCACATGGCTTCATGGACGTCCCTTTCACTGTGGATGACAACACCAACGACGACTGAGTGACACAAGTTGATGAACTTAGCGGTGCATCAGAAGCTGTTGTTGTTCTGCTTTTAGAAGGTTGTCTAACTGCAAGATTACTACCACATCTGTCTTATTATTAGCACCAGTTTGGCATTAACATCTGTTGACAGGTGGAATACACGCTGATCATTTACACTGACGGTCTCACGAGTATCCATACCTTCTACCACCGCATCTGCTCTTAAATCTAATTCACGTCCAAGCTGTACAGAACCTTTGTTCAACTCAGCAGTAGTAGGCATTCCGCTCGTCTCATCGTGATCAACCAAAGACAAATGTGCACTATCATAATCATTGTCACAAATATCCACTTAACCGTCGTCTATCTGGTCGACTTCATCATTTTCAAAATCTTTAATAACAGCAGTAAACAATTTGGGTTCTTTCTCACAAATCCTTTAAGGTTTTATACCTCTACTCTGACTGGTAATACCTCGGAAACTTGTGGAGGCAGGACTGGACTCTAAAACTGTAACTCTCTTCTTCTGTACAAACTGCGGTTTCGTCTGTGACACTCTATTCAACAATGGCTTACCAGCTGCAGCTACAGGCTTCTCCACCGCACCATTATCGTCACACAGTTCGGAGTCAGAATTTGATGACGCTGACTTATTTAGCTTATCACTAAACTTGGTCACTTCTTCACAGTTCGCCTTTGTGTGCACTTCTTGCAAACGTGTAAAACACAACCGTGTCTATCTTGCAGCTTGTAACCTATCTGTTGCGGACGTCCCCCGAAAGCTGTCACACTCGCTAGGTTTGTATGAATTACTAGACACGATGCAGTTTCCTTGACATCCACTTCGCTGAGACCATTTCATCATAAATGACTGCATTTCGCTCTCTGGCTTCTCCATCCCAGAGGGGGGATGTAATATACTGGGAAACTTGCTCATAGATTGATTGACACTATATTTGAGCAGTTTCAGAATATCATCGAACTTTGGCTCAATACCTTCATCCTCTATACGAGAGTTTATCTTCACCCACTTCCTTTGCAGTCGAGTAGGTAGGCGTCTCACTATTACCTCCAGGACGGAACTTGAGTTCAGATCACCCAAGCAATTCATCGAAATCAACGTATTCTTGTAAGTCGTCAGATTATCCAAAAACTCAGAGAGTGCCTTGGAGTCATCTTGCAATTGACTACCATTACCTTTAACAGCCTCAAATACGTTCCTTACAATCATCGAAGGTCCTCCAATCCTTTGACGCAGGATACGCATCGCTTCAGTATATCCTTCGTTTGGAGGCATAACCTTACAGCACTGTATAGCTCTTGCAGTTACTCCAGTACAGTACCTCAACAAGTACATTAACTTCATCTCGTCATTTAAAGTAAAACCACCCAACACGATATCAGTCTCCCTGATAAACTGTGAGTAGTCGGCTGAGTTTCCATCAAAGTAGCGAGGTTCAAACTTGGGGAGACTTAAAGTACTCCTATCCCTGAACGGCAAAACGCGAACATTAGTCTTATCATGCTGAGCACCATGCATATCATTACAATTAATATGCAACTCATTGTTACTTAATTTTTTGTCTGCTTCCATGGTGCCACGTCTTTTTTTAGACCCAGGCGTTCTAAAAAGTTGATAATCCGTCTCCAAAGAGATACTGGCTGCAGACCCAGTAAGTAATCGTGTGAGTTCCAGAAGGCACTTCAGAAAACGAACAGATTAGTAGATACTGCCCAACCAATATTGAGGTAAGTACAACGTTTGCAAGGGATTGAAAGCTGTTTTAGAAAAGTAAAAGTGCTAAGGTGAATCAATAAAGTGCAATGAAATGGGTAAGTGCAAGTATCATTAGTAAATTCATTTATAAAGGAAACTCCCTAGGCTGACAACGTACATATGCAATGTATAATGCTACGCACATATGTCTTACTGTCATGATGTCCACTTTTGGTTTTAATACATTTATCCTCATACCGAATTTTTTATTTTATACCCTTTTGTGCATTTGGTGCTCAACCGCACCCTACAGAGAATAGGAATAGAATAAGTCGAATCAAATTCATAAAGAGCTATAAAATGTTAGGTTTAATGGGATATAGTGAGGATCAAATATAGACGTTATTAGAAAATAAATGAGATAAGACATTGTGAAGTGGTATTTAAAGATCCGACAATGGACAGCAAGTTAGTTTATAAGATGCCCCATAAATCTGTGCAGAGCCCACATGGTCGCATCTCAACAATAGGCTGAGTGAATGGTATATATTTAAGGGCAGAAGCATGATCTGTCTAGGCGTTCATTATTATCTTTTTCAAGATAAAGATCTAATCCCTCATAAAAATCAGAAATATCTCGAGCCTTCAAATTGTATATTGCTTTTCCTGCAGAATGGTGCGGTTCACCTACGTGACCACCACCATGCCTACATTTTACTTATATTCCTGCTAAAAGTTGATGAAATACGGCGTATTTAGCAGAACCACAAATGGTGGTGTCCTTCTCCGGCCATAGCTTACAGCCAGTTTACATTTTGTTGAAAATAAGTACTTTTCAGTTCAGAAAATGTTGAATAACTTGAAGACACATATTATAACGACATTTTGTGATTCTTTTTGCAGTTTAATGGATTACACATGGACATGATGAGGTGGGATAGCTCGTTTTGGTAATTATTTCATTTACATTGTTGTGTACTTTTCCTAATGCTGACAAGGCTCCTCCACATTTATTTCTTTTAGAAAAATCTGCAGAAATTCTTAGAAATTATATACGCATATTATTTTGTTATTTTTTGGCATAAACTTGATGTTTGCAGACAGATGCAATAACGATTTTTTATTATTGAAAATTGTTTACTGATGTAATTATATACAATTCAACTAATTATTTCGTCATTTCAAACATATTTCATGGTTAATTATTGTATTTACACTGATAACAATGTCTACATCTGTATAATTCTTACGTTCTTTTTCAGATAATATCTACTTTCGGGAATTTCATGGATTTGGGTGATAAAGAAAAAGATACCTGCAGTGTTGTCAATTTTGTATTACATGTTAATTCATTAATAATTGTATTTCTCGTTATTCGTTTGTTTATTCCACTTGATAAGGGCGAATATTAACCCTTGCGTAATATGTGAGGTGTAGAGTTTATGAGGCTATCTGTGAAATACTAAGTAGGAGCAGATATTCGGAGAAGCCTATTGGCAAAAGATTATGTTGTAGTCAAATAAAGTATGTCTAAATCATAGAGGAGGTATTGCGGTTATAAAGCGTTTCGATTATTTATCGTCTCAGCAGGATAAATATACTGATTCACGATTCGTAGTCACAAAGTGAGAATAAATCTACCCGAGATAGTTTGCTTGTGATTTCTCCATGTCGCAATGTACCATAAGGAGAGACTATACCTATGCTGTTAGATGTATAACTCAGTGCAACTACAGTTATCGCAATAATTAAAAACAGAATGCCTAGGGTTCTCAGCCACGGGACACGATACGTTGCCATCTGCTCATATAATCACGTAAACAGTTTTCCAGACGCCGCATTTACTCCTAACAGTTTACCCTCAACTCCTAACTTAGCACGTGTTACTTATGTTATCGGAACACAATCGCATTACAACAAAAGGAATGCAGATTCACTGAAAAATTGTTTATTATACAAAAATTAGATTTCAAATGTATATATATATATTTCACATAAATTAAGCATTTACATGATTCACGTACCGTTTGTACAGGCATGATCATGTTTGACAAGTGCAGTCTGAAATTGAACACTTTTATGAAATTAAAATTTGGAAAATGAATAGAAAACTTTACAAGAATAGAATATAAGGTTTTGGTTTAATTCTAAATTATAATATTTAATACACTCATAGTGAGTCAGATTCATGCGGGAATTATGAAATTTTGCGTTAATGGAATGTAAGAAGAGAGGTGATGTACATGTGCTGGAGTAAGCCACACTGGATCCAGACCGTTATTTTTATCATTTTATCAATCAATAAGAGTTCGAAAGTTTATAAAAATCCACATTAGATGGTAAGTACAGCATTATATTGGTATTAGCAGATAGAAGGGACAAATTGGTCGCAAAGTTAACTTTGCGATGTTGAACAGAATTCAGAATTTAATTTGTTCCGTTGTTCATCGTAAGTGCTAACAATATTCTGGATACCGCTCAAGTAATACAAATGTAGAAAGCAGGATTACTGTTCATTAGCAGTGCTTCAGTGCAATACCTTCGAGAAGTGAAGAAAACAGAAGCAGCCAGCAGATAATGATAATTTAAGTAAACAATATGCGATAACCGCAGTGTTTATTCTCCTTTTTTATTACTAGGAATTTCTAGTCATTGAGTTTTATAGCGTTACACACTAACGTTTAGTTTAAGTTTATAGTAGTAAACAACAACTGAAGTATAGAATAACAATAAAATATAAAGTAAAAATTAGGGCGAAACGAATTATGGTTTTCACTCTTATATAGGGTAATGTTGGGAATAGTAACTGAAGAAGTGAAATCCAAATGCCAAAGTACATAAGTTATTTAAAAGAAAAGAGGAAGTATATTAATACTGATTTATGCTGTTGTTCTGATTTATACAGTTAGATGTCCTCCTGAAGTAGAGAAATCGTACCATGAGCCATTTTTTCAAAGAGTTTGTACGCAAGCTGTGACATACAGGCAGCATTTATTTTTTATTTTATTTATTAATAATTTTTTTTTGAAGTAATTCGTTCTCAGGAGCCTTAGCAGTATAGTGCATTCATATAATCACGTAAGCAAAAGTTTTCCAGACGCCGCATTTACTCCTAACAGTTTACCCTCAACTCCTAACTTAGCACGTGTTACTTATGTTATCGGAACACAATCGCATTACAACAAAAGGAATGCAGATTCACTGAAAAATTGTTTATTATACAAAAATTAGATTTCAAATGTACAGGTTATTCAGATGAGTAGTCTTCTGTCACCGTCAGTTCCATCTGCGTACACGGCATATATATGTTTTCCCATAAGTCTGAAAAGGTTTAGGAAAAGCATTATTAACTTGAGTATTACATGTATGATCTGAATAAAATAACTTTCTTGATAAGCATTTACAAGTAATCACTTTACAAACAATATACATAAGTAGCTTAGTAGTTTTCCCTAAACTTAAGGGACTTTGCAATTTATCGTTGGTCGATATCTAGTATGTCCATCGAAGCATCATGAAATGATAAAATTATTTAACGACGAGTTATGCAGTAGTTTCTAAAGCTTGTAAAAATATTTTAGCAAAAGTGACGACTTTGTGACATATAATAGGTCTTGACAGCAATAATAATAACATTCATGTTCATAGTGACTATAAAAACAGTAATAGGAATTATTATCGCAACGAATTCATCATTAACTTAGATAGACAACTTACAATAATACAATCATATCAAATAAATGTATCACTTAATCTTAAGAAGCATGTGTCTACTTACTTTCACTGTATTCTCTCAATACTGATGTGCTCAACAAGCTTATTCCAACTGAATTTAAGATTAATTCTGAAAGTGAGTGGAGTTCCAGTTTATGTCAAATAAAAACATGTAACTTACATGTATTACACTGCTTATTGAGACATCTGATACCTGCTTTCCCATCTCCATGACGGGAACACAGTTTATCTAAGTTTACCTACATATACATGAGTATATGTATATGCTGCATCAACCATGCCATTTTTATCATGATTAGCCAGACCACTGTGTATATCATACTTATTTAAGGATCTGTGAAAATAATGGTCAAGCGATAACTGAAGTTGCGTGAAGTTGTTACTTCTTCAGAACATTGTTTGCATTCTTGACACCCATAGGAAGTCCTTAGATTTAATTTGGCATGAATTCGTTGAATTCGGCAAATAAATCCACCGCTATATCATTTCTATCCTGAGCTGTAATAGTTTGTGTTGTCAGTTATCTATAAAATTTGATAAAACGCACCTGGAAATTCAGAACTTAACCAAGCAGCAAAATGACGTATAAAATGACCTCAACTCGAATGACAAACTAGCCAAACACAAGCAAGCGAATCGCTTGTTTACCTCATTCGCGGTCACTCAAAATGAAGGCCATCGATAGGCTGCCCTAGTCATCCAGGCAAACGCAGTAGACGCGATTTCGGTGCTTATTTTGCTCTTGTTGGATGAATTTATATGAAAATAGCTGTTCGATATTGTTCTTGAGCGTTTGATGATTGCTTGTGTGGCAGTTCGCTTAAATACATGTGTCAATGTAGTTGAAGATTGAGCGATCAATTCATGGTTGTTTGCTCAAACCCAACTCATCAATCAGCCAGTCATCGTCTCATCGGTCGCTATTCAGAAAGAAGTCAGGCCAAAACTGTCAGAAGTAATATTGTGATTTATTGTTGTAATACTTGTTCATAGACCTTAATTGTGAAGTTGGCTATATGTTGGTGTTAGAATAAGGAATTCTCGAGTCGCCAATCTGTGTTCTGATTTTTGCGTCCATTCGTACTAAGCGTTTTTGAGAAGCTTCGAGGAACAGCGTGAGTCCCAGCGTAGCAAGAGCTGGGCATTAACGGTTTACGAGACGTGGCTGACAACATGGTTCATGCAATGATTTTTTGGCCTACCGATTAAGCTTCGCGTACATTTCGGCCACTGTCATTCGATAAATTTCTTTGCAGCTTGGCGGAAACCTGTGCTCGATAGCAAATTTCCCTACCAGCTATTGTGAAGTACCTACTACTGTCGCAGAAACCAAAGAATGTTTGATATCTAATTCGTCCATGCTTCCGCATATTTGTGTGGCGTTTTGGTAGCTGAAAATCAGTGTTGGGCATAGATACAAGCGAAAATTAGTGTTCACAAATAGGCAGAAATTACAATATGTTTTACGATCACTTACAACATTCACTGTGTTCCGCCAAAACTTTTAACTTAGTTAAATGCACACTGCAACATTTTAGTAATTTGTCTGATTTGAATACCACACTAGTGATCAGCCACGTAAAGACATCTGAGGTTTACGTCATTTTGTCCCATTATTTAGTTTCGTTTCATAAACTTCCGATTTTTGTTATTAACTTGACTCCATGCCATTCGCGTTTTTCGAAGTTAATTCGCAAAATTATTTTGAAATCGCGTACAAGTAGTATCCGACATCTCTTAAAGCTATGGGCGTAAGGTTTAGAAGGGGTTGCTGTATCCATTTAGGGAGGACTCATCGATTCCTGCAAGTAAGGGCTACGCATCATATTCCTAAATACCTCCAGAAGCGAATAGAATCTTCAGAAGCTATTAATGGTGAGAACAGGAGCCCCAGCTCCTCTATTACGAAACATCTGATAGAGACAGGACATAAAATTGACGTTGGTACATTTTTAAACCCATCTCTAAAACGTGTTTGGATTGCATCCTAAAGTTTGTGGAGGCCCAAGTGTGATTAGGAAGTTAAAACCACCTTTGTGAGCTCCAAAAATCTGTTCGCCATCACACGAAACCTTCTTTGGTAAACTTTGTTTTAATACCAGTCAGGGTAAATGTACTAATACCTCTGTTATTTGGTTTAGTGATCTTCATTATTATTTTGACCTTCAATATGTGACTTTAATTCCACCTAAATTTATTTTCTGACCTCTTAACTGTATTAATTTCATATGTATTCTTATGACAAGTCCATGCGTGACCATATTGTTCAAAATGTGTTGCACAAATACAACACTACACGATACAGACAAATTACGTCTTCTTATTACTTCGTCTAAATATCCACTTGTGTCAAAAATAGTGACGGATGTAATCGCACATTCATATAAACTTCCATTAATTCTTACTGTGCTAACTGGTTAATGATTATAATAGTATTTATATTCATGTATGTATTCTGTGAACGCTTGTTTCCTTTTTCAGCTACTCTGTAACTCCAGTGACCTCGTGGGATTCGTTGCTGAAGAAACAGGTTTCCAGTATCGTTGATTTTGTATTTTGTTTTGAATCACTAATAAATATGTCGCCGTTACATCAAATGGACACTCTACTTGTTAATAGTAACTACTAACTTTATAGAATGTTGTGAGCTACAAAGTTAGGTGGGTTAGGGTCAAGTGTTGTATTGATTAGTACGTTCAGAAGATACGTCCGCTCCCGAGGTATATTGTCGTCACTATGCAGTACATTCTCGTTCTCGTGATAAATCTATTAGCGATAATTATTATCAGTACCTATATTTCGTGAGGCTGGTATATAACGAAATGTACTAATTCAGTAGCCAAAGGTTAGAAATATCCGTTAAAATTGAAACAGGTGTTCATGTAAGGGATAACTGATTAATCGAAATTTGAAGCATCACGTAGGTGATAAAGTTTATAGCATTGTTTACGTGCGAATAGTTAAGGTTATTTATTTAGAAATGATGGTAGCTTGTTGATGGTTTAAGGGATGTTTTGTTTGATAGGAAATAGGTGGAACATTGTAACTGAAAAACAGTATAACTGGAAAAGCAACATCAGCTGGCCAGTATACACATATTTTGAAGTAAAACACGATCGGGAAGTATTTCGAAGACAGGAGTGGAGCAGTTTTCTGAAACTATTAATTTAGTGAGTAACTAAAATTGTCTTTGAATTAAGACTAAAAGTAAACGGCATATTGGAAGGCTAAATGATTATCATTATTCGGTTTCGTTAGAATAAGTATCCGAGTACCATTTCATTCATCATTCTGTATTTTGAATAACTCAGTAACGTGGCGTTTTCTTTCGGGTCCAAATTACTGAGTAAAGGTTAACATACCTAAAAATTTCTAGATAAAAGGATTAAATTGCCACCAAGGTAAGTAAATATTTTCCTATCTAGAACATACTTAGGTTTGGAGTTGTTGTTTCTACTACCACAACACCAGGTGACTCACCACTTAGTCACCAAGTAAAACTAGATCTGTCAGGGACTGTCTGCTCCTGACTTATAGATATCGTGAAGGAAGAACTATATCCATAGGTTAATAGGATTAGACGCATGATGTCAATTCGAAACTAGGTAACCACGTTTCGCAGCTACAGATCACACCACGTTACAATCTATTTTCTTAATCGTGTCAATCAATGTGACATCAGTTAAGACTAGAGAAGGAACACCACTGGTGTTCACGAAATCCATTTGTGTTCCTTAATATAATGTTCATTCCGTTATTATAGGCAAACTAGCAACCGCACCAAGTCATCACATATATACGAACAATAATTGGGCGTACAAGGTAGAGTAGATTTAAAGGAATGCCTACTCGATATGGCTCAGGGTTCATGTGAAGTGACACATGCCTACATCTGAAGGTGCGTGTGCAAGGTATCACATTTCGTCAGCCTTTCGTCTACGTGAGTCAATGGTTCGCCTCCTTATCTAACAAATGCTCAGTTCATGAATTCTACTTGTACCTGTAAAACACAAAGAATACCCTGCTGAGATATGGTTCTGTGTTACACTAGAGTCCCGCAGTTTACAGGTAAATCACACTTAATATCAGTATTACCGCTTTTAGTTGAAAAAGTCATTCGACTGTGTCACAGATGCTTTTGGCTGGATTCCTCAGTACCAAGTATTATTCCCTATGAGAGTGCATTGAATAAACCTTGCAGGGTGATATTGCAGCTTCGTCGAAAATTGAGTAGAAGCATTTCGCTCACACTAAATGTACATACTATTAACTCACTGCGCTCAGCCCTACATTATCCTATTCTAATTTTAACAAAATTATGTAATAAAAACAAGGTACGAAAACAACAAGTAAACACAATGAATCCAAAAACACCAATTGATATGACACACCACACGTATATACAAACAGTACACACAAACTCGCGGATCATGTCTTAGTGGAATTCCTTCGAAGAATCGCAGGACTTACACCAGTACGCCTACAACCCTTCACAGGTTGACGATTGTAAGTTGTGGAATGTCCAGACACAAACAAGATTAACCAACAATTACAATAATTGGAACTCACACAATTATTTAACACAAACATATGTACAATCAACACATCAAAATGGTGGATTCTGCCTTGACGAACTACCCTTGAAGAACTGTAGGACTTACAGCAGTACGCCTACATTCCTTCTCAGGTTGATGATCCAAGTGGAAGTCGTCCGGACACAAACAGAATTACCAACAGCTAGATGACAGATGATATCAATTCAGTATATACAATATGAACATATGTACAAAATCACACACCAAGCACATTGGACTGCTCATTGATGCGCTACCCTTTGAAGAATTGTAGGACTTACAGCAGTACGCCTACAACCCTTCTCAGGTTGACGCTCTAGGTTGGAAAATCGTCTAGTGTTTCATCCTCCGACTCTCGACTCTCAGCACCTTCCAGTAGACACAGTTTTCTAATATCTCGCACCAACATGCCACAACTTGTTCTCACCTCAACCGTCCTCACCAATCCATCACCACTACAGATAGCCTTACTACCACTCCCAAAGGCCACCTACCTGTGGCACATTTATCTGCTACTAATACTATGTCACCAACCTTTAAGTTTCGGCACAACTTTTTCCACTTGTCCCTGGTTTGCAGTGTTAGAACATACTCCTTTAACCATCTTTTCCAAAATATATCTTTCATGTGCCTGGCTTGTTTCCATCTTTTAATCGTAGGTATTCCTTCCCCGCTTGAGTCCTCTATGCCAGGGTTGCCTCTCAATAACAATAATTTATTTGGGGTTAACACATCAAAATCCTTGACGTCGTCCCTCACAGGTGATAACGGCCGGTCATTTAATATTCGTTCAGCTTCACAAAAAAATGTCTCCAGCGTTTCGTCATTCAAACTCTGGTTTTTAATTATGGAGCTTAAAATACGCTTGATAATTCCTATAAGTCTTTCCCATAGCCCACCTCTATGGCTGGCATGTGGTGGGTTGAAGTGCCACTCGATGTTCCTTTTCAGTAACTCTTCATGAACTCTCGTTTTGGGACCTTCGAAGTACTCTTTAAGCTCGGCGTGACAGCCAACAAAATTAGTCCCTCTGTCGCTGAACATCATCTTCGGTACACCCCGGCGATTTATAAATCTATGTAATGCTAGCACGAATGAATCAGTAGTTAGCGTATGAACCATCTCAATATGCACAGCTCTCATTTTCAAACAGGTGAATAAACAGCCATATCTTTTACATAGGGTTCTGCCTCTCTTCACTACAAAAGGTCCGAACAAATCCACCCCAACGTACTCAAATGGATAATTCCCTTCAGAAGCTTGCCACGCTGGGAGTGGTGCCATCATATGCTGTGCTGGACGAGCATTTCGGAGTTTACATTCCATGCACTTATCAATTATTTTACGGACAGCAGTACCTCCCTTCACTATCCAGAACTTACATCGAATACTTGATAGTACTTGCGAAGTACCCAAATGACCTTCAAGAACATGGTAGTGTCTTATAATGAGATCAGTGACTGGATGGTAGCAAGGTAATAAAGCCGGATGACGGGTCTCATATGACGATTCTAACATTTGTAGACGTCCACCAACTCTAGCGATCCCTTCGGAAACTATCGGAGATAATCTATCTAACCGCACCTTGAAATCTGCGAAATCGGGACTATCCTCCTTGGCAATCTCACCCCACGCTTCCCACTGAGCAGCCCTCAAAATCGCTAACTCTGCATTTCTAATATCTTCGACTCTCAAAGGCCCCACATTCATATTTTCGTATCCCGCAAGATGCATGACCTTTAAATACGTAACATATCGTGTCAA
The DNA here is from genome assembly GCA_944472135.2 of Trichobilharzia regenti. Lineage (NCBI taxonomy): Eukaryota > Metazoa > Platyhelminthes > Trematoda > Strigeidida > Schistosomatidae > Trichobilharzia > Trichobilharzia regenti. The sequence goes on from OX235266.1 coordinate 34,348,594, forward strand.
CCACGCAACAGCTTTCAGTAGTTTGTACCAAGAAGAATAATATTTAAAAAGTGGATGTAAACCTGAATGTCTTTCTTGAGTAGATGTTAAACTGACACTTGTCTTCAACTCCAAGGCACACTCGTTTATCGGTGGTTCATCTTCTCTACGAGGCCACATACTATCAGCCCTTAGCAAGAACTCTGGACCTTTCCACCACTTATTTTTAACCACATTCATATCAATAACTCCTCGCGAGGCTAGATCAGCTGGATTTTTTCCAGACGGTACGTACCTCCACTGCTCAACAGTTGTTAGTTCACGAATTTGAGATACTCTGTTAGCTACAAAACATGCATATCTTGCTGACTCGTTGCGTATATAATATATCACAGACATCGAATCAGTCCAAAACGTTACGGGATGCTTGGGGTAATCCAACTCTTTACACACCGTTGTGAATAACTGCGCAGCTAGTAAGGCGGCATTAAGTTCTAATCTCGGAATCGAAACCGTCTTTAGAGGTGCAACTCTAGATTTACCCATCACCAGGCTAACATCTATATCATTCCTTAAGGTGGTTCTGATGTATACGGCTGCACCAAATCCAACCTCAGAGGCATCAGAAAAAACATGGAAGTCAATTATATCATGATTTCTCGACGGCTTAAGTGGACGTGAGACGGAATGTAGATTCAGCATTCTTAAACTGTTAACCCACCCCTTCCACTCTTCTCTCTGCCTCTCACTTAATGGTTCATCCCACTGTAACCCTTTCCTGCATGTCTCTTGAAATAACCTCCTAGCCGGAAGTAGATAAGGTGCTACTAATCCAAGTGGGTCAAACACGGACGACAACACAGAGAGCACACCTCTCCGAGTAACTGGCTTATCAATATCACCAACACTAAATCCAAAGGTATCAGAGTTCACATCCCATCGCATACCTAATGTGCGTTCAACTGGTAGAGTATCAACAGGCAAATCTCGTACGGTAGGTGCTCTGTCTTCTGGATCTATATGCTTCAAAACGTCTAGGCTGTTCGAGACCCACTTAGTTAGACGAAAGCCGGCCTTAGCTAACACTTCAGTAATGCTTGTTGCAAATCTAACTGCAGACTTATCATCATCGAAGGAGGCTAAACAATCATCCACGTAGAAGCAACAATCTATGACGTCCAGCAAATCATTAGAACCAAATGTGGACACTGCCTTTCGTAGAGCAAAATTAGCACAAAACGGGGAGGACGTGGCACCAAATGGATGCACTGTCATCCTATATTCTGACACCTTACCACAAGGACCGTCATCAAACCACAAAAACCTCAAGTGATCTCTGTCACTCTCTGGCACCTTCACCTGTAGGAACATTTCCTCAATATCCGCCGCGACAGCAACTGTAAACTTTCTGAATCTTAATAGCAGTCCCACTAATGAGCTCACGCAATCTGGGCCACTATACAGATTATCATTTAAAGAGACTCCTTCATGTTTCGCAGAACAATCAAACACCACACGGAGTTTACCTGGCTTCCTCGGGTTAAAGACGGGATGATGGGGCAAATACCACTTCCCTGGCTCACTCTGATCAACTAGTCTTTCAACGTAACCCTTCATTATATGTTTATCGACGACTTCCTTATATTTGGACCAGAGTTCTGCATCTGACAGAAATTTCTTCTGTAAACCCATTAGTCTCTTAAGAGCAACTTTCCTATTACAAACCAACTGTCTATCTTTGAATCTCCATGGTAGGCCAACGCTGAAACGCCCGTTTTCGTATTTACAAGAGTCCTCGGCTATTTTAACTGCTTTTAAGTCTTCTACAGAACGACCCTTCCCTGGGACACCGCAGTCACAAAACTCCTTGTCATACATATTTTTAATCATAGTTTCTAGTTTGTCCCCATCGTTTGCAACTAATGATGATATGTGGACTATGGGTATAGGTCCTCTCACTGTCCATCCCAGTGGTGTTTTCGTCGCAAACAGATCATCTCTACCTCCAAATCTCTCTTCTAATACCTTGTGAGCTTCTGGCACACTACATCCAATGAGTACTCTCACTCTTCCATCTTGCAGTGTTGGAAGAGGTATGTCACACAGGTATGGCTTACCGACAACCGTTTCACGACTAGGTACTATAGCTTCGCCAAGTTTCATACTGGAGGTAGTGTAAGCAGTATCCACTTCCACGGTTTCCCCAGTAGCCAAGGATTCTAACTGAAATGACACTCGTTCACAGAATTGAAAGTATTTACAACCAAGGGTTGCTTTGGGCCTTTAATACCCAAGCAACCAGCCAGTTCAGCATCTATCAATGTAACGTCTGAACCATTATCCAACAATGCATAAGTCTCTACTGAAGATTTCGGTCCTTTCACCTTAACTGGTAATACCCCTAAGAAAACTTGTGGGATGTCAAGGGGTCTAGAGATACTATTACAATTAACCGAATTCCCAGGTTCGTTCACTGTTCTCAGAAGTGGGTGCATATCCGTTAAACCACTACTTCCTTTTTGTCGCCTTACAATTCCACTTTGTATGCCCAATCTTTAAACAACTGAAACACAGCCGCTTCTGCTTTGCCATTTTTAACCTTTCTACGGGTGACATAGCGATAAAGCGATTACAATCACTCAATTGATGCATGTTATGGCAAAAAATACACTCATCCTTTCTCGTTGTGTCTTGAGACTTCACCACAAATGCCTTCCTTATATTCACTGGTTCCTTAGGTTCTACCTTAGAATGCAAAATGCTGGCGAATTTGCCCATCGCCTGGTTGACACTGTCCTTCACCAGTCTCAGAATATCATCAAACCTTGGCTCGATACCCTCATCCTCTATACGAGAGCTTATTTTTACCCACTTCCTTTGCAGCCGAGTAGGTAGGCGTCTCGCAATTACCTCTAGGACTGAGCTCGAGTTGAGGTCACTCATGCAATTCATAGAAATCAAGGTATTCTTATAAGTCATAAGATTATCTAAAAACTCAGTAAGTGCCTTGGAGTCATCTTGAAGTTGACTGCCGTTACCTTTGACAGCTTCGTATACGTTCCTTACAATCATTGAAGGTCTTCCAAACCTTTGACGTAATATGCTCATAGCCTCAGCGTATCCCTCATTAGGGGGCATGAGCTTACAGCACTGTATAGCTCTTGAAGCATCTCCAGTGCAATACCTCATCAAATACATTAACTTCAATTCATCACTTAATAAAAAACTACTCAGCATGATCTCAAACTCCTTTACAAATTGTAAATAATCAGCCGGGTTTCCATCGAAACACAGCGGTTTAAATTTAGGGAGTTTGATGTTCCTATTATCCCTGAACGGCGAAACAGTAACATCAACCATGTCATGCTTAACATCAGACACATCGTTACAATTAACAGACAAGTCACCATGACTTACTTTCCTGTTTGCATCCAAGACACTCTGTCCCTTCTTTGACCCAGGCATTGTTGAACTTGACCAAATTCCAAAAATGTTCCAGATATTGCTTGTTCAAAGAGGACTTGACCGGCACCAGGAAAGGTGAACGGTGACTATCCAAAGTCGTGCCAACTGTCGAAAACCGTTTAAAAACTGACGTTGTACTGTCAGAAACTGTCAGGCACGTCTCGTAAACCGTCAACGCCCAGATCTTGCTACGCTGGGACTCACGCTGTTCCTTGAAGTTTCTCAGAAACGCTTAGTAATAATGGACGAAAAAACTAAAACACAAATAGGCGACTCGAGGATTCTTTATTGTGACACCAACATATAAAAAATGTTTTCACTAAGGTGTGTGAACAAATATTACAATAATGAATCACAATATTACTTCTGACGGTTTTCTGCTGTCTTCTTTCTGAACAGCGACCGATGAGACGATGACTGTCGTATTGATGCCTCCGCGAAAATTGGGGAAGTTGGTTTTGAGCAAACAACCATGAATTGATCGTTCAATCTTCAACTACGTTGACAGATGTTTTTGTAACGTTTACCACAAAACGTTCAACAAATCCTAACGATATCTTCTAGGACGACTGACCTTGAAGAACTAGCGAAGATGGCAGATGATATCATGGATGTGTTATCAAATAATGGCATGATTAGTGTGTCCACAGAGGCAGTACCACCAAGCCTTTCCACATCTTTGAAGGATGCACTAATGTTTTGGTTACTTTCTCAGTTAACATCACAGATGCAAGACTTACGACTGGAAGTGTCTGAGCTTCAAGAACAACGAAACCAGTCTCATACGGTATCCAAACAGCGGCGATCAAGGTCTAGACGACGTTCTAGAACACCTTCTCAAAGCCGTAATATTTGCTTGTATCATAGGAGGTATGGGCATAATGCCCTGAAGTGTGTTCGACCGTGCATAATCAACAGTGGTAACTCAACTCAGGGAAACTCCCCAACCAGACAGTAATGGCGACGGCTGTTACTGGCAATCACCCCAGTCGCCTTTTCTATGTGAGGGATTTGACTACCGGCACGTTATTCCTGGTAGATACAGGCGCCGAGGTCAGTGATATTCCCCTTTCAGTATCCGGGCGATCAGCCAAAATACCTGGGAAACTTTCACTCCGCGCTGCCAACCAAACCAACATACAGACGTATGGCGAACAGTCAATGATTTTAAACCTAGGAATACGCCGACGTTTTGCATGGATCTTCATAGTAATAATAATAATAATAGTATATTCTCATTTTGTACATGAGAGACGCCAGTTTACAGGCATCATCAATATGATAAATTACATATACGATTAGCAATCATAATTAATAATAATGTTTTAATAAAATACACATTTTTTCCTACTTGTGTAGGACACACCAAATATACAGGCATGGATAAGCATTATATAAATTTCATAAATTTGGTTTATGGTTAAGTTACATGGTTGCTGGCGTTTTTGTCTTAGGTCTGTGGGAACAATATGATAACCAGTCATTCAATGGAGCACGTCATGAAATATAGGAATATTAACTTCGCATTAACAAAAAAACCCAAGTAAGATAACAAGTCATTCAATGGAGCACATCATGAAATATAGGAATATTGTCTTCGCATTAACAAAAAAACCCAAGTAAGTTTTGGATGGATTAAAAATACTTGGGAAAAAATAAAGCTTGAAGTAATTCCTCAATATAACTTGGGTGTGTACAAATCCGAATCTTATTTTTGATTTGATTTATATCCAAATTGGGTAATAAGGAAGCTATTTTTACAGATACGATCAGTTATGTTATAAGCTACAATCGTGACGTTGTATTACAAATTGATACTTTTCCATTGGTATAAGAGTATATTCCACAAATGTAATCCAGGTTGCGTCGTGGAGAAAGTTAATTCGTTATTAACCAGGCAACTGAAAGATACGGGACCAATAATGTTTGCAGATCATTTGTCATTGTAAATGGTCAAATATCCACATTATTCATTCTCATTCAAAAAGTCAAATGGAAGCTGAAATGGTGAGAGAAAAAAGAAGACAAACAACAGCAACGCAAAAGAAAGCAACGGGAGTCCTTAAGGAGTGATTAATAAATATATACATATATATTCTGTTTAGTAACTGTGGTTATTTTGGTACACAAACTAACTAGTCCCGTTATGCTAACTTTTATATTATGTGTAAACTAATATTACTGTCCTGTGTAGAAATGTTAATCATCTAGTTCCAATAATATTAAAATTTATAATTGTAGTTTGTTGTAACTACACGTTTAAAGAACTTAAAATATCTATGTAGGGTGAAAAAGAAGGTGTAAGAGTCAGGCGCAAAAGTGCATTGTCATCTTTGAGTAGTCTGGTGACTGAGGAGATGAACACTGGAAGTGTGTTTGCATCGCGCACATTAGCTGGTAGTCTATTCCAAATGACTGAAAACTTATTTAAGAAGAAGTTGTACCGCACGTAAGTCTGACAGTGCTCCATAGCAGCTAGGTTGTGATGATTTCTAAGATTGTAACTGATGACAGCGGTAGGTTTAGTTATTGGCTCGGAGGAATGCAAGAGAAGATTAGTTAGCTTATAGTAAAAGATAAGGTTTAGCTTAAGGCGTCTTTTCCAGAGGGGTTCTAATCTTAGTCTTACGCATCGCTCATGGTATTCCAGACCACTTTCTAAACCAAGAGTTCTTGAGGTAAACTGCCGTTGCACTCCCTCTAATTTAAGCTTGTCATTTTGTCTTAGTCCGCTAAGAATAAACGGGCAGTATTCTAAGATAGGTCGGACACATACTTTGTATAATAAAACCCTAGTTTCACAACAAAAGAAATTGCGTGTTATGCATCCTATCAGCCTTCGCGTTTTACGTCTGGCATAATCAGTCTGTTCAGCGAACGTTAGGTTACTAGAGTATCTAATACCGAGATCTACGACTGAGTTGAGCTTAGCTAGTTTTCGCCCATTTATTTCAAGAGTTAGATCAAGGTTACTGTTGCCGATACAAATCCAGCCGCATTTGTCAATGTTAAAATTTAGACAGGATTCAGCACACCATGTTGCGAGGCTACTTAGTTCAAGATGTATTTTAGTAACCATATCGCTTAATTCATGAGTGTAGCAGGAGTAGACGACTTTGAGGTCGTCAGCATATAGGAATGGTTTGCCTAAGGTGAAGCACTTGCAAATGCTGTTAATGTAGACTGTGAATAAAAGTGGACCTAGGACACTACCTTGCACGACCCCACTTGAGATCTGCCTAGGATGAGACAATACAGATCCAACTTTGGTTATTTGTACCCTGTTGCTTAGAAATGATTTTAACCAGTTCAGTAATGGGTTGCGAATTCCACAAGAGTACAGCTTCTCAAAGAGAATACTGTGAGATACCATGTCAAATGCCCTAGATATATCGAAGTAGAGAACAACGACTAGCTTACGTGCTTCGCGACTACTAGTGATGCAGTTGAAAAAGTCGAAGTGGCAAGTAACGCAGGATCTATTTTTGAGAAATCCGTGTTGAGACCTTGTAACAAGATCTTCCCTAATTAGGTAGTCTGACAATTGATCTTTTACAACTTTCTCCATGATTCGTGAGATAACTGGGGTTATATTTATGGGTCTGTAATTGCGGACGTTTGCCCTATCACCAGATTTGTAATGTGGAATTATGAAGCTAGTTTTCCACTCACTAGGGTAAGTGCCAGTGTCCATAGATATTGAGAAGAATTTAAGAAGTAACAAGGGTATATCACACCCACTGTTTTTGAAAATTATCGAAGCGAGGCCATCCGGTCCCGTACTAGTGGAAGGTTTAAGGCTTTTAATTGCTTGTACTATTAACTGATTAGTGAACACAATGCTTTCAAGGGAAGAGATAGTAAGGGGAGCGGTTTCACCAGGCATATGTGTTTCTAAACTAAAGTTTGCAAACCAATCACTGAAGAGTTCACAGATAGTGGCAGGTTCATTGTAGATTACTTTGTCGTGAAGTAAGTATGGGATTTCCCTCGCCGACTGCATTCGTTTTTTAAGAAGTGCCGTTAAGTTATAAACTTTGGAGGTACTTTCAAGTGCCGTTAACTCTTCGTCGAGGTCCTTTTGAGAGCGTAGGCGCTTGAGAGATTCAAGAGACTCGTGGATTGAGAGCAATAGTGATATGTCCTTAGTGGAATAGTACTGTTTCTTCAGTTTCCTTAACTTATTACGGTGTGCCCTTGGAATATATTCAGTTCGGTGTCTACTTAATTTCACTATTTTCTTTGGAGCAACTGTATCTAGACAAAGGGTAACATTCCTGTAAAACAGGGTTACTAAGGCCTCCAGGGAGTCAGTGGTAAAATAGTCATCCCATTGACAGAGTCGAATAAGTTCTTGGACTAATCCCCAGTCTGTATATTTGTAACTACGACATATTGTGCTTCCTGAGTCTTGTTTGTTTCCTGTATTTAGTGGTGAGAAAGGCAGAGAGCAGAGTACCATTCTATGGTCACTACTGGAAAATCGATTACCAACATACGTGGATACTGGGATTGTGTCATGACAAAAAACAAGGTCCAACATGTTGTCACCACGAGTAGGTGTCTGGACGTGTTGTTGCCATCCATAACAGTCTATAGTGGCAAGTAATTCGTCGAAGCGTTGGGGGCCGGAACTAGTTAGCCAATTGACTTCTGGAAGATTGAAGTCCCCTGCAATTATTTTGTAATTAGCACTAAACGAGGATGCGTGTGCAAACGATTTAGCTAATAACGCATCAGTTTCTTTTGTTGAGCTTGGTGCTCGATAAACACAGCCTATGAGAAGTTTGTACTTATCTCCATGTAAGACAACCCAGAGTGAGTCAGGTACATTATTCATTGTTTCATCTTCCACCTTACTGACTACAAATGAGCTATGTATATATATGAGACATCCTCCACCACGCTTGCAATCTCTGTTTGCACGGTGTACAGTGTAATCATCGATACCTATATGCACATCAAGTACAGAGGATGAGCACCATGATTCAGTAATCAGAGCTACAGTAGGCTTGGCGACTAATAATAATGTCCTTAGTTCAGATATCTTATTGATTAAGGAACGTGCATTAATTAGCAATATCGTGAATAAGTCACGGGATACTACAAACTGGCTTAAAATGTCACCATAACCTAAATCTATTTGTGCGTCAGCACCGCAAGAATTTATGAATGAAAAGGAGGTCGGACTGGGTGTCTGTACATCGGGTTGGAGTGCAATGAGGTGGTCCTAGGTGCCATGGGTCGTACCAGTGATTCGGGACACCTGGAAAATTTACCATGTGTTCCTGGATATAAGGGTAGTACAGGTTGGGCCTAGGTTGACGGTTAAAAGGCATAGCATCAGAAGGTCTACCCATCCAACTGCTATTCGTCATACCGGTATACACCTTCGGGTTGTTTTTATAACTTAAAGGGAATTGTGAAGGAAGGTGCTTTGGCTGCAAGACTTTAGGAGTCTTGGAGCCTGACTTTCTATAAGGTGGAGCATGCGGAACACCTCCAGATGTACTTATGTTTCGAGAGGAGTTTTTCGTAACAAGTGATGGTTTGTTGGCATTCTTACTCTCAGCAGGCTTATTGAATACAAAGTATTCTTCCCCATCATTAGTCTCAACCCTGCGAAATTTGTTCATCGTGGTGAGGTTACTACGTTTGGGGGGAAATTTCTTAGAACAACTTGCAGAAGTTCTAGTCATTTTAACATCTTTCGATGAGGCTTTTTTTACAGGGGTACTGGTATCTAAATCAGTTCCTAGTTCCATTGGCAGGTGTGGTTGTTGTGTAGTTTGCTGAATGCTAGTTTCAGCACTAGGTGTCTGTTGCTGTGCACGATCCTTATTTGGTAAATCAAAGCTAGAGGAGGTGACCAGGTTATTACTACGCATTATTCTGCGCTGACACGGTGTTTTATCCTGAGCTACGGTTATAGACTTATAACTGCTATTCAGTCTTAAGTGATCCTGACATTTAGTAAACTTACTAGCATCAAGGGAATTACTGAATTTAAAAATGATTGGGCAATTAGCCTGGTTAGACTTTTTACGAAGTCGTTTGCATTCACATGGAACACTAGCCATGCCGCAACAAATCAGGATTTTGTGTCTTACAGTTTTCAGGGGCAGAGAATCTGGGACGTTGTAAACTATAGCTTGGTGAGAAGAGGTTATACGCTTCATCACCTCCGTAGCCAAGCAGTCAATCAGATTTTCAGCTTTATTTAGGTTGTCTGGAGATATTTTAGGATGCCTTTCTAAAAGACAGGCTATTGGGTCTAAATTCAAAAGCTTATTTTGAGTTACATCCAGTAAACACTTAACCTGACCAATATCAGACCGGCTCTCCGTGGTATTTGAGATTGGCAGTGACATACTATCAAACTGATCTAATTTTTTCTGAATTTCACTTACTTGCCTCTGCATATCTTTCAAAAGGAGGTTTAGTTTACAGAACTCAGAGTTCTCTAACAGAACATCTTTCACCTGTATCACAGGAGTGAGATCTGCACTCAAACCATTTTGAGAGCTAGTAGTTGATACTGTATTACCAGGCGGTAATGCAGTTATAACCGAATTTAAGCCACTATCTAAAACAATTGTGTTTCTACGAACACGTTTTTTAGAGATTTGGACCATAATTTCAAGAATTATATGACAATAAGCAGTAAATAAATTTCAGAGCAAACACGTGCAAAAATGTCACCAATTTCGAACGTACCGCCAAGGAAAGTGGCTGACGTATATCACGATATACTAGGTGCAGACTTCTTAAGTCATTTCAATCTGTTAGTTGATATCAGCAAGAAAACACTGATTGACAATTGCATCCAACTCAAGATCCACGGTATCACATATGATTATTCCGTTCATAGTATCTGCATAGAAAAGCTGAAGAGTGAAATGTTTTCTACTTTATTACGTTTTCCTAAAATTCTTAAACCATCATACAGCGTCGAGGATATACCTTATACAGTTACTCATCAGATCATCACAAGAGGACAACCTGTGAAGGCACGTCCACGACGGTTACCGCCTGATAAACTAGCAGCAGCTAAGTCAGAATTCGAACATATGATGCAGCTAGGCATCATACGACCATCTAACAGTCCACCTTTGCATATGGTACCCAAAGCTGATCATGACTGGCGACCATGTGGAGATTATCACGCTTTGAATAATGCTACGGTCCCAGACCGTTATCCTATACCCCATCTCCATGACTTCTCCTTGACCTTACATGGAAAGACCATTTTCACTAAAGTTGACTTGGTCAGGACATATTATCAAATACCAGTCCTCCGGGAGACATTGCAAAAAACAGCAATTATCACGGCTTTTGGGTTATTCGAATTCTTGAGAATGCCTTTTGGACCAAAGAATACTGCTCCAACCTTTCGGCGGTTTATGGACCAAGTTACCCAAGGTCTTGATTTCGTCTTTGTATACATCAACGATGTCTTAATAGCCAGCTAATCGATGGAGGAACATATGGAACACTTGAGCGTGTTATTTCAAACGTTTGAACAATTTGAAGTTGTTATTAATCCAAAGAAATGTATTTTTGGTTCCCCTTACATTGAATTTTTAGGACATCAAATAACTACCGAAGGCATTAAGCCTACCGGAGATAAGATATAAACTATTAAGAACTTGCCCGAACCAGATTCCCTAAAGAAACTTAGACATTTTCTCGGGATGTTCAATTTCTATCGACGTTTTATTCCATCATGTGCCTCCACAGTTCAGCCACTGACCGACCCACTTAGGTGCAATTCGAAGAAATTCCAGTGGTCTGAAGAAGCAAAAGCAGCATTAAATAATGCAAAAGATGCCTTATTCAACGTTGTAATGTTGTCTCACACCGACCCAGAGGCCTCATTCATTCTATGTACAGATGCATCACAGGCAGCAGTAGGAGCAGTTTTACAACAAAAGTTCAACAATGACATCACTCCACTTGCTTTCGTCTCCAAGAAGTTGGAACCTGCGCAAACTCGTTACAGCACCTTTGGCAGAGAACTGTTAGATTTCTATCTAGCAGTGAAACATTTCAGCTTCTTACTACATGGTGGACATTTTACTATCTTAACCGACCATAAGCCTCTTTATTATGTTTTCACCACTTCGTCGGACAGACACTCTCCAAGAGACGCCAGACAACTGGATTACATATCACAATTCTCAACAGACATCCAGTTCATCAAAGGAGATTCCAATATCGTAGCCGATTCCTTGTCTCGATGTGATGTTGATCAGCTACTGTCTTCGATAGACATTAGCTTAGAAAATATAGCCAAGTTGCAGAAAAATGACGCCTAACTTCATACTTGTAGACGAAAGTCCTCCCTATAGTTGCAGGATATACCTATTCCTCTTTCTGATACAACTATCGTCTGCGACTTTTCAACCGGCGTTCATCGACCTTCTGTTCCACTAAGTTGTCGAAAACCTTTGTTTGAATATCTGCATTCTCTGTCTCATCCTGGAGTACGTGCTACGGTCAAGTTAATCAGCGAGCGTTTCGTTTGGCCTAAGATGAACTCCGATATTCGGAAATGGGCACGCCAATGCTTGCAATGTCAAAGATCCAAGGTACATCATCATACCGTCACAACTCTAAAGCAGTTCAGATTACCAGATAAACGAACTCAGCACGTGCATATAGATATAATTGGACCATTACCGCCATCCAGAGGTTTTACACATATCCTTACCGCTACTGATCGATTTACCTGATGGGCTATTGCTTGTCCGCTCAACGACATATCTGCAGAAAATACCGCTTCGTTTTTCCTAGATCTCTGGGTGTCAAACTATGGAGTACCAACAACTATCACAACAGACCGAGGAGCTCAGTTTCAATCAACTCTGTTTCGAGAGTTCACGAGACTCCTTGGAGTGAACCATATCTCCACTACAGCTTATCATCCTGCAGCGAATGGTCCGGTGGAACGTTTCCATTGACAACTACCCACTAGGTCCAATAACATTCTTGGTCTTATATTCACGATCAACGTAGCACCATCTACAATTCATGTGGGACATGAATTCCCAGGTAGCGATCATAAAATAGTTGAATGTTCGTTTAATATTTCTCCAGAAACTATACGCAGAAACGAAGTTAGTCGGACACCTATAAGACTATACACGCAGGTTGATTGGGACCTGTATCAGGACTTGACTAGATACTCTAATTGGGATTCCTGCTTTACCAATGACTCCTTAGACGAAGTCCTTAAAAACTTCTATGACATTATACAGTCGGTTATTGATGTCATAGCGCCTGTGAAACTGTTTAAATTCAAAATCCCTCAAGGTGATTTTATTCCAATATCATTAAGAAGAAGTATGCGGAAGCATTCATTAAGTTTGTCAATGGAGTTGAAGATTGAACGATCAATTCATGGTTGTTTGCTCAAAATCAACTTCCCCAATTTTCGCGGAGGCATCAATACGACAGTCATCGTCTCATCGGTCGCTGTTCAGAAAGAAGAGTGAAACATCGTCAGAAGTAATACAATGATTTATTATTGTAATATTTGTTTTCAGACCTTAGTTCAGTTATTATTTTTATATGTTGGTGTAACAATAAAGAAATATCAAGCGGCAGATCGGTATTTTGGTTTTTTCGTCCGTTATAACTAAGCGTTTCTGAAATCTTCAAGGAACAGCGTGGGCCCGAGCGTAGCGAGAGCTGGGCATTAACGGTTTATGAGACGTGATTGACAAAGTTACTACAGACATAACGACTTATCGTCGTTAATTGCTATCAAAACAATCCCCATTAGAATCCATGAGTTAAAAATCTAAGTCTTAGGAATAAAGAATCGCGGGCAATTCAGTCGCCACATAACACTGGAGAAATAGCCAAACTCTTCAAAAGTAGGTTAACTAACTCCAAATCAACATATCCAAAAATAATACACCTAGGCGGCATTACTCACGAAAGTGATGAGGATATATGTGAGGTGTTTAGCACGCACTTTGCCAAACTGTACACTCTAGGAAATGACCAGGATATAGATTTCCCTCGTAAAACAGATAAGTGTCTAAGCGATGTAGTCTTAAACACCCAAGAAATCGATGAAGCCATCACAACTCTTAAGCTTACTAATAGTCCCGGCCCAGATGGAATGTCTTCCGTCCTCTTAAAAAATGGTGGAAATGACATGAATCTACTTCTTCTCAAGATATTTTCAACTTCGATAAGGAGTGGAACATATCCAAATAGCTGGAAGAAATCCTACGTTGTACCCATTCACAAAACCGGACCTACAGCGGACATAGATAATTACCGCCCCATCAACATTACTTCCGTAGTTTCACGTGTGATGGAAAAGACTGTAAAGAAGCAAATTGTTCAGCATTTGCTCTCGAAAGACTTAATATCCCCCTTCCAATACAGTTTCCTAAATAGCAGATAGTGCATTACTTGCCAATTAGATTATTTCGACCACTGTCAGTCACGTCTCGTAAACCGTCAACGCCCAGATCTTGCTACGCTGGGACTCACGCTGTTCCTTGAAGTTTCTCAGAAACGCTTAGTAATAATGGACGAAAAAACTAAAACACAAATAGGCGACTCGAGGATTCTTTATTGTGACACCAACATATAAAAAATGTTTTCACTAAGGTGTGTGAACAAATATTACAATAATGAATCACAATATTACTTCTGACGGTTTTCTGCTGTCTTCTTTCTGAACAGCGACCGATGAGACGATGACTGTCGTATTGATGCCTCCGCGAAAATTGGGGAAGTTGGTTTTGAGCAAACAACAATGAATTGATCGTTCAATCTTCAGCTACATTGACACTCCCCGGCAAAAAAGGGATCCATCCCTTTTTTCTTCACGAACAATACACGTTGACTTGGAGGCCATTGCGAGAACCTGGGTCACACGGACAGAGCTGAAATGGAAAACAAACAGAAAAGCCAACACACCACAAGCATACTCACGGCACAATCTCACACATCAATGACGACCTGCGCCTTCCAGTTAAAGGTATCCTCTTGCAGCACAATCACCACTTGCTAGAATGACTCTTGCAGAATGCAACGTGACCATAGCAGCACCTCACGATACTCTACTCACATCCTGGTATCTACTCACTACCAATTACCACTGAAATCGCTTGTCACTCATTCTGCCTCAATTCTAGTAACGATGACGCATGCGAGCCTCAGTCGCTTACACTGTTTCTCCCCGGCGTGTGAGACCGCACCTAACAATTATCTCCGTGTGCATTTCATTCTCAGCAATAGCCTAGCCTCCCCGGCGTATACGACCCATCTGCTGTCTCTAACATCAATCAATTCATTCATGGATGTAGAAGACAAGAAACAACTTCAGAAGTAATCACGACGAAAGTTTTAACAAAATTATGCAATAAAAACAAGGTACGAAAACAACAAGTAAACACAATGAATCCAAAAACACCAATTGATATGACACACCACACGTATATACAAACAGTACACACAGACTCGCGGATCATGTCTTAGTGGAATTCCTTCGAAGAATCGCAGGACTTACACCAGTACGCCTACAACCCTTCACAGGTTGACGATTGTAAGTTGTGGAATGTCCGGACACAAACAAGATTAACCAACAATTACAATAATTGGAACTCACACAATTATTTAACACAAACATATGTACAATCAACACATCAAAATGGTGTATTCTGCCTTGACGAACTACCCTTGAAGAACTGTAGGACTTACAGCAGTACGCCTACATTCCTTCTCAGGTTGATCATCCAAGTGGAAGTCGTCCGGACACAAACAGAATTACTAACAGCTAGGTGACAGATGATATCAATTCAGTATATACAATATGAACATATGTACAAAATCACACACCAAGCACATTGGACTGCTCATTGATGCGCTACCCTTTGAAGAACTGCAGGACTTACAGCAGTACGCCTACAACCCTTCTCAGGTTGACGCCCTAGGTTGGAAAATCGTCGCAGAGTTCATTTGCTAACTTCCTTCTATCAGCTATATCCTCAAATCTGAACGGCAACACGCCCATGTCATTGTATCGTAGAATATAGATGACTAACAAACACACGACGTATCTGGTCAACCAAGCGTACGCACAGAGTAATTTCCACCAAAGATAATAGCATTCAAATAGTTACTTGAAACTAGAAATGCCTTTATTCGTGCAAGTCAATTTAACAATTACTCTTTCGTTTACACTTGGTTTATCCTCTCTAAACTGAGCAATATCTTTCGTCCTTTCAAATGCACCAATACCATCAAAATCATTGCACAAGATACTTGAGTTCATGGGCGTCTTTTCCATTGTGGATGACAACACCAACGACGACTGAGTGACACAAGTTGATGAAGTTAGCGGTGGATCAGAAGCTGTTGTTGCTCGACTTTCAGAAATTTGTCTACCTGCAAGACCGCCACCACTACTGTCTTTTACTATCAGCTCAGGTTTAGCAATAGCATCTGATGATAGGTGGGCTACATGCTAATCAATTACACTGACGGTCTCACAAGTATGTATGCCTTCTGCAAATGCATCTGCATTTATTTCTACTTCACGTTGTAGTTGTACAGAACCTTTAATTAACTTAGCAGTAGTGGGCATATCCCTCATCTCATCATGATCAACCAAAGACAAATGTGAAGTATCATGATCATTATTACGAATATTCACTTTACCGTCAACTTCATCATTTTCAAACTCTTTATTAACAGCGGTAGACAATTTGGGTTCCTTCTCACAAATCATTAAAGGCTTTATAACTTCACTCTGACTAGTAATACCTTGTAAACTTGTAGGGTCAGAACTGCACTCTGAAGCAGCAACTCTATTCTGTGACACTCTATTCAACAATGGCTTACCAGTTGCAACTACAGACTTCTTCACCGCACCGTCATCGTCACACGATTCGGAGTCAGACATTCATTTCTCATTTGGCTTATCCCTGAACTTGCTCACTGATTCACAGTTCACCTTTGTATGCACCTCTTGCAAACGTGTAAAACACAACCGTGTTTGTCTTGCATCTTGTAACTTATCTGTTGAGGATGTGCTACGAAACCTGTTACACTCACTAGGTCTATATGCATTACTAGGCATCATGGGGCCTTCTCGATATCCACCTCTCTGAGGCCCTTTCGTGATCAATGATTGCATTTTGCTCTCAGACTTCTCTATTCTAGGGGTGAGATGTAATAGACTGGCGAACTTGCTCATAGATCGATTGACACTGTCCTTCACCAATCTCAGAATATCATCAAACATTGGCTCGATACCCTCATCCTCCATACGGGAGCTTATCTTCACCCACTTCCTTTGCAGTCGAGTAGGTAGACGTCTCGTTATTACCTCTGAGATTGAGCTCGAGTTGAGGTCACTCATGCAATTCATAGAAATCAAGGCATTCTTATAAGTCATAAGATTATCTAAAAACTCAGTAATTGCCTTGGAGTCATTTTGTAGTTGACTGCCGTTACCTTTCACAGCTTCGTATACGTTCCTTACAATCATTGAAGGTATCAATGTAGTTGAAGATTGAACGATCAATTCATGGTTGTTTGCTCAAAACCAACTTCCCCAATTTTCGCGGAGTCATCAATACGACAGTCATCGTCGCATCGGTCGCTGTTCGGAATGAAGTCAGAAATAAACCGTCAGAAGTAATATTGTGATTTATTGTAATATTTGTTCACAGAACTTTGTAGAAATTTTTTTTATATATTGGTGTTACAATAAAGTATTGTCAAGCGGCCAATCGGTGTTTTGGTTTTTTCATCCGTTATTACTAAGCGTTTCTGAAAAACTTCAAGGAACAGCGTGAGTCCCAGCGTAGCAAGATCTGGGCGTTGACGGATTACGATTCGTGGCTGACAGAAATTCTTCCAATCCTTGACGTAGTATGCTCATAGCCTCAGCGTATCCCTCATTAGGGGGCATGAGCTTACAGCACTGTATAGCACTTGAAGCATCTCCAGTGCAATACCTCATCAAATACATTAACTTCATTTCATCACTTAATAAAAAACTACTCAGCATGATCTCAAACTCCTTTACAAATTGTAAATAATCAGCCGGGTTTCCATCGAAACACAGCGGTTTAAATTTAGGGAGTTTGATGTTCCTATTATCTCTGAATGGCGAAACAGTAACATCGACCATGTCATGCTCAACATCAGACACATAGTCACAGTTAACCGACAAGTCACCATGACTTACTTTCCTGTTTGCATCCAAGACACTCTGTCCCTTCTTTGACCCAGGCATTGTTGAACTTGACCAAATTCCAAAAATGTTCCAGATATTGCTTGTTCAAAGAGGACTTGACCGGCACCAGGAAAGGTGAACGGTGACTATCCAAAGTCGTGCCAACTGTCGAAAACCGTTTAAAAACTGACGTTGTACTGTCAGAAACTGTCAGGCACGTCTCGTAAACCGTCAACGCCCAGATCTTGCTACGCTGGGACTCACGCTGTTCCTTGAAGTTTCTCAGAAACGCTTAGTAATAATGGACGAAAAAACTAAAACACAAATAGGCGACTCGAGGATTCTTTATTGTGACACCAACATATAAAAAATGTTTTCACTAAGGTGTGTGAACAAATATTACAATAATGAATCACAATATTACTTCTGACGGTTTTCTGCTGTCTTCTTTCTGAACAGCGACCGATGAGACGATGACTGTCGTATTGATGCCTCCGCGAAAATTGGGGAAGTTGGTTTTGAGCAAACAACAATGAATTGATCGTTCAATCTTCAAGTACATTGACAATCACCTTTTTGAATGTGTGGACAATGGTCGTTCGTCAGCAGCATTATTTCTAGATGTTGGGAAAGCTTTTGATAATGTCCCACATAACAGACTCATACTGAAACTCCTATCTAATGGAAGGAGTGGAAGGCTTCTTGAGTGGATAGCTTCCTTTCTTACAGGAAGAGAACAGTTAGTTAAAGTCAACCATCACTTATCAACATCCAAACTGATAACCAGCGGCGTGATACAAGGTAGTGTTCTTGGCCCTACCCTATTCATTGTAGTCATAAATGATATTGTCTCTATGATCAAGTATGGCAAGCCATACCTCTTTGCAGATGACCTCAAAGTTGTCTATGATTTCGACTATAATGATATGAATATTGTTAGTAAAATCCAAGAAGACCTAAATAGTCTATGTAATTGGAGTGAAAAGTGGCAGTTAACGTTCAATCCAGCTAAATCTGGGATAACATACTTCGGACGTTGGAAACCTAGTATGTGTCTGTACATGTACGGTGACCTTGTCTCAAACACGAACACAGTCACAGATCTCGGGGTAACATACTCAGATCTTACCTTTACTGAACATGCAAATAAGGTGGTATCTGATTGTAAACGTCTAACCGGTTTTGTGCTACGCAACTTTTACACTCCAGAAGCCAGATTAGCCATATATAAGATATGCATTCGCCCCAAACTTGAATACTGTGCCCACTTATACAGTAGCTTTAAATCAGCAGACAGAAAAAAAGTTGAAAGTGTCCAAAGATTCCTCACGAAACGCATATTAGGCTATGGTCAGCAAATAGAATACCTTGACAGATGTATTCGACCGGACTTAGAGCCTTTATGGTTAAGAAGAGTGAAGTGCAATTTATTTCTCTTATTCAAAGTTATAAGAAAGCACTGTAACAGTAACTCGTCCATAACCTGGGCTAATCCTAAATCGTATGGACTACGCAACCATAACTACCTTCTCAAGGTTAACACCCATAAACTCACCACTAGAGCCAACTTCTTCACCATTAAATATTGCAAACTTTGGAACCGACTACCCTCTGAGATTAGATCCTGTGAAAGGCCTGACAGTTTCAAAAGGAGCCTAGAAAAACATATTAACATGTCCACCCTAGCCCGCCTCAAAGATCTCAACTGCTGGTAGAGTGGAGAGACAATGGCATTTCAATATTTAGCTACAGAAAGTACACTAGTTCCCAGACCAACATAATAATACTTAGTAATTATGTAGGTTCAATACTTGAAATTAGATTGTCATTAAAATACTTAAAATACTTATGCGGCAAAGGTTCTCTTGGTTTACCGCTCTTATTTCCCTTATAACACTCAATTATTGAGCCTAATGTATTCTTTGATAATACGAATTATGACACTGATTATGCTCTTATTATACATAGATTGATTTACTTTACGACTACCTGTAGTACTAACTACCCTTCTGTAGTATTGTTAACCAAATGCTGAAATTTTGTTGGCTCTGTTAATATCTTTTTATAATATATGTAGACAGGTTACTTTGCAATGTCAAATGTTTACTATATATAAGACTGTCATAATAATTTAGTACACTAAGTCCTGCCAACCGACCTTACCTTCAGTTCATACTACCTACATTGATCCCTAACTATAGTGTTCTGCTGAATCTCGCTCCACTATTCACAAAACCTATTCTTTTTATTCTTTAAGGTTTTAACTTCTTATAAAGTAATCTGTTCATTAGGACGCATGCATACATATATAATGTTTATAAAGATGTACGCGGAGACCTATTGGAAGCACTCATTAAGAAAGCTAGGGAGATGGAATATGAGGTACGAACATGTCTGGTACCAAGCAATATATTTGCGGTAGCCATAATAATTATAGTCTCAGAGCCTGACATCAAAAAAGGAGGGAGGGTGGCGCTAGCTAATCAGTAGATATGGTGGTGGTCACTAAGGTGAATCGCCCCATTCTGCAGGAACAGCAATATACAATTTGAATGCTCGAGATATTTCTGATTTTTATGAGGGATTAGATCTTTATCTTGAAAAAGATAATAATGAACGCCTAGACAGATCATGCTTCTGCCCTTAAATATATACCATTCACTCAGCCTATTGTTGAGATGCGACCATGTGGGCTCTGCACAGATTTATGGGGCATCTTATAAACTAACTTGCTGTCCATTGTCGGATCTTTAAATACCACTTCACAATGTCTTATCTCATTTATTTTCTAATAACGTCTATATTTGATCCTCACTATATCCCATTAAACCTAACATTTTATAGCTTTTTATGAATCTGATTCGACTTATTCTTTTCCTATTCTCTGTAGGGTGCGGTTGAGAACCAAATGCACAAAAAGGCATAAAATATAAAAAAACCGGCATAAGGAAAAAATGTATTAAAACCAAAAGTGGACATCATGATAGTGCAAACTGTACAGGAAGCATTATACATTGCAAATGAACGTTGTCAGCCTAGGGAGTTTCCTTTATTAATGCATTTATTGGTGATACTTGGACTTACCCATTTCATTACACTTTATTGATGCACCTTAGCACTTTTACTTTTCTAAAACAGCTTTCAATCCCTTGTAAACGTTGTACTTACCTCAATATTGGTTGGTTATCGTATGCCGACAACCACGGGATGAAAACGAAACGAAGTCCATTTTCCCGCTCAACCTGGAGGACGATTGCACAATTCAATAATTATACAGCCTAGTTCAGACAATGAGTGTATTTATATATATATCAAATATTTAACTGTTGAAACATTACTGACTTGTAGACAATCTACGATTTGATATTATATCATACTTGAGCGTGCCTGTAAAAATGGCATGCATTTTCATGTAAATTTATATGTTTATATGAGAATATACATTATTATTATAACTGAAAAGCTCCCTAATAAAACAAGCTGACTAATCTAAGTGGACTGAACACCTACCATTTGTTCTTCTCAGTATCCGACCAACTGTCAAAGAAGATTTAGGATGTACACCAGCTCACCGTGTGTATGGTACTACCCTCACATTGCCTGGTCAGTTAGTTTTATCTAATGATTCAATCGACGCAAATATCTCCGAATTCACCAACCGCCTTACCCAGCAAATGCCTCAGCTTCGACCAGTAGCCCCTCGCCAATCACTTAAAAAAGCTCAAGTTAACAGGAGTCTACTCACTTGCAAATTTGTATTTGTTCGCGTCGATGCCATTAGAAAAGGTTTACAACATCCATATGAAGGTCTTTTTCTAGTACTTAAACGCACCGATAAATACTTCACGCTGAACGAACAGGGTAAACCGGAGACTGTTTCTATCGATCGTCTTAAACCAGCATACACCGACAGCGAACATGAAACACTAGCAACGCCTGCACCAATAAACAGTGAGAAAGTCTATGCAACTCCAACTCTCCCGCTCTTCACACTTGCCCCTGTACAGACACGCATTGGACGGCAGATCTGTAAACCCGCCCGTTATGTTCATCTCAT
Organism: Trichobilharzia regenti; assembly: GCA_944472135.2. Taxonomy (NCBI): domain Eukaryota; kingdom Metazoa; phylum Platyhelminthes; class Trematoda; order Strigeidida; family Schistosomatidae; genus Trichobilharzia; species Trichobilharzia regenti. The sequence goes on from OX235266.1 coordinate 34,370,307, forward strand.
TGACTGACATAAAAAAGTACGTCAACCTCATTTAGACATTCTTCTCATTACTATTGTTGTCGAGATTCATTTCATTATAACCATAAATATTTATTAGTATTATTGTTTGTTGTTTGTCTACTGTACTGCGTGCACACGCATTCACCAAGTATATATATTTATATATGAATTTCACAAATGCTAACGACCACGTCATGGTTTATTATGTACATAAATTTTTTATTTAAAATTATAACAGGTTTTGATTTTTTTAAATTCCTGAATCATGCTTGCATGCGCTAATCATTATACGACACGAATGCATTCCATACATCCTGATCTAATTTTGTATCCTCATTATTGCTGCTGTCACTTTTTGTTATCCCTATTATTAACATTATCAATTATTAATATTGCATATATTCATGTAATCGTTCACGAGGACAGTACTGGTGGTCCTCCGGACCTCTAAGAGCCGTGTGGTGTCCTCAAAAATAAACTTATCGAATTTTTACTACTATGTGAGAAATGAACATATTGTACATTACTTTGTTTTAATCATAATCTCCGTACTTTGTACTTTGCCTCGGGTTTTGAATGAAAATATAGTTCTGCCTTCGACTCTTCGTTTTCTCCACCATTTCAACTGCCATCGATCAATTCTAACCACCTGCTTTCCATCTCAAATTTTCGCAGGAGCACCGTAGTTTCTTCCTACGTACTTTTGTCGACCTCCGGCAATATCAACATTGGAGAATTAGTATTGTAGCAGTCTTCATGCAATAGCTCTGGAGTCTATTACGTTAATTGTGGATTTTGGGCCTCGTAAATACCCAAGTAACAGAACTTTAATATATTCTTCCAGTAACTTAACTGATTTGGTATTTTATTTTCTATTTGAATTTGGGATACTACGCTAACAGAGTCTGAGGCCACCACACTTTTGCAGGCAATATAGTGTTTCCTCAATAAAGTGAGAATCGGATATTTCGGCTGCATAAAACGAGAAAGTGGTATCCTAGCAACACCAATGACTACAACAAGTCTAGGAACTATGCACTACAACTTTTACTTTACTGAATACTCCAGCAGATTTTAAATAAACACTTGACAAATATCAAATTTATACAGGAAGTCAGTAAGATTTAGTAAACTAAAAGTACTTTCGGTTTCCATAGGAGTTCTCCGTGACGAATTTATTCCTTTAAGGGCCTACACAGATTAAAACTTCATTTCAATAACACTTACGTGAAAGAAGTTCCATTCTTCATTACTAAACTTGATGAAAAGAATCTTGTGTTTTAATCTAAAAACCGGAGCATTCCTAATGTTTTACTTTATGTAAGTGCAGTTACATACAGTTGCACTAAGATCTGAGTGCAACTCGATGCACAATAGTATGTACACAAATAAACTAAAAGATAATGTCCTGCTTACCTGATGAACAACTTGTCCTTATTCCACGATTATAACTTCCTTCCACCTATGAGCCTGAGTTATGTCAATGAAGTCGCAATATTATATCAGTTGAATCTTCCCCCAAAACCAAGGCTAATTGAAACCAATAGCAACATAGCAACAGGCGTCACTGCGGGGATATGTAATAAAGTCGCTCTATATTTTTTATGACTACGGATGCATACATATCAGGTGAATTAATCTTAACGCAGGTGAAAAATTCCTTATACTAGCCACAATGAATACGTGAACAAGAGAGGGAACAATTGTAAAATCGGTAAGATTAGTCCATATATTCCATGATAGATTTGAAGAATCACGGAATATACACATTGGGTCATAAGAGTTACCCAAGAAGACATGGGCAGATTTGAAGAATTGTAGAAATTCCGATTTATCTTTCACAGTTAGTCTTCTGCAAAATGCAAATATTACACAACTACCTCTCCTATCCGTCCGTTACAACCAGCTGAAAAGAGACTAAATACCTCTTTGATTAAGTTACAGAATAATGGATCCAATGCATATCACGTTTGCAAAATTTATACGTATGTTAACTTGTCCTATTAAGCTGAAAAATGGGCGAAGTTCAACTATAGCATCCCAAGAGATGAGAACGCTTCAATGACCTTGAACGCATGCTAGTCGTTGGCTAACGGCACCTTTCATTATCATTGCTGAAATATCAACACTTCATCAAATAAGGAGCAAGTTTCACCCAGATCACGCTTTCAATTTCTGTTTGGACAATGTGATATCTCGTTAGGATTAGGATAAGGGTTAAGTATTGGCGTTAGGGCTACGGTTATGATTGGGATTAGGCAGGATTATCATTAGGGTTAGGACCAAGGTCAGGGCTAGTGTTAAGTTTAGGGTTAGGGTCAGGATTACGGTTAGGGTTGCGATTAGGGATAGATTTATATTTAATGTCGTTTATTTCAATTCGTTTTATTATCGTCATTTTCTTTGTATGTAGTCGTTGATCCTTTTACTGAAACCATAGTAATTTAACCGAGGTCTTGGAGAGGACTGCACAGCAATAGGAGAGATGGACGATTCACAAAACAGCTCATCTTCAGTCACCTCGGTGAATACATCTACAGAAACTAGTACAGCCCAGCAGCTGATACTCTTCATCACAACTGAGACGTATTTTTAAGTCATGTCAGAGAAGGATAACCTGTTTAATGCGTTTTCAAGCATTTTCTTGTCAGTATACATCCTTTTTGGGGCGCAAACTTTGAAAAGGGAGTTAATTTTACACGCTCCTGTTTATTATTGGCTTTTGTTGTGTTATACACTCCAAAAGTCCACAGATTTAACTTTAAATCAGTTTATTCTGATCGAAGTTGGTTTACGTTTTAGATTTCAGTCTATTAAATCACACGAAGTTGTGTTCTTATAACTAAATAGCTACATTTATCTATCTTTGTGCACTCATTAGCTTTTATCACTGATTTATAAAGGTGATGTATATTTGAAGTTGTGTTTAATTTTTCCTGGTTCGTTTAAATAAAATGCCTATCAAAAGAAACCGCTGCGGAAGGGCTATGTGCCAGTTTCCAGTGGATGAGGGAATGCAGTGTGATAACTGCAAGAGATGGTTTCACAGTATGTGCACGAACCTTACTCCAACGGCATACAAACACTGCCGCAAACCTCTAACAAACTGATTGTGCAACGACTGCTGTAGTATAACTAAACTCCGTATTACAGAGGCCATTGCTACTCTCAGTGGAGCTTTAAAGCTCATGGACTGCAAGCGTCCTCCACCACAGAAGAATGCCGACTATTGCTCAGATAACGATGACATGACTAGCGTCATTGGCAAACAGCACATGTCCCCGATGCGACCTTGCCAATAAGTGAGTGCCCTACAGCACAGAAGAACACCCACCACATTCCAGACACTCAGGTTGCCCCCATGATACTGGATAAGCCCTCCAGTGACAGTAATGGAAAGACTGCCGCGAAGAAGAGGAGTACCAGGGGTCGAAAACCTGCAGCTCCAGTCGCCCAGGGACTGGCGGAACAAGCCTAATCCACACCGGTGAGCTGCAGACAGATAAACCCCATTACGATTAGCGAGGAGGACGCCAATGAATGGCGCGATGTAGTTTCTCGCAAAAAGCGAGATAAGGATAACACTTTGGCTACACCGCCCAAGAAGGATAGAAACACACTTACGCCTCAGAGCAAGAAAGTCACGGAAAGTAAACCTGATCTCTCTGACAGGTCTCTCATTCTCCACAAAGTGGAGTCACTGGCCCCCGATCCTAAGGCCAGATTCGAGCATGACCTTAATTTGGTCAAGCCCCTTTTAGACAAGCTACTGCCACAAACAGTATCAGGCATTACTATACACAGCGTATACAGAATCGGCCAAAAGCCTGACCCTACAGAAAGTGAGCCCGTACGTCTCTTCAAAGTCGTACTAAACTCCAAAGCAGAGAGGGATGCTATTCTAAGCGACTTTCATATTCTCAAAGGATCAGGGACATATGTCCGCGCTGACTTAAGCCTAGCAGACCGTGTCAAAGGACAGGCTGCGGCACTAGAATTAAGTGAGCGACGCCGGAACGGCGAGAAGAACCTTAAGATTAAGGGTTTTCGGGTTGTCCGAGTTCACAGTTTAATGATCCCGAAACCTCTGTGGGTGGGCCGGGGAAGCACCGACCTGAATTAACAGTCTGCTACACAAACTCCCACAGTCTGTTAAATAAAAGGACTGAGCTGACTAACATGATAGAATCCGGAAACCCGGATGTAATTATTATCACAGAGACATGGCTCACACCCGATGTCACGAAGTTAACCTGCTAAACTTTGAAGTGCACATGGTAGACCGACTAAACCACAAAGGAGGTGGTGTAGTCATTTACCTCAAGAAAGGCTTAACCGTGCGTAGTATCGAAGCACTCGCCCACGGAAGTGAGTCGTGCGAACTTCTACGATGCAGACTTAAATGCTTAGGCCAAGACACTGACCTCATTGCTGTGTACCGCAGTCCTGACTTTAGTGCAGACGACTTCCTAATAGAGAAGCTAGGCTCCTGGACTTCGAAATGTCGAAGTCTCGTAGTCGGCGACTTCAACGCCCCAACAGTTGACTGATCGAGCCTAACAACTCCATCTTCAGTCAACTGCTTTTACAGTTTACAGTTTACAGTTTACAATTTATTTAGGATAGTAGGCTATATGCCTGTGTTAATCCTTTCGATTTATTTCATACAGGAGGTCCAATCTCGCCTTGAATGAATCAACGGATGGCGCTGATACGACATGTTCCGGTAGGGAGTTCCAATGGTTCACAATTCGATGCGAAAAACGGATTTCCAGACGCAGACGATTCGACCGTGGTTTTTGAACCTTGAGGTGATGTCCTCGCAATTGGTTGGTGCTAGAAGGAAGAAATAATTTAGATAAATTAGCTCCAAAATCATTTCTTAGGATACGGTATGCTAGTATTAGGTCACCCCTAAGTCGTCTGTATGACAGTGGAAATAAACCCAGTCGACTTAACCTCTCCTCATATGACAGGGTTGAGAAACCCTTTATTAGCTTAGTTCCTACTCTTTGCACCCTTTCTAATAAGTCTATTTCGTATTTGAAACACGGGCTCGCTGCCTGGATCCCATATTCCAAATGAGGTCTGATATAAGTCGGATATAATATACGAAATATATCAGCGTCAAAGTTCGCAAAAGCCTTGCGTATGGCCCATAACATTCTAAAACCCTTAGTGGCTGCAGTTCTACAGTTTGTTGCTGTTTTCAAGTCATGCTGCACAACCACTCCCAAGTCCTTGTACTCAGTGACCACTGGGAGAGTAATGCCATTCATTGAGTAATTGTGCACGTGACTATGGGATACATGCATAACTACACTCTTGCTTAAGTTAATCTCCAAGGCCCAGCGCTTACACCAATCACTTAACAAGTTTAAATCTTCCTGCAAAGCAAGTTGATCACTGTCATCGTGCAAAGCCCTCCATATCTTGATGTCATCAGCAAACAGTAAGCAGGATGACTTAACTACCGATGGAATCTCATTAACATAAATCAGGAAAAGAAGTGGGCCTAGAATTGTACCCTGAGGAACGCCACTCTTAACCGATTCCCATGTTGATAAAACCCCGTTAACTCGTACTCTTTGTCTTCTGTCCTTTAGAAAGTCTTGAATCCAGTCGGTAACCACTTTATTGATTCCCAGACTACCTAACTTTACTAGAAGACCTGAATGAGAAACCCTGTCAAACGCCTTGCTAAGGTCTATGAATATGGCATCCACCGGTATATTAGCATCAGCTGAGCTTGCCCAACTTTCTCTGGCCAAAAGAAGGTTGGTCAAGCAAGAATGACCTGCTCTAAAACCGTGCTGTTCCACAGCGAAAAGTTTGTTCCCTTCAATGAACTGAATGATAGCATCACGAATTATTCTTTCTAGTAGTTTAACAACAATACTGGTCAAACTAACAGGACGATAGTTCTGAACTAAGTTTCTAGATCCGGTTTTGAAGACCGGACTAATGATGGCATCTTTCCAGTCTCTTGGACATTTAGACTGGTCCAGAGACATATTGAAGATTACCGACAATGGCTCGGCTATGCTTTCAGCCAATGCTGTTAATATACGTGGGTGGAGTTCATCAGGGCCACTGGACTTACCAGGATTGAGCCTTAGAAGCCACTTTAGGACAGTATCCTTTCCAATGTATAAGGGTGCCATTTTCAAGTTACCTTCTGGAAAATTTACAAAGCTGGTATCAATATTATCAGAGAATACTTGACTAAAGTGCTTGGACAAAGCCTCAGCCTTGGTCAAGTTATCCTCAGCCATGTTTGTCTGGTCATCTTCAAGCATAAGAGGTGGGATAGCATCACTCTTACGTGTTCTTCTCTTGATATATGAGAAGAGTCTTTTTGGGCAGCCTGGTGAACTTTTAACTAACTGGGTTTCGTAAGCTATCCTTGACTGGTGGATCAAAGTTTTACACTGGTTTCTGGTTTCACAGTATTTCAGCCGGAACTGCTGTAGCCCAGTAGAAACAAAGAGATTCCAGAACCTTTTTCTCCGTCTCAGGAGTGTTATAGCTTGTCTATTTATCCATGGTGGCCGATTTGTTGGCCTTTTAGGAACCCTCCAGGGGATGAGATCAGTGGTAACCCTCTCAAGTGTATTCTTAAATCTATCCCATTCATCTTCAATGGATGAGACAATGTTGACTGACCAGTCGGCAGTTGAAGCACGCTCCTTTATAGCCACTATGTCAGCATGCCAAACACTAGGCCGGGATTTGGGTTGAAAACTGACTAAATTGCCAGCCCTTAAGTTAAAATCTAACACCCCATGATCACTGTTTGCTAGAGGTGGATGAATAACTAGACCATCCACGTCGTCGTTGTCATGAGTAAGCACTAAGTCCAGCAAGGAAGATCCTTGGGTAGAACCGAATCTTGTACTACCTAAGACATGTTGTGTCAGGGCATTTTCCATGGTTGTCAAGAGTAACCGGCTGTCAAACTTATCAGCGGATCCTGGAGATGTGACAGCTACCCAGTCTATATGAGGTGCATTAAAATCACCTAGAATAAGACAGCTACTGTGTTTACTCCATTGTTTGAGGTGATCTAAAATGAAGTCATCACACTGACAATAGGGACTTCTATACAGAACTCCAATGAGTAGAGTGCCGGTTGCAAAGCTTACTTCACAGCTAATTACCTCACCTGTCCCACTGTCATGAGCTTCAGATTTCACGGAACGAACATGTAGGGAGTTGTTGATGTACAGAGCAACCCCGCCACCTCTACGACCCTTAACTCTGTCGCTGCGCAAGCAACTAAATCCGCATAGCTCAGGTGTGTCATCTAATCCCGAAACCAGCCATGTTTCAGTAATGGCCACAATACCTGGGCTAAGGTCTTCTACTAATACACCTAGCTCGTGAAATTTGTTCCCGATACTACGTATATTAGTGTACACTACCTTCAGGCTTCCTATGCGGTCTGGCCTATCCACACAGGTCTTGGAAGCATACGTTTCCAAGACCTGACTATTTGAAAACCCACCAGTTTAAGGTTAGTCTCACCATTTTTGCGTCTTGTTTCTAGCTGGGACAAAACTTCTTTTCGTTTAAGTCTGTCTTCAAGAGATAAATCAGGTCTGGCTGAAATTCCTGACCCGGCAAGGTTGTGTACATTAGCCAGTAGATGATTCCGTTCATCAGGAGAACCTAAGACTACTTTAAGCAACCTACGCTGATTAGAACATTCATCATCTCTTTTGCCTATTCTAATCAGCTTTTTAATCGATACTCCAGGGAAATTCGCTGGGAGCATCTTCCTTATAATACTACTCACTAATTTAAGGTCGTGATCGTGCCTTTTCACGGGATCAGATTCTTTGGACTCTTCCAAATTTCCAACAATTATGTTAGAGTCTAAGGAGAGCTTGTCGTATTTAGCAGTGGCTACGTCCTTTCTCACCACTATTGATGCAGCCTGGCTACAGGTGACAGACGTTTGCCTACCATCAATATTACTATATTTCTTTCGACTGCTTATTTTTGTTACCCATTTATCATCTGCCTGCAGTTGCTTCTCAGGGCTGCTGCAGTTTTTGATGGTACAATCAAGATCAGTGTCTGCGCCACCTTCATGGTGAACTTCGCTTACGGTGTTCTCTGGTTCTGAGGTGCTGTTTACAGCTTCCGTTTTTTTACCTTTTCGCTTACTAAGACGCTTCGAACGCCTAGTAGGTTTTACTTCCGGGGTAACTGGGATAGTAACCGCCGGTGTGATAACATTCATGATGGCACTTACTGCTTCATCTTCAGACGGGCAGTCCGTGTCACTCTTACTAGCCACGCTATCATCAGGAAGTTCCATGGCTTTAGACAGCAGTTCGTGAGCCTCCCTTATTAAGGTCATCTTTGGAGAGCAACACATTCTGCACATCCAGTGGGATGTTGGAGCAGTACAGCGTTTGTATGCAGCTGGACGTAATCCAGTACACATCTTATGATACCATTTTTCACAGTTATTACACTGTATTCCATCATCTACCAAAAAGTAACACTCCGCCCTATTACATTTATGTGGTACTTTTGACATGATGAATTTCTACTGGAAACAGCCAAGACAATTTACCCAATATAGACTATATAAGTGGTTAAAATCAAAACTTAACAGACAAAAGTCAAGTTAAAGTTTTTTTTAAATGTTCTTGAAGTGAATAACACAACAAAACAGCGATTTGTCAAAAACGTGAAATACGTGAAAAAAGCACTCCCTTTCAAACAGCGCGCGTGACTGCGTGATCATAAACTGCTAGAATGCAGTACATCGCTAGCCCTAGTCCAATATATCATTAACCCCACGCGCTATGACTCACAGCACTCCTCGTCAACTCTGGACCTAGTGTTCTCCCACGGTGAGGATGTGGATCTCATACAACATCTTCCTCCGTTAGGAAGAAGTGACCATGCTGTGCTCACTTTCAAGTTCACAGCAACGGCAGCAAGGGCAAAAACCCCAGCTCGACCAAACGTCTGGAAAGCTGATATAAATGCGATCGTCTCAGCTGCCAACTCAGTAGACTGGTACATCAACAAAAAGTCCCAAGTAGAAGCCGCATGGAACCAATTTAAGAAACTGTACGCCCAAGTAACTGTACCTTTCATCCCTTGGTATGTTCCAGAGGGTCGGAAACATTTCCCTCCCCTTGGATAAACCGGGAGATTCGTAAGTTACTCAGACGTAAACGCAAATGTTGGAACCTGTTTGCGACACTTGAGACTTTTGAGACCAGGGAATTATATAATACCGCCAGAAATAAAGCTATCGCAGAAATCCGCCAATCAAGGATGAAGTTCGAAACACACCTGGCTCAAAATGCAAAGGCACAACCTAAGAAAATTTTCTCGTACTTGAATTTCATGAATAAAACATCCAATGGTGTCCCATACCTGATTATTGACAAAGATACAATCGAAGAAGATCAAGAAAAAGCAGAAGCAATGGCAAACTACTTCTCCCAAGTCTTCACTCAGGAGTCACCACTGCCTATAGGATCAGCTCTGGCTGCCCCAGAAGAACATGGGATAGACTCCGTTGACATGGACCAAGGCATCGTGCTCACCTGCTTAATGAAGCTAGATGCAGGGAAATCAATGGGTCCCGACAATCTTCATCCAAGGCTTCTCAAGGAGCTATCAGCCCACACAGCCGGCCCCTTGACCACGATCTTCAAGCTATCTCTCCTAAATGGAGTGTTGCTGCGTAATTGGAAAGACGCCATAGTAACCCCCATCCACAAAGGAGGATCAAGACAAAGCCCTTCAAACTATAGGCCTATCAGTCTCACCAGCACTTTATTCAAGACACTGGAAAGAATTATCAAGAAAAGCATCATGGCTTATCTGGAAAATAGCAGCTTGTTATCTGGAGCACAGCATGGCTTCCGGAGGAACCTCTCACGCCTGTCAAATCTCCTCACTGCAAGAGAAGGCTGGGCCAAATCAAAGGACAACAGAAGACCCATTGACGTCGTCTTCATGGACTTCAGTAAAGCCTTTGATAAAGTACCTCACAAAAGACTACTCATGAAATTGGAAAGTCTTGGTATCAAAGGCAGATTACAGACTGGTTCAGGGAATTCCTCATAGATAGGAGGCAGAGGGTTAGGATCAACTCAAAACTCTCCTCCTGGACAGCAGTAAGTAGCGGAGTGCCACAAGGCACGGTTCTCGGTCCTCTCCTATTTATTCTGTATATCAATGTGTTACCTCTGCTCACCGACTCCCCTATGATCCTATACGCAGATGACCTAAAAATTTGGAGAGAGCTAAGGGGCAACAGGGATACGTTCACGTTGCAAGAGGACCTCAACAAATTGTCAGAGTGGTCCGTTGAATGGATGCTCCTGATCAATGTGGCGAAATGTGCAACCATGCGCATTGGGCAATCAAGCACAAGCCCCTACAAATTAGAGGGAATAACACTTCCATCGGTTCATACTCACTTGGACTTAGGTGTCATAGTTAGCCACGACTTAAAAACTACAGCACACTGTCGCGCGGTGGCTGCACGTAGTTTCAGGTCTTTATGGGCGATTCGCAGAGCCTTTACAAGAATTACCAGAGACATGTTCACCTCCTTATATACCTCTCTGGTTAGGTCAAGACTGGAAAACTGCATCCAGGCCGCCGTAACGGTGCGATCAAGAAATCTGTAGTCGCAACTGGTAAGCCGTTGTTGAATAAAGTGTCACAGAATAGAGTTGCTGCTTCAGAGTGCAGTTCTGACCCTACAAGTTTACAAGGTATAACTAGTCAGAGTGAAGATATAAAACCTTTAATGATTTTTGAGGAGGAACCAAAATTGTCTAATTTTGTTATTAAAGAGTTTGAAAATGATGAACTTGACGATAAAGTGAACATACGTGATAATGATCATGATACTTCACATTTGTCTTTGGTTGATCATGATGAGATGAGGGATATGCCTACTACTGCTAAGTTGAACGTGTGGTGTTTCATATGAATTGGTGCTTTTGGATTCAATGTGTTTAGTTTTTGTTTTCTTATCTTTTTTTTGCCTAATTTTGTTAAATTTTTCGTCATGATTTCTTCTGAATTTATTTCGAGTCTTCTACACCCGTGAATGAATTGATTGGCGCTAAAGACAGCAGATGGGTCGTGGAAGCGGGGCAGGCTAGTGCTGAGAATGACATGCACATGGAGACAATGATTTGCTGTAGAATCAATGATTGAGAATGAATGTTTCTATTTAGGCTGTGGTCCCACGCGCCGGGTAGCGAGAGTGTAGACGACTGAGGCTCGCATACGTCACCGTTACTAGAATTGAGGCAGAATGAGTGACAAGAGATTGCAGTGATACTTGGTAGTGAGTAGATAAGAGGATGTGCGCCGAGTATCATGAGGTGCTGCTATGGTTGCGTTGATTTCCGTAAGAGCCATTCTAGCAAGTGGAGATTGTGTTGCAAGATGTCAAGAGGATGCCCTTAACTGGAAGGCGCAGGTCGTCATTGATGTGTGAGATTGTGCTGTGAGTATGCTTGTGGTGTGTTGGCTTTTCTGTTTGTTTTCCATTTCAGCTTTGTCCGTGTGACCCAGGTTCTCGCAATGGCATCCAGGTCAACGTGTATTGGTCGTGATGGAAAAAAGGATTGGATCCCTTTTTTGCCGGGGAGTGTCAATGGAGTTGAAGATTGAACGATCAATTCATGATTGTTTGCTCAAACCCAACTCCTCCATATATTTTCGCGGGAGTCATCAATCTAGCAGTCATTGCCTCATTGATCGCTGTTCGTTGGTAGAGAGAAAACTAACAGAAGCATTATCGTGATTTATTTTTATAACATTTTTTCTCAGACCTTGTGTATTATAAGCTTATTGTTGGTTACATATTTGCGTAAGAATAAAGGGTCCTCGAGTCGCCAATCTGTGTTGTGGTTCTTCGCGTTGGTTAATACAAATTGTCTCTGAAAGTCTTTGAGGGACAGCGTGAGGTCCAGCGTAGTAAGGGTTGGAGATTGACATTTTCTGAGATTTGGCTGACATCTGTAATAATAATATACATTACATATATACGAGTATGTTTACAACAACTGCATATCCTTTTTACAGGCCGGTTCTATTATTTTGGGAAATATATTCGTTAATTAGCACAGAATACCAATATTTCAAAAGTTCACATTGTTGAATACGGTACAAGCAGTCGGAACAGTTTCTAACAAATATTGAATTTTAAACCCTTCACTAAGGTCACCATCGAATTTGAGCGACAATCCAAACTTCGTTCCGTCTCCTAATGGCTGTTATGATTGAGTGCTATGCCCCCACATGATTGAATTCTATTTCAGGAAGAGAAGAAAATCTTGCGCAGCTGCAAAATGGTATAAAATGCAATTATGAATGATGCACTATTGGAAGTATACTTACAAGTTAAGTACAAGAAGAAGCTAAATGGTACTTGAAATGATATTTCAAATTCGCAATGTATGATGCTAAATATATTGGTCTTACCAAGGAAAACTCTGATGTTTCCGATTAGAAAACGATTGTTCTCAAACATGAGTGATGTTTTAATGTTGGCCTTATCAAAGGAACCAGACTTTAAGCAAGCAACAAATATGAAAAAAGAGTAAGTTTTAGTTTTAATAAAGGCCTAGGTAGTTGAGATAAAATATAGTATAATAGCGCGTAAATAAAGACTTTTGTGGGGTAGGTAAGTGATATTTCAGTGATAAGTGAATTCAAACATCTGGAAAATCAGAACCTATATGACAAGCTGGCTTGTAAGATGTCTCACGAATTTCTGTTGGGCCCAATGGGTAGCATCCTGACAAGAAGTTGAACAGGCTTGTAGATTGTCGGAGCATAAGCACTTCTTTTTTAATTATAATTGAGATCTGTAAAGCCCTTATTATTTTTTGTTGGTGGTCCAGATTAAGGTTTAGTTCTCGAGCTGTCAAAAAAGCTTTTTGCTTTCCTACAGGTTGGAGAGACTTACATTTGTGACCACTACCATATCTGCTGATCAGCATGCGCCACCCTCGCTCCTTTTTATGTTGAGCTCTGAGTTTTTTAATATCTGTAGTTGCAGCATTGCATTTCTCTGAGTCCGTCCCAATCATACAGTATACCGTACACCGATGGCTTTCATGATAAGCGCTTTCCATTAGGTCACCAGATATATCGATACCCGAGGACACTCTTAGCAGTATCACCTTTATACATGCCTACATGCATTTTTTACAAACGCCTAGGAAATTGCGTTTACTTTGGGAAGTATAAAGTATAGAGGTAGCCAGTATTACAGCAACTAAGTTATAGTCTATTTATCAGAGTGAAACGGGTAGTGGAACAATTAGTGATAACACTATTTATAATGATCCTGAGGAAAACAGCCTGTTAACAGAGCTATTTATGCTAAATTTTCATAACCGATTTTCATACGGTACGCATTAGACATTGCAAAGTAACCCTTCAACTTATGTTGTGTTAAAAATACTGCGAAATATTATAAAAGTTATACGTTTTAGAAAAATATATGAGAAAAGGTATCTATTGACTGAATGAAGTCATTTCGACACAAGAAGTGGCACTGTATTATTAACTGTATATACGTATGTAAAATATTAAAGGGTGTGGTTGCTAATATAATTATTTCCAGAGTTACTTATACCAACACAACTTAGTGAAGATTATAGAGTATAGAAATCAGTAAATTAGTTGAACGTTCGCTGCGTTAGCAGTAGAGTCGAGTTATGCTTATGTGCCTGTACTGAAGACTGGAGTGGCTTTCAATTTTCGTCCTACCACAGTTGTGGTCTTTTAGACGAGCTAGGTTGGACATGTTAATGTGTCTTTCTAGGCTCCGTTTGAACCCATTGGGGTTTTCACAACATCTAATTTCAGATGTCAGTTGGTTCCAAAGAGTGCAATATTTAATGGTGAAAAAGTTTGCCCAAATGGATTTACCGTGGGTAGCCACCTTGACAAGGCAGTCGTGGTTTCGCGGCTGATATGATCTGATATTTTCTCATGTTATGGATGAGTTACCGTAACAATGTTTCCTAATGACTTTGAAGGGTAGAAATAAGTTGCACTTCACTCTTTTTAACCACGGAAGTTCTAATTTCAGACGTATACAACATATTACACTTGTCGGTCAAACCCTGTCATGCGCTTTGTGAGGAGTCTCTGGACACTTTCAATGTTTTTGGCCTGCAGACCTTAGATTATTAAATAGAAGGGCACAATATTCAAGTTTGGGGCGATTACATATCTCATATGGCTAATCTTGCTTCTTGGGCGTAAAAGTTATGCAGCACAAATCCGGTAAGTCGTTTACAGCCAGATACAACTTTATTTGCATGATTGGGAAAGGTTGAATCTGAGAATGTCATGCCGACATATGTGACTGTGTTCAGTTTCGTCTGTTTTACGTGGGAAATCCACTACTTCATCGTTCTCTAGGGTGTGTAATCTGACAGAGTGCTTGCTAAACAGTTCACATATCACCTTAGTATTTTTGTAAACAATGCCGTCTAAGTATATTATTTTCAGATGGGCTGTTTTAGAGTTCATCAACCTACTTTTGAAAGTTTGGCTATTTCTCTTGAGTCGAGCGGTGCCTGTATGGCCCACATTTCTATGTTTCTGAGGCGTATATTTCTCAACTCTTCAATTCTATTGAAAAGGGGCGTAATACAATTAATGATGATAAGTTATGATAACTGTAGTGATTTACTGAGTGTTTTAGTAGACTTCTCCTCAACGATGTCGGAATATAATCGCTTTGGGGGAATCCGGGGCTAGGAATCTTCTCAGGTGCAATGACGCGGTGAATTGAGTTAATATTCTGATAAAAGACGTTAAGAATTACCTCTAAGGTCTCTTTCGAAAAGTATGAGTCCTAATTAGAACATCTAATTTGGTGTTGATACAAGTTTCAGCCAGCATGTGTGTAAAGTCTCATAGGTATCTGGTCAGCCTCATCTCCGTGTTTTGTTTCAGGAAAAATGTCAAAAGAACGCACTACTACTTTATGGCCACTGCCTAAAAATTCATGTCGCACATGTACTGTAGATGGTGTTACGTTGTTAGGGAAAATCTACTGGTTGAATCCATGTGTTGTGTCCACGCTCCTGTGGCGATGGGATTCAGGAAATTATCATACATTTTGGGTCCTCGGAGTGATGCCTAAGATACTTCCGGCATGTTGAAATCACCTACGATAATTTTATAACTGAAAGGAAGATTGCCTGTAACATTAAAAATGTTACTGAACATATCATCATATTCCCTTCTGGATCAAGGGGGTCGGTACTCACAAGTATAGGTTTACTTCTGACAACTTTTATTTCGACCCAGATCGAGTCATTGAGTTGCGACAGAAATGGGTTACTGAACTGGGTTGCACACATGGATTGTTTACAAGGTATAACTAGTCAGAGTGAAGATATAAAACCTTTATTGATTTTTGAGGAGGAACCAAAATTGTCTTCTTCTGTTATTAAAGAGTTTGAAAATGATGAACTTGACGGTAAATTGAATATTTGTGGTAATGATCATGATAGTGCAGATTTGTCTTTGGTTGATCATGATGAGATGAGGGATATGCCTACTACTGCTAAGTTAAATAAAGGTTCTGTACAACTACAACGTGAAGTAGAATTGAACTCAGATGCAGTTCCAGAAGGTGTGCATACTTGTGAGACCGTCAGTGTAATTGATCAGCGTGTAGCCCACCTATCATCAGATGATAGTGCTAAACCCGAACTAGTAGTGAAAGACAGCAGTGGTGGTAATCTTGCAGTTGGACAACTATCTGAAAGCCGAAAAAGAACAGCTTCTGATCCACCGCTAACTTCATCACCTTGTGTCACTCAGTCATCGTTGGTGTTTTCATCCACAATGAAACAGATGCCCATCAACTCAAGTATCTTCTGCAATGACTATGATAGTATTGGTGCGTTTGAAAAGACGAAAGATATTGCTCAGTTTAGTGAGAATAAGCCAAGTGTAAACGAGAGAGTAATTGTTAAATTGACTTGCATGAATAAAGGCATTTCTAGTTTCAAGTTACTGATTGAATGTTATTATCTTTGGTGTAAATTACTCTGTTTCTACACTTGGTTGATGAGATATGCCGTGTGTTTGTTCGTCATCTATATTCTACGATACAATGACATGGGCGTGTTACTGTTCAGATTTGAGGATTTAGCTCATAGAAGGAAGTCAGCAAATGAACTCTGCGACGATTTTCCAACCTAGAGCGTCAACCTGAGAAGGGTTGTAGGCGTACTGCTGTAAGTCCTACAATTCTTCAAAGGGTAGCGCATCAATGATCAGTCCAGTGTGCTTGGTGTACGATCTTGCACATATGTTCATATTGTATATACTGAATTGATATCATCTGTCATCTAGCTGTTGGTAATTCTGTTTGTGTCCGGACGACTTTCACTTGGATCATCAACCTGAGAAGGAATGTAGGCGTACTGCTGTAAGTCCTACAGTTCTTCAAGGGTAGTTTGTGATGCCGGAATCCACAACATTTGATGTAGTGATTGTACATATGTTTGTGTTAAGTAGTTGTGTGAGTTCCAATTATCGCAATTGTTGGTTAATCTTGTTTGTGTCCGGACATTCCACAAATTACAATCGTCAACCTGAGAAGGGTTGTAGGCGTACTGGTGTAAGTCCTGCGATTCTTCAAAGGAATTCCACCAAGACATGATCGGCGAGGTTGTTTGTACTACTTGTATATACGTGTGGTGTGTCATATCAATTGGTGTTTTATGGTTTCATTGTGTTTACTCGTTGTTTTCGTATCTTGTTGTTATTGCGTAATTTTGTTAAAATTTTCGTCGTAATTACTTCTGAAGTTGTTTCGAGTCGTCTACATCCGTGAATGAATTGATTGATGTTAAGGACAGCAGATGGGTCGTATAAGCCGGGGAGGCTAGGCTATTGCTGAGGATGAAATGCACACGGAGATAATTGTTAGCTGCGGTCCGACACGCCGGGGAGAAAGAGTGTAAACGACTGAGGCTCGCATGCGTCACCGCTACTAGAACTGAGGTAGAATGAGTGACAAGCGATTTCAGTGATAATTGATAGTGAATAGAAAAGAGGATGCTTGAAGAGTATCATGAGGTGCTGCTATGGTCACGTTGCATTCTGCAAGAGTCATTCTAGTAAGTGGCGATTGTGTTGCAAGATGTCAAGAGGAGGTCTCTGTCTGGAGGCGCAGGTCGTCAGCGATGTGTGAGATTGTGCTGTGGGTATGCTTGTGGTGTGTCGGCTTTTCTGTTTGTTTTCCATTTCAGCTCTGTCCGTGTGACCCAGGTTCTCGCAATGGCATCCAAGTCAACGTGCATTGATCGTGAAGGAAAAAAGGGTTGGATCCCTTTTTTGCTGGGGAGTGTCAATGGAGTTGAAGATTGAACGATCAATTCTTGGTTGTTTGCTCAAAATCAACTTCCCCGATTTTCACGGAGGCATCAATCAGCCGGTCATCGTCTCATCGGTCGCTGTTCAGAAAGAAGAGTAAAATATCGTCAGAAGTAATATAACGATTTATTATTGTAATATTTGTTTACAGACCTTAGTTCGCTTATTCCTTTTATATGTTGGTGTAACAATAAACAAATCTCAAGCGGCAGATCAGTGTTTTGGTTTTTGCGTCCGTTATAACTAAGCGTTTCTGAGAAATCTTCGAAGAACAGCGTGGGCCCGAGCGTAGCGAGAGCTGGGCATTAACGGTTTATGAGACGTGATTGACAATTGTCTTCGCATTAACAAAAAAACCCAAGTATGTTTTGGATGGATTAAAAATACTTGGGAAAAATAAAGCTTGAAGTAATTCCTCAATATAACTTGGGTGTGTACAAATCCGAATCTTATTTTTGATTTGATTTATATCCAAATTGGGTAATAAGGAAGCTATTTTACAGATACGATCAGTTATGTTATAAGCTACAATCGTGACGTTGTATTACAAATAGATACTTTTCCATTGGTATAGGAGTATATTCCACAAATGTAATCCAGGTTGCGTCGTGGAGAAAGTTAATTCGTTATTAACCAGGCAACTGAAAGATACGGGACCAATAATGTTTGCAGATCATTTGTCATTGTAAATGGTCAGATATCCAAATAGTCAGTTATGCGCTCAGATTTGATAAGTGATTCTAGACAGATGTTTTGTGATGGGTCACACAGTTGCGTGAGAGGCATAATGCTGTCAAACTTGCTCTGTAGGTTTGCGATTGACTTCTGAAGTGTTAGTAAATCATTTTTGCCACAAGCCGTATTCTCTGTCAGTTCCTCCATGATATCAGATACCATAACTCTTGGTGTGTCTGCCGTCAAAAGTGTAGAATACTCAACGGAGCTGGGGCCTTCAGATGGTTGACAAGTATTAGATCTCAGTCTCTTAACGGTATTTACACGTTTGATAGACTTAATCATTACAGAAACACGAATTCTCACAATTTCCAGAAAAAGCCCTGAGGATATAAAAAAAGATAGCTGTATTATAGAAGTATCAAAACAACAACGTTAAACAGGTATATATTGCAAAATAAAAAGTCAGACTTTCCTTTAACGATGCGTGCTGGGGATAAAATCCTGAGTTCTATGTGGTTAGAGAGGGTATCAGAAGATTCCGGGTTGTAGATTTCGCGAGTGAATACTATATGTAAATCCAGGTTACACAATCCAATAGTTGTTAAGTATGGATATGTGGATAATGTGAGGAAAGCAGCTAATTTCCAAAATAATAACGAAAGATAATTCACACATGAACTGAACACCTATAGCGCAACAGTTCAAAACAGTTGAACACCTACCTCATATGTAATGGAATAGAAACCACCATAATGCCACTAAATAAGTTTCTTTTTCAGAAAGAAACGCTGATGTGGCCTTACTGGAACAGGAGGAAGACCGTTTATCTAGAC
Source organism: Trichobilharzia regenti (assembly GCA_944472135.2). NCBI lineage: Eukaryota > Metazoa > Platyhelminthes > Trematoda > Strigeidida > Schistosomatidae > Trichobilharzia > Trichobilharzia regenti. The sequence continues at coordinate 34,389,239 of OX235266.1, forward strand.
TTGTTATAAATGAAGACAATTAGCTTGTACCCCGGTTAATTCAAGCCTGGCTTGGTTCGAATAAACGCCTCTTCCTCGCCTTCTTCGTCTTCTTCCTTCGTCAGATGTGGCTGTGGTCCGTGTTAAATATATGATCCACCACACTGCGCAGTTATCAGTATCAAGCGACATTTACCGATGCTGGTGCTGCAAATGTAACGAGGTTCAAAAAACATTATGCTGCCGATATATGGGTCAGAAATGTTTCTTATTGCGAAATTTTATTTAAAAAACATAAAAACATAACTTGTTACTAGATCAACATAGCAACGGACCTGAACGCTACAATTAGCGGGGATATTCAATAAAACCACTCAAAACCGACCGCATCCTCTACCTCCGACATCTTCACCACCACCTGGGGATGGCCTACAACCTGACGCGTCATTATCTACAGTCTTCCTCAGAGCACCAGAAAAAAATTTCCGACCGGTTCGCCTGCGAACCTACTTGTTTCCTTAAAGACTACCTCTGGCTTCATAGACCAACCCCTGCCGGTTTGTGCCCTAAATTATACGCTCCATGGCAGGGACCTTATGAATTCCCACAACACCGAACCTCCACTACATATGTCTTGCGGAAGCTGCTATGACTATCACAAAGCAACCCCAACTCCACCCTCTGTAATCAACTGAAACCGCATTATCCAGCAGCTGTCGAGGAACCACCGAACCATACTTCCACAACCGCCACCAGCTGCTAGCCACGTCGAGGTGCCGACTGATGGAGACAACGCATACCACATACCACCACCAGGCACTGAGGATAGTAATCACAGAAGGGAGGAGGTGATGTACTGAGATATAAACCAGCATAATATCACTAAATAAGGGAAGAGTAGAGATTGGACACCACCAAGTGTTACGTAAAAAGGTGATATTCAATCTAAGAAAAATGCGTTTATAATATACATGTTACAATATAACTTTTACAGGGTATATATCCCTAACATGCCGTAGAAATCTGTCCCAGTAACTCATAGGAGTGTCTGCAGACATATAAAACCAGTGTCGATACAAAAATTCATCTAAGTGCTTGTTTATCATATTTCACTGAGGGAGTGTTTCGATTTCAAGAGGAAGGCACCTAGAAAGCCACCATAATTTAGAACTGACCAACCCTCACAGAATTACTCACTTAATAGTGGTTGTACTTAGATGAATGACCATCGAAAGCCCTGCACTACTTTTGCAAAGTCATTGTCCTTCTACATATCAATCCTCATGTCCTTCATATCTGTCTGTTTTTCACACAGAAGTCCAAAACAAAATCTATGTGAAACTTGAGAAGATTATTATGACTAGTGTTCACCTGTAATGCTGAGCGATCTGACTGAAGGTCATTCGACTTGGGTGTCTATCGTTCACTTTTGCCTAAATAAGTGTTTTCCCCTTCTCTTTCAGAAAGGAAAGCTGACGTAAACCTACTTGAACAAGAATAAGACCGTCTAGCCGGACTTGTTATAAGCGATGACAATTAGCTTCACGCCCGCTCACTTCGCTCATTCAAATACACACATCTTTCAAGCCCTTGACCACAATACTTATGTAGCTTTCGAATGCGGCACTTCGATTTTGAGGGACAACAGCTGACGTGCATTGAGATGCGAACAAGTCGCGTGACCACGCCCATTGTTTGCAATTCTGCATCACATGGTTAACTACAAAAGGTGAAACAAAAAACGTAAAGATAACTATAAACTGAATGTTACACGTGCAATGATGGTAGTGCTTGTGTCTTGTTTCCAATTAAGGCAATGTACACACGAATAGTTTAATAAAAATTACAACTTTCCGTATATAAGAACATTAATTAATTAAATTTCTGTCGACATAAATTAAAAACGGAGTCATAAAAACGCAAATATACCTGTGAAATACGGCTTTCTGAAGTGGACCAAAAGCAAGTGTCGGCAGGGGTACCGACAGGTCTGAAATGTAAAGCACGTGCAGGTGCAAGCACTCAGATCAACCTGCACTGTATTCCCATTTTCTTTGAAAAATACATAATCAAAAGATTCAAACTCAACAGTAGCCCATCGTCGCCATTGGTATTCACGTATTACCTTCCTCGCGGCGTAGGGCGTCAGCAATCGTATAATTGGGATTACACGTTGTGCACATGGATAAGTGAAGCATCGCGACTGGGCAATAACCGCCTCCTGTTGTATTCTTGAAAAACTTCGTTCATACCATTTATACACCTTTAGCATACTTTTATGCAGACTATCACATCTTTGCAAATACCGTTTCATTTGCTTGTGAGAGCTCTCGACGCGATTATTGGTATCATTCCCAAAAGTCAGCACGTTGTCTCTAAAACATGCTGCCCACAATTCTCGTCTATGCATCCAACGACGTTGTAGATATTGACTGACAGTAGGATCCAATCTGCTAATGACTCTGAAATAGAAATTAAATCTGGAAAATGAGAACATTAAAGGCATTACTCTGATCTCCTTTTACACTGCACTAAGCGGCATAAGTAGTTCTTAACAATGGGATTTCTTGTCTACAAATAAAATGTGAAGTATGTTTTGAAAAACTCACTTTACGACAGAATGCTCGACAAACATGGAAAGAACACAAAACAATGTGCGCTTGTCTGTGCGTTAACTTGACGGCTGCTATTTCAGCTTGCGCACAATCCATTATGAAAGATTCGGTCTTGGAGGTGTCTTCCATTATTTGACGAAAACAATCTAATATCCAAACTACATCTCGTTTGAATTCTTTTCTAGTCCACGCAAATAAAACCGGTCGTCCACGACCGAAATTATCCGTCACAAGTAACTGGAACAGTGAATACCTGCACGTTGATTAATGGATTGGTAAACTTACTTCCCTTTATTTGTATTATACGTTGAATCGATACCAACAACTTCAGGGAACTGTTTATACATTTCGATTTGCTCATCAGTTGCAAAACAAATTCTTGTTAGTGAATTCCTGATCGGTTCATCGGAATAATACTCCATTAACTTCCCACGGGATTTTAGGAATTCAAAAATGTCACGACGACTCGAAATACCTTAAGTATGTAACAAGTACGTCAACGTTACCTTTATTAACTGCGGCTTTCATATTTTTAACGTCAATGCGAGTTATATCCTTGTGGTACTTCTCCTTAACATGCATTATTATTTCATCGGATGAGTGGGATTGCTGAAGAAGTGGTTCAACATTTTCTTTCTCTTCAACTGTTAGTCGTCTAAACCATGAGTCATTCTGCATGTACACCCTGCTGCATGGATGGTTATGTACCATATTGTGGGAAGCAATTATGAATTCACCACTACGCAAAACCACGCGAAATGAAGACGAGCAATTGCAACATTTAGACCTGAAATATTCATGAAATAATACTACACTTCTTCTTACGACTTATTTTTCAATTTCAATCCAGGTTTTGTACGATTCACTCCAAAAGTGCATTTAAAACCAACAAAAGCGTATTTAAATCTGTCATCCGGTATCGTTTTGCTATAAATATGAACATAGTGAGTGCAGGACAACTTTATTGTTAGCATTAAATGACTTCCTCACTTTTTGGAATTCTGCCAGTGACTTCTCAAATTCATCCCAGCTCAAGAAACGCCTTCCAAGTATTAATTCACCAAAAATTCCACTTAAGTCTGTGCTCCTTTCACTCGAATTTACTACCTGCAACGGACTACAATAAATTTATCAATTAGTATCTATCTATGTCACAACTATTCCAAGATAAATCGTAAAAAAACAACATTGAAATACAGGCATGATCAATAACCATCAAGAAAATACCGCACGTTAAACCTAAATTACAGAAAAACACAAGAACCCACCGGTTCGTTGACATCGCAAGCAACCGATAGACCAAACAACGAATTGTACGACACACAAAGCCTAGTACATGCACAAACAAAGAAAAACAAAGCGTTACAATAGTCTAATTCACGTTTATAGTCATCACATATACTGGCAAACGAAGCAAACACAACCACGCCAAGACGGCACCCGACAGAACGCACCCAAGGACAATTCAAACTCCAATTGACCGCCACTGTTCTAGCCAATGAAAGACGAAAAAACCTGAGTCGCGGGAAATATAACCACGTTATAACGTATATCCTCACCCGCATTGTACTGATTTGGGTTTTGCCAAAATCTTTTTATTATACTAAATGTCCTCAAAGGGAACTGGTACCATTAATTCTAGTAATACCTTCTGTCAAATGCATTAGTCTGATTTGTGTAGTTGGCTCACCAGTGGCTTCTGAATTGTAGTGTGAACTAGGAATACTCGATTTAGGGTCAGGATAAGAAGTAAGCTTCTCTGTTATGATAAGGTGTCGACTTTCGATTCTTTCAGCTCAGGGAATGTAGGGAGGTGTTCTGCTTATATCTTATTTTACATAATGAATGCTTTTAGAGTGATTGTACTGTTAACGGTTGAAACATCACTGTCGAGTCAACCTTTGACACATCTAGGCTACTTATCATCACATCTGAGAGGTTCTCAATCGAGAGAAAACTAACTTCCTCTCTCATAAGTTTCACAGAAATTTTTCTCACCTAGATCTCATCTGGTAATTCAAATGTCAGTGTAGGCCAGGTAGGCCATATCTTCATCCTTCGATGTATCCTAGAACACACTCATGCTTACCTGCACCCAACATTTACCATTTTTCTTGATCTGCAAGCAGGATTCGAATCACCCGAACAAGAGGTGCTGTCTCAATGTTCGGTCGCGAAAGCATATCTTACTAATGAGGGCAATGCTAGAGGTCACGCAGCCATGCAGGAGTTTATGGGAAGTTTTCATTTGAAATGATAACTACTAGTAGTATCCTGTATGAATGTACTCACTTTTTGTTTAATGTCATCACAGGGGTACTACCGGAGGTGACGCTTGGTGAATTCTGCGTCACAGGGATATACTAATTACCAGGAAGAAGTGTCAGTGATACAGTGCTTATAGGTGAAGAGAGATGTGGACAAAATGCGAATTCCTCTAAATATCTTAGTATGTATTTCTCTTGATCTTAGTATGTTTGTCATGTGGTTAACTCCTATCACATCTAAGATGATGCTATAAGACTGACCCGCACCTACTTCCAGCTTGAAGAAAGGAAGTTGCATCAGCCCAGACATAAGAGGCTGGTGTGGCGTTTGCCAACTTGTACCATCTCTAGCGAAGACGTCATACCTAGCTATCGATCGCCTTGCTAGACGAGCGATGTTAGCAGCAATAGGATTAGGTTGGAAAGGAGTTGGGAGCAGTCCATGAAGTCGTTGGCAGTTGGTTTGAGGTAGCCACGTAGGGAAGGAAATACAAGCTACCTGGTTGAGACCCTTGTGATAGTAAGACAGCATGTTTGGCGACCATTTGTGGTATGGCTCATGGTCGTTCTGAGTAACAGGTGCATTCACTCTTTGTGATTTTCCATATCGACTAAGCCGTGCTAATATTCTTTTTTTACTCATTTCCGTTAATTGTAGTCCCTTGAATCTCGTTATATCCATCTCAATATATTATTTCAATGTACCGGTAAAAGACTGTATCCTAAAATGCCTTATTGCTTTCAAACTGGTAACCGGCGAGGAGGTTTTAATCGACCTCTCGACCCTGTTGCTTAAATATTGTGTTGTGTGTATTACTGTTTGCGTCTCAAGACGCTAGTTAAAACAAAAAGGTGGTCAACAAAAGATTTGTGTAAATAAAATTCTAACATTTTGTAAGTATTAAACTTTATAGATGTGATAACCATGCACTATGTGGTGCTTGGTTACAGTTTACAATAGAGATTAACGCCGGAAATAATAGGCGCATTGAAGAGTTCGCTATTCTCTGTTCGATACACTTTGTGTTTAGAGTGAGCTAACTTTTACTGTGTCATTGCAACTAACTGGTTCTGGTTGGTGTCACCGTGTAGAATTTCATCTTAATTCTGTCAACTTCCATCCTGTCTAGTTAGAGCCGTGTTTTATATTGCATGGTGATGTGTAGGGAGCGCGAAGAGGGGGAAGTCAAGAAGACTTCAATTGTTATTCGTTAACGTACCGCGATCACAAAACGCTACGTCTGCTATTCACATTATCTGTGGTGCAGTAGTACGAAAAACTACCTAGAAAATATGATGCAGACACCAAGTAGTCAGTACACTGACGTTTACAGACATGTTGTTGACATCAATACTGATGAAAGTTATCTTTTTACACTTTATGTACAAAATCTACATGAGGGTCTCACTGCCTGGAAAGTTTCGGCGCGAGACCAGCAACCCGACCCTGTGGAACGCAACCTAGTGAGTTTAGGAGAGAGAAATAACTGATAGCAGTGGTTTAGTTGTGAAGGTTTCATTGTCCTTCTAAACAGCATCTTCAGCGCATACTTCTTCAGTTTGAAGTGGGCTTATAGCATTCTCCTCGAGTCTATCAGCCATCTCTCCTTGTCACCTTGAAAGTGATCCTTTGTTTCTTGAGATTTTCTCATCATTTAGTCCATTTCTGATCGTCTGATTATTTTGTTGAGCTTTTATCCGTGTGACTTTCATTTTATTGATTCTCAAATCTCATCTGCTTTAGTGTATGTGTGTATCTTGTAGCAGCAATGTTGCCCACCTAAGTTGTAAATGAACTCCACTATATCCAGACGTTAACGTATCATACATGCACAAGACAGCTAAGCATTACCTGTGATAGCCTCAGTGAAAGAGTGAGCGGGTTAAAGGATTGGTCGTGTTGGTCAAGTGGTAAAGTGCCACAATTAGTAAGCTCAAATAAAGCACCAACAACAAATGTACTAAAATAATACCAGATTATCTTCATTATTTTAACAATTTGTTTCAGCCGCTTCAAACATAAGCAATACGAAAAATATGTGAATTACTAAGAGGTTGTGACATACTTTTATCATGTTGACAATCAGTTATTGAAAAGAACTAAGAGTAACATGAGTTGGGAATAATGTATAAGGTACTGGTAGTGCTGTTTGTAAGCTGCTCTGTGCATGCCCATCACAGTCTGTCTTTCATTTGAGGACACAAGGCATTAGCACTGTGGGCACTGTATGTAGCATTATGGTGAAGTTGTGTTTCAGACGGCGTTTATTTCTGCGAAAGATTTGACCGTTATGAGATTCCGATTTCATCAACACAAATTAGACTCGTAGATGGAAGGAGGTTATTGTCGTAATTGAGATAAGGATGAGTTGTTTATGAGGTGTGGAAGACTATTAAACACTTTGTTCGCACAAACACTATTATGCAGGAAGTCGCACTGCAACTTCATATAAAGTAAAAAAAACTACGAATACCCTGCTCCCCTCTTCAGTATGAGAAGGTTAACAGCACATAGGAATCACTTCACATGATTCTCTATATTGAGTACTGTGGGGATGAGCAGATGCTCTTGCAGTTCACTTGACCTATATGTGTGAGTGAGGTTGTAAAGAAACTGTCAAGACGCGTTTAGTAATAGATTTGCCATCGAGACTCCATAGTGAAATCGAAAGTGTATGCGCTCCCTGTATGTAGGTGATGTTCGTCAAGTACTGATTTAAGAATTTCTGAAGGTTTTAAATCAAGGTAAAAGTGAAACGCATAATTTAAAGAATTCATAAGGTACTGGTAAGGCTATTGATCAGTTATACTGTGCCAGTCCTTCATCATCGTGACTTATCTGGTTACCCAGTAGATCAGTAATCTACCTAACAAATCACGTTTAATTTGTCTGGTTACCCAGTAAGTCATCGATCTACTGTTATAATTATTTCTAACAGTAGTATTTCACAATGATCGAATTACGGGAAATCAAGCAACAACACAGAGAGGATTGAATTTAGGAATTATTATTCAATTCATATAATAAATATATTAACAAACAACAGTAAGTATTTATAAATGAAGAGATAGAAATTGTCAATCACCAAATCTACCTTACTTGTAAGTACTGACGACAAAACGTAAATTAAAAGGACTCTGTTTATTGGAAATATGCTGTGATGAATTGTATATTCGACTGTAATAAAAGTCAAGACTATTCGGAGGAAGAGGCTTATAACTTATTTAGCGAATATAGGTGCGTTACAATGTCAAAAAAATGTGGATATTGAAAGCACGGCAGAAAGGCACAAAAGTTTCTTTGGACCTAGTCTGTGTGTGTACACGTTAAAACAAAAACTGAGAACACTGGAGGGTGCACTACGAATTGTTCTATTGGCAGTATTTCATCATTTGTTGAATTTACCCAACCATAATACCCATTTCCAGACTTATCTAGGACACACTGACCATTTTATTCAAAAGTATTTCGTCATCGTATAAATCTCATAAATTGTACAGAATACATTCGATTCACTTAATGCTGAAACCAAATTACAAGTGAATTCATATTTCGTTGGTGTATGTAATAGAAGGCTCATCTCTGCAATTATCGTCCTAATTTTAGTTTAATTTCATCATACGCGTCCTAATAGAATTGATGTAATTAACTTCGGTGACTTGTGAAATTGCTGCTGGCTCGAATAGAATTTGTGAACTGAGGATTGGAGAAATATGGAAGTACCCCATTGATTATTGCAGATGAAAAGCCTCTGAAATGCAAAACCTTACGTATACGCACCCGCAGAGATTTAGGCATCTGTTACTTCAGTTATATTCCTGGCTATATCAAGAAGGTGTTTCTTTGAATCATTCCTTCTTTTTATGCTCATTTTTTATTCTTCGTATATTTATTATCACTTGGTACGTTTCCTAGTTTGCCTATAATTACAAAATGTACACACTTTTAAGGAATACTTCAAACGAATTTTCCTATAACTAATGGTCTTCCGTCTTTAACTTTAGAGTGACACTGACACGATTAAAGGAATATGTAGTAACGTGGTGTATTCTGCGGCCGCGAACAGTTGGCCCTTTGTTTTAAGTCAGTATCATGCATCTGACCCTATAATCCATGGGTATAATTTTCCCTCATGGTATACGGAGACATCTAGGAGTCAAATCTGGATTTAGTTTGTTACAATGAATGATGAGTCAGCTGGGGTGTTGTGGTAATAGGAAAGGCGACTTCGAAAGTTTTGATGATCTAAATATTTTCTTGGAGATGTGAAAATATTCACTTTTTTTGGTGACAGGGTAATTTTTATCAAGGAATTCCTAGTGTTCAAGACTGGAAGTAAGCGAGATGTTTTTAAGTTATTCAAAAGACAGAATTATGAGTGAGGTAGTCATGGGATACACTCATTGTCATGCGTTTGAATAGCCCAGCAACGTGCACTTTACTTTCAGCCGTAATTCAAAGATACATTAAGTTGCTCATCAAGGTAGCAGTGCTAGGAGACAGCTCCACACTCGGCTTCGAAGTAATATTCTCGACTGCGTCTTATGTATGCTGGTCCGCTGATGTTTCTTACCCATTGGTTCATTTTTATTGTTCCATCTTCGTTTCTATTTATTAAAACATCTTCCCCCCCCCCAAACCACTGACAAATTGCCATTAATTTAAATACATTTTTTAACTACTACCATGTAGAAGGGTGTCAATAACTTTACCAGTTATTTGATATTCCAATATTCTAAGTATCAGCTGTCAATTACCTAAGTACTCGTTTCAACATTGACGGACAATTCCAGTCTTGAGTTGCCGCACTAGTCTACCATTTATATTCCACCCTTTCTACATGTTGGTAACGACAATAATAACTGCTAATAAATTTATCACGACAGCAAAGGTGGACTGCATAGCGACAACGATATCATTCACTGGCAAATGCTTCTTTTAAGTATACTGAATGACCCCAACATCTCAAGTTCTGTAGCTCACAACATTCAAAAAAGTTAATATTCAGTCTCACCAAGTAGAACATCCATGCGTAGAATAAGGAAAACACTCATCTATGATTTAACATAGAATGCATAACCAATGACACTGGAAATCACTGTATTCAGTAACGAACTGCATGAATTCTAAAGAAACCGACTTTACAACAGAAATAAATATTTAAATTACCGATAGAAAACTCGTCACATTTTAGAAGGCTAATGATGTTTATGAACCTTTGTCTTTGAAAGCACGTCAGGGGGCAGGTGAGTCGGGTTTTGCCTAGGCAAACAAACAAAAAGGCACCCATAATTCAATCGACAAAGAAAGCCTTACAAATAATAAAGAAGGTATAGTTCTCACTTAGTTGCTCGTTCTATCCTTCTGAATTCCTCAGTTACTTACTATACCTGATAAGCGATAGCATACCGTGTTGTAGAGGTCCCACGTCGGGTTCCTCCTTGAAACGACTTCCTGAAGAATGTTGGTTCGATCACCTGTCTTTCAGAGCTATGACTAAGGCTGTACTATGAATGCATATGGGAGCTATAATATGATATTAGTAAGTGGGCGTGAAACCAGTGTTTGGAATTACACCTAAATGTTGGTGTGTAGATTTTTATAGTCTCAATACTAAATGCTAACCATATATTCAGGCGTCATTATTCGTAAACAACTGGAATTGGAGAAAAAGGAGGAGCAGACAACCTGTTATAATTATTTGTGATAGTGCTATTTCGCAATGACCGAAGTACAGGAAATCAACCAACAACAGAGAGAGAGATGAACTGAGGAATTTGTATTTGTCAGATTTATTTGAAATGCATATAATAAATATTAACAAACAGCAGTAAGTATTTAAACAATACAGTGATAGAAATTGTTAATAGCCTCACAACTGATATGATAGTGAGAGCCACAAGAAACTGGTGTCGTGGCCGACAACTTTTAAGGAAGAACGAGTCCCTATCAGAAGAAGTAGATTGTTTGGAGAAATGTTACTTCTTTACATAACTTTATTTACACTTCATTGCATTTAGCTGTATACTTGATAACTTTTTCGAACAATTCCTCCGACGTCATTCAACCTGTACCCAGAAAACTAGTGCCATGGAAGCAATTTATATAATGTTACTGTGCTTTTCTACCTGCAACTTCTGTTATAAAAGGAATATATGTTTATGCGTCGGTGGCACAGTGGTTAGGACTCTCGCCGACCATGCACATGGTCCGGGGTTCGAGCCCACGCCGACGCACACCTGATATCTATGGTCGACCTGCAAATTTTGGGCTACCGATATCCACGCTGAAAATTCCATACTTGTACCAAAAATACAGTGTGGAATCAAGCTGTAATCAAAATAAATAAATAAAAATAAAATATATTGTTCCCACCCTGTATTTGCCGTATTCTATTTGAGTGAAATACAGAATAGTAGGGGAATGTAACTTTCAAAGCAAATGTCACAACTCTTGTTAACGTATTGAAAATTAGTTTAATAACTTACAGTCAAAGGCTAAAGTGAGTAATTAATTATTTCCAGGAGTCATTAAAAGGGATGAAAACGTGAAATGGGAGAATATACGCGGGATATGTGGGAACGAGTAGGATGTAAACATTTAGGCGGACATGGGATAACAGGGAAATATGGAAAAAGTTGGTATTTTGTGTTGCGTCTTAGCCATATTTTACCCACGTCTCCGCCAGTCAAAATTGTCCATTTATGCTGCACTTCTCTCATCTTCCCTGTGTGCATTTTCCGATTGGGGTACATGATCACGGTGATGTTGAAGCGACTCAAATGCAACGAATCATCAGAAGTTGTCTTTGTGTGCCTTCAAAACAGAGAGTACATTTAAGAGAAAATAGTGGATATTGTCAATGTTTGTAAAACGTTACGTATTCTCTATCTGATATATATCCATATAATATGTGTGTTTGTTTGACAGGCTGTATATTTGCTATGTATATATGGATCGATATTCCACTAGAATTAGCCAATCATGTTAAGACTGTCTATTGATTTGTTCATTTTGAATATTCGCTCACACACTTGTGTTCACACACTTTCGGACATTCATATATCTTTTGCTCTCACACACTTGTGTGACATTTTGATTCTCCTTGTGTTTGGAAAATAGAAGTATCATCGCAAACCTAGTGGTCTTCTGATTTCCGTCTTTCTTGCGTCAGGACTATTAAATTCTCGACCAGTACATAACAATAATTTGGCGACGAGCACATAATACTATCCTTTTGTGAATACTTTTGCTTATATATGTTAGATTCCATTGAAATTTAGCTACTAAAATGCCACACAAGTTACCGGAATCCCAATTTCAATAGCTGTCATATTTTTCTGGAGGTAGATTGTACACATTAACTACTTGAAAAACTACCGGTCAAGCACAGATCAGCAGTGGGTAAGTACGTGAAGCATACTTGGTATACAAAACAATCACCCTATGAACCAGATTGAAGCGTCCTGCTGCACAAACAACACATTCACACTTAGAAGCAATGTTGAACTATTATTTTTAACAGAATCAATCCGATGAAGGTCAAATAAACACTAAAATCAACTTAAGTAAAATAAGAACAATCGAAGTAGTACTTATAGTGGTAACAATAACTGTTAGATGATGACAGTTCCTAGTTGAATTTTGCAATTTCGTCACTGTTGCTGTTACTGCTTCTGTTGTATTCCCCACGCCTAGCTTCCTTTTCGTCCTTTCCCCTCCACTCACCCTTCTCTGCCTCTCTTTCTTCGCTGTCATTTTGTTCTGTTTGGTCGTTGCCAAAACTGACTGGGATATGCTTTTGGTTGAAGTATTTTCCTTATGATGTTATTTTATATTTTTCATTGATAAGTACTCATTATTAAATTACATTATTTGCGATTGTTAGATTGCTTGGTTTGCATATTGACTTTATTTACGTCCCAATGACTAATTGTCTCCAGTTCTCTTTAGATTTTTTTTGTTTTATCGCCATAAGCAGGTGCTTTCTAACTGCTGTTCATCTGTTCATCATAAAGTTTGTTTTGAAATAATTTTTCAATGAATTTCGTTAATGATTATCTTATCTTATAACTAATGCTACCTTATTGGTAGAAAGATCCTAAACTGGAATTTGTTATCGAATGACGCACCAGTTAGAGAACCACTTAAGCATCGGATACACGTCCTGTTATAGTTTAGGACTCTTCATCAGCATGCATCATACGGGGGATCAATGTAACGATGTTGACTTAGGTTATGGTAGAAACGTGTAAACCATCCAGTCAACATCAGGTTAGAATGCAATAACATGGAAATTGTCATTTCGTGACATATATTACATCAGTGTTATCGGTAAGTATTTATCCTCACCACTGGTCAACCATACGGTACCTGTTATATACATCTGTGCATATATAAAAGTCTATTTTTGCTTGAGTTGTCTTGTATTGTGATGAACATTCAGTCTTAGGGAATCACCTCATTGAAATCGCAAATATACGGGGTTATGTTGTTGATTCGTTAACTGGGTTTGTGCTGTGACGATGGCTTGGATGACAGATATTCTTGCCTACTGTCAGTTTATTCGGCCACTCATAAATATAAGTTACTGGTTCGATCCTTTTCTATTTGTTTTAAATTCAGTCATTATCTCCTCACTTATGTAGAGGATTCTGGAACATAGACATACTTACCGGCGTTCAGCAATCGTCATATTTCTTGACCTGGAAGCGGCATTCGATTCCGTCGACCGAGAGATATTATAGCGATGTTTGACTGTGAAGGGATTGCCGAGAATATACATTCCACTGTGAAGGCATTCTAGTCGAACTCATGCAGCCGGGTGAGAGCCTACGAAGAGTTGTCATCAGAAGCAGTGACAACCAGTGGTGTACGTCAGAGATGCCCACAGTTCCGAATTCCGTTTAATTTCATCATAGGTGTACCAATGGAATTAATAGACAAAAGACGAGTAGTTCAGCGAAGAGTCTCTTTTCGGTGAATTCATTTTTTTTTCATAGCTGTACAATCGCAAATATATATGGTTGTTCTGTGTGTGTGTGTGTATACATTAAATTTGTCAAACGAAAATACAATTAGTAAGTTCAGATGAATTGGATATTGATATAATAGGATAGTAACAAAAGTGGTGAGTTGTCACAAATGATTGTTAAAGAAGAGTTACGTGATGGCGTGAATAGTTTTATGAAAGAGTTGTGCTCAGGGTGGACGTGGAAACAAAATAACATACAGAATTACACAAGGGTTTAAGTAGTTAGAAAAATAACATACAAACAAAAGTTAAGTCAAACCAGCGGAGTTGTTACCATAAGAGTAGGAGTGGTTGAATAATTTTCTTTTGTGTGCACATTTCTGGTTCCCCCAACTGAATGGCTAGGGATTCTGCGATGCAAAGTAGACGGAATCGTACTGTCTTTGGAAGGTTGTTTTTCACTTTTTAGATTACTTTGAAGGAGGCGTTTGTTGAGATGGAATGACCAGTGTTGACGAGATGTTCGATTATTGCACTCCTCATACGGCCATTACTTGGTTTCTGCAGCCACACTGGATGGTGTTCTTTGACCCTTTTTGACAGGATGCGTGTTGAACGACCGATGTACCTGGCTCCACAGCAACGGGTGAACTGATATATACACATAAAAGTGGTCAGGTGTGGGATCGTGTCCTTTAGGCTTCTGCAAACGAGCGGGCGACTGGAGAACACTACTCCCAATGTTGCCTCAGGGAAAGTTCTTTTTAAAGAGGTGGATATTCTCCTTCTGAGGACGTCACTGAGTAGGTCTCCTTTGAAGTATAGGTTCATATAAAGTATCTTTTTTGGCACGGATGGCGTCTCCTGCTTTTGGATTTTCTGTTTGATGTTTTTGTCTATGAATCTCGGTGGATATCCGTTTTGTATGAAGATTTCCTTCAGGAAGTTTAGTTCTTCTTCCATGGTATCAGAGCTGCAGATGCCTCTGACGCAAGTGGCAAGAGATCTAATTAGGTTTCTTTTCCAACTGATTGGTACCCAGCTATAGAAGCTTGTCAGTTGGCCGTTCCTTGTGAGTTCCCTATGGATGGACCATCTTAAAGTTCCGTCAGCTCTGCTTGTAAGTTCAACATCAAGAAAAGGGATTTTAGATTCGTTTTCAATTTCTAGAGTGAACTTTGTGGCTGGATGGCATTTGTTGAATATTTGAAGTAATTGATTGAGATCGTGGCCATCATCACAGATAATAAAGATGTCGTCCACATATCTAACATACAGTTGGAAATTGTCAATAGTTGATTTGAGCGGGCCGTTCTCGAGGCTTGCCATGAAACAGTCTGCTGGTAATAGACCCAGTGGAGATCCCATTGCGATTACATCTTGTTGTCTGTAAATAACCTCGTTGAATGTGAATTGTACATTGAGTGTACATCTTAGTAGTACTTCTTTTAAACAGGTCGTCGGTAGTCCGACGATATAATGACAAATGAGACAGTTTCTGTGAGTGGAACATTGGTAAATAGTGACTCATTGTCGAGAGAGAGAGAGTGCATATTTTTGTTCTTTGCATTGATATCTTTAATGTAATCGACGAATTGGAAAGTGTCACGAAGTGAATAGTGGCACATTCGTTTTCGTACAGGTTCTAAAATATCAGTGAGCCATTTCGCTATTGAATGGTACGGGGAACCTGACATATACAGAATTGGACGCAGTGGGAGGTTGGCTTTATGTATCTTTGGTAAGCCGTATAGTCTTAGTATTACTGATCCTGTTGGTGGGATCTGATCATAGACTTCATGACTGATTAACTTTTCGGTTTGCATTCTTTTGAGGACATCGGTGAGTTGCTTTTCAATCTGTTCTGTTTTGTTTCTTTCGTTGGGTGGTCGCGAAAATTTTGTTTTATCTGACAAAATGTTGTTCGTTTTCTCAATATAGTCTTTCTTGTCCATAAGGACTATGACAGCTCCTTTATCTGGACGGGTTATTAGGAGTTATTTGTTTTATTTCAGTTGATTTAATTCTTCTCTGTGTTGCCTTGTTAGGTGGTTGTATACTTTTGGTTTTGTTTTAAGATACTGATAACAGCAATCGGTTATTATTGATTTGAATCGCTGCATTTCTTGTTCGGAGGTTGGAGTTAAATCATTTGTTTGGGTGATTAAGTTTACGAATTGTACATGGGTATGGAGTCTGTTGGCGTTTAAGTTGACGTCGCAGAATTTTGGGCCCACAGATAGGGCTTCTAACTGCAGGTTGGATAAAACTACTGAAGAATAGTTAAATACGAATTTTGAAGGATCTTCAGGAAACTGTTTGTGTGCTTTGATGGATTTGAGGCTTTTTGTAAGTTGGGAAATAGTAGATTGTGCTCGTTATTCAGTGACTGTATTGGCGTATTCCGTAAACCTCTGGGTTTCACCAGGTAGTAGATCGTGTAGGGCTGTAAACCTTTGTGAAATGTTGCATTGTAGTTCTGGAATACGTGCTTTAATAGAGTCGATAAGATTCAATGCATATCGTCGGAGAGATTTTGTGTTGGGATATATGTGGCTTCTTCTCAATGCTTTCCAAAATCACTTTGGATATTTGCGATTGGTGATACAATCATTGAAAAAAGTAATTTTCACTTTCGTTATCGCAAATTTTACAGAGTACCGTAGAAACCCATTGAGTTCCTTGACTGTCGAGGCTCCTTGCTACTTTAGGAACACCTCAACGTACGAGTTATTTAAATATTTAGCATTAATATTATACTCCATTAGAGATATTTCAAATTCTAGGCTAAATAATTCCCATATAACGAAACTAGAGGAAATTCAATTTGAGAAAGATGAAAAAAATAACTAGTTTTGACATAACCAGTTTGTACACTAATATTCCGAATTATATAGCTCTGCAGGAAGTTAGGAATGAACTGAACATTGATCCTGAACTTAAAACTATGACTTAGCTCTCGGTTGATGAAATATTAATAGGTGTTCAGTTACGTCTATCCTCCATTTTATTCAAACTTCAAAATAAAATATTTGAAGAAACAATTGGGATGGCAATAGGGTCACCAATATCCCCCTATAGTAACAGACATATTTATGGATCGTTAAAAACATAAGCTTCTTCGAACTTTTCATTCTGTTGCTTCTAGGTTATGATGAAGATATGTGAATGGAACATTCACCATGTTGAAATCTGAACATATCCCTCAATTTATGACACATACAAACTCCATAGTAGACGGAATCCAATTCACCTCTGAGTTAAAAAATGAACGAGGTGAGTTGACCATACCAGACTGTAGAATAAAACGAAAACAAGATGGTGGGTAAGATACCCACCTTTATAAGAAGGCGACATACTTTTATAAACCCATCCCATTCAGAATGCGTGAAGGAAGGTTCAGTTAAATGTCTATATAGTCGGCCCAGAAGACAAACGAGTGAACCAGAAGATTCAAATAATGAAATCACACAAATACAGAAAATATTTCGATAGAGTAAGGAAGAGGAAATTCGCAATATAAAATGATATCATTCCACTTCACAGGTTCTCATCAGTTGCAGACTACCTGTAATTATAATGTTCATATAGATGATAATAACATATGGCATGGAGGATTTAATCATGAGCTGACATTGGTTAGAGAACCATTGGAAAACCTGGGAGTACTGGACAGCTATTTCGTCCTAGTTTGGGACTCCTCATCAGTACGCACCCACCGGGGTTCGAACCCAGGACCTTCTGGTTACAAGGCGAGCTCGTAGACCATTGAGCCACTGGAACCCGATCCAATGGCCAGCCCATGAATTCTAACTTCTGCCAATTCACGACACAGCGCAACCATTTCGCTATGTCTTCTTCCATGAGTTACTGCCTGATAATAACATACTGAAATGTTTGGGTGGTAGGAGAGAAGAGGTACTATAGAATTGACGCACCCCAAAATGAAAGCATTACAATTTTTTAGTTTAAGTTTTCATCATCAATTTATACGCTTGTCACAGTTGAAAAGAGGCGGGAGGGGTAAGGCAGGAAACAGAAAAAAACTAGTTAACAGAACGGTGTTAGCTTGTAGGTTCTCATAGCAACTCAGAAAACAAAAGCGGTTACAATTTATGAGAATAAGATTTGTTCAGTGAGTTGAGATCTCTGAATTAGATGACTAATTAATGTGGTCAAAATCAAAATTCAGTTACCAAGGTAGTGAGAGGTTAATCACACTCTCTTTCTGTATGCATAAGTCTGGTTTAAGTCGTTTGGTGGATAACTACCCACCAGAATTTATTCAGAAATGTATGAAGCACCACAGAAAAATTAAGATGAGGAGTAAAAAATAACGAAAATAATATAGAATTCAAAGCCTTTGTGGTATTGCCACATAAATAAGGAACGTCAGAAACCTTGTGTAGGATTCTCAGGAAGGCTGGATTTATGTGACGGTTAGATCGACCAACTATCTAAGAGATAAACTTTGTCGGCTTCAATCACCCACCCGATACACCCAGCTGACAGAAATAATATAATTTACTAAATAGCATTATGCAATGACTGTCAGGTCACTTACAGCATAGGCTAAACTCCTAGATCGGGGTCAACTAGATTGTTGAAGCATTCATTTTTCTAGACCTGAAATGATTGACCCTGACAAGTTAAATAGCCTAGAAAAAACACAGCTCAGCCATTGAAATGCATTCACTTGCATGTAATCACAAAACAGTCTGGATGGGATAGAGTGACAGAAATAAAAGCCAGTACAGCTAGGTGGAGAGACAGAGAGGTTCATTGCTGAAGCTTTCTTTATAGATTCAACACCACACACGTTCAATCGGAATTACTCAGTGCCACTACCTGAAATATGGAAATCAGCGAGAAACAACAGCACGAATTTGGAGACAGAGGGAAAATACATATGAGACAAATTATGAGACGCTGTGACAAAACTGATACGATTGTGAGCAGCGGTAATTTATGCTGGAAACTTTGTCATCCGGTTGTTAATACTTCATCACTGTGTGATATTTAAAATAAATTGATTTAATGTGGAATTACATTTTACGGTATTGTGGAAGTTCTACAGTTACAGGAATGAGTTACGAACGACTTGTGATGCAGACGTCATCTGCATGTGATTGAGTACTTTATCTAAATATAGAGCTGAGTGACTTGACTGTGAAGAACTGCCTATAAGTGGAATATTTCAGTTTGCAGCTTTTCTAAAAGGGATACATGAAAATGTTGAGAAGAGTAGCGGAATGAAACTAAAATGGAAGAATACACAGGGAAGTGAATAGAATTTAACCTGTCTCAGATCAAGGAAAACCCCGTTTTAGAGTCTGATTTTATCTTTTGATATGAACGAGGATGTCAGCATACAAACTCTCATTCGCTCGATGTACTATCAAGTTCTTTTCCCTCTGTAAATTCTCCTCCAAACTCAGCTGCTGATGCTAATTAAGCTTCATTGTAGGCTGCTGATGTCAATATACAGCATATTTACTTACGCCAACCTCATAACCACAATGTGGTGATTGACAATTTCTATCTCTGTATTGTTTCAATACCTAGTGTTGATTGTTAATTTGTTTCTTATATGAATTGCATAATAATTCCGCTAAATACAAATTCCTGAATTCCGCCCTCTCTGTGTTTTGTTTGGATTCTTGTAATTCGGTCATCTTGAAATACTAATACTACAATTACAATAAATTACTACAAATTGGCGTCGCGATGGAACTAAATAACCTGGGAAAATTTCCTATTAATGGGTCTTCGCGGGAGATTGCTGACTACCTTGAATGCTTTG